>JAJSRV010000042.1:464951-1091413 GCA_021527715.1 Neoseiulus cucumeris | reverse complement strand
TTCTTCGTTTTTCAATGTTCTCTGGTCTCGAGCTGCTCTGAAAGTCAAACGAACGGCGATGGCCGAAGGTAGTTCCGTCGGGAAAAGGAAACGAGTGAGAAAAAAAGAAACGCAATTCATATCAGGGGTAAAGATCCGGGAAGGAAGTCGTTGCCGATCGTCGCAGTTTGACAAACGCATGCAGAGCTACTCTCGCGCATTACGACTCGTTACGGTCGTTGTCGGTATCAGAGTCGCCTGCTGGTCTCGTACCCGATCTCATCTAGATCCCGCAGCGACGCTCCACGATCTCGTTGATTCGACTGCGCTCTTGATTTTGTTCCGCGAGAGAGAAAACGATTTCCAGACTCGATGTTTCCGCTTTCGCGCACCTCGGATCGCTGCATTCCGGATCTGAGTTATTGTTTTCATTTTTCAATGATTTCCCCCAGATCCTCGGTGAACCTCTCGTCCTCTCGGCGGAGCAGCGACCCCATGTTGAAGTTGAGGCAGGAGTAGGCCACGTCGCACCTCCTGAGGCCGAAGTCGGTCTTCTTCGATACTGGACGCCACGAGAGCAGGCAGCGCATCATCGAGTGGGCGGAATTTCGTCATCATTGCATAAAATTTCATCACTCGGACCATATGATTATTATTTTCGGAACAGAGAACACAAGACTCCTCCGCTAGAGTCGACGTACTGGAAGCAAAACGAACAAACTCGGAACTCGCGGAAAGAACTCGATCTCTGCCGGTCGTCGGGAGCTAGAAAAGTCTTCAAGTAAGTCGATTGGATCAGGACGACAATTTGAGTTCTCCTCCTCGCTCCGTCCTATTTATCCTCGTCCTCTCCTCGTTTCCATTCCCTCAATCACTTTCCAATCGGAAGAGAGGAACTCCATATCAACGAGTTGAGGAAGAGGAGAAGGAAATTGAGAACAAAAACGTAGAGCCGAGAAAGGAGGAGTTGATGTAATTCTCGGCCCCAAGTGACAGCAGGCAGCCAGTCTCGCCGCTGACGATGATGATGATCTTCAGGTTTCCCCTCGAGGCTCCGGGGACCTATTATGATTCCATCAATATGCACATGAAGTGACTTGGTAGCTCTGTGCAAGGCGTCCCATCTCTCTTCCGCTCGCTCGCGAACTTTTTCCCTCTCTGAAGCTTCAGCGCCGAATATCGACAAGCGGGCGGTGGAACGAAAGTGGGTGCTCTTTTACGCCAACGAGAGCCGAAACGAGTGAAATATTTTCATAGAGCCGCAACGCAAGATAGTCCGACGCCTGATACCTGTGGGTCCCTCGTGACAGCAATTTCGCTCGAGTGAATTTCCTCGATGTAGCTAAGCAAAGTTTTGCGCGTGGGCAAGCGAGGCAATATCGGCGGCGATCGAGTATTCCCTCCCTCTTCCGTAAACTCTTCTTGTTTTCTGCGAGCACTTCGTTTTCCCGGATCGAATCAAATCCGTGTTCGCGTTCGCTTCCTCGATACGGCTGTTTGCTCGATAAGTTACTGCGAGCTCTGCCAGGTAACTGTCACTTTTGCCCGGCAACCGTTGCCCTGACAGCTGATCGTGCTCCGTGAGGTTTCCCGCGAGACATTGTTTCCTCTTTTCGAAGCAGAGCTCGTGGGTAACCTCCACATCGACAAACCAGTCTAGTCTGAAGTCTGAACGCATTTTTTGAAAGTTGTTCACAAGCAGAGCCTCTTCATTATTGATAACAGTTTGAACTGAGCGAGGGTTAAATCGAATCCACCGAAGAACCTTACGCGGTGTACCACAAGGACGCTCAAACAAATGCGACCAAGATCCAGTTCTATCATTCTGCGAAATGTCAATGAATCGGTCAGCCCCGTTGTCGTCGCTTGTCAGGGTTGACTTCGCGCGACACAACGTGTGATTACGCTTGAAACGTTGACGTTGGAAATAATTTCAAAATTTGAACCTCTCGCTCATTAGGCAACTAATGAGCTCACGAACGTCGCAGCCCTAACCGCTCCAGGCCGTGGCTGAAGCGGCATCGCTCCCGAGCTCGGAGGCGCTCAATATTTTGTTGAAAGCATTCCAATCACGGATCTACAACAAACTCCAAGTAAAGGTCGCGAGCGTTTTACTTAAGAGAGCGAGTGAGAAAGTCGACTCAAAGAGGTTTAGCTCATCCAAACAATAAATCTATGGCCTCAAGCGACACGAAGAAGCTTTCAAGTCGACGTTCTCAGAGAGGAAAAAAATATCATCGATCCAATCAACGCAATGGTCGTATGAATTCCCGATCGATGATTACCGCGCAACGCGCCTTTGTATCTACTACGACATGATTCCGGCAAGGTCACCGAGCTCCGCGCTGCTGTTTGATCCGAGAACGAAGCCGAATCCTAAACATCGTACTATCAGCCGTTCCGAACCACCGCAATCACGGGATTTTGTCATTCTCCGACCGTTTAATTAATGATCCTGCATTCTCGGGCGTCTCCGAATTCGCCTCAAGAATTCGGTTTCTCATTATTTTCTTCGAGAGCCCTCCTTGTTTTTTGACAATCTTTTCTGGAAGCATCGATGGTGGCCGGCGAGTTCGCACTTCGGCGGGCTCGGTGCCTGTCGGACGCGAGCGCGTTGTAAAATCACTTAGCGAAGGAGCGTGGAAATCGTAGAAGCAGATTAAATTACTTTTAATTTCGCCTTCTTCCCTTGCTTGCTCGCTCGCTGGCTTCCTTCCTTCTTTGCCTGAACGCGTGTCTGAGTTCTCGGTGAGTTCCTTTTGGCTCCTTCCTTCCTGCCTGCCTGCCTTCCTTGGTCTTTCCGTATTTCGACGACGCGACGTCGTTCTTTGTGGGTTAGTTCCCTTCTTTTTCGCCTCTGACGACGCCAAAGTTTTTCTTCTGTTTACCGCCACCATCACCACACGCAGTCATGGCATCGCAAACGCCAAACTCTGTCACGAATTCAGCCGCCGGCGACACGCTCGTCCTGTTTTTTCTGCAGCTTCGGCCGTTCTTTGTTGTCGTCATGGATGTTGTTTCCGATACTCGGTTTGCTGTCATTTCGTTCGTCGAGGTCGAACAAATGACTCATCAAACTTGAAATTCGAGAGAAAACTATTCGAAGACGACACTTTCTCTTGCATTCAAGATCGTCCACTCGGATTCTTCCTCGGTCGCTGACTTCCTTGCGAAGGGTCCGCACAAGATCCTTGTTTGCGACAGTTGAGTTCTCGTCGTGGCCGCTCCGTAAATATGAATGTCGCCGTCCTCGCTGTTGTTGCCGCCGCCGCCGCCCCCGTCGTAGGCTCGTTATTGTTGCCTTTTACTGCTCCTTCGACAGCCGGAGCATGAGCAGCACGTGGAAGAAGGAAAAAAGATGAAACAGCCATTTGGCCTCTCTGAATTTGAATAGGCCACAAATCGTTGTCGTTGTTGTCGTAAAGCCAACGGACCGACCGAGCATGTAAGTGCGTACGCGCACGCGTATGCGTTCTCAAAGCGCGTTTTGTTGGCGCAACACGTTTAAGATTGCTTCACCCCTGTCGGTCTTCTCCCTTCTCCGCTCCCGATCGCCGCCGCTTCGTCCGGAAAACGATGGGGATGTGGGCGTTCTCTGTGAATTCGCGCGATGTTCAGATCGGAGCGATGATACGCAACGTGGCGACAGAGGAAGAGAAACGCGTTAAGAGTTGACAGCAAACAAAATAACAATGAAGTCTTTCAACAGGGCCTCACTGAAAACCTCCATCGGGTCGCTCAGTTGAGAACTCACGTCCTTGGTGATGTTGGGGCACGGCTTTGCGTGCTGTGCGATGTAAATCTCATCAACAGTTTCGCTCTGATTTGGGTTTTTAATGACGCTGAACCGAGAGTTTTGATGAACGCACTTGCGTGCGGCGGATTGGGCGAAATGCAGTAAAGCACGTGAACGTTTCATTGTATCCTGCCGTCGAACAATCGGCTCCCACATTATTTCTGATCGTTTCTTCTGCTTTTTTCAGAACGAAATCTTCGTTTTCTGGAACCGACCTGAACTGGAATTCAAGATGACGCGAATTCCAAATCTCGAATCTGAAGATTCGACGAATCGGTGATGACACGTCCGGTCCACCGTCCAGGAGTCCAACAGGTCACCCTGGTTCGCTCGCAACGTCAGCGATTCGCGAATCTTTGGCTCGTGTGAATCGCGGAAGAGAACTCCAGCGATTCCGTCTGCTCGAAATCAAGCATAACGAAGCTTGAAAGGAAAACTGAACGAAGAACCAATCGCAGCTCGGTTTGTTTCATGATTTTGCAATGCGCTCCTCGTCGCCGCCGGATTCAACGAAGCAGCGGACGAACAACGAGCGGATCGTTTGAATATATTTCTGCGCGCGAAGTGATCGCATCGCTCGAAGAAAATGCAAAAATTATGGATCCCCGAGAAATATGCGATTTGCACAATCGAGCCAATGATGGATGAAAATTGCAGGCGGGGAGCTCGAAAGATTTCCAGAGCACTCCGAGGCAATCGAAAAACATTCTCCAGCATACGAGTTGAATAAAAAGCAGGATGGACATCCAGATCCTGGGAGACATTGGTCAAGCTGACGCAAAACTAGAGTTCGGCGGAAATCAGAGCCTGGGATGGCGACCTGCGAGGCCAACGACGGGTTCCAGGAGTGTTGAGGACGCGACAGTTTATCGTGAGTGGACAGCATGGCAGCGGGCAAGCATTGCATGACGTCTGTTCGTTGCTTTCATGTAGATCACCGCCAGCCCGATATATTATTGATTAAGCATTGCAGTCCCATAACAGTCGAGCAGTCAGATTAATATCGTCGACTGACTGAGTGGCTCGTATCGCCACTCGCTGAGAGTGGCAACCGTGTGTAGTGTCGCAGCTAAGCGATGGGCTTACGCTGCGGGATCTCGGCTCCAAAAACGCGAGTAGTGATTTTTTCCGGTGTAAATCACGACACAGCAAGCTCAGCTGTACCCGAGCTGAGCAGCAAATCCACGCAAGTGGCAGGCACGTCCTCTCGTAGTCAATTTCCTGTTCAAGTGTTTGATTTCTACATGGGCGGTGCTCATTTCCGAATTCGCATCGCTGATCCGCCTTGCCTTATGGAGTTGACTGGCAGCTGGGTGAGGGGATGGGACGCAAGCAGCAAGCGTTTGGAACGACAGACGGCTTCGCTAAAGATCGAACTCGATCTAAAATTGAGAAGGTCATGACTTATATTGCGTTGACGACCTTCGTCATTCTGAGTGAGAGTTTGAAAGCGCGCCTCCACCTCTGGCAATACCATAATCAACTTCGCCGTCGTCGTCATCATGCATAGGAAATTGAAGTCGAACAACGAGACAATGGAACGAGATTCCATCTGGGAGAGCAACGGCTGACAGACGGCCCTGGAATGAGGCACATCAAAGCGGATTTCATCGGTTTTTCTGAGTCAGAATTTCCACTCATCCAAAGTTCATATCGGAGTTGGTGCTCGCAGGATGTGACGGCTGCTTGCCTACAGGTAATCCAAGGGTCCTTGTTAGTGTCAGGAGTCCCTTAATGTCATCAAGGAGTTCAGACTGCCGGCGAACGCAAACGCTCGGCCGCACACTCACAATGTTCTCAAGTTGATTAATTACCCTTAAGGACATCTTTCTTTTTTAGTTGGTACGGACCGTCAGTTGAGCGTTCGCCCGTTCAAGGCTCCAGTCTAGTTTGCCAGTGGGGCCGAACAGCAAAGATAGACAGACGAGCAGGCTGCTGGGTGGGTATAATTAAAACTTATGAAAAATCGACTTGTCACTGATGGACCGGTTGACAGCCGGCTGCTGCCGGACGACGACGACGACGGCAGCGGCGAATAAAGCCTCAAGAGTTGGATGACTAGCAAAACTAGCCTCACCGTAGGGGTAAGGAGCCACCGCGTTAGAGGGGAGGATGAGCTTCAGAAGGAGACAAGGTCGCCGGTGAGTTGGGGAGTAAGCGCTTCCGAAGAGAGCAAACGTTCTCAGATTTCGTCTCGGGATCTCGAGGGGGTTCGAAGGGGGTTTGAGGACGTCCGTGCAGCCATCAACAGCGAAGAGCCAGATGATTTCCGAGAGAGTGCCTACTATGGTGGATTGAGGGAAGCCGGCATGAAGATCTCAGATCAGGGAAAGGGCTTGGAGTGAACGGCGGGGAAAATGAGACAAGTTGGTTGAAAGAGGAAGCACCAGGAGATGGAAAGCCGCCACTAAACGGATGGTCGGCGCTTCAAGTCTAAGACCAGCATTAAGACGAATCACCTTTAAGCCAAGAATGAGAGAGAGAGGAGGAAGCCAAGCAACCGGCCAGCCGGCCGGCTGGCCAGCCCTACAAGCGTTTTAATATCATTGATGCCAATAGCTTTTATGTCAATCAGTCGAACGAGCGCGGTGGCTTGCTCGGCTGGTTAGTTGGGTGTGCACGTAAGTGAACAAGCAAGCCAACGCGGGAAGCTAACGTGACGAGAAAAGAGATTCCGTTAAGCTCCTCAATGGTAGAACCGCGCAGCCTACACCGGAACCAACAACAACGAGCATTAGGAATCGATACAGAGCTATTCGTTCTTTTGTCGATCCGTTCAACAAGATCAAGAACAAGGTGTACTCTGCCTCTTAGGATGTTCTTCGAGTCCGTCACGGTACCCTGAGGCGGTCACGACGATGCCGTCATCCACCTCACTCGTGGGCCTGCGGGCACACACGCTGAGGATTGCATCGCATGTTCGAAAATAGAGTTGCTGAGAATCGATCTTCAAACAAACAGATCTTCTTTGCCGAAATGTATTTGGTCGCTCTTTTCATCTCTCGATATTTCGCTCGCGGAACGGCTTCAATCCCTTAGTGCCGGATGACAGATGTAACCGCGTGAAGGACGGGAAAACAAACGAACGAAGGTACCCGCTAGACGGGTCTCACGCGGAACGGTGTGGTCTCTACATAAGAACGTTATGTCAAAGGCCCGGCGCGGTGGTTAGAGCCCCGGTACGTCGGTGGAGACTTCGGCGGTACTTTTTTGGAGGGACGAAAACGATTTTTCATCTGAACGGAGCTGGTGGTGGAGGTGTGTGTTCAGATCTCAGTCGTCCTCTCGCAGTGGACAGCTTACCAGTCGGTCGTCCAGCGGCTCATCGGTATATTTTTAGTTCCAACTCTCACTCAGCAAAGTGAAACATTTCACAAGCTAGCTAGCATCAGCTGCTCACCGCGGCAAAAGGCCAGAGAAGATGGTGAAACGAACGGAGCTATGTTCCGCCCCCGGGTGCCGATACCGCTGACCCGTGTTCTCATCAGAAATACCGGCGGTCTCTTTCGCGACCCATGAGTCTTTGGTCTCTGTCTTTTCAGTTTCCTTCCTTCCTTCCTTCCTTTCCGACAGCTTGTTTGAGAAAGCAGTAGTGGCAGCGTTGGTGGTGGTGGTTACAGCGGCCGCGGTCGCGACAGTCCCCAGAGTGTTTACGCGCTCGTCTTTTTGTGTCTCACCGAGTGAGTGTCTGTGTGTAAGCTTGTTTTTATTTTGGTTATTCTTGTAATTACGAGCCGGCAGGGTGAACACGACGAGAGAAGTGCAATAGAACAGTCTGCGCGCCCGCCGTGCGTCTGATTACTCCAATGAAACTTTACTAGGATACTACGTTCAGGGGAAAGAGGGTATGCCATGTGGACGATATCGTCCCCACGTGAAGTTTGACACGGTGGGCGATCCGGTGGGAACCGCCTCGTTGTGAATGCCACCAATTTTTTTTCACTGTCTGCCCTTCCCTCGGTTTGCAGCATGCGTTCGACTGAATCCGTGAAAATCATTGAACCGCCTCGGAGCAGGATGACAGATTCGGTTGTTGAATCGCTGTCTGCTCACTCAACTCACCGCTTCGAAATTCCATTTCCTGCTGACTCCAATCCCTGTCCCGCGCTGCCGCCAGAAGCGGGCAAAGCGCGCACAGCAATAGAAAATTCATCGTTTTCTGGAAGTCATTCACAAAGTATTCCAACAGGCTTGCACCCTATGTCAAGTTTCCAAATTTTCGCCCGGAACCGGCGTCAACAATGTTCTGCACTGTCACCGGGTCGCGTCACACCAGAGTAGACCTCGGGCAGACTGTCAACTAGACAGTGCCTAAAAGAGACATCCAATCAGAGTGTTTGCCAACAAGCCCGCGCTCACGAGCCCGTCAGAAGATTGAAACAGTGGCACCGGCGGTCTGTTGGCAAAGCGAAACGAAGATGCGCTCTCTATGGAAGGGACTAGCTCGCTACAAATACAGGAGAGAGTCCTCGGCAAGGGGAAGGGTATCGGAGGAGAGGGTCGCTTACTGCTTTACAGGTGGCCCCTAGCTTCACGGATCGCAGTTGCACAGACAGAGATTACATGGGTGGTGGTAAAAGCGGATCGGTCACAAATCTCGATTTTTTGTTTCCGACTGATTGAGGCAGATACTTTTCCCCAGCTTCAGAGATTGCGGAGTTCTCCACGCGTCTCGTCGTTCAAAATCAAGGACGAAAACAAGACTCGGTTGATTCCGGAAGATTCTGGCGTAAACACGCGCTTATCGATGTTTTGACGGCTTTCATGATTCCGGTTAAAAGCTCGCTTTTTCTTCCGGACGTTGCCTTGGGTGCTGTTCGAGAAGCCTCCAGTGGAAGTATTGGAAATATTGAATGAAAGCAACTCATTCAAACGGCAACACACGAGCTTATAGAAAGAAGGAATAAACAGCCGTTAGAGAGCGTCCTATAGAATCTCCGCTGAGGCTTGTTGTGATGAGATTCCGTCTTGATTCTCGAAAGCTGCGACTCGACGCAAGAAACTCCGAGCAACGTACTCCATGGCATCCATTAGCATTCGACGATGTCAAAGGCTGTCTGTTTACTCACTCCACCGGCTGCGCGGAATTCGGATTCCAGAGAACGTGAAGCTAGAATTTTGCTATGGAGGCTCGAGGGAATCGAAATTCTAATTGCTCTGACTAGCGAAGCGAGTTTGCGACTAGCTCAATCAATCCGGAACATTGGACGTGGATGCCTCCAAGTCGTTGTATTCTATAATAACAATGTTCCTATTGGACAAGAAGAAGATTCCGTTCGGCGATTCACCGCTTCTCGATCGGATACCGAATCTGAATCCCGCGCTGTTCTATGATTTCATTCTTTAGTGGCGATGATTCGAATTGACAGACCGGAAATAGTTCGGAGAATCGTCTCCAAAGCGTTGGATAAGAAGATACGCTGCCAGCTATTGTTCCTAAATTCGTCGAATGTCGTTCGACGGCGGACAGGGATCCCTAGAGCTCTTTTCAAGCCCCGTCTCAAGCTGCCAAAAGTGGATCTGCTTTGATCTATGCAGTACGCGTCCATTGAGCTTACCGCTTATTGGTTCACGCGACACTTCCTTCCTCCCGCGGAGTCAATGGCAGAGTGCTCGAACGTCGGAATATCTTCCCTCGTAGCCTCGTCGCCGCATAAGTGATGTGCTTTTAGTAACTCTGGCGGTTTTGCAAGCGCTGACCAACCACCTCGGCTTTCGGTCATCCTGTCACGTCATAGCTCGTGATTTTTACCTCGACAGCCTCCACTTCGGTGACGCAAGGAACTTCGAGCGTAATGACAACTTGGACGGACCTCCATCCTCAGGTTCAGATCGCCCAAGTCCTCGGAAGGGAACTTTCCCTGACGATGCTTGAAACTTTGTGGTTGTCGCGAGTCTTTCAGAGGAGAGCATAGGTCTCGACAAGGGGGACACGCGATGGAAATCTCCAACCTCAAGAAGAAAACGCAAAAGATTTCGGGAGTTGTAGACCTCGGCCGGCGAATCCTCTTTGCAGAGAGGAGTTCGCTTGCAGGTGCGCGGAAAGAAGGATTCAAAACGGGGTCCTTGTCCAGCGTGGGTTTTCGAAGCGGATCAACGCTACGGAATTATTCACGAATACATCTCTTCCGAATGGAGATCGCTGGAGGAATTTAGGACTCGATTGGAATTTCCTACAACTTGAAATCGTCGGACTTCTCATTCGTTGCTCAATCGCGTTCATCTGAGCTTCGCGCATCGGGAGTGTTTCCAAGCAAGAGGTCTTTCCCTAAACTCGGGTATTAATCCCCAATTGACTCTCCGATCTGAGGCAGGGTGATTCCAAACATTTTTTGATTCAGACCCATCAACCGCACACACTTCGGCAACAGCGAATGTTGTCTCGTCTCAAAGACAATCACGGAGAATATTTCGATTCAGTCGCAGCGGCAACTAGACAGGGGGCCCGAAATACACAGCATGAATATCTTGATCCACGGAACTTTATTGACTCGCATCGTTTACAACCGAGTGCTTCATCGACTTCATGCTGGAACTAGCAAAATGACTCGAGTTCTGGATCATCGATCTCCGGGACAAACAACGTCTGATCGGACAACGCAAACCGCTGATCAACGTCTCAAAAATCCAATGTGTGATATTCTCACTTCTTCTAGCGGGAAAATATATTCGGTAAGTATTAGAGTGATGGAAAATCGCGCCGAAAACAGTTAAGAACAGCTCATATCGAAAAACTCACGTAAAATTTGAATACCTAGGGGAAGCATCTCGGAGCTTGTTTCTGCAGTTTGTTCAGAAAGGCGTGAGGGGACAAATCAGGAAAAATGATGACATTTTCGGGCTATTGTAGCTCTTTCCGTTCGATTCGGAACTCGAATGCAAAGATTGCTGTTGAAACATGTCACGATGGCCTACAAAAGGTCTGACGACGTCAAAGTGTTGACGCGCGATCCGAATCTCTTTCTTTTGAATGTCACGCTCAGTTTCTCCTGTCGATCTTTTCTGACAGAGACTTCGCAGTCGTTTCGCAGAGTTATCTGATCCATGAATATCTGACCTCCGCCAGCCAACGAGTCCTAGCGTTGCATCGAATTGTGGAAACAACGAACAACTCGATGCGAAACACCGACGTCCCGAGCTGGTCGAAGGTCAACCAAAGAAGGAAAATATCCCGAGGAAAGTACAATCAGTCCGTTCACTTGGCGTTTCCGATTCTTTCCATTGGTCCTCCCTGTCCGGTGAGCGAACGCTCGAGGAACCCGGTCCGTGAGAATAATTTCAATGTTGCCGGCACTCCCGCGTACTCAGAGTCGAGTCCGGCGGATACCGGACTGCGACGTGCGTACAAGCCAAACCCAATCAATTAAAACAACGAACGCATTATCGTTGCTGCTCACAACGACGATGGTGTAGAAACCCTGAGCCAGAAGTTCATGAAGCTGCTCTTGATGAGAGCAACACCTGACGGCAGGCAGAAGTAAGCATTGCGCCACCGACTTGCACAGCACCTCATGCCCGAGGAGCGTTGCTCGCCATCATCGAGTTCGGTAATGTGTTCGGATCGATTGTAAATAAAAAGCTCCTCCCGATAATCCAGTTTGCATGCTAATCCTCGAGAAACGTGCCGCACGTACTTTGGATGTATGTATATTACGCTTGTCTTATCTCCCGCGTGCTGAGACCCGGTATCGCACTCGTATTCATAGGTGCTTGTTGCAGCTAGGAAAATGAGTTCGGAAGCGTTAGCAGAGCAGATCGTTTCTCTCTCTCTCTCTCTCTCGAGTCTCGAAGTCTGCGAATTCGGAATTCAGGGGAAGAGATAAGAGCTGAATGAGCATTTCAGAAAGCGAACCTGGCGGATGCGAGACGATGATTCGATGGCAAGCGACTCACCGCATAAAATCGCGATCAGTGTATTCGGTCAGACTGGAAAATTCGCTCCGTTCCCGCCGAGGCAAATGACTCGTTGTTGTGTGGCTCTGAGATAACATCCTAATGTCGCCTGCTCGCATTGTTGTATAAACTTTTGAGTGGCCATGTCCACTGGCGGCCGGCTATCGCTGCTGGAAAGCCGAGGCGAGAGGTTTGCGTGGGGGAAAGTCGCGCTGAATCGGCTGGTTGGTCCGGGGTCTCGAATCGAGGGGCTCGGTCCGTCATCCGTTACCGCCCCGCGACGACGGACTATCGGAAAGCCTGATTCACGCTTGATTTGGTCAATTCTTCGGTAGCCACACGTCATCTACAAAGACGTGTCTTATCGCAGCCCTACGCTATACTTTCCAAAACGAGTGGGAGAGTGAGGCCGAGAGTCGACGAGAGGGAAAACTTTTAATTGCGGCTTCACTGGCCACAACATTCGAGAATACAACGACGACGACGAGAACAATGAACGAAGCCAACGTTCCGAAACTCAATGCCACGTCCCCAATCGATGTTTGGATTCTCTCTAAATCGTAACTCTTGTCGCTGTGCGGTGGAAACGTCGGCGGATATCGCGCGTATTTGGTTTGCACCTACTCATTGTTCGCCGTACTCCAGTTTGGCTTCCAATTTCATCGTGAAGACCGTCCAGGAGTGAACCTGTTCTTCTGGAAACACGATGTCGGCTTTGAAAACTTTCTAGTAAGCGCCGGAACAATCATCGCCCCCGATATGGATCATGGAAACGTTATCAAATCGGTTCTTATTGGATGCGCTCGGGAGTCGAGACGGGAGACGGAAACAGGTACGGCTCGCGTGCCACCACAAGTCTGTCCTATGTCTCGCCGTCGGACTCCGAAATGTCTGGAAAATCTCAGCGTTGAAGACCGACATTTAGGATGGTCGTCTACCTTGTTTGCAATGAGGAAATGAAGCGGCTCCTCTGTGAGTTGCTCGGAATATTCCTCTGGGCAACGCTCTGATCGCAGTGGCTATGCCGATGGCCGGTCCCGAGGGGACAGTCTGCATCATTGGAATAACACTGTGCAGTTGAGCGCGGGGCGTGTCTTCGCATGAATCTTTAATCAACCAAAACTCATCGGTTACGCTAACAGCACCCCGAATGAATATTCTCAGCTACCAAGGATCGATTTCAGGACGTCGGCAAAGATCTAGAAACGAGGGAACAGCGGCTGGATGAGAAAAACACGATTCGAATCGAAGATGCGGTGGCCGTGCTCTCAGCTCTCTCAATGCGCGCGTGTTGAAACTGACTTCAGTTCCTTCAGGTGTTTCTCGTTCGCCGATGCCCAAACTTTCTTTCTGAGTGGTCGAATCGGATCAAACGCTCCGCTTCCATTCCACCTGGTTCTAGTTCGATGCTAGTTACAGAGTTTTCATGGACAGAACCTCACATGGTTCTTGTCGATGTTTCTCATGGAGCAAATGGAGGTTTGTGAACTTGTCCGTTTCTGTTGGATTTTATAAGGGTGACTCTCTTTCTACTCCGTACGTTCAGGAAAATCTGTTTTCCGGGTTCATGTTCAGTGAGAAGGAGAGATCGCCAGGAATTTCGTGCTGATAACGAGTAGACGACGGCAGCAGCGCGGATGACTCGCGACTGTCTCCTAAGTGAGGGAGATTCTATAATGCGGTGCAACTCTTTCGCCGTTTGGGTTCCTCGGTTCTAATAGAAGTCTGGATAAAATCGATTGCGGAACTCAGAGAACTTTTCCTCCATGGAAATTCTAGGGTTTCGCAAACAAGGCTTGTTCTATGATTCGTTTTCTGTTCTTCGAGAAGAGAACGAGAGCCCCGATACAACGTCGATGGCGCTTGAATATCGTCTTCGATTCCGCGATCTGTTTGGTACCGTTCTGAAAAAGAGCTCCGGCGAGAGGATCCAGAATCTAGATTTCAGATTCTAGAACGATCGTTTCTCCCAAGAGCGTTCGTGACGGAGTTCATCGCCCCAACATTTCTGTATCGTTTTCTCTTCTCTAGATTCACGTACACAGACGGCTCTTGTTCTGTTTGCTGCATTCAAACCCGATCGTTGACGGCTCCGAGTTCGGGTTGTCCCCAAGAGCTGTTTCCTCTTCTTTGCGACCGCGCCGCTGACTTCCTCTCCATCTGAATTTTTGGAGTTCTTCCTTATTTCTCGATCCTGCCTCCATCCTTCGGGACCGTCGACGGCAAAAGGCAAACGCTGCTGCCAAGCACATTTCAGATTGATCCTCGGTTGCGGTTTCTTTTCCCGCTGATCGTTTGTAGCCTCATCAATTTCTATAAAGGGGAAGCCATTCCAACTTCGAGCACGCGCCATTTGATTGAAAAGTCGCGTAGCAGTCAGCAGTGTTTCGAGACCTTCGAGTCGGTGAGAAGCAGTTAGGTGGTCGACTTTTCGTTAGGATGTTGCGCATGGGAAGGGGATCTCGAGAAAAGCAACAATATTCCGACGACACGAGTTCCTCCTTGAGATCAAATCGCATGTCCACGTGAAGAGATCTGCTCCGAATGAGTAACGATCCCTACGATTGCGAGTCATACGGTGACCTTGACGACAGTTTCAAACAGTCGCTCGAGCTTCGATGCGTGAAAGTACCGCGCGTTTTTTCCTCTGCACTTCAAATCGGGCTCACCTATCCGTGATTGTGATTTTAGTTTCGTCGCTCCACGAGTTCCGGATCATCCGATTAAGCATGAACTCGCTAATGGGCGAATTGTTTCGTGAGAGAGTCTGTCGGCGAATTATCGAAATTCACTATTAAGTCGTCTGCAAGAGACTTTTGACAAGACCAACGTAATGACGTGAGCCTCCTTTGTTGTGATTTCGGTCAGAATGACGAATGGCATTGCGCAACAGAAACGATATCGAAGGATCTTTGTTTTTTACAGTCCGTCAACCATTTAACTCACTCGGCACATTTGCCAGCGACTCCCATTTATCAAGGAGCTAATTCAACCAACATTCGTCACGCCCACAAGGAAAACGAAATTTTTGTCTCGCAGCGAGAGCCGCTCTTTTGGAAACATAAGGCGCAAGTATCGATCTGAGTTCGCGAAAGTGTTCAGGACTCTCGAGATGCCCGATTCCATCGGCGGTGATTGCCACACCGCTCTTCGAGCTCTTCCTGCCTCGGCACGAGACACGAAGTCAACCAGGATCGCGGTTCTGTCTGTTCATTCATCTGTACAATAGGGGGCGGCGTTTTTTTATTTCGGTTTTTCCACGTTTTTATCCGGACATATGTTCGAATCAATGACACCCGCAGAGACAGAGCATTTATTTGACATAAAAATGCACCCTTCTTCTCCTCCTTGTCAGGACCCTCCGCTCGGTGGGTCTGTTCTCTGAGAGGCTGCTGTTCCCTCTCATCTTTGGCGGGCTGTGTAAATCCCACCAAGTTAGTTACTCGGCCTCTTCATTATCTCTTCCTGCGGCTCTCTCGGTCGGAGTACGCAATCATTTTTGCACAAAGCCCCACAGGGATATCTGATTGCCGCGTTCAACTCCATCCGACCGGCTCGCTGCGTGAATAACAAGAAGTGACACCCAAAAGCAGCGGTAGTGACGCGCGCCGCTAATAGGCTGACTACTCTGATCCTGTCGGAGAGTCGGGTTGATCCGCATCGATCGTAACGAACAGTGTCCCCGTTGACTTGAGCGGCATTTCCAAACAGCGTATTCTTTAACACGATGGCTAATGTCCACGAGCGGGTGCGCGAGCGACCAAGTGACGGGCTACCACCCCGACTTGCCACAGCTTAGCGACTTCCGGAGCTGGTTCCGGTCGTCCCGTCTCGTCCTGTCTCGTCATGACTCATGCCCATTTCCGCAGTTAACCCCAGGAAGACGACGACCCAAGCAAGGCCGAGCAACGATGAGTGAACTCTCAGATCGCAAACACAGGCTTTGAAAACATGTGTTCCGCAATGAGCGAGTGATAATAATAATCGAAGCTCGATTCATGTGATGGAACCACCTCCATCCAGTGATGTCGAGTGATAGGGCGGTATGATGTTGGGAATGATCGCGAGAACAAAAAGTGAAAATATATGAAGTGGAGGAGTCGCACTTCTCGAGTCTAGACTCTCCGATCAGGACCCTGTGACGCCCAGTTGATCGAATGCGGCGGAATGACCTCGAGCGAAGCTTGGTTTATGGAGTCGTTCTTTTTGAAGATGATAGGACGACAACGTAATGAAGAGGCGGAGAGCCGAATGGATTCTCGAAACAACAGCAGAAAATGCAAAGACACAACGGCTTGACAATATCTCTGCAACAAATTTCGATATGCTTTGGACGCTGTTTGACAGGAGATATTGGTCTCCTGGCGCCTGTGTCGGTCGTCTGTAGCCTTATCAATTTCTTTTTTCTGTGGTTCTTTCCTTTCGATGTTCGGTGAACTCAGACATCGCAACGAAAAACTCAAGATTGAAAAGCTTCGTCCACGCGACCGGCTCGAACACACGAGACAGGATGCCACATGGCCGTAGGAATTCCACAACTCGGTTGTGCCGCGATGTTATGCCCGAAACGCCAAACGTCATTCACATGTCGACGACATATCGCAAGACAAGTCGGAATGCGACACCCTGACGACGGGCGGACGGCCGTTTTATTGACGCCATGTCTGTCTCAGAAAACCTCTAATATATGATTGCAGCCGCGCAAATGACGGCGACGTTTCTCGTCAGCGAGACGACGTCTACGACGACGGGACAGTGTCATGGGATCGGCGGCAGCGTCGACGGATTCGTTGCGTAAGAGTCATCCTTTCACACGGCCTCCTACTCAATGACCGAGCGAAAATCCGAAACTCTAAAGGTCTTCACGGAACCTCCCCTCAGCGCAGGTTCTCGTCTAGACCGGATCGTTGCTTAATTGGTTCGAATGCGAGCGGTCATTCCGGAAGAAACGGCCGCGATAAAGTCGTTCGGCTTCGCTGTGAAAGTCTGACGATCCGGTTGGAATATGTTTTTTCGAATTTCCAATCCGAGGAGTCGGACTGCATCACCCACGAGAGACAAATCGAGCTTTTTGAACAAAACCGTGAAGGTCAGGATGACTCTCACTCAATGCTCGCATCCTGAACTTCAGAAAATGATCACGTTCGAGGTTGAGTAAGGGCTGATGTGACTCATGGTCGAGCAAAGGATGACAACATATCAGACTCAAACCTCGTTTCGGGGTTTGGAGAGGAAAACGTCGCCGGAACTCGATACTTTCCAAACACAGTTGCCGAGGGGAATCGAGGAGGAAAAGTTTCGGGAAACTGATTGTTAACAAAGTCTCAGTGAGAACAAAACGACGGCTGAGAAGCGGAGAGATGATGAAGCCATGATGAGATATTAGTCCAGCTTCTGAAGCCGTCGAAGTCCGATCCGATAGTCCTAAAATTGGAGAGAAGTTCTGGACTCCGGGAGTATAACAACAAACAGCGTGGAAACTTGTGAGGAAAGGATTGGAGAGAGAAAAATCAAGAGGCGACTGGCGAAGCAAATGTTATTGGCTCCGTGTTGTTGTTAGCAGTGGCAAGAATGGTGGAGCGGGAAAAGCAGCTGATAGGCGGGCGGTGTGGGAAAACAGCGGCGAAGAAGTTGGCGGCAAGCGCTGCGTCAGACAATTTCATCGTCGTTCATTGATTTCCAATAGAATAGACGAAAGCCCGCCGGTCAACCAAGCAGCGAGCCAGGCAGGCGCTCAACGACCGGGGATCAAAGTTGGAAAAATATATTACGTGTCGTTCATGATATATGGACGATTGGCGCCTGCCACTAGCAACTCTCCAGCATCTTTTGTTGGCTTTTTCCTTCCTGATCCGCTTGGGAACAACAGTGGCGCCGACACGTACCTGCGGCACACAGCCTGGATGCTCGAAGGCACTCACCGACAATCTTCCCGAAATCGATGAGGAATCAGAAACGGGGATCCGAGTGATCCCGCCCAAAACAGGGGATCTCACCACGTTTGACATTCTAGTTCAGAATATCCTCGTAATTCACTTGCATTTCGAGAGTTATTCACCGTCTCGGAACTTCGTGGGCCGCTTCGTTTCCCAAAATTTGTTGATTCAGTAAGTCCTGCATCTCGAAATTTGTTCGAGTTTCACGCGGATTCTGAATGAATTCCACCAAATCTCGTCCTTTTCTAGGAGTAGAGAAGAAACTGATTATCCTTGGCGACATTTCTGTTGCCTTCCGTATAATTGATCCCTAATTTCCGGGTCCCCTGGCGGAGCTTATTTCTCATCTTCCTTTCCGTTCGATGGATTGTCATCCTGTAATGGCACATGACCTGCCCCGACCGGTTCGCAGACGCTCGATGATTGATTGTAGTTCCTCGTTGCTCATGAGCAGATTCTCTAACTCGACATACCGTGTCGCTCTAGCTGTTGACACATCATTTCAACGTCAAGATCTTTCATCTCATTGTGACATGCTCGATATTTCTCTCTGTTTCGCTTTTGCTGTTTCTCTCTCAGGCGGTAGCCGATAAACCTGGCTGCCTTACTGTCGCATCAGGGGCTGGAACGAGCAGCCCGTTGAGGGACGGAAGAAGGCTGCACCGGAGAAGTCGCACCAGAAACCAAGAGTTTGTTCCTTTCATTCAGGATGAGCGATCTCCTCTCCGCCCGGAAACGCTTTTGTGATTTCTGAGCCTTCAAACCAGATCAGCCAAACATCGGCTCTTCGTCGCGTATCCTCCGTTTCACCTCCGAATCTTTTTGCACCAATTGCGAATCCAGGTGATCAATCAGCCGTCCCGTCGGTCGATGGCTAATGACAACTGTGGAGAAACTCGGTCAAACAAGGTTAGAAGCGCATTGCAGAGCAGGTAAGACTCGAGTCCGCGATATCCTAGTATGTATGTATATGTACATATACCATAATGAATTCTGCGAGCGATGCAAGTTTCCTCGAGTCATTAGCCTCTCCCCATGAATCATGAATCCGAGTTCATCCAAACTGTTTATTCGTCAGGCCAGAACGTCGACCTTGGATCTTGTTCCGAAACGGATAAGATTCATCCCGACTCATTTATCATCGAGCGCATCTGCTATCAGGCGTAGGCAACAGTTCATCGTGGACAGCGGAACTTGGAAGTTTGGAAAGCGAACCTTGAAAACGCCTGTATGGAGATTCAACTGTTTCGTTGAGTGGCCTCCAGTTTCGATTTTGGTTCCCTGAGTGTTTTTCGGAGTCATGTTCGCTGCAGTAAAGTAGAAGTTTTTGATGCAGCGGAATATATTCGGACTCGGCGTAGCTTTTGCTGTTATCGTATTATGATCTGGTGTTCGATTCGCCGCCCCATAGACAAATAGCAGCAGTGAATCAATTTGTGGACTCGTTTGAATATTTGATCTGAACGCGTTCAGGCATTAACCAAAAGAAGCAACGGCGAAGCTGATCAACGAAATTGCTTTCCGATCGATTTCGGCTCGGATTCATTAATGGCGTTACCACTTACCGTTATTTTTAGCTTCAGTTGCTGGCGTTCAAACTTTTTTCCATTCGTTTCGGTTTTCCGAGGAGTTATGGCTTGAGGTTTCGCCTGGATTCTCGAATCCCGCCGGCAGCCTTCGAGCGTGACGGCCCCGGAGTCAATCATTTTGGAACAGTCTAGTCTCGCGGCACAGTGAGAACTTTCATCGAACCATGGATTCAGATACTTGACTCTTTGATTGGACTTCAAGCTCCTCGTTCAGAGAAACAAACGAAAGATGGATAACCACTCAGATCTTTTTGCGGCTGCGATTCATGGAATGAAACTGCAGCAGGAACAAAATGAAGATGTTGAGACTGATGAATGATTCCAAGTTTTCGATTGATAAGAATCCCATGTCCTTATATTCCAATCGTTTCTCAAATCTAAGAGTCGACGCTGAGTGGATTCGCGAATCAGTGAGTTAGAGATGTTGAAAGAAGGCCTTTCGAGCGCATTTCACTCGACGGCGAAAACATTTCGTTAACCTCCCTGAGGCTAAAAGGACAGATCCACCCGAAGCCTCGTGAAGAATCCCCCGAAATGTTTATCACTTTCGCATCTTGGAGACTCTAGCCATCATCGAAGTCGCTTCGAAGCATCCGCCAACTGAGTCGCTTACGCAACTGCTCTCTGTTCTCCGTCGATGGCTCAAAATCGACAGATTCACAGCCCATGAAAAATTATCCTCGTACAACCGTTATGCAATCTAATGAAATATGGATCCAGGGAAGAATGCTGAGGACTAGATGCACGGACATCGACGATAAAATATGCACGTTGCATCATGTAGAGGAGAAGGTACGTTTCCCTAGTGCTTGAATTCGCCGATCTGTTCACGCTGGGCAGTCGATTATCGTGAACTCAACAAGTGATTACATCGCTTGCTGCTTCTCAACTGGTGGATAATGATTGAATAAAGGAACCCATGTCGGTTTCAGCTGTGATTTCAGAGACGATTATATCCACCGTCATCCCATCATGTTGACTGCAACTCGAAACGTTAGTTATTGCTGCCAGAGAGTTCTGAGAGGAATTCCCGTTTTCTTCTGTTGTCGATGTTAACGGTTACGTTTTGCTTTTCGTTGTTTCGACACCGTGTCTAACAGGAAGATCCAATCTTGCGCCTCTGACGTGGGGATCTCCCCCAGGTCCGATTTGACGTCCAGCAAAACTTTTCCCCTCGCCTGCTGGAGAAATCGATCACAGATCAGAAGGGCGAACCGGCTTCGCTGTTCTGCTTGCCTGCCAGCTTGTCCGCCTGTTTGTTGCAAGCTCGCTTCCTCGAACTGACTGGGTCGCTGGCCCTATGGCAGAGGCCACACATTTATCAAAATCATCCCCAACATAGAACAAAACCCTCCACCGCCGGCACCACCACCGGTGGAACAACGAAAGCAGCAACAACAACGTCCGAATCTCTTCGACGTTCCAGACAGCCCGAGCGACGAGGTCATCCAATGGAGAGTTCGTGTTAGCATGAATCAAATCTTCAGGAAAACTTCTTCCTCGACCCGACCGACAAGATCCAACAACGAACTTTCTGACTTCAATGGAGTTGAACTCTCGGCGGATTCTCTACATATACATAGATGTGTACGGATCGCAGGACTTATTCCGACTGCGTTTGTTTCCAACGGCTCAGGGCTCAAGGTTAAAGAAGGGAGGTTTATCGAGGCACAGGCTTCTCTGAGGTCTTCCAATCTCGAAAAGCAGACTCATCCGTCGCGAAAGTTATCTTCTGGAAGAGCCTAATTGACGTCGATCTCAAAGCTCTTTGGTCCTTGAAATTGGAAAAGCAGTTCTACGTTTTTCCAGCGCCGCCAATTAAGATGGATGTCCCGAGCTCACAATTGGAAAGAAATCACTCACTAACCTCACGGAATGCTTTTCCCGGCTGGAAAGCACAAAAACTTTCAGATTGTTCACGCCAAAGTTAGCGCGGCTTCGGCCAATTTGTGCTCGAGAATATCACACAGGACATGTTGTTGCCGTTGGGAATCCTGACTCCAAGGAAAGTCGTGGTTTATCATCGGAAAGTTCATGTGCTGGGTATTCCGATGTATAAATTCAAATCTTGTTTCTGGTCGCGGCGCTACCTCATGAGCTCCGGGAGCCCCGCTTGCTCTCGAGTGTCGCGAGTCAGAAATCCTCGCGAGCTTCGAAAACTAATCCAAGAAGGTTTTCCTGAATATTTTCCAACGGAACGGGCCCCGCGAGTGCGAACAACAAGTTTTCGAGTAGCATCGGCTCCCGAGCCGCTTCGACGCTAATGCAAAATCGATGAGCTTTTGATAAATGAAAGCGAACGTGTAAACCAGAAGCCAGATTCAGCTGGGGAGATTCCGCTGACGTTTGCTACAAACTTTCAGTCCTGTCGGACAGCCCGAGTACCACGCTTTCCAATGAATAAGTTGGGTTCCTCAGGAAAGCGTTTCACAATTTGAAGATCTCCGACTTTACCGAAGTTCTCTTCAAAGCCTCGGGGAAAGGCCTCCCTTGGATGCCGTGAGATATTTGGAGACAATGCGCGGTTTTCAGTCTGTAGGCTGCTGGAGTTCCAGAGAATTCGCTGCTCGAGGCTTACTGGAGGTGATGTGATGCCTCCCGAGAGGAGAGTGCATCCTCTCGGAACTGTGCGCATCTATTGTTCAGTGACGTGCTATGTATTCAATCACAGTGGAGTAGGTTTGAACGGTGACCTTTTTCATCAAGTCCACGAGCAGTTGCACGAGCCATAGAAGGAGTCACGACCCGTAGAAAGTCACCTCACACGAACATCGATACCACCAAGATGTCTCCATCCTCTTTGGAAAATAAATCATTTCTGGACGTACAGTCACTTCTCAATTTAGTAAACATGGTTCCGGCCGCATAAAAAGTTATCTAAATCTAAAGTAGCCCCCTGACCAGTTTTTTCGAACTATGACACGAAATCCGAGCCAGAGAAGCGTCTCCGAACAGAGAGTAGCGCTCCATGACTTCCAAAGCTCTGAGGACTGTCAAATGAGATGGCTTCTGGAGAGTGGGAACTCCACAATCATGTGAAGTGTCATCAGTGATGCACGTTCATTCTCTCCTATGGTTGGGGCGCTTTCAGCTGTTTATTGAATCGATAGACTTCGGCATCGCAAGCTATCGGAGAAAACCTGGCTGATCCGTTTACTGAATCGTGATGTTTACCAAATCCATGTCGCTGGATCGAGCGATCTATACATTGCGCACTCTCAGAGTTCACGGAAGAACACTGTCCAATATGAAGCAGGCACCGATTAAGCGAATGAAGTGATCCATGATGCTCACGAGCCAAATCGCAACCAGCAGGTCCAAGGTTCATGGGGGCTGAATCTTCGATCGAATCGAACTTTAGCAAAACCATTTCCCAGGAGTTAGAACTTGTCGAATCAAAATTATTCCTTCCGGGCCGCACAAATGCCATAGCAGAGTGCAAAGTAGCTTTGCACCATTGACTGTTGATTCGAACATTCCGGGTTCAAAGTTATTCTTTCTGGCGGCTCTGGTCGGAATTCTTTCCAGAAAGCGAATTCCCAAGTGCCGAATTTCAATGTGAAGTGGGAAAGTTGATATTTTCATCGGAAAGAAAATAAGTAATTCCATCGAACGCTTGTTAGTATTAAGTGTGCTAAGCCTCTGAAGTTTGCTCCCGCTCCGAATAACGCTTAAGGGGAGCCAATAGTAGCGTAAAGCACTAGGGAGCCGTGTTCGGTATCCGGAGAAAAGTTTTTCCTTGGAAAATTACTCGAGTGAACATTGCTACAGGATGTCGAGAGGCGTATATTCACGCAGACTGGGTAAGGTGTACTGGGCGTGGTGGATTCCTTCTCAGCGACTCGCCGCTTGATGAGCGTGATGTTGATGACAAGAGCTTGTGCCATCGTCCCCCTCGCGCCCTCTTGAGTCTCCTCTCTCGACGTTCCTCCTCCCTCATCTTCTTCACCCATCTCCAAGATTTGTTCGTTCGTTCGTTCGTTCAATGCTCCCCACTACCTGCATCGGGGAGGCAGTGAGCCAACGAAAGTGGCAGCCAGCTGCCCTCTTCAATGACCATGTGAGCTTGAAAACCCAAAAAACCAAAGAAGACGGAGAAACGAACGGAGAGGGAAAAGGTTGTCGAGAAGCTGGCCTCAGACAAGCCAAGTAGGCAATTTACATCGAGTTAAACCCCTTTGAAAAATCACATGCTCCGACAAAGCAGGACTTCCGAAAGCCTGGGAAAGCGCGCAGAGGTCTCGAAAACGGAAAAGAAAAACGAAATTCTTGAACAAGGTTTCAAAGTACACCTCGAGGATTGCTTGACTAAGCCGAAAACAGAGCAGCAGCAACTTTTTGAAAGAATATTGCCAGCTTGTGGAATTCCTCAGCGGCAACATGCACCCATCCCTTAGAGTTTCAGAATACATACTCCTTCAATCGAGCAAGGAAATTAGTGAGTCAGTGATATATTATGTATCTTGAAACAGTAGCTGAATGATGATATAATTCGGAAGAATCAGAGAATAATATTGCCTAACAATGCGTTGCGCTCCCCTGATGAGTGGAACAGTCCGATCGAGCGAGATCCAAATACGCTTGACGACGACAGCAGTTCCCGACGCGTTTTTAATCAAATCGGTTTGTTTGAATTCAGAAGCCCTGACACGACGACGCTGACTCTGAAAAACCTCCTGAATGAAGCGAGCAGAACTGTCCTTTTTGCCTCGGTTGACTACGGGTGTCGGGGCGGGCTCTGTCGGCGGGGGGAGGGCGTCGAACAAACACAAGTCTTTGTTACCTCACGCACGCCCCGAGGCCACTGACTCGGAGTTGTTCAACTTGTTCGAACGCAGACAAACAAGACCGTTCTAAAGCTTCAGGATTTTGAGCGACCGGCCGTCGGGGCGAGGGAGCGACATTAGGACGACAGTGTCAATGTTTCAACTCGTTCGCTAAAAGTCAACGATGTCAATCTTGGATCCTGCGAGCGTCACGTGTATTGTGCTTTCAACCGTTCAGAGGGAGCTCGGTGCTTCTGGGACGAAATGAAAGTTTGTTGACACGAGCAGGAGGATGGACGATGAATTCCGCTGAACAACAGGTCATGAACGTCATCGGACTCCTCCTGTACAGCTATTCATTCTTCAGTCTCATGGCTGAAGCGAACCCGAGCTGGAGCGCATAGCTGCCTTCGAAGCAGTTGACCCGGGTTCGTTTCCCGATCGACGCAGTTTTGCCTCATCTATCTCCGATTAGGAAAGACAAAGGACATTTACTTTTACTTTCAAATTTGTAGATCTGGCGATCACTTTGTTCGCAGTCATTCTTCACGAAATCTCGAAAATCCACTATGATCCATGAGTTCGTCCGACACAGATCCGAATCTCGATTCATGAAGCTGCGAGGGGAGAGCTCTCAAAATGCATTCTTCGACTGGAGCTCTGAGTATCATATGTTTCGAGGATATTTCTCCCCATTCGTTGTTTGATGCGATCGGTCGTTGATCGATTATTATTTATCGTCGTTAGACAATGTCAGGAGTCGTCATCTGACCAAACACCTTCTTTCTTCGACCTGCGGAGTCATCAAACCTCGAGTATCTTTTGGAATATTTGAAACTTTGACTTTGCGATGACAAAGTTTTTTCCCCCCGATGCAAGTTGGTAATTCCCTAAATGATTCATTGCATATGTATTTCTGGTGGCACCGTTGTGCCTTCGAGCTGGGAAATCAGAATAAAGAGGTCCACCAACGTTTCTCGAATATTGCGGTGGAGTGTCACGGAGCGGCGAGAATCCGAAGTTCGATTCCCACAGTACTTTTCATCGTTTCAACGGAACCCCATCATTGTTTCCACAGGTAGTTCCTGCAGGATAAACTCGGCACCGAAAATTATCTGAATGTTCGAGGAATAGTTATTACAATCATTCGGCAATAGAGATCGCAGGGCAAGCGGTGGACGAGAAATTGTCGCTCATGTGCACTAGCTAGAGATTCGTGGACAAAAAATATATATCGGTAATTTTTGAATTGAGTTCATCGTTATAATTTAGTGCTTCGGCGACGGAGTGCCATGCTCTTTCAACTATTTCCATCACCGTGATCTCTTAGATTTTAGCTGCGCTCTGATCTTCTCTTCTCCTCAACGATCTTCATATTCACATATTCTACTGTTCTGTCTCGAATCCTTCTCTGGTTCTCATCCGTCGGAGCTGATTCGCCGGCTCGTTGCTTTTCCGAACTCGCTGCGCTCGTCTCGGCTCCAAGAATCGTGTTATCTCCTCTTTCTCAACTCCATGACCTACCCCACACTCACTCAGCTATTCCCGACCGTTCTTCTTGGCCATCTTTTGTTTTTGTTCTCCTTTTTGCACTCCTGCTTCTCCTCCTTTCAGCTTCCATCGCCCGCTTGCGCATCTCCCTATCCCGTATTGTTTTCTTCTGCTCGCATGGAGAGAGCGCAACAAAAGGAACATCAGGTTAGAGAGAAGAAGAATGAAAGAGGGAATTGCAATTAGATTTTTTGCTATTCCACGACGATGTTGCGCGACTCCACTGGATTCACTCGAATGTATGCGCGTCTCGACTCCAGCTCGCTCGTCTGTTTCGATGTCTGCCGTCGTGCATGCGCGCCGCGCCGCATAACAGGCTGTCTCTCGCAGTGCGCAACTGTTGCTGAACAGCGGGTGATCATCATCATCATCGGGTGCTCTCGATTTTTTGGTCGGTGCTCATTGAGCATTTGTCGGCTTGTTTGTTCGAATTAATTGCTCGTTCGCTCCGGCCGTTCTCGATTACGACTCTCGGAAATCACCTCCTGTCCTCGTGTTATCCTTAGAAATATGCGGCTGTTCCGACGATTTCTCCGCGCGCAACTCAGGAGGTTTCTCACGGAGGAGGCGGTCTTGTAACGAAAGCGATTCAAGTCGTCCTGGGTGGAACGCAACACGCGCACTTTCCTGATTGTGATCGTCCTGAGGTTGTCCGTTCCCAGGAGGTTTCCCCGTTCTCATCTTCTCCTGAAGGTTTCCCGTTCTCCAGCTCACAGAGTAATCGCTCGTCGGAATTGGAAGTGAGCTCTGAATCAAACTCGACTCGTCTGCTCATTTCTATCGGAATTATTTTTCCCGCTGTCGATTTCGGACCATTCATTCGAAAAGTTGGAAGATTTCGTTCGATTCTCTGTTCTCACGATTGTTTGTTGAACGTCAGTGGTTGTAGTGAGAGGATCCGATGCAGTTGCTCCGTGAGGCTTCGCTTATGCTCGGAATTGAGCGATTGATAGCGAACTCATGGTGTAGTACGAGCGTATCTCGTCAGCACGGTGAATGGAAGCGTATTCTGAAGCAAAAGCGTAAAGAAAGATTGCTGGTCCGGCAACACCTGCAGCAGATGAATGCAGACGCCGTCCGAGCAGCCAACGGCGGGAAAGCAAGCGAGCCCAAGACGGATCTGAGCCGACCAACTGAAAGACGAAACGCAAAAGCCAACCGTCCGCGAAGATGGATTGCGCAGGGAATGAGCAAAGAGCGCACCCTTCCAATGTTGAATGCCTTGTCGGCTCGACGGACGAACGGACGGGCAGGCAGGCGGGTGGGCAAGCAAGCAAGGAAGCAACCACCACCCACCTACTTGCCCTCCTCGTACCCAACGGCGAGCCAATATTCTCCGCTTCTCCGTACAGCCGACGGAAAAAACGTATAATTCCTCGGCCACCTGTCGCTGGGACATCAAGGTCTGCAATTCAATTGAATGGAACTCGGTGGAAAAACGTTTGAGTAAACACTGCGAGTTTCGTGTTTGAATGGTTCTTCTCGATCTTCGGGAGATTGATCGCGGTGAAAGACAGGAACGAAGAATTGTTCGACAACATAACATGAATCCTGAGCTGAAAGGAAGCACTTTCTCTTGCGAGCACCGCGACCTCGCTCACTGAAATTTCTCAAAAACTCATGACGAAAAGGGATGTTTTCCGATGGAAGATGTCCAAATGGAGGAAATCGAGATCCGTTTCCATTCGATTGAGAACATTGGTGATGAGATGCTGTTTCACGGTGGGAGCGATACGCACGGGGGAGAGTAAGAAGACGAGCTCGGTTTCCATTCGAAACTCTGACTTCTGCCCTTGATAAGGCATCTGGACGGTTTCTTGGTCGATCTGAAAACTTTCTTCGATGAATCGTCTGATTGCATCGGGGGATATTCGACTCAAAAACGAGTTTTCATCGAGTTCGACTCCAAGCTCTGCTTACTCCAAGATTCGCTCGAGAAGTAGAAGCCCCGAAGACTGAGGGAGAAGGAGCCATAGGTCCAGTAAAGCCGCATCGCCACCAGTTCATAGATCATGCCGGTCCGGTTGGTTCTTTTCAGTTCTTCTCAATGGCAATGTGTATTTATGTACTGTGGATGGCAGTGAGGGCTTTCCCTCCATTCGTTGCTGGTTAGCTGCTTCTTGCTTGACTCGCGGGCTTCGGCAGGACGCAGCAGACAAGCGGTCGCCAGCCTCATACATCTTCGCCAGTGACAGCATTAGAGACATATCTTCAAGCCATAATATAGGTGGCTTGTAATTACGTTATTGATAATAATCCACTCTATTGCCGAGTCGACGGACAGAACAAATGAGCTCCGTATCGTCAGAGTAGGTGCGCATGCTGTCTGTTTTTCCTCCCACTTCTTTCATCTCTGGACGTATCGCAAATCAATTACACGAGTAGGCGTTTCTCGGCTGAGAGAACCGCCATTCAGTTAACGCATCGATGAAGCTCCACAAGTTCGCTAGAATGGTGAAAATTCACTGGCAGGACTCCTGATTTCGAAAACTGAGAACAGACAAAAAAAAGTAGGTTGAGGACTACAACTCGGTGATGCTCTGCTGGATGAAACACATCCGATTCAGAAAAAACTAGCACTTTCCAAAGGATGCGAAGTGTTTACGTATGTACTCCTGAATTTCAAGAATCACGGAGTGGGTCGGAACCCAACGTTCTGGAGCACTCAAGGGTCCGTTTGATGGAACGCACTCGATTTTCCTCTGACCTTGGGATTTGCAGTTTCGAATTTCAGGAGGGACCTGTCAACGAACGACTCAGTGAGTACTTTCCACGAAACTCTTTCTTGTGGTCCTGAGAATCGCGACTCTCGCCATCGGGTCCGGTGACAAGCGCCGCAGTAAATTCTTCGATTTGCGGGTCCTCACCTGTTGTGTAGAAGCGATTTGTCTGTAAACTCCAATGACGACTTGAATCATTGTCAGGAGTTGATGCTGCCTGGGATGGAAGATTCAAGGATGGAACAATAGAGCCATGAGGACGGTAACAGTCTTTTCTATCATTCATGACGGAAGGTTGCGAAGACCAGTTGATGACCACGTCCAGTCTGGACAGGCGAGCAAACGGTCAGAAACAGTGGCTTGCTTAGCGCAAAGTTCTGGGAGTTAATTACTCGCGGTTTTCAGATTGTCGCTTGCTGCGTCACCGGATAATTAAGCTCGCTGATTTTGATGCCATCCTATGACAGACGTTTCTCTGAATTAGACTGAAGCCTTTGTTCGAGTCGGATGGACGCTGTTCCGGAATTGAATGCTTCCGAAGTTCAACACAATGCTCGGACAAACATCTGTTTGGCCTCCAAGCCATTCCCAAGAGTGACAAGAGACACACGCTGACGTCGCTCGGTGCGGTTTGTGAAATGAAGCGACACATATGCGGTTCGCTCGTCCTGCTGTGGCTGAGGAAGAATAAAAACATGAAACCACGCGAGAGATCAGAACTGAACTCCCCAAGAATCGAAACCGGATCCGCTGTTCTCTTCGAGGAGTTTTATCGAATCTGTTTGATGGAGCCGAGTTGATTCGTTCTCATATCGGTCAGAGTTCTGCTACCTCGTTCGCGACTCGTCGTCCACCGGACAAGAGATGTGTTGTAAAACGAAATTCGCTCCCGACCGAACAGGTCAATCCCTGAATGAAAGAGAAAACGGTCGAAGTGCTCTCGCAAGTGGCGATCGGACCGTCAGTAGCACTTTTCCAAAGAACGGATATCAGCGAGAAGATCGCAGCCTGGTCGTTTCGTTTTTTTATTCATGGTCAGCGGCATCCAGTGGGGGCGGCATGGCGCTGAACGGAGGAGGAGCGGGAAAACGGCTTCTCCCAAGCTCCTTAGCGCGAGGAGCCATCCGAATATTTGCGCGCCATCTGCGTCACGCGAGGGTGTTCGAGGATATAGGCGTCACCGCTGGTGCCGTTCGCTGAGTTCAATGCGATTGAAGAGACGACGAACCGAGAGGGACATGCATTATAAAAGGTTTTTATGAGACTTCTCTCGGAAACTGAATCCAGACCGAGAGATGTCACTCACTGTCGCATATTTGGTGAGTGGCCTCATCGATTATCCCACGGCTCGTCGGCATCATATTATTCGAATTCGAGTGTTTGCAGACTCGGTCTGGGGTCGATAAACTCTCGTAGAAGATCGTCCCGCTCCGAGCGCTCTTTCAAACTAATAAGTTCATCTAGCAAATGAAGAAGAGCAACAACTTGTGGCCGACCTAGACCAGTTGGGGTGGTAGCAAAACAGCGTCTGATTAATGACCATCACTGCCCGGCACTTCGAGCAGAGAGCCATCTCAGAGCCTCCGTTCAGCGGAATCGCTCGCGAAGACCCCAGAGAACCGCGCAGCCTCCAGCCTCTCCTTTTTCCCTCGTCATCGTCGTCTTCGGTTTCCTCTTTCTACTCGTCGTCGTCCCTTAGGGTCAAGTGGCTGGTCACGTTCGCAGATTCCCTTAATAGATATAAAGTTACCACGCCGATAGAGCAATTGGAAATCTCCAGGAATTATAGACGACCTCTTCCGGAAACTGAACATAATTGCGGCGAATCCATGGAGTGTCCTGATTGGGTTTTGTACGACTGATTATCTACGGCAGCCGCACATCGGTCGTACAAAGAGAACTTTTGAAGGCACTCCGGACTAGCCCTTGAGCGGAAAGGCGCCTGCGTGGCCATTCCAACAGTTTTCAGTGAAACTGGTGGAATCATAACTCAGATATCAAATGAGATCTTCGGTAGCTTCATGAGCCAACTGAGTTTAGCAAGCTCAGCAGAGGCTAAAATTAGCAAAACAATTGTAATCCGAGCGATGTTTTGAAATCGATGCGAAAGGATGAACGTTCCCCATTGTGATTGATCTCCAGAACGAGAAGAAGATCAGGTTTCCAAGATGAGTACTAGTGGTTCTCGAGATCTTCGGGTGGTTCTCTTCGGGAGAATCACCAGTTTCAAGATGAGGCTTCTCGTTGCTGGAATCAGTGAAGATCGGAATAAGACATCCGTCAAACCGGAGAAGAATTTATGAAGAGTTGTGGCGGTGCAGCTCAACTTTCAATCCAGAAGGACTTGGGAAACCGTGAACAGATATCTCCGAGAGAGAGAGAGAGAGAAAGATCCGAACAGCGAGTCCGATCGTTGAATTGCTGGGTTTGCTGGGTTTGTGCGAGGCAGAGATGGAAAACTATCAATCATTCAATCATCTCTGACTGGGGCCCTCCTTGATGACGTTGTTGACCTACAGGGAGCCGGACCGGAGGCATCAACTCGAAGCCCTCGACTGAGTGAGAGAATATCTGGATTTGCAAGGTGAGCGAATATTCCAAATGTGATATTGATTGAGTCTAGTGGATAGCACGATATTCGTCTCTCCACTCCCTCTTTCACCGACCAAACACCATGCGATACAAGCGAATATCTAGTCAGGCAACCAGTTCGTCAGTCAGATAGCTCGCTCAGGCAAACGCAATCGCTCACACGCCTAATGGCCCATAACTGACGGGGAAGCGGCTAGCTTTCCGTCACAGAGCGGCGAGACTATGGGAACTTAGCCACAACTCCCAACTGGGATGGCACGTGGGACGTCCTCCTATGCGGGGCAGCGACTGGCGCCCGCGCCGCTTCCTCTCGGAACCGATGGGCCGTTTTCCGTGGAGTCCGGAGCGCAGCACCTGCGTACTCTGCAGATAGAATAACTACTCCCAATAGCTCGTAAACAAATAAAAGCAAGTCAGCACAATTCTCCGGTCAATTGTGAGAAGGAACGTCATAGGGGTCTAGTAAAGCGAGCACGAACATATATCTTTGTCTACAGATAGATCTGAGGGTGAGTGCGGGGAGAGAGAAGAGCCGACCGATCGAGCTCCTAGTGAGCACTGATTGAAGATATCAGTCGACGACCTATAGTGTCCTACTTTCCTAGTTATAGTCCAGCGGGCGGACAATTTGATTTGTCAGCCCGGCTCCAATCGACTAAATCAGTGGATCACGGGAGCGCATCGCCGAAGTTGATATATATTTGTTCGAGATCTATGATTCGTCAAACCCTAGAGAAACCGACGGAAGTGCTCCATCATGACTTCTGCTCCATCAACTCTTTCTTTCCATCGCTCCCATCGCGAAATTTCAACCATTTTGACATTTCATTCTTTCTGCTTTCTTTTATGAGAGTCAGCTGTCCCCGATCACGTGTTTTTGCGAATTTGCGCCAAACCATCTTTCCTCTACAAAAGCCTTGGACACCGTACCTCCGCGATGAGGGATAATCTCGGCATCCTGAGCTGATTTTCCGATCATAAACGAACGCCATTGCGTGCGACGAGCTCATTAATCGAGGCCGTCTTTCACGGATTTGCATGTAATCAGTCTCTGTCACCACGGCTGCCGTTGCAAGCTGTTGTGCGTGCAGTGAAGTGACAGAGGTTTCCGCCCGGGTTTCATGAAACAGATCATCGAGCTCATAAGTAATCTCGTTTTTGATCGAGTTCCGACTTGAGCGGTTATAGAGGCACAACTGATAATGGAGTTCCTCCATCGATTCATCCAGTCCGAGGAATGAGAAACAGAATCCATCCATCCATCCATTCGTCGCGACGGGTTCCTTCAGCTGAAGACCTGGTACTTGACACGAGGAGACGACGCTTTGTCGCAAAATCTCCCCGGGCGGTCCCGTCCACTCGTTTCTCCTCATTAGCATACATTTGAAAACACGAGCGATAAATCATTCGCAGCGAGTGAGTGCTTCTCGAAACGCCTAATCATAGCGCGTTTCAGCATTTCCCATGTAGCGTTCCGAGCACCTGAACAGAGCGGAGGGAGAAGCCTACAACTTTCTCTTGATGATGTCACAATTATTATGACCTTCGATTTCTGTTCGTCCTTCTTGGCTCAGAGTGGTGCTGTTGCGATTCGTTCCGCCATCCTCGTCGGGAAGACTGCTGCAGTTGATTTCCACGCGGCCATCGGAACAAACGGATCGATCGGGGAAGAGAACATTAAAGAGTTCTTCTCGGGTTTGAAGGCTCGAGGCTGTGAGTAACGCCCGCCGCGACGCTCCACAAGACACTCATTCTGCCTTGTTCTCAATCCGCCCCTCTAAATACTGTGCGAGGCACACGACCGAAGGCCTAAAAGTGTATGTCCGATAAAACTCAGAGAAGGCCCGGGGAACTGCCGGTGGGCGCAGTTGAGCCAAGCGGGCAACAAACTCGAGCGGAGCCGATGCGGAGCAAGCGTATATCTGTTCTTATTTATTGCCTAATGGCGCTGAAGTTGGCCTCCACGTGGCTGGCGAGCCTGGTTCGCCGATGTTGTTGCGATGACTTGGCTGTTGCTCGGAAGAGGAACACCCAACTGACCGGCTTGATGTACACACACCTGGAAACGAAAAGTTCAGAGTTTTCGAGCCGTTTCCTCAGACACTCGTTGTCAACAGAACGCTGTTGGCCGAAATAAGATCAACTTCGAGGAGACGTTCTTTGAGGAAAATAGAAATTCAAATTGTGTACGTGAATCTACTCCCGAGAGCAACATCCGGCCGCTTCGTCCTTTGAGTTTCCGTCTTTCGTCGTCCTTTCTCGTTTCTTCTCTTTCAAGTGCCTCGATCCAAGGTCGACAGAAAATGATTCAACAGCACACAGGCGGTCAATCGCACCGTGCAACACTTCAAAAGCGTGAAAGACCCACTTCTGTTGTAGCGTCTGTATCGGACACCTCGACGGAGAACTTGTTCGCCACAAGCCGTAATCTGAAAACCGAGTTCGTTCAGAATGTTGTGTTCAATTCTGGTCAAACGCGTCCTTGGATCGGAGACGAGGTAGCAAAACGCAGAATTGATTTTGATGGAAAATATTATACGTTCTTGCAGCCGAACTGACGGATCATGAATTTATTCACGTGGCTTTCAGCGTAGCTCATCCGTTCGCGTAGATCAATAAGTTTACGTAATTTTCTGCCTCTTGGAAAAACGCTGGCGTGAGGCCGAGCCGGAGCTGTTCCATCAACTGAGCGGATCCATCCGTGTGATAGATCGTTTTCCGCACTATGTCGACTTGAGAGGTTTAACTTTTGTATCGAAATTTTAGTAACGGATTAACCGCTCCGAATTCGGCGCTGCTCTTCTTCACTGGCACGTTCGTTGCATAAAGCGACGCGAAAACATTTGTCCTCACTTTGTCTCCCGCTGAAACTCTCGATCAGAGTTCGTAAATCCGCTGTTTCGAGCATTGAGTCACTTTCATCGTGGCCGGAGGCGGTCGGTGAGTCTTTCACTGAATTCTTTCCGAGCAACCAGAGAAGATTCCCTCTTTCTGATCGTGAGTCGAGCGGGAGAAGCAGAGAACACGGTGTCCTGACTCTGTAACAAGCGGATCAATTACAACCGAACATGACTATTCGTCAATCTACTCGACTCCCGAAGCTGAGAGAAAGATGTCTCAATAGGAAGCAGGAAAACTCCAAGGAGATGGACAAGGAGTGTCGACAGCATCGATCCAGAGACCGGGGTCCGCCCAGCTGATCGTTGCACTGTCAGCACAAGCAGGGAGGCATCCATAGTGAGCTAAATACACTCGGGCTGTCCCACTCACAGACACCCACGCGCCCCGCCATCACAACTTTCACAGCCCAATATAGCGGAGCTCGGGTCCGCTTCAGCAAAATGTTCGAGAGTCACATCCTTTTGTCTTCAGGATCAGAAGTCTGCGTTCGTTGGAACTGCTACAGACTCTTTCTTCTCTCCGATGAAATCGGAAGCATAAGGTGACTGACGATGACGAAAGCAGAGCTCAGAAGGAAACGGCCGGAGTCAGATATAGGAGATCGGCAAAGCACACAATTTACGGGAGTTCCTTGCGACAACAGGAAGGGATTAATATCGGAGATGAATAGAGAAGGATCTTCTTAATGTAGCGGGGGGGAGGGGGGGGGGCGATCGAGGAAAAGGACAGGAAGAGGAGGTGGGAGGGAAGAAAGGACCACATAAGCTAGGCTACTAACAAGTAATTGGCAACCGGATCCTTCCCTTAGTCTCGGCTCCCAATCAGGAAATTGAGCTCTTCGACCTCCTCGACATCGGAGCCAAGACATCCGAAACGTCTTTGCCTTTTACCCATTTGCCCCCTGTCGACCGCTTTTCCACCGTCGAGCGCCCCTGGTCCCTCCTCTCCCCGCGGAAGAATGCTTTGCTGTCCTCTGTTTCTCTAACTCTGACCCTCCTCTCCCCTCCCTTTTTCGATTGACTTCCACAACCCCATCTTTCCTTCCGAGGGTTTGTTCTCCATTTCCCTATTCCTCCGACTCTTTTTTCCCTCCCGCCTTTCTCCCTCGCTCGCTAAGCTCGGAGTCTCGACGAATATACTCGATTATATTACCGCTGGCTAAATAGCTCATGTTTGCTCACTTTCGTTGTCTATCTTTTCCGCTTCCCTTCTTCGGGAGAGCCGGGGAGNGTTGTCTATCTTTTCCGCTTCCCTTCTTCGGGAGAGCCGGGGAGAGCGTTTGGTATGTGACTGACTGAGTGCGTTTGTGTGCGCCGATTTCCCCTGGGTCTTCCCTCGAACCTAATACAAAGTAAACAGCTCCGGCGTTTACACTATATTAACGTGCCACAAACTTCTTATTCGCTTAAGAGCTTCGACTCTGAATTGTTGGAAGTGACGATGAGGTTTAGCCCTCTCCGAGAATTCCTCACTCTGAACTCTTCATCGATTCAGGAGTGGTCGATACATAGTTATATTCATGAAAGTCGACTCCACTTCAAACAAATCCAGGTCGGTCACCACACCCCGCGATGCAACAGCGCATTTCATCCGAACGAAGGTGTGTCTTGTTGCATGTCTGAGCGACTTCAATGAGAACTGTTAGCGGAGGAAAAAACAGCGCTCAGCCGAACAACCCTCGAGCCAGACGAGCCGTTGCGCCGCGCCGCCGTCCCGCGCCCTCAGCCATAGAGGCATCAGGTAATGGCTAATTTGTGCCCCACCTCGGAGCAAAAAGCCAACTGCACGACAATGCTTCTGTGCGAGCAGCAACGACGAGGCATCAAGAGCAGCAGCAACGGAGGAGCTGCACCGACATTAAACATTAAAATCCAATCAACATTTCCAGGCAACCGGCTTCAGACGGCGCTCTCCGCCTCGCTCGCAAACAGAGACTGGAAGGGTCAGCACATCAGAAGCGACCGCTTGCCATCCACCGACCGTGTGACCAAGACGCAGACAGGCGAGCGAAGCGAGCGACCCATCCAACGAGGGACCGGACGCTTGTGATCATCCTGAAACTTCACAATCCGGACGCAAGGATGCAGTTCATGTTGTGTACTTACTTCTTTCCATAGGGAGCTGATTATCGCCTTGAATTCCGTCCTGATTTCTGCTCCTCGTTGTTAGGACCGAAATTTCGAGATTATAGATTTGATTCGTTCGAATTTTTGTCATTTTTATTACTTTCTCGACAGTTTTCATTTTTTCTTCGACTCTATCAGAATATCGGCCCTGGTTCGAGATCAGTGATGCAGCATATCCAATATGGCAAACAAACAAACGCACGAACGAACGAACGAACGAACGAACGAACGAACGAACGATGCAGTTGGTGTGTGTTTGGCCGCCCGCCTACTGCCCTGGCCTCAGTGGTCTGCCCTCGGGTCCATGCGGGCTACCTTGAACAGTGGTGGTGGTGGCGGCGGCGGTAACTGCAACGATGCTTCTGCTCCTGTCGCTTGCGGTGGTGGTCGCTGGGCCATGACTTCGCCTTCACGCTCGACAAAGCATTGCACGGACCGCCTGTGAGTCCGTCTGGCCTTCTGTCCGTTCGTCGGGTCGGTCGACTGCTCGACCCACCATCTGTGTATCTGGTCGAACTACCGACAGTCCGTATACACTCCGTTAACTTCCTGTTGCTCCTCTCTTACGGGTGCCGACAGCTCCTTTCGATTCAGGTACTTGTGGGCGAGCCTTCTTCTCCCCTGATACACCTCGCCCGTCTCGCTCCCATCGATTCACCTTTGTTTGGCGGCCGCCGTCGGTCGTCGGCTTTCTGCCAGATCGGAAACGAAAAACAACCGAAGGATCCGAATCTCTGATAACTGCATCCTCGCTCGGACCCTCGATCGTTCGCAACAGCCTCTCAGCGGAAGCAAAAGGAACTCAGGTCGAAGACTCCAAACCGAGAATTCGTTCTCCCGACGCAAATTCGATTTTCCTCCGAAATCTGACCGGACTCCGAAAATTCAGTCATTTGCCTCTGGTTCCCTGAAGTAAAGTATAATCGAGATGCTGCGCTCTCTCAGCGATCCTCCGTAGTCGCAGTGCCGCCATTGTGTTCGGAGCCGATAGTGCGCGCTTTTCTATGTTACATATAACGTTCATTGTTCACCAGCTGAGCCAGAAACAAACTCCGGTGGTGGAAGCGTGTCATCTCAAGATTTAGTGCCTCCGCACGCCGAACGAGTGACGTGCATACGAAGAACAAGAGTTTCCTTTGACGGAAGCCACTCGAGATCGCGTTCCATAGTCCTTGCTGCTGCTGCTGCTGCCTACTTTGTTCCACTTGTCGAAGCTCACCTACCTCGAGCGAAGACGAGTGGCCACGCAAAGAAGAACAGCTACCGTCTCCATCGCATTCCAGCCGAGAGTGGCGTGCCTGCTTTCCGATACTGAGTTAACAAAACACGATCGTCGACATGCGATACCTCACGTATCGAGTACTTTCCCTACCGACACAAACTGAGCACCGCAAAACAAACTTCGACTACTCCTCCGCCTGTTTCAGATTTCTCCCCAAAGCTTCTGCACAACCACCGCTAAGAATAGTCATATGATCCGGGAATGAAAGTGGTCCTCCTCATCGCGCAATATCTTGAGACCTTCAGACGCATGTTTCCACTCTATTTTTGTCCGATTCACTTGATCAACGGATGATCCCGGAGCTCAGAGCGAGCGGAGCCACTTTGGACTCCATTGTATTCCATTTCATGGAAGCAGAGAGACTTTCTGCAACTCAGACGGACAGAGGCATCGAGCAACGGGATGACCTAGCTGTCTAGCAAGCGGAGGACCCGAACTCGTTTTGGAGTTTTTCGTTTCGTTCGAAATGTGTCCTTTTCCCACGTTGCGTAAACATTCCATTTCAGACCTGAAAGTGCCCAAACATCGGGCACCAATTCAGTTTTGAATTCTTCGAACAAGTATTGGCTGCAAAACAAGTTTCATGGCCCGAGGGCTCTGACCCTCCCCGGTGGCGCTCTCGACTCACTCAGAATGCGACCTCCCCAGAAACTTCCTCATGACTAATTTTCATAGAAAATCCTGAAATTCTATTCTCGACGAGATCTCGACTTGTTTACCTCTTTTGTGACCGAACTCCAATCCCGGAATGCAACAATCGCGCCGAACTCAGATCTATCGACGATTTGCTCCACAAGTGCTAAGACAAACGAAGTTCTCGTTATTGCTCCGAGAATTTTCGGGACCGAGACCCTCTGTAGCTTCAATTTGGCGCCTCGGAAGACAAGGTTTTGATTGGAGTTCATTGAAATAAATTTGGTGCCGAAACGGCGGAACGGAATCGAGAACACCATCGCCCCGAGGGAGGCTCGTCTCTCGTCGATACTCGGTATACAGGTATTGAGCCAGTTGGGCAGCAAGCGGCTCGCTCGGCTGCTCAGTGACCTGAACAGATATCCTGAGCAGCAATGGCGGGTGTCACATTCAATTAAGGAACTCCTACGACTTCTCCCCTCAACCAAGCCGCCTAAGGCAGATGGGCGTTGGACATGGCGGCGGTCGCGGCGACGACAACAACGACACTTTATCTCAATTTGACCCTCACGAAGTTTGCCAGACTTCTTCGCACCTCACCTTCGCTCCGATCAGCAGCGTTCGTCCAGACAACCAGATGCTATAAACGAGTGCTATTGCTGATACGACGACGCTCCACCACGCAGCCACTTGCGGCGAAAGCTGAACTTCGCCTGCACTTGATGTTGCTGCTGCGAATCACGACGAATGTCTTCGTGGTTGGAGTGAAGTCGCCAAAGGTCGTCAGTTCCTCCGGTAGGACTCCGGGCTCCGTTGCGAAGTAGGACACAGCCTATTGAAAATTCGAGGAATAAAGCGTGGGCTTGGTTTTTGAGTTTTATAAACGAAAAGCGATGGAGAAACTCTCCGAGAACGCTCCCTTGAGAACAACGGCCGAGAACTTTGTTTTTCCGACGGAGATTCGAAGCATCTTGATATTAGAGACGACGCTCAGAGGAAAACTTTTGGAGAATCTCGAGGCCTGTCGCGTTTCCCTTTCCAGGATCGAGATCGATCCCTCGAAGATTTTGTGCACGGATTGTGACCTAATTTTTTTAGTCCAGCTTCGGAGAAGTCGATAAGCTGATGATCGACGGAATCGAATTCGGTGACGGTTTCCGCCGTTCTCCTTTTTGGAATCCTGGAATCAGTGAAAGGAATGAGGGCTCGTTGTTTTGATGCTGCGTCGTAGTTTGGTTGCGTGCGATGTCTTGCCTTCGCGTCCCGTTCTCGCCTTCGATCGCAGTTTTGCTCCGAACGTCCTGCTCCTTCCTCTTCCAGCTCATCGCGGGTCTGACTCGTACTCCTCTCCAGTCTTTGGTTCCCTCCGTGACCTGTCTCTTCTCACCTGCCATCGTTACTCTCCTCAAACACCGTAGGACACCAGTCCACGTTGTCTCGACTCCTGTATTCCAGCTCCTCCGCTATTATAAGAGAGAGTGTTGGGGTTTGGGAAGCGAGACCGAGTGCTGAGGAGCGAGCCGGGAAGCGTCTTGCGTTTGTCACCGAGTTGACAGTTTCTGCCTTTCTCTGACCCTTGTCTCCTCCCCCACCACGACACTATACCCTACGAGGGGTTCTCGGTGTTTTCTCCGGCGTCGTTGCCACTTCCCTGTCGCACTCTTCTCCGTCTGTAGCCAGACGTCTCCTCTCGGCTTGGAATTTGTAGGCCGAGAACGAAACTTGGCCAACAAGCAGACACGCTGACACCCGAACAAATCAACAGCCGAAAAGAGACTAGTTGAACACAGCGGCAAATACAATGACTAACAAACAGACGGAGAAACGAACAAAAACAAATTGACAGGCAGGTACCCGAACAAATGGCTGGCCGCGATGGCGAAGGACGATGACCTCCCACTGCTTTCCGAAGTTCTTTGTGCGAGCGAGCAGCCTTTGTTTCCCACCTCCTTCGAGGATGAATCCCCCCTCCCTCGAGAGTGGAAGTTTCAAACAGAGGAAGACCCAGCTTGGTGTCGAATGTCATCTTTCGAGCAGAACGATTCGTGAGGCGACCCCAGGTCTTCCTTCTCGAGCCCAAAATCCAAACGGGAATGATCGAAATACCGAGTTCCAGCATTCTGGGAAACAGGAGCGTCAACGGGACTTCGATTCATCATCTTATTGTTGCCTCGAGATACTTCGTTTGAAGAAAGCTTCTAATGAAGTGAACAAGTTATGATCGGATGAGTCAGCCTTCGGCGGAATCGCGCGGAAATTCAGGAAGAAGTTCTTCAGTGAAATTATCAAAAGTGGGCTCTAGATTTCCCGGAGTGATTTCTTCGATTTTGATCTCTTTCGTCGGAGCTTCGAGTATTTCCGTCAGCCGTTCGCTCGGTCGTGATCCTGCTTTCGCTCACGAAGCTGCTTGCGATGCTTGTATAAGAACGAACGGCACGAACGGATGGAGACAGGATGAAAACGGAGAAGATCTCGAGAGCCATTCGGAGGGAATGGCTTTTTTCTGAGAAGTAACGGCGCGCCGAAACGCCACCAGATCGAGATTGCGGAGGATCTTCTCCCCACTTTTTCTTCCTCCTATTTCTCGCTGCTATCGCCGCCGAGCGTTCCCGTTTCCCGTTAAGAGTTTCCTCCTGCGTCTTGCTGCAGATTCTCAGATCATCTTACGTCCGATATTTGTTCGATTCTCTCACTTCCTACGGCGTTTCAGGAATCAAATCACAGAACTGTTCACCGACTCCGTCTTCCCTCGGGAAAAATTGAAAGAAAGAATTAGTCTTCCAAGTCTTTCCTGGCCTCAAGGACTGCTCGGCAAAGCAGGGACGGAAAGACCGGAATCCAGTCCTTAGCAATGGACAAAGTTGAAAAATCGGTCCCTGACGATGGAATGGACGACGCTGGAAGAGAATTGAGTCACAGTTTATCACCGACGCGACGGTCTTTAACAACGTAATAAAAGAGAGAAAGCTAAACAGCTGGATTACAAGGAAGGGGGAGGGGGGGGGGCGGTGAAGGAAACGCAGACGAAACGAATGCGAAAAGGAACACAGTTCTTTTTTTGCAATAATTTCCGCCGGAAGTCGCGAATAGATCTCAAGACGTCCATCGCACCGATTTGCAACGACATAAATGTTCTTATATCTCCCTTTTTCTCCTGATCGTTGAAGATCTCCAAATGTTCGTCATCGTTGCACGACTACCGTCAGACCGCTTCGACCACGTGCCCGTCGTTCTTTTCAATGAGACTTCGTTTCCCGTTCGACAGCGGTGCCTCTTTCCACGCGATAGAGTCCGTTCGCGTTCCCATTTTCCAAAAACATTCACATTCTCATATCACACAACGTTTTCATCCGTAACCACTTCTTGATACCGATTTACGTGCCGGAGCTAGCTCCGATCATCTCGCTGTGTCTCGAACTTCAAGAGTCCGACAAGATGTATTGAGAGCAGGGATGAGAATATTTCCCAGGATGAATTAGTTTTTCCCATCGGTGTGCGGAAACACTCTCAGGATATCGCAAAACATTCGCATCTAATCCTAATCACGGATTTACGCACTGATCTTCCGGAAAACGTTTTCTCCGGAGGGTCGAGGATTGACCTCGAAAACTCGACTTTGGATTCCTCCTGGTTTGGGTCAATTCGGTCACCTCCGGTTTTGGCTCGACGGGAGGTTCCAAACTTCGAAGTTTTCAACCACCAGTATGCCCTTGAATCTGAATGTTGCCTCAGAAATCGAAGTAGATGTGGGAGAGAGCACCGCAGTGAGAGCAAGATTGGAGCCATTCTTCGGCAGGAATCCACCCAAAACGATGTATCCGCATAAAATGTTGGGTGAATTCAGCTCCTTGACCGGAAGCTCCATTCTTCTGATGGATCTACGGTTTTTCCGGAAACGTTCTCCGAGCCCTGGTCAAGAATAGTTTCGACAAAATGCGCGATGTGAGAATCTAGCATCGAGATTGACCCCAAGTTTCCAGGAGCTTCTTCCTCTGGTTCCCTAACATTGGATTATTGTCAACCCTGAACGAAGCAAGACGATTTGTCTATTGTAAAGATGCAACTTTCTCAGATTATGTGGCGACGGCATTCTCGTCAGCATCGACACGTCAAGGTCAGGAAGGCTTGACAATGTTGAGCTGCTCGACGTCTTGGACGCCGAGTTTGCTACTTGTCTGTCTGCCTGCCTGCCCGCGTGACTGCTAGGTTGGCTGGTTAGTTGACTGCTTGATCGTATGGCTGGCTGCTTGCCTGGTCGGACGTCAACAAAAGAAGACGTATTGAGCCTGTCGACGTTCAACGTCAGACTACCTCTTTGTCCCTTGGTCCGTCGGGTTGCCCGCTCTGCCGCTCGTGGGGTTGCCATACACCGGTTATCCTATCGGGTTGACGTACGTCGAATCCGTTGTCGCGGCTGTGCATTAGCCGTTTAGACGTGGCGGCGTCACGGCATAAATTCTGCTGGGACGCATTGATTTCTCATCGCGACTTCTCGCCTCCTCCTCCTGTCCAATCCTTGCTGTCTCCTCTACCCCTACTTTCAGCCTGAACCTGTATCCATGAATCCTGAATGAAACCTCGAATTTCCTCGGAATTCGAGGAATCGAGGGGAATCGGGCAAGCGGTACGCGAGAGAGAGATTGACTTTCTACGGAATTACAGTCGAAGTGCGCTTTTGAGACTTACGGTGTCTCTTATTAGAGTCATGTCGGAGGTTTTCGGTTCGTCCGCCGAGTGGTTCGTGGCTCGGCGAGAAGAGCAGCCACCACGATGGATGGCTGACGGGGCGACTGGCTTGCCGTTAGATGACGGTCGTCGTTCGTTTCGCGGAAGACCACTATTGCGTCGGACACTTGCAGACACACACAACAACAGCCAGTGGCCATGCTTCCTAATTTTGCGGACGAGTCATTGGGAGTGGCGCATTGCGGAAGGAGAGCAGGTCTGTGTCAGATCGAAACGGGAGTGTTTTACAACACACAGGAATCTAATTTGGTGGCATTACTCGCAAACATCAGACGCACCTTCAGTTTCTTGACGAGTTGAGAGCGTGGTAGACTAATGGATTATTATCTGAGAGAAAACTTTCATCTGGAACGAACGTCAAGTTCCGCTCCCCGAAGTCCTCGTCCCCATGAAGTGTGACCTCCTAGTCTAAAATCGTTGTCAACCAGCTTGTAGGACTGAGTCGGCGACTGCGATTATTGTCGTTATACCTGTGGAAGGACTCAACGGGCAAAATTTTCGCCCTGGCAAGGATGTCGGAAATTTCGGGTATCCCCCCCTCCCCCCAACACTGGCTGAACTCCAGAATACCTCTCTCTAGAAGCTTCACGGAAAGGAACACGAGTTTATCGACATTCAAACATGACTTGACTGCCTTTTGCATTTCGCTGCCTTTTGAAATCAACATTTTTCTCCGGGTTTCAAGTTTCAACATCAATCCGATTTTCCCATGAATTTGATGAACTTGTAAAGAATGCCCAAAGAGAGTCCGAAAAAGAAGAATTCTGTATGAAATGTTCGTGATTGATGGAAAAATTCTCAAAAATTTCTGCTATATTGACGTAATCTGCGCATACGACACTTGAATCTCATAAGAAGCGAGAAGTACACATATTAGATGTGGCTTCTACTTGATCATAAGTAGGGATGTGAATGTTTCGAAATTGTTCCAAAGTCGCGATCGGAAAAACTCTCATACAATGAGAATACGCGGAATGATTTCGGAATTTCTCAGGACATTCGTCCCTGATGATCAGTTGGAATGTTTTCGAGTCGAGCCGGAACTTTCGATACGTGGACGCACCACTTTCTTTGGGAAAACCGATCTGCGGATTGTTCGTGCTGCCGCGCACGAGCAATATACCGTTCCGCTAAGCGATATTTCCCGATCATTCTTTCATCTTTCATCCGTGTACCTCCTTCTGATTCCACGGATATTCCTACGGGGTGGGGGCGAGTGTGCTGGAAAACAATGGTCGCAGTTTTTCGAGAAGATAGATATTGCTGAACTCACTCACGTTCACAAACAGGCGCGTGAGTTGATTCGCATTTTGGTTTGGTTTGACCACGTTTCTTTCAGTGCAGCTGCCGTTAGGAAGTCTTTCTACAAACTGGATTCTATCCTTCGAGCCAGCTTCAATCGGAACTTCTCCCACTAGAAACGAGCGTAATGCATCTACAAAGTTCCTAACTACCTCTCAGCGCGGTGGCTCTTCCGAATGCTACCGCCTGCCGATTTCGAATCATGCTCGCTGCTGACAGAAAAGATAATGAATTCAAGCCAGCAGTATCAGACAGTGTTGAGGGAAGATTGGAGCGTCCCCGACGTTTCCCAGATTATTAGTTAAGCGAGTGGATGGCTGCCTGCGAGGAGAGTGAGGTGACTCTTTCACAATGGCTCGTCACCCCCGGCCCGATAAGTTCCTGTAAGCGACGTCTATTGGAAGCTGCGACGTGTACAAAGTTTCCCCGAGTCTGTTCTAAAAACACGGCACCACCTGCAGCAGCAGCAGCGGCGGCACTTTCTCGGGATCCTTCTGCTTCCGTCCCCCAGCCGCCGCGCCGGTTCACCCGCCGTCCCTCAGGGTCCCAGCAGCCCTCGTCAGTTCCTCGACATCGAGCGAAGCTCTACGCGACAACGGCCGCCGCTCTGGAAGGTAACTCCGGTCTTGAGTTAATAATTGCGACAACTTCGGCTGAACCCTACGTCACGCTCGTTTGAACCTTTCCGCCTACGCCCTCCTCCGTCAACGGACCTGGAAGCATACTCTGCGTTTGGGACCTATCCCGGAATGGATTGTCGGAGGTTTGCGGACGGCAATTTCAGCGGCTGAATTGAGCGAAGGACCGATTTGAGCGGAGGCCTGCGCGTAGGTATGAGATCGACTTGGGACCGGCGCAGACGTCCAACTGTTTCGCTTAGCGCCATCGGTCACCCAAATTGGTGATCCGCGCAAATCAGCCGTCCAGTCAAATTGGAAATTCGCCTTTTTCCAATTCCGAAGAACCACGCACCTCGATCAGCGCCCACGAGAAGGAAGCGACTTGTCGACCGACTCTGAATTAGAGCTCGGCTCGGCTTCCGCCATCTGAACAGAAACAGATGACCACCATCAAGCAGTTTAGTCGTCAGCATAGATTACCCCGTGTACTGCCATATAATATGATGATGCGCCCTCGGTCTGTCGCTTGCTTTCCTGCTCTCTTTCGGGCTGACTTGCTTGGTCCCGGTGTCGTCCCCGATCTCCCTTGGTCCGAGCGTTTGCCGTCCGCTAAACGCCATAGCCCGCGGCTCTCCGTCGGAATAGTAGTAGTGGGAGCTGTAGTCGCGGCGGCAGCAGCAGCAGCAGTGCCATAACCTGCGACATCAAAGGGAGGTTGTCCCCGAACCGGCGACCGAATTCTCGGTCGTCCCAAACTCACCCATTCGCTACAGGGCAAGCAAGCAAGCGAGCGAGCACTCCCATCAACGAAGAATGCCGCTATGCCGGATGTGCACTGATGACTCTCACCGTCAAACGTCAAAGGTAGACTCTTCCTCAGCGCCGGACGCGAGCTGTGGTGCCAGGTTCCACAAACCGATTTCACCGAGTGCAATTCATGAATCCGCGCAAGTCACAGTCCTGAACTCTGAAGGACACCGCCCGACTCGAACTGAAAACCGTGACCTTCGTCGTCACACTGCAACCGGCTGCCGGGATTTCGGGACGAGCGTTGTAGACAACCTCTGTCTCTGAATGAACTCTTTTGAATCCGTATTTGTCTTTCCTCTGACGCACAAAGAGGTTCTCCCGAGTCTCCGTTGTGCCGAATTTCATCGAAATGTCACTTTCGAGGAGTCTGGAAATTCCAAGCAAGGAAGCGCACCGAACCGACTTGAACAAAGCTGATAAACTACAACTTCATTGACTTCAGCGGTTTCAGTGAGGGAGAAAAACGCTTAGCAGGCTTGAGCCGTCTAATCTGGAAAGTGATTCGTCGGCCCCAAGATGGAAGCGAGATCGAAGCCGAAATAATCGGGAAAATCTGTTGTCCGCAGTCCGCAGGTTCCTCGCACTTGTCGCAGCGTTGCCGTTGTTGGAAGGTTTAATCAAGGGCGATATTCATGCGTTCGGAGTGTGCAGGAAAGGAATAATGATATGATCCCCTAGGATCGATAAAGTGGCAAGCGATCCAAACTATCAGATGATTGGAAATTTTGACAATCCTGAGAGGTCTAACCGAGCGTCATTGGAACGAGGAGGAGGAGGAGAGGGCCATAGGGGAGACGGGGACGATCGGGGGAGCGGTTTGAGGCAAGCGTATCGCCTCAAAAGTTGCGTCGTTTCGCTGTGAAACCTTATCAGTTGCTGAAGCCGGAGATAGAAGACATCGATTTTTGTCCAGCAGGCGGCTTCTTCTCCTTTCTCTTCGTATTTTTTTCTCGCTTCGAAGCCATTGTACAACAGGCGTGGCTGGCTTCGAAGCTAACTGGGAAGCTCCCTGACTGCGAAATTGGCTCCCCAGCTCGCCGTCCATGTGGTTGGAGGGCCCGTTAGATGGTCGGGGACTGATGGTGAGGGCCCCTGAAGCGGTTTGGGAAACCGCCGGATGGTTGGATGGCAGGCGGACCGGCAGTTGTCCCAGAAGCAGTGCAATCCACTTCACAGACGGCAACAAGGTTTCCTGCGCTTCCTGTTTGATTGTCGACTTCTCTGCACTGAATCAGCTCCAAAAACGAAACGTTAGTCTGGCGAATAGGCGTCGAACGACTCTCGATTCGGTACCATTAGTAGCGCTGAAATGTTGAACTTTCCTACCCTCGGGTTCTCGCGTGATAAATTGGATGGATCGCCCGCCGTCGAATCGATACACAATATATCTTTCGTCGAACCAACTTGCGATTGTAGCATGCAAATGAATTGACCTTCGAGAGATTCCAGACAAATTGCTCTTGCAAAGAACGCGAGAAGGATTATTCGGGTCGATGTGCGTCGGAGCACGAATGACAGAGATCATGGATCTCTCAACGGCTAAACGGCCACCCGACTTTGAATTCCGCTCATCGTGAATTGCGGCAGTTTCGAAAGGTTTTCGGAGATATTCTGGATCGAAACTGTAGCGGAGAGTCGCTGTGAGATTTCAATCTCTGTCCCGAAGGGGTCCGCGAACCGAAACCAAAATTGGTTGAGGATATGTCCTTACGCGACCTCTGATCGAGTTTGTGGAGTGGAGGCGATCTCCGAATGAGGCAAGATCTTTTCTCGTGTTGCTATCTGATATCAATCGACTCAAGATTCGACATGCTTTGGTTTAAATTATAACATTTGATCATCATCTTACATTCGTTGAATTCAGCATGATGTTGTTCCTTGCCGAGGACCGCTTCAGCTGTTCCGATCGTGTTCTCGACATAGCTCGAAGCAACATTGATATACGCGAACCGGAATCAGATAGCCAGACAGAAGAGAGGGATGCATGTTTTTCTCACAAAACGAAAAGTTTTCGAGATTCCGAGAGATAGGAAAGATGAAACATCAGATGATCACGGCTCAGCATGGAGCTGAAACACAATATGGAGAATCAACGATAATAAATTCAGTTTTTTTTAGGAGCTAACCGACGATTGATGACATAACAGAGTGCGATTACAACCGATTCCTGAGTTCTATGATGTCTACGCTTTCTGATGTTCGTTGATTTGAAGGAACATTCTGCGGTCGCGGCCCGGTGTCCCAAGTGTATGAGCTCGCTGTGTCGAAATCTCAAGGATGTGCTTCTTCGCTCGGCACTTTCCAACAACTTTGAAACACGAATTATTATAGATCACCGTTGAATTGAGTGCCAAGTGTCCCTCCAAATCTTCCGAATGGTGGGAGAGACAATCTTCTGGGAGATTCCCAATCACCCGCCATTCAAGCGTTCATAATGATTTTTCGGTTCGCAATGATCTGGAGATGTAACTCTTGACGGGAGAACGTCTCTCCTGGAACACAAATACAGACTGACAGCACTTCATTTCATGACGAAAGTACCGGCTCGGTTTCGATCTCGCACTCCGTTGATATTGAACCGATTGTGCGCCGAAATTTGGGATGGCTTCAAATTTTCAAGGGACTCAGTACAGCCAGATGTCGAAACGTGCGACACTTCAGTTTGAACGGAACTTCCTGGAAAACGGATTTTGGCAGAATTACGCCCCTCCCTCGCGCGTTAAGAATGTGAAAGCTCAAACATCTCGACGAACTGTAAGATTGATTCTTCTACGGATACGGGGATTGCTGGACTTATTCGTATTCATTCAAATGAATATCTCATACAGTCAAGTCTCTATAACGTATATTGGAAAATGCAACTTCAAATACTTCGCAAATCTTACCGTAGTGCGACCGAAATCAGTATGGATCTAATTTTGAAGCAAAATGAATATGCGATCCCGCCGCGGCAAGGTTTGCGGAGCATTGGAAGTTGCTTTTTCCATTATACGTTATAGAGACTTGACTGCATATTAGTTATTCATGATCCAAAATTGCAAATGGTCACCAGAGGGCACTCGGAGATCAGAATTGCTTTTTGCAAGTTTTCTCGGAGGCAAAACTTCCAATGAGAACGCCCGAGTCGGTTCTTTCCATCTCCGCTCTCTCAATGCTCAGGAGTGTCAGGAAGTTCGTGCTCTCCTGACCGATTGTGGTGCGCAGGTAAGACATTATCGACCTTCAACTGACACTCTAGAGTGGGGCACGTGATTCTTCATTGTAATCATGTGATTATTTCGCCCCCTGAACTCTGCGCCCGGGTCCCGCGACCCCTCTCGCCGCCTCCCCCCCCCCTCGCTACGCCTCTGCATGGGAGGTCGTTCTTCCAAGAGCTATCAGAAGGGTAACACTCTTAAGCGACTTCGAATCCAACACTCGATTGGTCATTCTTCCTCATTCAAACGTCTGGAAACGCGACCTTCGTCCGAGGATCTAGACCGTCCATCTCTGAAGACCTACATTCCCAACCGACTCCCGACCTTTCGGAGCGTAGGTTTCAACGGCTCCGACCTTGACTCCCAATCTCAAAACCCGCAAGTCACCGACTCTGGAACAACATACGGTTTACTCGAGAAAGGGTCTCTCCGATTAAGTGTCCCCCTAGAATTCCGGGCTCGCTTCTTTCAAAAATTGGCAACTTCAAATACTCATAACTCGGTCCGTGAGGAGCTACAACGCCGAACGCAACTTTTTTAAGAGTTCTCGAAGGGGACTAATCTATCATGTTGGTTCCGGTCGAATCCACATCCTTAAAATACCTCGATTCAATGGCTTCTCTTCATTCGTGTTTTCAACTACTTTCTAGAGAGCTGACCACTCTCCCGCTTGTTCTGAAAAATGCCTCCCATGAAGACGAAGAACATCGATTTTCATTTTTGAAAATCTAAGATACGCCTCTTGGATTTTTCTCCCGAAAATCGAGCATTTTTGAGAGCATCGAGCGTTTTTTCTGTGATTTATCTCACCCTGGTGTCGGTCTGACCATATTATTTTCGAAAATATGGTGAAAGGTATGGTCGGTCCGACCTCGGAATCAGCCCCTTTCACTCTCAAAAGTGTGGTCAGACCGAGCCTGGGAGCACCCCCATAGACTTCAGCTCTCTCGATTATATGTATCACCGGCTTTTGACATCAATTGATTGATTGATATAATCGAGATAGCATTGTATAACATAAAACAGCGACGGTGATTCATGACTGCATCTAAGTGTTTCTAATGATGTCATAGTGGACAATGATTCTTGGACAATTTCGGAAGATAAAAATATGGTCAAATTATATGCAATGTCGTAACAGGCTGGTTGTCGTCCACCAGTTGGAAAGTTTATTCTGATTCGTTTAAATGATCTACTGAGATGCACCGAGGGTCTGCACTCTTTGAAGCGCTTTCCGATATCAATGCTCGTATCGAGTTTGAGTTTTTCGAGACGAGGACAAATGTTCTCAAGTTCCCTGACCCTATCACCCGTAAGCGACTTGCAGTCGTTCACAGACAATTCGTTGGGGAAAGGTTCGCGGCGGAGTAAGGCCAGAAGCCCGGCATCCGTAATCTTGGGGCAGGTCTTCAAAAATAATTTTCTCAAACGGCCGTGATGGGAATTTATGCCCAACGTCTGTTACGAGACAGTAGGATATTTCAAGATGCTTCAGGGCAAGGAATCCAATCCCCTCGATGAAAGCTCGGTCCGTGAATCTGGGACAAAAATGGAACCTAATTTTTTTCAGATGCGGGAGGAGACGAAGTTTCACTGCGTGCTCATCAGAAAGTCTTCCGCAGCGGGAAGTGAGTTCCTCGAGCTTCTCAAAATTCTTACAGATTATATTGAATCCGCTGGGTTTGACGCTGGCCACTGAATGCAGTCGTCTGAGATCTCGGAGGCACGCTATAGTTCTGAGAAATCTGACGTCGTTACGTGAACCCAAAAAGGTCAGACTCTGTAGAGTTTGTATCCTCCCTAAACTACACAGCGCATTCATGGTATTACTATTATATGAATGTTCGTAGAGCCTCCAGCAAAGAAGGAGACATAGACTTCAAGCTCCAAAGATTCCAGATCGGGAGCGCTTCTGACGAGTTTTTCCACAAGAAAGTCATCGGACGCCTGATTTGGACGGAGGCATAGATGTTGCAGTTTGGTGCAGTCACCGATCGCTGAACACAAGTCATGCATCCACTCGTGTCTGCTGTACACACGAAGATGTTGGAGACTTTCCGCGCACATTTCGATCACGTCAATCCAATACTGGTACGTGAAATAGTCGGCTAAAATCACAAGTTTTGTGAGCATCGGGTTTACTTTCACTGATATCTGGGGGACTATACGAGACCCCACCGACTGTAGATCTCCAGAGGTGCGATTAAAAGACAGGGAAGTTTCATTAGGCATCAATCCAAGGAGGAGGTCGAGGACTTCTCGAGACAGGTTCAGGTCCGTGCGGAAGTGTCGTACTCTCCGCAGTGAATCTCGGACAGCGTCGAGACAGATTAGGTCAGACGGCTTGAAAACCAACTCGGAAGACACTTTCTCTATGTCTTCCGAATAGCCTACACAGGGAGTGTGAGAATTAATCACTGACTTCGGTACTCATCACGACCCATTCGCTGGTCAGCGATCAAGATTGGCGGAATTTCCAAAGGAATTGTAATAATCCTATACTATTATTGATTTCAAGAGATTCAAGCTTGAGACAACGCTGGATAATGGAGTAGAGAACATCGGGCGTGAATTTACATCTCTCAAACTTCAATCGGCGAAGATGGCCCCCCACTCTGCTCCATAGGTCGAAATCGGATTCCATCAAATCAGCTGAAAAGCGGAGAAGATACTCTGTGAGAAGCCGCTGAATTGGTTGTAGAGATTCTTCAGCAAGTTCCAAGAAATCACCTCCAGAAATCCGTAAATTCCCATATTTTCGTGGACTTTCCAAAAGTGGCGCCGTTCTAGCATCGTAGGTACAGAGCCAAACATCCTCCAACAACTCAGGAGAGGAGACAGCCTGGGCCCTACTGTGACAAATCAAGGCTTTATCGACTCCATCTAGGGGATGCAGTTTCAGCCACATCTTCTCAACGAGCTGGAAACGAAAGAGAAAACTTGAATTAGGACTGGAATCGGTGGCTTCGCAGAGGAAGAACAGTCCAAACAAACCTCGAGAGGCAGTTTTTCCAAAGTCATCTCGACGGGTCTTCAACGACAATCCAATTTCAACACTATTTCCTCCTCAGCTTGCGCTTCCCGCTCCCTCTGGAAACCTTAAATCTTTGAGCTCGAGTCGAAAGAGTTGGTAATTTCACTGTATCACTTTGTTGTTTTTCGTCAGCCAACGTAGAAATCCTTTTGAAGTTTCGGAATTTTATGGATATATCCCCAGCCGACTTGAGCTACAAAGCGCCAACACGCCATCGATGCGTTTTGAGCATGTTTGTGGTGCACTGGCTTGCAGGCATCTGCTAGCGCGTGCCGCTCGCTACGCTCGCGGGCCGAATGATTCCAACTGCACCACCCTCAGCCCATGAATTACGCGGATATTATTTTCGCCGCAGCCGCCATCCTTGTGTTTACGCGCAGAGATAAGTCGCCAGGGGACCAACCCAAATAGAACCGAAGTTTCACTTGTGGAACACGCCGTCTGAAGCGATCGATGTCATTCGTCGAGAGAGGCCACAGCCAGCGGAGATGGATCCTCACGAGGAGGACTTTAACGTCAGAGCGGAAAAAAAACGCCCATCAAGTAGGCAGCCGCCATTCCGAGCGGGATATGTTCGGCGCAGATTTGCCATCCTTCAAACTCGGCGGCCTGTCTTTGTATTGAGCGAGCAGGGAGCCCAGGCAAGATTCCTGGAGTGAACGAGACTTCTCCCGTAGATGCATAGTCTATGGTTCCCTGGTCCGTCACGGAGGCAATCGGTATACAACCACTATTCGAGAAGACTTTCTCTGTCGGCGCACGAGACGCCAGTTGTAGACTAATTCGAAAGTTCCCTCACTTACAACGGGAAATACTACACCGTCTCCTTGCCGGAGAAGCGGACCTCCGGAGCCGTGAAACTTAATCTGAAACTCGCTCTACCCAGGTTGGAGGCAAAGGGTCGCTATTCGATTGAAGACCCGCCGCGTATTCGCGTTATGGCCGCGAGATCCGTGCGTTCGAGAGGCAGTCTCGTTCCTGAGTTCGACCCTGGCGAGTCCGAAAAGCTACTACATGCCGCACCATCAATGCGTGACTCAGTATCAAGACAAGGGAAAATGGAGAATCGTGTTCGATTGCTCACGTGGAGAACCTCGTTCTGCTTCACTGAACAATCATCTCCTCGCAGAGCCCAACTTAAACCCAGAACTCGTTGAATGCTTGCTCAACATACGGACGAAGCCGGTCGCTATCTCCAGCGACATCGAGAAGGTCTACATGCGGATCCGGATTGTACCAGAGTATTGCAGGCTCTTCCATTTCCTCAGTAAGGGCCCAGGGTGGGAAAGGATCACATGGGGTCAATCCAACGAACGAGCTCAATCCACAAAACCGGTTCTATCACGACGACATGTGATGTGGATTAAATGTCGTGAGCGAAGCCACAGATTTCATCGGAAGAAACCCTTCAGGCCTCCCTGAAGTCGGTGGGAATATCAATGTCAAAGTGGAAAGCCAATTCTGAAGACTTGGGCGAATTCCTGGTGAGTCTCGGTTACGACGATCCACAGCGACTGACCTGAAGCTCCTTAGAATCGTCTGGTGCACCACCACCGACACCTTCTCAATCGCAAACCCGTTGGCGCAGATTAAATCATCATACGCGGGCCCGCTCAGTGTGATGGCCTCATTCTCTGATACGTTAATCCTCAAAGATATCTGGCGCTCGCGATTGAACTAGGACCGAGCTACATATTCCCGGACTGATTGAAACCGAATTCCGGTCATGGCATCCAGAAGCAGGATTCATTAGGGATCCCTCGAGCTTTCGACGGGCAACCATGATTGGTTGCTGAACGTCAACTGCACTTTTTAGGTAACACTCGCGAAAAAACACACGCAGTCGCTGCCTTCACTCAAATCCATAGCGTAGACTAGCGGACCCGTGTGGGGAACGGGCGTCGAAGAGGTCAAGAGGAAATGGCCAGTTCTATTTAAACGCTTCCGGGGGAATCAACAAGAATGTTATAGACAGGGAGAACTGCACAGTTCGCAATCCTACGAAAGATCGCGATCCTTGTATTGTCACCAGCAGAAGACGCAAGTATGGAGAAACATTCGTGATCGTTTGGATGAACTGTATACTCGCGATCTATGGCATCGGAGGCGCACGAATCTGAATGGCTGTCAACTGGTCTACCCTGCTTTCGTCGCTCAAATTGACGTCTTGAACTGTTCCACGTATAATACGTTGCTACTTCACTGTAAAGAAGTGCTCTTGCAAACGGGTCATTCGCGCATGATGAGAAACACGCGGTGAGTGTTGTTTGCGGTAGCGTCGAAGCTTTTCTTTGAAGGGACTCCGGAGTCAAGAAAACACGTTGACCATTTTCTAAATGGACGGCCAAGTGAACTACTGTAGTATGGCGTTCATGCATGGAAAAGGCGAAAATTCGCCAAGTAGCTTCACTACTGCTCATGTAACGACCCGATTAATCCCGTGCTATCTCATCTATCGGACCAGACACGTTCTCTAGTCCGAACACAGCCTTGTCACTACCCGTGTTCATTTCTTTTCATGGATTTACAGATTTATTTGATGGATTTCACAGAATGACAATATTCGACATTGATGTGGGCTTTGAACGTTTTCGAGAGCAACGGAGAACACGGTACTACCCACCGGTTGTCGATATCTACGTTCCTGTCTCGAACCTCGAGTATAAAAAATCTACCACCGTCTTCCACTGATCTGCGGCGGTATAGAGGGTATCCGTCATTGCCAGTGATAGTGTCCGCATGCATATTTCTGCGATATCTTTTAGAGCATCTTCCATCTCTTAACAAGTTAACAAGTTAACAAGCGCTTTATTTTTCAATAAAGGGAGGTATATAAGGATGTAACAATGGGGACTAGATATCAATTTGACTGTCGATCATTTGGACAGCGACAATGCGGTATGAAAATGCGACCGTTGATATCACCCTCGGCAATCTTGGATACAATTCGTCCTGCCCAGGTGTTTTTGGTGCAGTCAGTCCGGGGAAGGAACTTAGTTTCCACCGTGACACGACTTCTGAGGTTATTTTGAGCGGCACGAAAGAAATGATCTGAGAGGTTGATGAGTAGGATACGACGGAGTGCAGGCTCATCCTCAGCCGAAAGCAGAGATCGGATGGTGGGAGGAATGTGCGGAATGGCACCGAGAGAACAACGTCGTTTAAGCCGTCGAATAAAATAGTTTCGTACCGATTCGACCTTGTCCCAGTGTTTGGCTTTGTAGGGTTGCCACACTGGAGCACAGTACAGGAATTTTGGTATAACAAGGGAGTTGTATAAACGAAGATAGAACTCCGGTGACTTAATAACAAAGCAACGAAATATGGAATTTACAAGAGCACGGGCAGAGAGAACCATGTTAGATATATGCTCCGAAAAATCGAGATCCGCTGAAATGCACGGAGATCTATGCTTATGCACGGAGATCTATCATTATTCGCTCCGCAAGGTCCATGGATCATGTTCTTGGTAGCGATCCCGGTCTAGTCCAGTCACTTGTTTATATTCGTTTTTGAGCGACAGAAGAACTTGGACTGCAGCTGTGACTTCATCCTTCGGGGCCTTGTCGTTCTTGAGTTTTCGTACCTATGGAGAAGAATATTGAGTCTGTATGCGGCTTCCCGACAAGTCTCATCCAGATAAAGGGCCAGCGTAAAACGAGAGCGAGAGGAGAATGAATCGACTCACCAAGTCGCCTTGCGTCTTGACCTTCTCCCAAAGCGCATCAACTGCATCGCTTCCGACTGGACCCGGAACAGATGCTGCGGCTTTTGGTTGTTTCTTGGGATTCCTATCCTATCCGGAGTGTTTTTTTTAAGTCTCCTTCAACCTCAGGAGAACTTGAACCTCGGCGTCGATATCTTCCTTCGGGATTTTGGCTTTCTTCAGTTTCCTGATCTTATCACCTTGTGTTTGGATCTTTCCCCATAGGAGAGTAAGGTCCACTTTCGCAGCATCTGCCGACGTAGTCGAAGGCTTCTCAGTCTCTTGATCGGAGTCCAGTCCTTCTTGTAGCAGTTATTGTACTCGGTCTTCAATTGGGCGAGGTTCTCTTCTGCGGCCTTTAGATCTTTGGGATCGGTTTTCTGCTTCGTGCTCCCGTCAGGGATTTTATTCAAGGTTACCAACGGGAGCTGCACGGTGTTTGCCAGAAGTCGGGGTTCAGCCGTCGTGTCGCAGATGAAGAAGCCCTTCCTTTGGATTTGGATGATGTCTCCTTTCTGGATGTTGGCCAAACTCGACTCCCCTAGCATGTTGACTGTCACGAACGAAACCTGAAATTCAGCAGAGGATTTACAGAAGTCTTCAATATTGAATCCACCGAGTTCCAGAGGGAGGCAGATAGAGGAATCTTGGTCACTGCACCTTGCGGATGAATTTCTTTAAGTCGTCGTCGGGAGAAAGAACTTTCTTGGAAATCATGTTCTCAACGTAGTTGACGACGAAGGGAACCTCTTTGCCGTTCTTCGCGATCCAACTGACTTTCAAAGTCTTCTTGTAGTCTTTGTTGTCCAAATCAGCTACGGCAGTGATCTGAAATCCGAGGAATAACGTAAATTTTTAAGGTGGTCTCTTGTAGAAGGAGAGCGAATCCGACGGCTTCCTTCGACGAGAGAACTGTACACTGACTACTCAATCGTAGGCTCTAACCTTTCAATGTTCGATGGCTCTCTGCTCGATTTTCACGTTTGCGATGTTCATGAAAGTCACGGTGTCTCGGACTTGATCCTGAGACCATCGACGTGGTCGATTAGCAGCGTAGATCCGACGGCCAAGGAACGTCGGTGGTCTTCAAGCTGAGGCCACGTATTTCAACCTCGAACGAGCTTTCGGCGCAAACGGCGAAATATCGCTTGGCAGTGGACTTGATCAGGGCTGTGCGCCACGGATTTAATTGACGGCGGCGGCGGCGGGCTGAAAAACAAGCGGTGTCGTGCCTCGCCGTGACGATCTGTGGCGGATCGTAGTTCTCGTGGCGCAGTGAGAGATTTGCGTCCCCTCCATCGGCCGCTTCGCTTCCTAACATGGTTTCTGGCAAGAGGATGCGCAGGTTAAGGAGGGTTATCCTTCTCCTCATTCCTGTAGAGGCTCTTCAGCTGGAGTTCTTAGAAGATGTTTGGGAAAAAACAGACCCCGTGACATATATCACAATGTTTATCTTATTTATTCCATTAAATGGCGAACGTTGTGAGAAAATCGGGCGGCGGCGCAGGGCCGGCGCGCCTCAATGAAAAATTGGGCGCCTGGCGACGCTCAATTCTACGCGGCGCGCCGACTCGCCGGCGAATCGATGACGCAGCGCACAGCTCCGGTCTCGATCTGTTTCTTGTTGAAAGCCCGCATCCCCCCTCGTGATGCGGGCTATTTGTTGGCAGCCCAGATCGCGAAGGCGACGATACCGACGATGACGGTAGCGAGCACTACAAGGCCCCCAACCACCGCCCAGCAGGTGGCGTGCTGAAATAATAGTTCATCAGATTTTTCCGTGAGCCTCAAATGACAGGAAACAGAGAAAGACATTTAGATAGACACCGGTGCAATAAACAATGACAACCCACAAGACACTTACAGGATAGATTTGAGAAATTACCTGGAAAGCTTCCACGGTAGTAATTCGTGATCCTCATCGCGAGAGTTAGTCGGATCCGAAGAGACCTACGGATGACAATTAACGTGGAAGATTCTTACGGGTAACAGGATGGAATTTTGACCTCTAAAACTTTCACTTCACCTAGGCACCGTTGGTTGGAGTTGATTCAATCCGTGTGTCCGAAAAAGGGATCAAACGGCCGATTGTCTTGTGGTCACACGGCTAATCTTGTAACCATTTTTTGATGGCGGCGGTTTGAATCTTGACTGCTGCCGGGGATGCATCTCGTGTGACGTGCAAGTTCGCGTCCAAGTGTGCATCGACTGACACGATATGAGCGTCAGTCGAGAATGGGTTCATTGGTGTCCACTCTCCCGAAAAAAAAAAACTGTGACCGTAGATCTGCGAAAGCAACACAATCCGCCCCGGAAATGAAAGGGTTCATATGTGCATATGAAAGGTCAACAATGTATCGTATCGACTCCAGAGTTATCGAGGGCGCCGGACTACGAATACCAAAACGTGAACGTGCGGCAAACCACGCTTTTGTCATTCTGTTGAATACATCCAACATCGTGTTCCCCCAAAATCATGATTTTTCACGAGGAATTTCATGAATGCTCTCAACTTCCGTTTGAAAACACGCGCAATGATATCTGGGCGATCCGAAGGCGACTTTCCGGGCAAGAAATGCTCTTCAATCTCTATCCACGTCGGATTGCATGTGAATGTGGATAAAGAGGCACGGTTTTCCGAACGCACGCACTTACCTCATCGCATACCGGGCATACTCATGCATGTGACGTGCACTTCCGATGAAAGTGGAAGGCAATATCACCATTTGTCCCAAGTCATTGGCATTCACGCGATCATCGGTCGCAATCGTCTTTCATGCTCACCCGCTGGTATCTTGTCACTCCTGACGACGCGACGGCAACGTAATTCTCGATTGGCATCTTCTCGAGAGCTGTTTTGAAGAGTTTAACTAAATCGTTATGCTCGTGGGAAAATTCTTGCAATTTCACAACGATTTCTCGATTCGCAGGTGGATTGATTTGGATACGTTTATTGACTTCATCATCGGTTGTTCCCATGAAATGAAGCAAGAATTCGTGTTCTCTGTCCGGCAATGGCAGAAGGGATTGAGCGCGGTGGAGATCTGTCCTTCTCCTTTGAAGCACGGCGTGTAATTCTCCCGAGTGACTATCTTTGTTGAACCGAACAAAGCTATTTGGAAGCACGAGTTATATTTGCGGATATCTAGCGAATCGCCTGCTATTAATGACTCCAATGGCTCGAGTTCTGTATCCAAATCGGGCAGTCCTTTCACACAGCACATACCTTCAGCCTCATCTTTGAACCTCATCGCATGGCGAAAACCGCACTCGGTGTCCATTTTGCCGAAAAGCACACTCGGATGAGCACTATAATCGTACTCGGGATCAACGCTGCTGACTCCAGCTCTCCATGCGATCCTCGCCTCAAACGATGCCTTTTTCGAGCCATCTCCGTCAGTAGGTTTCACTTCACCTAGCCTTTACGCGCGAAACTCCCCTACACAAGTCGAACTTTGTTACCGAAATCGAAAAAACGTGACCGCATTCCACATTTTGTAGATAGCGCAACAATGAAGTTGCACGAAGTCGCGACCCCTCCCTGTCCACGGCGAGGTGACATTTCAAGATCGACCAATACGCCAAGCAATCCACGACAGCCCACCGGGTCGAGTCTTACAACTAGAGCTGAGAATTCCCACCATTGATACCACCTGCTGTCACCACGCCCTCGTCGCTAGTGGTTGATGTCAATCTCTTGTGCAAGTTTGAAAACCTTGTTCGCGTTGTGGTATACGTTATTGAGTTCACGAAGGGAGCGAGCGAGCAAGCAGCATCCAGGATTTCGCGTGGACTTCCTAAAAAAAGCCGAAACCCTCATCTTCAAGTGGACGCAGCATTAATACTTCGCAGCGGAGATGAACTGCGTCATGAAGAAGACCGTTCTACCTTCCGAATCAAAACTTGCGAAATACCGGAGGATGCTCCGATAGCCGCTCTTCTCATCGCCCAGCAGCACTTTGCTGTTCAAACGATCCTGACAAGGAAATTCTGGATCCCGCGAGCTCGACAGGACCCTCCATCGCTGCGTGGTTTGCCGGCGCCGATCGAAGAGACCTGCGGACCAAGTGAGAGCTCCCCTCTCAGAATACAGAGTGAATTTCACCGTTCTATTTGCCTCGATGGAAGTCGACTTCTTTTGTCCATTCTATACGAGCGATTACGAAACTCTCAACTAGCGTTGTTGACGCGTCAGCTTCGAGGTTGTTTGAACGATCATACAAGAAATCTCAGTCGTTGTAAATTCTCGACTTCTGAAATTCCAAAATTTCAGCCGGAGAAGTAGCCCCGGGGCCCTGAGCCCGAAATGCTGCCAGAAGTTGATTCTACAAGAGATGATGTCGGAACGGTCTCGGGGAGAGTCAGAAGTCTTATTGGAGATGGTTTCCGAAGCGATCCGATGGAGATCAAGGCTCGATCTCGAGGTGCATTCGGCTTGATTCTAACCACAACCCGGGAGGGTTCTGGGGTTCAAAAACCTTGCTGCAGTATTCTCCCGGATCCCCATGAATCATAATAGCATGCTCTGTTCCGTCACCGCGTCTACGCTTTGTTTACGAAATCGTGAATGTCGGCTCCGTTTTAGCTTATTCGAATTGATACAAAGTGTATCGAATTTCGGGCGGCTCGATGTGTTGAACATGATCTGGGCTGACAAAGAGCAAATCTCAAGAGACGACATTCTCCTCAGTAATATTCGATTCACTTTTTCGACGAACTGTTCTTCAAATAGCAGTCACTGTTGGCCCTGAGACGGAAATACTCCGAAAGTTTTTATTTCTCCAAGATTTGTTGATGATCGAGTTTTCACGCTGACGCTCAAGGGATCTCAATAGGAAGAGAAATATTAGTCACCTTATGAAGTGAAGGTACTTGAAGCTGAATCAATCCTCGTCCCTTGGAGTCTCTCTGCATCAGCCGCAGCCTTCAGAATTCTGAACACATCCTGGATCCGAACAGCTTTGTGATTCGGCCCGGAATCACTATCGGAAGTCTTCTCTTATGACGATTTCACCTCGTCGATATTTCAGGTTGTCGTCCTCGAGTTGACGAAGCATCTCCTTCAAGAGTTCCAACCTTGAACGCTGTTCCCGACCAAGCATGAGGGCTGATGGAGATTTTCCAGTAGTTCTGATTACCATGTGCTGTCTGAGAAGAAATCTCGAAAGATTTTGCTGTTTATCAACTCCGTCTGTTGACAATTTCTTCAGCGCAGTCTTTGTAGTGGCAACGTAACCTTTACTTGGCCGTTGGATGCTGAAGAATTCCTGCGGGTGATGCCGTTCCTCGCGCAGAACTCTTCCTTTTCATCTGAAACGAACGTCGGGTGTCGGGTCATTGTCGCTCACCATTACCCATGGGATACCGAAGCGAGAAATCGTTTCTCGCAGGTGTTTCAGAGTGGTTTACGCCAGGGGACCCAAAAAAATTGCTCAGCTCCTAGAGAACCTCTGGGCTGCTCCGTGCGTCCTGTATTTTTTTCCTACAGCGTTCAAAAGTGGACTTTGCTACCTCTTGCGCTCGTTCCAATTTCTCCTCATTTTCGTATATTTTCGAACAAACTCAGCTTCACGGGAAGGCGGCTTTCCGATCGCGTAGTGCTGAGTAGTTACGAGAACGACTTTCCGAATGCGAAACAGAGTCTCATCTGGTCTCGTGTTCGCCCTTCCGTTTCTTGGCAAAACATATTTGAGATCGAATCCATTCTTCTGGGATTGCGGTTCCGTTGTCTGATTGTGAGTCGTGAATCGAAACTACTTCGACAGTAACTATCCTGTTCTAGGAACTGAAACCGTGTCTGGAACGTTTCGTGCTTGGATTTCCCCTCTCATCTATGTCTTACCAGCGCATTTCTGCGAGACAAACTCCGCGGAAAGAGTCTCTTCATCTCGATAAATCGACGAATCCTATTTTTGGAGAATCTCTGGATCATACGCGGCAATGATTTTACAATTTTATTTCAGTTTGCACAATCTGAATTCATTTATTTCAGCATCGAGAGGAAGATTCTCAATTATTTCCAACGTAAACTTACATCTGACTCCTTCAACGTGATCCTCGCGACTTCACCAGGGATCACGTGTTTCTTATTCTTTCTCCTCGCTGCGGCGAACCAGGTTGGCAGCGAAGAATCGGGCTGATTGTCTTCCGCCAATCGGGAACATTAATGTATCCCGTATGGATCATTGAGAAATACCGAGGGTCTGCGCTTCCCGAAGCGCCTTCTGACCTGTCTATCCAGATCGAATTTGAGATATTCAAGACGAGGACAAATTATCTCAAGTTCCCTGACCCACACATTTGTCACCGACTCGCAGATATCCACGATCAATTTCTTTAGGAAAGGTTCGCGGCGGAGCATGGTCAGAAGCCCGGCATCCTCGATTTTCGGGCAGTGAACGAGAGATAACTTCCTCAAACGACCGCGCTTGGAATTTATACTGACCAGTCCAATGTCTGTAACGGGACAGTTGTGTATGTGAATATATTCCAGGGCGAGGGCTCCGATTCCCTCCTTGAACGCTCGGTCCGTGAATCTGGTTCAGTCGTCGAACTCAATTTTTTTGAGATTCTGGAGGAGTCGGAGTTTCACCGCGTCTCTATCAGAAAGTTTCTCACAAGTGAGGGTGAGCTCTTCCAGCTTCTCAAAACTCTTACAAATCATATCAAAGCCCCGAGAATTCACGTTGCCAGTGAAATGGAGGCTCTTGAGATCTTTGAGGCACGCTATACTTTTGAGAACTCTGATATCGGCACGTGATCCCCGCAAGTCCAGACTTTGTAGAGTTCGAATCCTGCCCAAAGCACACAGCGCATCGCTAGTGATACGATCATCGTAAAGGTATGAGAGTCCGATATGTCGAAGTTTTTGGAACATATGAACGTGGCTCATGCCTGCGTCAGTGATGGAGTCACCAACTGAAAGCTCCAATAATTCCAGATCGGGTGCGTTTCTGGCAAGTTTTTCCAAATATATATCATTGAACGATTTCGCTGAATTCAGGTACAGATGTCGCAGTTTGGTGCAGTCGCCGATCGCCGAATGCACATCAGCGGTTAGCTGGAAGTAATGGTGCAGCCGAAGATCTTGAAGGCTTCCGGCGCACATCTTGATCACATCGATCAGATCCTCGTCTGGGAGATGAGCTGATGAAATCTCAAGTTTTGTGAGCATCCGGTTCGCTTTTAATGTACAGGGATTTTGGTATGTTCGATTGTATCCGATGGAGAATCTCAGAGACAGGGATGTTGCGTTAGGCATCAATCCGAGAAGGAGGTCGAGGACTTCTTGAGACAGGGTCAGGTCTGTGCGGAAGTGTCGCACAGTCCGCAATGAATCTCTGACAGCGTCGAGACAGGTGAGGTCAGATGGTTTGAAAACCAACTCGGAAGATACTTTCTCTATGTCGTCCGAATAGCCTGCACAGGGAGTTTGATAATTAATCACTGACTTCGGTACTTTTCGAGAGCCATTTGCTGGTCAGCGATCAAGATTGGCGGAATTTCCAGAGGAATTGTAATCATCCTATACTACCATTGATTTCGAGAGATTCAAGCTTGGGAAAACGCTGGAGAATGGAGTAGAGAACATCAGGCGTGAATCTGCATCTGACAAACTCCAATCGGCGAAGATGGCCGCCGACCCTGGTCCATAGGTCCGGGTTAGATCTGATCAAATCAGCTGAAAAGCGGAGAAGACACTCTGTGAGTTGCCGCTGGAATGGCTGTCGAGGTTATAAAGTCAGCATCAAAGGAATTACCTCCAAAAATCCGTAGATTCCTATATTGTCGTTGTCTCTTCTAAAGTTTCGCCATTCTAGCATCGAAGGTTCGAAGCCAGACATCCTCCAACAACTCAGTAGAGGAGACAGCCTGGGCCCAAGTGCGGCAAGTCAAGGCTTTATCGAGGCGATCTAGGGGATGCAATTTCAGCAAAATCCTCTCAACGACCTGAAAACGAAGATGAAAACATGGATTAGGGCTGGAATCGGTGGTTTCGCTGAAAGCTTATCGTTATTCGCATACAGTATGATTAAGGCTTAAAATCAATCCCAAGTTGAAGTTCCTTATCGAGGAAGAAAAGTCCAAACAAACCTCGAGAGGTAGATTTTCCATAGTCATCGCGCCACGATCCAATTTCGGGACTATTTTCTCCTCAGCTTCAGTTTTCCGCTCCCTCTGAGAATTAAATGAACATTATGAAGACTTTTTATGACTTACTTCGATCATGCCATCTCAGTAATTGAATGCGGATCGATGTGCCGCATGATGAGACAGGAAAACCAGTAGATTCTCCGAAGGGTCCCTGTCCCTAGCTTGGAGTTTCTTCTCTGATTCAAATCATCGGCGTGTCTCTGCGTAGTCTGGTAATTTTGTCCTGCCAGAGACCCCTCGAATGAACTCCGGATTCGAGAGAGAGCCTTCAAGACATATTTATTCGCTTTATGTCGTTGACGGTTCGATTGACTTGCCTTTATACGTGCGTCTCAGGCTCAAGTTGGGAGAGTTGATTCCTTCACAATATGACTTTGTGCAGAACCTTCGTCGAATAACGTAGAAATCCACAAGTTTGGCTCACAGAACGCACCACCGTCTGGAACTGTCGGCGCCATTCGTCGACACAGGCCTTCGGCAGCGGATCTCTCTTCTCACAAGGAAGCCTTTAACGTCAGAGCGGAAGACAACCGCTCATCGTGACGATGATCGACAATAAGTCCCCTCTGCTTTCCAACGATGCCGCGATTTTTTGAGAATCACTTATTCTTATATTATATCGAAATGTCACATCTCTGGTTTCTGTAACGAACACGACAGATACTATTCTTTCAAACGAGCTGCACGCGAGTTGAAAACGCCTCCTAGAATCTTCATCTATTGGGTTATTGTTAATTAATACCTACTGAAGGGTTCCATCTCACTCGCAGTGGCCGACAGTGGCGTACCGGCGCACAGTGGGCCAAAATCCGACCCTAGGTGGACAAAAATATCTGAGACCTATTTCGGCCTAATTTGGGGTCCAGGATTCCGATTCTGCCATCAGAATTGCTCTAACTGCGCTTATTTCCCGGGTTTGAGGCGTTTTTGAGGAAAATATCAGGTCTCTAGGAATGAACTCCGACGGTTTCACTCGAGAGCCACGAAGACGCTGGCGAGGTCCTTTTGTGGCCCCGAAAGACGCGCATTGTAAAGAAATGAGCTCATTCAATGAGTTACCGGAGTGTGTCCCGGTCTCATGTTCCTCCATTTTTCAAGGTTTCAACGAAATAGGGCCTCGAGACGCTCTTAAGATCCAGAATGGAGCTGAAGATAGGTAGTTGCCCAAACATTTGAACCATAACGCTCAGCTAACGTCCTAGCGTAGTTGATCAACCATATCGAACAAGTGTGATCTCTCTCTCGATCTCCCATGGATTCGGCGATTGAAGGGTTTCGTGGCCTTCAGAAAGACAGCCCGCGTTTCGTTGAGCGCAAACATGCGTAAGATCGGTTTACAGGGTTGGAAAGCTGGCTCAAAGACGCGCATTTGAAGAAAAAAATGAAGCAGCACCTACAGTGTTCTCCCAGCAATTTGAAGTTGGTCGATTTATTGCGAAATTTCTATAATTTTGCAAACTCTCTATTCGACCCTGAGAGCCAGAATTTCGCACCGCTGGAGTGCTGAGTGGAGCCTACGCGGTCCCTAAGACACGAAAAGTGTCATCCGACCGAGCTCAGATGTGTTTGTATATAAGTTTTTACGACCAGAAGCTTCAAAATGAAGTTCGGGTCGTTTCGAGTCCTTTTTGGATACATTCGGTGCTTCATTGAACACGTAAAGTGAGCGTTTTCCAGATGTATTGGAATCGTAATCTCTGCCATCTGAGAGCCCGATCCAGTTGACCGAAGCCGAATACCCGGTCCTGACTTTTGTCCACCTAGTTTGGCGATTTTGCCCATTGTGCGGCGTGCCCATATTCAGCCTCGGTTCCGCCGAGATCCCCTCCCTCTTACCTAAGATTTATCGGCCCGCGGAAAGGCTCATTACTGACGGACCGTTCTATGTCGTAAGAGTAAACCGCACAATAAGTGAGTCGCGAATTACGTCCGAGTCTGTCCAGAGTGGAATGTCTTATCTAGAAAAGAAGAATGGAAGCAACAATTTCGGTAGTCAGCCCATTTTTCAAGGAGTTCACGGAATGCCTGATATCGCATATTGTAGACGAGACCGAGAGCGTCCGATCACCCACGCCACTTTCGGAATTTTCCCCCGTGAAAATCAGAAAATCTTGCAATCATCGAACGCTTGATAATCACCAGTCGACCATCTCGGAGGAAACTCGCGGAAGCGCATAAGCAAAGCAGAACACGATTCCTGTGTTCGATGCTTTGGGACATCATTTCCGGAGATCGTTCAAGACACATCTCATTGTCAACTCCGTAATCTCGTCTCGTGTGTTGCTTCTCATCTTGCGCGCGTGGTTATCAACGCACTGGTTGATAAATTTGTCGCTTTTGATCAACCTCCTCATTCGGAAGAATGGGAAATCATTGATCACATCGCCTCCTCGCTCTCAATCGACGACGCGTCGTGATCATTGGAGAGCACATCGATCCAGCGGCTGAAGGTTGGGACGAGATTGCCGACTCGAGCCTCTACTCATTGTCTGGTGACGACCTGCACGAACTCTGACTCTGAACTCTGACTTCTACGGAGAAGAATTCCGAGAGTGAGGCGGGTAATCGAAGGCTCTCGGTCTCGTCCACAATATATGTACATATCGTTTTTAGAAACTGTTTTGCCTCTCTGAAGCCACGAGTCACTAGTTCCTCACCCCGCCCCACGAGTTTCGAGGTATTTTCCGCTCGCCGCGAGTTTAGTCGCTACTATCTATTCCAAGACCTCAATTCTATTCAATTGTGCGGTCCCAAATTCAGTTTTCACCGTTTTTCTCGAAAAACACGCGTCTCAGAGGAAAAAAAGCGATGGATGACTTCACTCCAAAATCAATTTTAGATACGATAAGCTCAACAGGATTTTCCTCGAAGCCAATTTACACGTTAAAACGACCTGATTTCCGGTTTTTGAGTCTCCTTGCCGAGAATTTCGAGCGAAATTTTGGATCAATCTCATAGAGCTACGCCGGACCAATGACTCGCAAACTAAAGCCACAGATATCTGCAAACCTGCGGAGTCACATTCGCATGTCTCTGACGATGTTCAACTTCATTTTCCGAATCAATCCGTTCCGTGTCGATCAGTGAATCGCAATTCGATACTCTTTTGGAGTGCTGCATGAGCTTTTGCCGAGTATTTATTATATTCTGGCTAAAATTTTCGCAGGAATATCTCGGGAAGGCGATCCGAGCTCAAGGGATTTCGAGCTCAGAAAGCGGATCATGACTTCTGTTGATATTTGGCTTCTTGCCAATGCTGCCGCAGGCGATTGAACATCTTCAGGTACTTCGCCTCCCAGCTATAAGCAGCTACCGATACCCCCCTTGTGATGAACTGATCAACTTGGAAGAAGTTTTTCGTTCAAGGATTGCCGGTTAGAGGCGTAGCTAGGGTAACTGCACCCGGGGCACGCGAGTGGAGATGCGCCCACCCCCCTCCCCCCCTCAAACGAGATCGGCTGAGATTGAAACCAGAATGCCCACATAGATAGTATGAACTCAGCTTCCGATTCTGCATCGTCTGAACCATGCGCCCCCTCTCGCTCGCCCTAGCTACGCCTCCCTTGCCGGCGCTCAACCTCGACAGACCCTCCACGATTTCGGCGTGTTGACTTCGCAAACTACTTGGGCATTGTGTGAGGTCTTCGTTGGACAGCTTCCCCTCTTTATCTTGTCAGCACCGAGGAGTCGCTGCTCGGTCCGAGAGAACTGTGGCAATTCTTCTGATTAACTGAAATCTAAGGAAGTCTATGCGTCAATGTCGTACGTTTTCGTTGATACACATTGCGCGTACGATACGTATTTATTAACAAGTCGCAGCTCAGCTGCTCTTCGCCGATTCTCAGTGGGACATATTGAAGTAAATGAGGAGCGCGGGCTGAAAATCTCTTTTGTTCTCAAAGTTTATTTACAACTTCACGGAGCCTTGAATCTGCGTCAATAGTGGTCGGACGAGCACAGGCTTCCTCGGAGGCACTTCAAACGATACCAAATAACACAATTGATATGGTAGATCATATGGTTTACAGTTTATCTACATATGAGTTTCATTCTGGAATTGGAAGAACATCGACTGCGGGGGGTGTGATCGTAGCTGTTTCAAGAGGAGTCCACTTGGTTGTCTGCTCCGGCTTCTTCTTTTTCATGCTTCTCGCGTCCGCTACCAGAGGGAACTTCGAGCACCAAGTCCGCACCAGTGACAGCGGATCAAACTGCTCGGCAGGGCTGCCATTAATGTGCAAGAACAGCACGGCAGACAATTTAGCGATTGCGTCGTGCGATCCAACAGGATTGAGTTTGTTGATTTTCGCGACGGTCGATGAAATCAGCGAAGTCGATTGCGGGAACACATTGGCAAATGTCTGCAAGAGTAACATGTTGCTTGGCGCTACCTTGCGACCGTTACCGATATATTCTCGGAACGCAGCTCGTACATCGCTTTCGTTCGCGATGTCGAAAACAGTGCAAAGACGTCGAACGGCATCGTCCGCATAGTTCTCAGGCGGATTCGGCGGCCAATTGAAGACGTTCACTGTGAAGAGGTCGCTGATGAAGTTCTCGACGATATCTTCACCCAGACCGGACACTGAAATCATGTTCTGTTTCGACAACGCCACAATCTGCTCCATGAACGCATTACGGTCCGGCATGCAGAGCTCAGCGTTGTTGGTCAGAGTGACCCCCATGAAGATTCGAGAGTTGAGTTCGTTCAAGACCTCCACCTCAAAAGTTCCAGCGCAGGTCGCCAACTGAGCGAGATCCTCCATTGCTTTGACGAGAATACAGTCGGCATGAGCGATGTCGCAGTCGTTATCTATGTCCGTGCGCACCATGGATAGCAGTTTGAGGACGTCGTAGACCATTCCGATTTCTCGCACCAGTTGCTCGCTCTCCATGAGGATTTTCGCAAATGAGTACTTCTCTTTTTCCTCCGCTGTTCTTGTCATGTCGTTGCCGGCTTGGACGAGGTACTCATAAAGTATCGAGTACGCATCCGTAAGCGCCTGAATGGCTCTAAACGACGAAGCCACCTCACGGGCCGAAACCACGGGACCGATCTTCGACAGTTGTTCGTAAACTTCGGGTGTGTTGATAAGCAGTTCTTGGACGTTTCGTTCGCTCAATTGGGTCAAAGAATAGAGGATCTCGTAGAGTTGACAGACGTAGCTGTCGGAGTTGTTGTTTCGGAAAGCCATCATGACCATGAGCTCCAATCGGTAGGCGAGGACGTACCAAATGACAATTTTGTCGAATGAAACTGCCAACTGATGTCACAGAGTTGTCTCCGCGCCCAAGTGCGCACTCAATGGATCCGTGACAAAACACATGAGGTGGCTATTGAGGAACTCGAGCGGAAAACCACCGCTTACGAAAGAATGAGTGATAGCGCGCAAGGGATCCGGCGATTCACTCATTTGTTCACCCGAATACGCGATTGCGTCCCAGAACAAGTTCTTGAGACCGTCGTCCGTCTTCGCTCTGATGTAGATTAAGAAAACGTTTTCCGCCGCGCTCGGCCACCCTTGTATATGGTCGACAATTATCGAGAATCGAAATCCCTGCGCTGTGATCTCTTTGACGAGTTTCTGACGCATATCCTCAGCAAGGTGCTGAACGACTTTTATAGGATCGAAATCCTGGACGAAGGCGAAATCTCGATAGGTTTTGTCTTTGAGGATGGTGTTCAGACGATTCGAATAGGTCTCGAAGTTGATATCGAGCTTGGCGAGCTCGTACACATGACGGAATATCTGTGACGTCATGTGAACGTTCTTGTTCAGAGTGTTCGTGATCATGGATCTCGTAGGCGGTGAGTCCTTGTAGTTCTTAATGAGTGCTTCGGAACGTAAGTGCGTTTTTGAAACTTCGTGTCGTTGAATCTTGTTCCTCAGAGACTTGAGTCGCTGCTCCCGGCTTTCGCCGCTGCAGGTTATCAAGTAGTTTATCCATTCCGTGGATAGTCCGATGTTTTCCCCGACTGGATAGCCCATGTACTTCACGCGGAAACAGTACCTGAAGGGAAGTAGAAAACAGGAGTGAGTAACTCCCACGAATCCTGAGATTCGGGAGTGTGTGAACCCCTTGCACTGCGTTCCGCTTTTGAGAATCAGATCTACGATTTCGAGGAAGACCATATTGCGATACGAGGACGCATGTTCTGTGAAAGCTCGTCCTACTTGTCGAGAAATGGTGCCGATTCGGAACTTTTTTCCGGGTTGAACATGAAGGGTCGCATGAGCTTGGTAAAAGGTCAGTCTCTCTCGATGAGATTCAGTTTCCATTCTACAGGTTTTCCCTCGAGAGATTAGACAAAATTTCCTCGAGTTTCCTAATTATCAAGAGCATTTCGAAGAAGCCGCGCCGTGGGAATGACATCGAACAAGTCTGAACGACCAGGTTTCATTGCGAAGTGTTTCAGGGTTGCACTAGGATTCTTAGAGTCATCAGAAGAACATGTTTCCTCGTATCGACTCGAGGGAGTTTCTTCCGAACCGAGATGAAGATCGTCTCATCACCATCTTGAATGAACTAAATAGTTTAGAGATCCAAAACATACCGGCATCCAAGTTTTCTTTTCTTCGATGACAACCAGTGGTGCTTGGCTCTCCGATCCATCCACATCTCCTGTGTCCAAACTTCAGGCCAAGTTCCATCTCCTTCTTCGACCCATTCGTCGTCGATGATTGACATGCCGACTTCCGCAACCTGTTCTGAGAGACCCTCAACTGCAACGGCTAGAAACCGGGAAAAGCTTCAGATGATGGTTGGAAGGCGCGGAAGCTACGGGTTATCACAGGAAACCAATATCGAGCATACGCAGAAGATTCAGTCACCGCAAGTCAGGCGATGCGAAGCGAACTCACCTTCTTCTGATTGCGGCAAACTTTGCGCCGTATCTTCGACATCGGGAGGTTGCTCGGCGCCAGGCTCGATAACACCAGCATTGTTGATCAGAAGACTGCCTTCGATCAACATATCATCGGTGGAGGTTAGGTCCAAGTCAAGAGAAACCAGAGCTTCCTCAGGAGTTTCGGCTTCTGAGGTCAGCTTGGGTTTTCTCAGCGGTTCATGTAGGCTTTCTTCGCACGCTCTTTTCATGTTGTCGAGTTGTTTTCCGAATCGAATGTTGTCGTCAGGTTACAAACTTCAGTCTGTGGTGCTAGATGGCACTGAGGCCTTCGGTGCATTGGTGAACGGGGTCGTAGTCACACTCAAAAACCTCCCGTATGTCACGAAATCGAACGATAGCCCACGCCAGTGCAAGCACAGACGAACGAATCACAATCAATCCTTGACCAGCAAAGAGCAGCAGCTCGAAGCAGGCGTCACGAATCATCACAACAACAGACTCCCAACGATAAACACCGCGCTTGGGAGAGGGATCCATAACGGGGCGCCAAATTCGAATTCTACTCCCACAGGAGGCTCGAATCGCGGAAGGGAGTTTCGATGAGCTCCAGCAGCGGAGGAGCCGCTCCAGGTCGATTTGAACTTCAGAATTCGAACGATGGGGATCGGCGAACTGTTTCGATCCGATCACGGATTCCGAAATTTTATTCAGGCGTTGATAGATGCAAAAATCAAGCTGCAGGTTTTCTAATATCACAGGAATGCAGGAAGCTTAAGAAAACCTCGCCGGGAGGAAGCCTACTTTGAAATCTTGATCATGTCCTTCATTTTCTCCCGGGAACAAAAAATCATCCCTGGATGAATTCAGCTCATTCTGTAAAAAATCCAATGCGTTCTGCGGCAATGTTCGAGAGGACACACTTGATTCAGACATCCAGGTTCTCGTGAGCGATGAGGATTCCGCTGCTCTGCGGAACACTACTTGGTGGTACTTTGAAGGAGGAGGTAGTCGGTGAGAAATCATTCATCGCTCCGGAGGTGAATATTCCACTTGGATGTTCGGACTCACCAGCTTAAACTTTATCTTTTCATTCATGAACTCGGTCCGAGAGAGCTTGAAACTTCCACAAAACATTAATATGTCGCTCTCCAACAACCGAATCAGGAGGATCTCCTTCGACATCTCCTGAGAAAAGAAGGTAATCAGGGCAGAAGATTCGCTCGATGAATCCAATGGATAGTTCTCCGCTCCCGGTGAAGAACTCTCACCGATCTCAGGACGATTCTGCAATCAGCTTCAGTTTCCATCCGCTCACGAATCATGCTAGCCACAATTTGGAGTGCTGTTTGAGAATCCATGATCCTCAAACTCTTCTGATCCCCATAAATTCGATCGCAACACCAACAGCGGAATGTCGAACCTCGGTCGGCTAAGTTCTGGAAAAGAAGAGAAACGACTGCGAATTCTGGTGTTTCGAGGCGATAGTGCACTCGTGAAGGCGATTCTAATCACAGGAGTCGTGCTTACTACCTCCTTTCGTTCGAGTTAGGCATCCATGTGTGGTCCGAATTTCTCGAGCATGAGGATCGCGAAGTTGACGAACGTTTGGTCAACGCTGTTGAAATCAGACACGGCATCTTCCGATCTTGATATTAGGATTTCCCGGAGCCTCGTCTTCGGACCCCTCTGACGCTCTCGGCAAAGTGCACAGCGAGCTCCGTAGACAACTTCGTTACAAATGACTGTAAAGATCTCATTAGAGACGAACACCAACCATGTCTCTTCTGGAGAGACGATTTCAGATTTGATGCCAATATCTGACTGATCCAGGTATTTATTTAGTCTTTGCGGCCGTACACTCAGTTCGTCCAATTTTTTCGGGTTGTATTGATATTTTTGATCTGATTCTCCCGGAGGATGAATGTTCACGGTTTTGAAACCAACGGACGCTATCGGTCTTCCAATATTGTGTATTGAAATCCTTCAATGAGCTGCGGTCGATAATTATGGCATCTGTAAAGCAAAGATGAGATGTAGAAGATGCAAGAACCGTGATACGTAAGCAAACTTTGGAGCTTTGAATCTGACTTATGTACTTGCCACCGAGTTCCAGGCACAAATTAATTCTTTCTACGTGCTGATCGATAGATATGAAAATCAATGAGGCCCCGATTGTGAGCACGACTTGAGCTTCATTCTGAGATTTGAAAACGAGAGTGCACGTTTGCTGGCACGGTCGAACTTCAAGTTTTAGTTTGAGATTCAAATACTCCATCAGAACTCCTGGAAGATTGGAACAACTCAGTTTGCGGAATCTGACAATATCCCCGCTTCATAGAACCGATTCCCGCGACGAAGCTCCAAACAATATGGGTCTCTCGAAATCCTCTCCGCAAGTATTCCAAGCTTGCTTTTCTGTCTCCTTACTCAAGGAATCTAATCTGTATTGGATTCCCGTTGAGTGTATTTTAAAGGACTCTCACAGCTCATACCGTTTCGATAAGGGTTCGAATTAAGAAACACGAAGAGCACAACAAACAATCCGGTAATTCCGCAGTATCGAGATATTCAAACGAGGCTAGCGCCAAAGTCGAATGCACGTTTGGACGTAGAAGCAGTAGCCTCCTCTCTCTGAACATATGCAGCCTCCCGTGCCGCCTGAGAAAAGCGATCTCAGGTTCCTCTAACTACCTCCTGTCAATATGAGGCTGAATACCAGTTCCTGCTCATGTTGAATCCTAATTTGAGCTCATGGGTTGAATCAAGGAGAGAGTTCCTCATCTTCAAAATGAAGATGAATTCGTTAGACTATTCCGTTCGCACTCGGGTGCGCACAACGCGAATTTCAGCTATGGAGCCTCCTCATAAAACCATTGCTCGTCAAGATCTTGTCTCAATAATGTGAAGCCGCAACCCGAACTGCGGTAATTGAGCAAAGGTTTTGAGCGAGTGAGAGGTCTTGATCACTGAAGATCCGGAACTGTGGTTCCCACGTACTTTGCGATGATAAGGAGTCTAATATGCGATGTCTAATACCTACAGAATCAGCAGGGTCGACTTCATGTAAGTGATCGTCGGTTTTTATTGAATAAACAATTGCACTTCAAGTAACTGGACAAGAATACTGCATGCAAACCATCACTCCTCGCCATTAGCGCGCGCCGAAGCGCAGCCCATACAATTCTGAGCATGGGAAACTGCGATGAACCACCTCGCTTGTACAGGAATACTGTGGTATAAATGTCTGTCGGATATTAAGAAAAAACAAGTCATCTATTTGATTAACAAAGCGCACTTTGATCCTCGCTCTGGACCAAAGAGCCCTGCGATCTACTCATTTCAACCATTTTCTGATGAGCTTGGCGATTCTTCTGAACTTGTTCTTGTCTCTCTGAAATATACAATCGCGTGAGGAACATGGTTGAACGTCAAATTTTAAAGCTTCAAACCCGAGTAGTTGTGTTCTCCTTACACCAACTCCGGCTTTCTGCTCAAACTGCCGGAAGAAAGAAGAGATCTCGGATTCGTGGGCAGTGTCATTTGCGAGACGTATCGGTCTATGCTTTTGAATTGCCATTTCCATTGAGGATTATAAAGGAATGGACGGTGGTCGAAACGGTTGTCGTCAGGACTGTAAGTCTCGGCGTGATAAGCCGGCGTCAAAATTGTCGTCTTGTGCCTGTTGATTGAGTACATCTTGAAGAAGTGTTTGACCTTCTTGGCCACATCTGCGGGACGCGCTGAAGGATCTTCGGCAGTCATTCTCAGGTACATTGCCAATGGTCCACAGCATTGCTGTTTGCGGAGCCTTCCGAAAGTCGACAATTCCGCATAAGTCATTCCCATGTCGGCTTCATCAGTTTGAACCACTTGGCCATCTTTAAGTGGTGTCAACTCGGCAGTGGGCGGAGCATCGAGGATACCTGCAAGTATTGCGGGTTAGAGCTCCGAGGAACATCATTTTCTCACTCTCAAAGCTCAGAACGGGGGAAATCACTCACAAGAAAGAGCGCTCAGCTTGAAACGCTCGACGGAGAACTTGAGAAAACTTTTCAGATCGGTTTTGGATATCGATCCGATAGGATTGATGTCCCCACTGGAGCAATCGTACTTCGTGAGGTAGCCTCTGAGAGCCTCGTCGACGTTGCCTGTCGCGAGAACCAAAAGTCCACCAGGTCTGTCCTTAACCCACAGCATCAGCTGCGCGAACAGGTAACTCAGCAGCATACGAATCCTCGCTTGAACGTTTTGCAGAGCCAAGTCTTCGCGAGCCGTTCCTCCGTGGGCTTGGAACTTCGGAGTTCGGCCCCCGATCACAGCTACGAAGATTGCTGGAAGAAACCCCGGAATTTTGAGAAAAGCTGTCGTCTCACTTTCTCCGTCATGTTTTCACTCAAACAAAAACCGTGTTTACCAATTATCGCCTTCACAGCGGCATCGATTACGATATTCTGATGATTGGATCCGATCTGAGAGGCTAAGCTGCTCGCAGCCGCTTTCGTCGCTCCAGACGAATTTTCTGTGCCCATATAACAAGTGAACAACAGCTTCTGACAAATTTGTTTAGCACCGTTTTCCTCGGGTGGAACGTATTTTTGATCCCCAATAACCATTCTGAGATCAGCGAGAACTTCCTGGCTGCCGGCACGTATCGCTTCGTCTATCATGGAGCACATTGAGAATACTATCGTCGCTACCGATGCTGAGTCCACGCCTCCGCTCAGCGGCAAGAAGAATCCACCCTGACCAGAACGTCTGCAATCCAAGGACATGTAATGTGACGGGATTTGTCGACTCGAAAAGTATCATTCGAGAACCAAAACCACACTCTCACAAACCTGAGGTAATCCCAAAGCCAGCAGGCAGGGCCATTCGCGATTTCTTCCTCGGGTTTCATGTCTGGCCATTCCAGAAACGGGTTGGCAAGACCTCCGATCGCGGAAACCAGATAGGTGTCGGCTTTCACTCTCGGATACGAGGAGCTCTCGGCGGCCGAGAAGCCCCGAGATCGAAACGTGGCTCTTTTAGCGCGGACGTCCTCCACGAAGAACTTCGCTGTGACAACTTCGACTTCATCGAGACAGAATTGGCGTCCTACGGCGAGGAATTTCCCGTGCATCGAAATGTTCGTTAAACCCTGATAGTACACGCGTTCGCCATCGCAACCCCGCAAATTTGAGAATACATAAACGCAAGCTGATTTCAAAGACGCAGATGTCACCAAATCTCTGATCAAATTTCGTTTCCGCAGTTCGTGGTAGGAGCCAGATGAGTTGAAGATTATCTCGGCGCCCGCCAGGCAAGCGTCCACGTTTGTACTGCCGATAGAGAAAGCGAGTTTCATTGCTTTTCGATTTGCTAGAAATTCGAACAAATAAAAGTAGAAGGTTTGTTAGAAAGCGAAGGCAGTTATTACCTGTTCGGCGTATGCAATTCTTCGCAAATTTCGAAGCCGATGACTGAGTCTCTCGTTTCTAGAAGAGCATCACCGAAAGGTACTCTCGACTGTTCCGTGATTCGCGCAACCATCGGTGGTAGCGTGAAGTCTTCGATTGTTTTGGGATGACACCAAGGCGTGAACCAGCGCGATTCCCTGGAAATCGGCTTAGAAATGTGAATCGAAGGAGGAATTGCACTAAAACCGCGATTTCCGGCTCTGTCTCGGCCACGAAATGGGTGAATGTCACTCACCGGTAGTTTCCGTCATCACAGAGAACCATCTTGGGTCTAATAAGTAGAATTTTCTTGTTCAGGAATACAACTCGTACGTTGTAGAGAACACCGCGATGCTGCACGCCCATTCCAACATCACAGATTATATCCTGTGAATCCAAACGTCGCGGTTTCTGTCAAACGAGCTGAAAATCTCATATTTCACAAACTCGGTTCCTGCTTCCAGTCTTCACTCACGAAAGTCGCTGGGTCGTCCAACAGTTTCGCGAGCACCTCCCATGAATGAAGTTCCGTGTCATTCTCGAAAAAATGGTCCGCACATCCGTAACCTCTGTAAGAACACCGGCTTTTGAAATTTTAGAAACAATGCAAGAACCTCTGCGGAGATGGATGAATCTCTGAGGGTTGAGCACGATGGCATGAGTCCCGGACTCTTCCGAGAGACTCGAATTCATCATGCAATTGAACTCACGGAATCTCCAGTTCAGGTCCATTTCTGTATTTGGAACCAGCGGCTTTGGCGCGTTTGATACCTGAAATCGAGTTCCGGAAGGATTAGAGTAGGAAGGAGCGGAGGGAGGGCTACAGAACTATCGGATCACCGAATTTCGGATGCAAGAACCGTTCCTGGAGTACCGTTACTCACTCTCCAAAATCCGGCGATAGTTTCCGGTGAAGTCGAGAGCCCATTGGTTCAATGTGCATCCAGAAACACAGAATACGGACGCCATGGCAGTATTTAGCTCAGCCGATTATTGCTGCTGTTGCCAAACCCGGAGACAGTTTCTGAAAATCAGATGATCTGCCGCTAGAGCGGCCCCGGGAACCTTCAGATGATGAGACACGGCGGAGAGGATCTTCGCAACATCAACAACGATAGGGTCGAAAAGTGGCGCCCGTACCACTTTTCTTGAGCTCTGTTTTCCGCACCTTGTGATGCCGAGTCGGAGCACTCCGGTGTCCTCGGCTCGGAGCCTCTTGCGGTGCGAAGACCAGCTTCCAAACCCGAGTCCATTAATGAATTGCCCACAACAAATGAAAATTAATCCGAAGAGCGCTGACATGTGTGGTTCTTTTGCGACCGCGCTCTGTGGTGCTTTCGAGGAGAGGGCGAAAGCCCGCCACATTTTTGGCGCCAATGATCGTTCTGGGGAGCTTTTTGTGAACACAAGCTCAACTGCTTTCTCGGTGGAACTGGTGCCGGCTTGATTGACATCTTTCTCGCGTGAATTTGTTGTTCCCCACGTACGGGAATCATGGCAGATACAGGAAAGTTCAACGAGAGAGATTACGCCTCAGCTAAGGGTAAGCAGAACTCCTTGAATTCCAGAATCAGAAACTCGAACAGCGGAGATTGGGCATTTAAATTCATTTTTCGTTGTCGCGTCTTTCCATATCGGGCGCTTCTGATCTAAACGAGGCGTCCCATAGTTGAACCGCGGAATGCTCGCTGTAAAGAGACTCAGTGCGTCCAAAAGTTCTGAGAATCAAGCTTCGGAAACTCGCGGAATTCGTTCCAAAGACCGTTGAGAGCTCCGGAGTTCCGAAGCATTTGAAATATTACCCGTGATTCTTCGATATGTCCGCCCACTTCCCTGAGAACTTGTCTGCGGACCCTCAGTTGAATCGAAGGGGATCAATGACCTAAGAACCATTTTCTCGTTCCAGAACGCGTTGGGAACTTCTTCAAAGAATTCGTGAAAAGGGATGGCCGCAAGAAGATCCGCGTTTACGCCGATCAGATTCGCGAGATCGCTCATCGGGATCAGACATCTCTCGTCGTGTCCCTCGATGACATTTCCGAATACGATCCCGAACTTTCAGAAGCGATCATCAACAACGCTCGTCGTTACGAGAAGATTTTCTCTGACACAGTCTACGATCTCCTGCCGGAGTTGAAGACCAGAGACTCTATTCCGAAGGATACGCTCGATGTCTACATCGAGCACCGCATCATGATGGAGCAGCGGCTGAGACAGCCTGGCGACACTCACTATCCGCGGAACAACTATCCCCCGGAGCTTTTGAAACGCTTCGAGGTTTACTTCAAGTTACCTGCAGAACAGAAGATGAGCTCCGTGCGTGACCTCAAGGCCCAGTATCTTGGGAAACTCGTGGGTGTCAAGGGTGTCGTGATTCGTTGCACCGAAGTGAAGCCTCTCATGAGCGTTGCCACTTACATTTGCGACCAATGCGGAGCCGAAACCTACCAGCCGATTCTATCAAACCAGTTCACACCGTTGGACACTTGCCCCTCGCAGGACTGCAAGACGAACAAAAGCGGTGGTAAACTCGCTCTTCAAACTCGAGGCTCCAAATTCATGAAATTCCAAGAACTCAGAATCCAGGAGCACAGTGATCAGGTTCCTGTGGGCGACGTACCCCGAACGATTGTCGTTTACGCTCGCGGGGAAAACACTCGTCTCTGCCAACCAGGTGACCACGTCAACATGACCGGTATATACCTGCCGCAGCAGAAAAGCGGCTTCCGACAAATCATGTCAGGACTTCTTTCGAGTTCCTACCTGGAAGTTCACAGCATCGTAAAGATGAACAAACTCGATACCGCCGAGTTCGAAGAGGAACTTACAGAAGAGGAGCTTCAGGCGATCCAGCAAGACGATCTCTTCGAGAAACTTGCAGGATCCATCGCGCCTGAGATCTTCGGTCACGTCGACGTCAAGAAAGCTCTGCTTCTCCAACTCGTTGGTGGGGTCGACAAACGTCCCACCGACGGAATGCATATCAGAGGCACCATCAATGTCTGTCTCATGGGCGATCCTGGAGTGGCGAAGTCGCAGCTCCTGAGCTACGTCACGCGTCTTTGCCCGCGCAGCCAGTACACAACGGGCAGTGGTTCTTCAGGCGTGGGTTTGACAGCCTCCGTTATGAAAGACCCCCTCACGGGTGAAATGACTCTCGAAGGAGGAGTTCTGGTCCTGGCAGATGGCGGCATCTGCTGCATCGACGAGTTTGATAAAATGCACGAAAACGACCGTACAGCCATCCATGAAGTTATGGAGCAGCAGACGATTTCCATCGCAAAAGCCGGAATCATGACGACTCTGAACGCACGCGTAGCCATTCTCGCTGCCGCAAATCCCCTCTATGGTCGCTACAACACCAAGAGAACCATCGAGCAGAATGTGAACCTTCCCGCTGCCCTGTTGTCCAGGTTCGATCTCCTGTTCTTGATACAGGACAAAATCGACCGCGAAAGCGATCTCCGGCTCGCGCAACACATATTCTATGTTCATCAAAACTGCACTGAACCCCAACTCAACTTCACTCCTCTAGACATGAAACTGCTCAGAAGGTACATCAATTCTTGCCAGAAAGTTGAGCCGTACGTTCCCGAACCTCTCACCAACTACATCGTCACAGGCTACGTTGCCATCCGTAAAGACGCTCGCGGCGGGGGAACCGACGCTGCCTTCATGTCGCCAAGAACCTTGTTGGCCATCCTCCGCCTGGCCACTGCTCTCGCACGTCTCCGAACGAGTGAAGCCGTCGAGAAGGAGGACGTGGATGAAGCTCTGAGACTGATGGAATCCTCGAAGGCGTCGCTTCACACTCAACCAGATACCCAGAACAAGCGGCCACAATCCGTCGTTGACCGAGTGTACCACATCATCCAAGAGTTCGCGTCATCGACCGGTTCGGGATCCGCGAGAATCTCTGAACTCCTCGACCTCTGTACCTCGAAAGGCATCAAGCAGAGTGATTTTGACAAAGCCATCAAGGAATACGAAGAACTCAATGTGTGGCAACTCAACCAGAACGGAACTCGACTCACCTTCATTTAAGACTAAAATAACGAATAATGACGAGCAGTACTCCCCGAAAACTCACATTTTTATGACCTTTTGTATTTTGAAGGCATTCTCAATAAAACATCATTGAGATTCGAGACACGAATGCTGTGCGTCATTCTTTTTACCGGTGGAGTCCGGAGCGTTGTTGGATGAAATGAAACACCATGCATGAAATTTGGATGAAAATGCGAACAGCCGGCTTCTGTGACAATAAACACTCAAAATCAAATCGAAAGGATTGAAAACAGCTCTTTGATTAGAGGTGTACATTTTCACAATCATGATCATCGTTACATTTATTCGCTAATTCTCGGCGTCTTCTGAAGATGAACACAAACATCAGCACCTATCCAAGGAGTATTCGGCCCAATGCTCCGGTTCGGTGCCTTGAGGGAGCGTCGGAAATACAAATTAGGGAGAGTCTCTACTTCTGCTCGGAATCTATTCCGCATTTCGGGAAATTGAAAGATATCTCTGTGCTTTCCACAAACCAAGGCTCTGAGGTAGTCTCGTAGTCAAGCTCCGAGCGAAGCACCGCACCGCCTTGATTCAGATGAGCTGTCGATGTTCTGAGTGATTAAGGGGACTAGGCGAGTGATCTGATAGCTCCCTCAACATCGCCCCTTGATTCCAGACGGAATTGTGCAACTCTACCTCGATGAGCATCCGAAAGATCTCGTCTCTTGTTTCTGGTGGGTCTCTGGCAACCACGCCGGGATCACTATTAGATGTGTTTGGAGCCGAACTCATTCTTCGGCTGTAGCAGTTGGCGCCGCTGCGACCAATGAGGAGCGTTTGTGAGTCAAGAGCAGCTGTTGCTCCGAGGATGGGCCCTGCGTTAACAGAACCAGGAGTCCTAATCAGAGCAGCGAGGGCTTGGGCGACTCGGGGGATTTTGTCATTGATTGCAGCGCTAACAATTTGTGAGATCATAGAGTCCTATTGGGTCGGAACTTTCGCGAAAGGGGCGACGAGAGCGTCATGATCGGTGGGTTTTTCGACAGTAAGATAGCAAACCACCTGGCTGTCGTCCTCATTCTTGCGAACAGAGGCGACCACCGGGGGCAGGATGAACAGACTCCTCGATTACGGCATCCAAGCCAGCAACGACTTTTCCAACGGAATTCCGGGCCACCTCTGCGTAAACGGCATAGACCGGACACCTCAGATCGTTCGAGTGACGTGCATTCCTGCAATTGATGCATCGGGCCTTTGATGACGAGCGGCACCGCATCTTCTGCAGCGCGGTGAAGTTTTCTCCGGGCATGTTGCAGCTCGATGACCGAATTTCTTAATCGAACTCATCGGGGCCTTCTGATCCGGGGTGAAAAGGTCAGTTCACCCCCCCCCCATCAGCACCCCACTGTCTGTCTCCTTGTCGCGCGCTTGTTCAGCCACGATTAGGTTCTGACGAAGGTGGGGCGAGGAGAAACTAATTGCAAAATCATAGATTCGATATCGTGTGTACGACTGCATTTCCATGCACAGGTTTGAAGAAACGAGGTGCCCTGGCAGCAGCTCGTTGCTGTTTTCGGACAAATGAGAGACAAGACGTGAATACAATTACCGACTGTCTGTCCATCAACTGTCCGGAATTTATTTAACTTCTCATCTTCTTTGCTTTGCTCGAGGCTAAGCTGCTCGTGTTAATCAAAACGGAGTCCACAGAACTCGACAATGATGACGCTGGAGGGATGTGGAGCGCTGAGTCAATTTGAGATTGGCGGAAAACGTTCATTCCCTAAATTTTTGCTTTGGGATCGCTCGCCGAAAGCTCGTCATGTAGTACAAGGGTTGTCCTGTAGATAAGCCAGTGAGGGGGACGAGGTCGAAGCGCTGGAGGCGGTATTTTTACAGTCACGTTTGAAATATACAAGGTAAGAGTGGTTAAACGAAAACTGTCAAAACTGCTCTAGTGCAGTCCGGATATTGTAGATCATCGGCGAGAACATCTGCTCGCTGCAAGCTGCGCTCCACGATTCTTCAAAACTGCGACAAGATCTAGATTTTACGCGAACCGTTTACATCTTGACACCCGAATTAAAAGTACTTTGATGTCAGCCTTCGATACGGTCGGTGCGAGAGCCAGTCGACAATACAAGCTACGAAAAAACGGAAGCGTTGATATTTACAAACAAGCGAACACACACTCATGTTCAAGCGAGCATACAGACATTAGATATGATCGAATCAAATAGAAGCTGTGCTTTGCGTCGTCAAAGCGCTTTAGATTATCGGAAGCTTCAACGGTTCATAAAGGTATTCTCGGGTGGACCCCACGTCATCTGGGAACGAGCAGGCGACTCTGAACTGCCTTGGTTCGGAATTTGATACGGAGGGAGTGAACTCTGGAGTTTTTCTTGCTGGAAGCCGCTCATAGGCATCGAGTTTCCATAGCCGGGAGGCGGAGGTCTTTGTGGCACACTGTTGAAACCTGAATCGTTGCTTTGACTCAGCTGGCTCTCCCAAGACTGCTCCACTGAAACGGGACGAAGGTTGTCGCTGACTTTTTGTGACCGACATTTCCATCTTCCGAAAATTCTGACAATTCGAAATAAACTTACGCTCTGGCAAGTAAGGAACGTGACTTTGGCTCGGCTGAGGTGCCACAAACATTGACGAAATCGACGGAAAAGACATCGCAGGTGGTTGTTGCTGCAGTTGCTGGTGCTGCGGCTGAGATGGGAAGCCGGGGGGCACCTGCCCGCTCATATGGCCGTCGTAACCGGGCGGCGAAGTTGAAGAAGGCATTTCGCGAGGGGGCTGCATGTTGTGCCAAGGTGAGGTGAATCGCTGATTGAAACCCTCAGAGAGCATCTGAGCCTGTGGAAGGGGTCGCTGCATCTGAGCCTGTATGGGTTGCTGTTGTGAATGCAGCTGTTGCTGCATCTGCTGTTGGAACTGTAATTGTTGTTGTTGTTGATGCAGGTGTTGCTGATGGAAATACTGATGGTGCGGCTGGAAGTGCAGCTGGGTCGGAGACAGCTGCTGAGAATGTTGTTGGCGGGGCAAACTGAAAAGACATTTTATTACAGCATAAATGATATCGTGGAACCCTAAAAAACCAGCCAATCACCAACCGGAAGAAATACTGGGCTTGACTTGGCAGGAAAGGACGCTTGGCCATGACAAATGGTCTTGGATATCTGCTAAAGGGGCTGAACGAAAAGTGTGTTTTGTCAATCAGGAATGTTTTGATGACCTCAATGGCACTAAAAGAAACTCTGTCCGGTGGGACCGCCTTCGTTCTCTATGACGTCCTAGATACTCACTCTCTGACAGATCTCTCAAGTGCTGCTATGATGCGCAGCATTTCTTCGTCGGGTGAATCCTGGAAAAATGACAAACAGCCTAGGACTTCCACGAAGCAGAAAGAGGAAAACGAGATCGAAATTCTAGCTACACCTGAGCACTACTAGTTTGCTAGTATGCATTATTTGAGCCGTTAAGAAAGTCCCTAATCTGACCTTTAGAGGACCACAGTGAGTTAGCCAGTGGCAGAGTCGAGCGAGAAACTTGAGAAACTTCACAGCGCACGAACAGCATTCAGAAATCCAATCGCACAACCACACCACACCCTTTCCGAATTGAAACTTTATTTCGCAAGAATAAAGCACACAACAATGATTCAGATGACTGATTGCCTCGAAAATCAACCGATGAATTGTTCGGTGAACTCATAGAATGAAAATTCAAATACACGAATTGGCAGCCTGAATTCATACCTCTGTACATGACAACGAAAGAGCCAAAACATACACAATGTTAAATTTTGGAGATGTTACGAAATACAGTGAAAAAACTTTCGCTTCGAAGACAAAATAATCGTTCACTAATTTCATCGAGTCCTTATCAAAGGGACGAACTCTATAACAGACATGTCAGGACTGGATAAGAAGAATTCCACTCGCATAAAATTCATGGCTCAACTCTCTTCTTCGCCTGCTTCGGTTTCCTCTTCCGAGCTTCGTTCCCTGAGGAACTTTTCCCTTCTTCCGCTATCGGCGGTTCTGTTGCGCCTCTTTTTTCAGACTTGTTTTCAGTAACCGGGTGATTCAGCGTTTCAGGAGTCGTGTGGCTACCAACCGCTCCTGGTGAAGTTACGCCCTGGGAGCGGTCAACAGGCTCATCCCGATTGAGATTCAAAGTCGCAGCCCTTTCGAGTTTCTTTCTTGCGTTCCTGAGAGCCTTATTCTTCGCTCTCTTTGCCGCCTTCTGCGTTTTCTCAACCTTCGGTTTCTCCTCCTCGCAATCCTCATTTTGACCAGATTGCACTGAATGTTCGACTTGTTTTTGAGATTCTCTCCGAAGCAACGGCACAACGCCTGATTTAGCGCTCTCGCACAAGTCACCGACGGCACCGTCGACTCCTGCTCCGGAACACTGCGCTGCTTGTGGCGTTTCCGAAGAGTCTTCGTTCGTTGTCGACTTTCGTTTACTCCGCACCGAATTTTGCTCTTTTTCCGTTATGGGCGGGTCCACGGTATCCGAACTTTCGTTATTTCTGACATTTCCGAGAGCGTCGTCGTTCGTGGATTGCGAGGTTGCCTGCGACTGAACTGCGATTTTCGTCTCAGAAGCTCGGCGCTGTTGCGGTTTCTTCGATTTTCTCGGTTTTTTTCGCGACATTTCCGGCTGGCATTGTGCGTTTCCGGACTCGCCCACCAAGGAAGCTTCAGTATCTTTTTTTGAGGTTTCGTCTTGGTCCCGTAGGATATCTCGAGACTTCTCCGCGGATTGCGAAACCTCGGCCCGTTCGTCGGTCGCTTGCGGCTCTCCACGTTCGGAGGTGGGTTCAGTGAGATTCTTGTCAACGATCTTCTCTGTCGAAATCTCCGTACGATCGCCATCGTTGGAAGCTTCTCCAATTCGAGATGTATTCCGTTCTTCTTCAATCAGTTCCGATCTCGTGGCCTCTGATGCTGCACCAACGATGTTTCCATCGCAATCCTGAGTTACGCATTCTCCTTGTCCAGGAGGTGCCAATGATGCCTCCAAACTCGGGATTTGCGGCATTCCGTTCTCAAGTTTCTCCGGGTCGCAATCGTTAACTGACGCAAGCGGCTTTGGAATTTCGTCGGATGACTGTGACGGTTTCTGCAGCTCCGCGCGAGAACTTTCGCGAAGGTCTTCGTTGGGTTGCGACTTCTTCGCCTTCTTCTTCTTCAGTTTCTTTTGGTTCTTTGGTTTTGCTGTCACCTCTCCTGTGGAACTCGTCGACGGCTTCTGATCTGCAATCTCCTTCGATACATCGAATCGAAATTCGAAAACTTTTCGGCATTCCTCGGCTTTCTGCGGAGCGATGAGCTCAGCTTCGGGACGAATCGAGTGCTGGGCTTCCGATTGAAGGGCTCCTGGGGGTTTCTCCCCGGCTCTGATTGCGGAACCGACACTTTCTTTTTCTAGGTTCTGAGTTTGGTTCGAATGATTCTGTTCCTTTTTGCCGCGACGAGCCTTCTTCCGCTGTTGCTGCGGCAATGCTGTCTGCTGTTGCTCGTCTTCTCCCGGAGGCTCTTCGCGCTGTTGCTTCCGTGGCCGAGTTTTTTCCAGCGGCTGCTCCCGAAATTGCTCTTTCGAAGTCACACTTTCTTCATGTTTGGTTTTCTCTCGAACTGAGGGCGCTTCAACAGCAAGATCCTCCACGGGAGCTGCACGCGCTACTTGGGACCGTTGCGTCTGCGCTAACTTTTTCTTGGAAGACTTTTTGTTTTTTGTTTTCCTATCACATCCTAATTCTTCACTTACTGTTTTGTTCTCGGGGACGATGCCACTGCTTCCGTCTCGTATAGGGACGAAACTGTTTCCAATTGAGTTTGTCGAATCGTTCGTCGGATGAGTTTGAGTTGAGCTCGGGAAAAGTTTCATGGGGAATCGGTTGTCCTGCAGCTGCATAGGCTGCTGAGGTGGATTCGGGTTTCGCTGCTGGTGCTGCTGTTGAGTTGGTCGCTCTTTCGGAGCTCTGATCTGTTTGAGCCTCGTCGGGCAGTCCTTGACGATGTGACCGGGTTTTCCGCACGAGTGGCAAACGCGACGATTCGATTTCTTGTCTGTTAAACGAGAATCACTTTAATTTAAGGTTTTACACATTCAGGGGTGGGGATTCCCAGGGTTGTTTCTTTTTGGGGAAGAGAGAAAACTGTGGACAAATGCAGTCGACGTACCCGAAGCTTCACCCTGCTTGAGAGGGCATGCTTTGATCCAGTGTCCTATTTTGCCGCATCTTTTACATCCCCGGTCTTTGGGAGGTTTTCCAACAGCGAGCTCGCGAAGATTCATGAAATGTTTGTATATTGCCGCAGGGTTTCCGAAGACTCTCTCCGGGTTTCGAAGGAACCAATTCCGTGAAGTGATCAAAGCGGAGAAGATGTACTTCGCCACTGGAACGAGAAATGCAAGCTGATCAAAAGCGTCGAGCAATCGGTTCGCCGAACCCCACTGCGGTATGCTTCCTCCATTTCGCAAAAATCGGAATTTCGCTTGCTGATGAGAAACTTACTCTTCGCGGAAATTCCAGTTCCGAGATTGTGATCGAGCTCGAAAGGATCTTCGACGCACAGAGGTTTGTTCGTCCACGTCTTCTCCAGCCTCGAGAGCGGCTCAAGTCGACGAATGCACACAACGTGATGATCAAATCGGAATTTCGTCGCGTAGAAATCTATCAGGCCGAGCCAAAGTTGGCCGACGGTTTTGTTGTTGCTTCCAAGCAAAGGCCAAACTTCTTTGAGCCGATCAATATCATCGAAATAATAAGCATTCCAACCATCAATCATAACTTTCGGTAACTCTTCTCCGGGCGGATGTCCTATTGGCGGCAGCGCCTGTAGTACAGGTACAACGTTTTCTCTCTGCAAGTAGTGTATCAGCATCACAATGTACGCGTAGCTGCTGAGACTGCCTCTCGAGGCGTCGCCCATATCGCATAGCTTCACGTATTGTTTGAAGGCGGCTCCCAGATGAACGACTCGTTCGTCGATCAAGCTGTACGCTTTCAACATGGCAGTGTTGTGTTCCGCCAGAACATTGTACAGTGAAATGTCTCCGTCGACACCGAAAGGGTCGTGGTGGAACTTCACAATGGGCACTTTCGCGGAAGCTATGGCCTGCACATCACTGATGTCCGGATAATCCTCGAGGATTCGGCTGATTCTCACGATGATGTCTTTCACGTCCATGCTGTCGTCGATGCCCTCCTTGTTTTTGTACTTGAGACAGATGTCCAGATCAGCTTTTTCAAGAGAAAATCCGTTTCTCGATGAGCCGAACAGAGTGAGATACGCTTCGGGCATCGTTCGCTGAATGAAAGCTTCTATCTCTTGGACGATTCTGACGCGTGCGCTTAGTTCTCGTTCTGAGATCGTTGGTCGGAAATTCTCATAGATATACTGGCAGAGTTCACTGTGGACTCCTTGAGCATCGAGGAAAGCGTGACCGTCGAAGGGTACCGCTTCCGGCAATTTCGCATCCGGACAGAATTCGGAGCGGTGACCGTGTTGCCGACACAAGACGCAGACGACTGGTGCGGTCTGAAACAATCGCTCGCGTTATTCCGAAGTTCCGCGCGATATCAGAGTCGGAGTATGTAACTACATGCGTACAGCGGATGAAAGCATATTCAGATTCTGAAGTGACAGATCAGTAATAGAGACTGACCGATTTTCCTGTCATTGCGCTAACGCTCTCCATGGAGTACTGCATCGTATCGCACTCTCGTATTTGGGTCTGAATGTTCTCTGGCCAGCTTTGGTTCCAACCGCGGAGATCCAGGATAACCTCGACTTCGACGCCATCAGCGCCGAGATTTGCGTCTTGTTCTTCATCTTGCTCCTGATCGTCCTCATTCTCCTGGACCTCCTCATCAGCCGCGAGCCCATCTTCGATGTCATCTCCCTCGGGATCGTCAACATCGTCGAGCTTCAGCTGATTCAGAAAATCGAAGAGAGGCTGTTTCTCACTGAAGCGTGGCACGCTGAAATAGTTCAACATTGAGCAAAAAGAAAAAAATCGACGGAAACCCTTGATACAGCACTTTCTTAGATTAAGAAGAATGAACTCACGCGAAGTAGATATAGGAGGCACGAAGACACATTAGGAGGTACGGCATGACTAGGTCGCTCACGATGCACTTTGCCAGAGATTTCTTCCTGCAATAAGGTTCTTCGATCCCAATGAACCTCGGCGGCCATCTCCGCTGAGCCAAAAACGACTTCTTGCGGCTCCTGATTGACACGCACAACTTTTTCACGGGGAACTCGGCGGCATAGAACCTCAACATCCCAAGCCATAGCTCTCCAATGCTCGATTCGTTCTCGGACTTCCAGTCTTTCTCCTCTTCGGGTCTCTTGTAGTCGTCATCTTCTGTGTCTTTGATCGAGTCGTGGATACATGGTAAAACTGGCGGCGAAACCTGCTGCAGATAAAACACCGTCATGATGGCGAAAGAATGCGCGGGAAGGAAGCCTTTCTGAGGATCATCGAGTGCACACTGCTTGGCCCAGTAGCGGAAGTTCACAGCTAACGGTGCCAATCTATCGTCCAGCGATGCGTAGTCTTGAAGTAGGCGGTTCGTCTTCAACGGGGCGACTCCACCAAACAAAATTTCTATCGAAAACTTCGACGACTTGTGGACTGCCTTGACCATCGGTATCGTAATATTTAGCTGAGCGTCGAACTCCGCCAGAACGGGCCACTGTTCCAGAATTCGAAGGATTTCGAAATAGATTTTCGCCTGAACGTCAGCCGGTCCGCCTTGACAGAGGTGCAGGTCCATGTTGATGTCGGAGCTTGACAATCCAAGCTTGCTCAAGGAGCTACCTTGCAAGTGCAAATCGAAGTCGAGATACTTCTGGTCGACTCCGAGATCGGACTTCTTCAGATTCTCTTGGAGATACGTCGAGACCTCGTTTAAAATTTCTTTGCGGAGTTCCAAGTTTTCTTCCGTCATTTTTTGAGCGTTGTACACGTTCATCAGCTCCTTCTCCAACGCGAGTCTGTGACTTTCCTCCGGTATTCTGGGCATCGCCAGCACCACTTTCCGCAAATCCAGAGCGGCCTTTTTACGGGCGTGGATCCGCATCGTGCAGTGTTCCAAGGCAGTGACCATTTGGTTGAAGTGCTGATGACAGAGCCGACAGAACCACTTGGCGTTGGGGAACATGGGCGAGGGTCTCTCCATGGGGAATATTCGGTTTTCCGTCAGAGTTTCTTCCTTCTGTTTCGTTGTGCCGTTCTGCTGCGTCCGGGAATCCATTCGCTCCCCTTTTCGGAAGTTTCCAGGTCCATTCGGTCGTCCCTGTCCCCTTGATGGCCCGTAGTGGCCATAAACGCTGTCGACAGCGTCCATCTGTCGCGGGCCCTGGAACAATTCATATTTTCGATTTCCTCAATAATTCGGGAAGTATCGATACTGATTGAGATCAGATAGGTGGACGCCTCTGTGGAACGTACATTCTGATAGGGGTGGCCTAGCCCTCCTTGCATGAACTTCCTCCGTTGGTCCATTATTGCATACTCTGGAAGAAAAGGACGGATTAGCCCACGCGAGAAGAGAGATATTTGTCACATGAGACGACTCCACAAGCCCGCTTCCGTCGGTGTCACAAATTGTCACATGAACTTCTCAAACAGAACCTTTGGTTCGAAATAGGCTTTCTGAGATGCAATTTACGAAACTTGAGCGCACTGCAAAGATTCTCGAGAACTTGCGATCGGCAATCAGCTGTTCGCGCCGAAGCTCCGAGCGGACAAAGAGGTGCGGCCGGCGAACAGAGAGACTCAAAAATCGGTGTTTACGAGATTCTAGGATCCGACGGTAACGCGTGGCAGGAAGATATTGGACTTTGAATAGCTGAAAAACTCCGCAAGTCGAGCACTTTCCCGCCGAAAGCGCAGTCCTCAAAACTGACTGAAGCAATTCATCATCGAGATCATTCGCTCGATTGAAACGAAAACGCGATTACCAGCAGCTCTAGAAACCAAACTTTCCCCTCGTTTCGTTCCAAATGTACGCGAAAATGCAAAGCGAAATTTTCCCCGACGAAACAATCGTGACTTGTCACCAAATTTAGAAGCGAATTAAGGGAGGGATAATAGGGTATCGAGTTCATTGCCAGCAAGAAGGAGATCGTTGACACTTTGAACGCTCTCGAGGCGGAAAATCGCTGAGAGTGTAAGGCTAACGCTGCTCACAGGGTGAATGTTTTCATGCGACGATCGACGTTGGCTGTTTTTTCACGATCATTCCCGTTTCTTGTGAACGATTCACATGAACTCACAAGCGGCGGACGATGCCCGCACCCGAAAAATTGTACCTACGGTGCACGATTCAGCAGACGCGCCGACAAACGATCGAAATTTCTACTGCGCCACGGTTATTGCAGTCTTGCACTGCCACTCTCTTGAAGCACGAATCTTTCGCAGCACTTGGTTGTAAGAGGAGAGCTCAGTGCTGTTGACGACCGACAGCCAGTTGTGAGTGTGCGCTTGTCGGCTGCGAGAATCGTCTGCTACTTGTCATGGTCATGAATCACTGGAAAAAGGCGCCAAGAACAGCCAGATTTTCGGCCTTTTTCCTGATTGCGATTCAGTCTCACTCAGATCACTCTCGACGCAAACGGAGAGGGGAACATGGGATCGTTTCAGGGCAGGAGCTTGAGCTCTACTCTACAGGATCGGTCAGGAAAGACAGAATCCCGAGTTGGAGTTCATCCACTTCATCATCGACGGGAGCAATCACCTGAGCCGGGGAATGGGCCCGGGGCGAAGCCAGTCGTCTCAGAGTCCAGAGTTCTCATATANACCGACAGCCAGTTGTGAGTGTGCGCTTGTCGGCTGCGAGAATCGTCTGCTACTTGTCATGGTCATGAATCACTGGAAAAAGGCGCCAAGAACAGCCAGATTTTCGGCCTTTTTCCTGATTGCGATTCAGTCTCACTCAGATCACTCTCGACGCAAACGGAGAGGGGAACATGGGATCGTTTCAGGGCAGGAGCTTGAGCTCTACTCTACAGGATCGGTCAGGAAAGACAGAATCCCGAGTTGGAGTTCATCCACTTCATCATCGACGGGAGCAATCACCTGAGCCGGGGAATGGGCCCGGGGCGAAGCCAGTCGTCTCAGAGTCCAGAGTTCTCATATATATCAGTATATTTGTATACTCGTGGAAATGCTTTGTGAACGGAATAGACGGTAATGGTACCCAGAGTACAACTGTCCAGTATTATAGAGATCCGCCCGATTTTCCCCAAAATGTCTCGGTGGATTGTCAATGAGAAATGCTGCACTTGTCCTGGGATCGTAACTTTCCAACTTCGGGTCATACGGCATGAGCGAATAGCACCGCGGAACTCCAACATTACGTTTGTTGAGCAGCAAAAAGCATCGTTTCCTTGGAGCGAAGTTTTTGCGTTTCCGGAGGAGAACCGCTGACCTGTGCTCTCCAGAAATACGTTGAACTATTTCGCAGTCGATAGTTCGCCGTGAGTCAATGTTAGGGATCGCGAGGAATAACAGTTGATTTGTTTGAGAATCGCTTCAAGTCGCAGGGTGGGTCATTCTCCCGGAACAACGTCGAGTAGTTGAGCCTCACTCCAAGAGAAACGGATTGTTCTCAGCATACCGGAAGTACAACTCACAACAGGGAAACAATGGATTCTCAAAGTCAGCCAACATGGAACTCCCGTGGTGAATCATCTGTGGCGTGGAATATATTTTCCCGCCTCTCCCAACAGATGTTGAACACGAGAAGCGTGTCAGCAGGTGTTTACAAAACATTCTCGTCTTCCGCTCTGTCTAGTCAGATCACGGTGCTCTCTTCTTTTCTTGAGAGGTCGCGGGTATTTTCCACCCGCATCTTTCGTTGAACGACCAGATCAGGTCTCGAAGCAGCACGCCATAGCAAATGTACTTTCCGAACTAACCTGAGGCACCTCGACGTGATGCTCGGGTTGAATAGTGGAGGCCACGGATGGAATTCCGAAATCCGGTCTAACAATAAGCCTACCACAGAAAGTAAACAGAATGTTTTGAACCACCGTCACTGATAAGAAAAACACGTCGGAAAGGCACAGACTCGACGGGAACCATCGACCCCTGTCTCTCGGAATGCTCGTGTTTGAAAATAAAAAGTTGTACAGTGAAGTCCCGCTAACTTGGACTTCCCTAACTTAGGAATCTTCACTAACTTATAACTTGGAACGAATTCAGCGAACGTTTCTGTAACTGATAGCATAGGCGCAATGTTAATCCTCGTTTATAACTCAGAAAACCTTCTCTATGTTATAATTTGGAGTCATTTTCTCCTCCAACTTGGAACGAGAAACAGTCATGAAATCACCAAAAGGGTGGAAATGGCGGAGCAGCGGCTTCTTTCCTATTATGTTTCCACCATGATCCGTGCTCGAGGACTTGCCTATGCGTGTGTCCCCGAAAAACTCGGTGTCGATACAGTTATAGTTCACGATTGCTTCCGTGATAGTTTAACTTTCGCAGAGTTTATGGAGGCGGACGGCAATCTCTTCACGGTCGAAGACAGTGAGCTCGAGGAAGAGAACAAAAGCAATGATTCGTCTGAGGACGAAACTGATGCAGACGTCGGCGTGACAGACTCTGAAGCTCACAAAGCTCTCGCGACGTTAATCAACCATTGTTCCCAAAGAGACAAAATTATTTCGGATGCAAACCGAGCTTTTCAAAAATACAGGAATATGGTCATAGCCAACTTTTCGAGAGAAAAAAAAGCAGAGACATTCGTTCTCATTTTCCGGCGGCCAAGCCATGACTTTTTCGGTTCAGTCGTTTGCTCTTAACATTAGTAAACATGATGATACGTGAGCTCTTCCAGTTGTGACAAGAAGACATGTTCTCATTCGTCTCCATATTCATATTTCTCCTTCTAGGATGATCGCGATGCAGCGCTAACTTCAATCATTTCATTTTATTCTCAACAGACCCCTGGAGAGGCGCCTGGGGATTCTGTCTTCTCTAACTTATCACTTGGAAAAAAAATTGAAATGCTACTCCCAAAAATTCTAAGTTAGCGAGACTTCACTGTATTCGAACGTGAATTCGGCGGCAGAGCGTGGCCGGACTGAGTGCATCTCTATTTTTGATCCTGGAACCGGAGAATTTCGAGAAAAATCGAATGACCTGTTTTTGTCAGAATGGGGCCTACGAACCGATTTAGCCAAAACTTCGCAACAATGGCCGCGAACGGCGAATCATAGTGATTCGCTAACTATTGAAGGTGCGAATCATCGGAACTCAACTGTAGTTTCATCAATCAACAGCCTTTGTCACTCATTTCGTCGAAGTGAGAGGGCCGACAGTTGGCAGATACTCGCGAGTCGACGGAGAAATTTATTGCTTGTCGGACGTCTCCAACGATATCAATTCTATACAACGTTTCGGCTTGAATATTTATCCAAAGGCTCCATCTTAACGAAAGCAACTCTCCTTCGTGAGAGACTTCCGTGGACATTAACGGTACTCTTCTTGATCATTGATCTTCCGACCTCTGTACGTTTCTAGGACTCATTTTCAAAAACTTTTCCCCTTCAACGACTTTTCTGCGCTTTCTCTGGCAGAGACCACGATCCCGGCGGAAGGAGTCTGAATTTCCCGAGACTGCCGCCTTGCCGCTTGAGACTTTCCAAGATCATTTTCCAATCGATGTTGTGAGAGACGCAGAGTACACGACCTTCGGGTCGATCGCTGCTCTTACTCTTGAGTCCTGAAAGGCAACATTGAAAGATAACGTCAGTCAAATCTGTGTCACGCACACATTATTAATTTAGGGAGAAAGTGGAAATGTACGCACCCAGTCGCCTGGCGATCGTGTGTATATGCTTCCTTTCGACATTGCTGAAGGTTGGACTGAATTTCAGCTCTTGGAAGACGTCCGATTCTCTCAGAAACGCGCGCAAAGTTCCAGAAATGTTTCCAAGAAATCTTTTATCAGGCTCCTCTGACTTCGTGTAGCCCAATCCACGACTTCCAGAGTTATCTTTGAGCATTATCGGTTCGATCAGGCCTCCTCCGCCGCCTAGACCACCTCCAGTCCAGCCCATTTTCTCTAAAAGCTGGAATCCTACGTTGTCCTGCGCGATTCGTCGGTTCATTCCTTCGGTGACGCTGGAACTCGCGGCTCCGAGCGGCATTGTATCTTTCACGAACTCTCTGGCATCGTGCGCTATAGAACTCACGAGGATCGTGGGACAGCTCGCTATCAGGGTGTTGAGCGCCGCACGAATCGCTTCGTCCTTCGACGCAGCCTTCATTTTGGCCCGTCCCTCGAATTCCAGGGTGGATTTCCCGTTCAGCTTCAAATGGCATACGTGGTCTTTCCCTTCGACAGAATAACTATACACAGGCGGCGCGAAATCGTTCGCGTGAGACGACCGATTGAGTATAGAAGGCATGTCGTATTCGTTGTTCGCGAGCTTCACCAGAAACAGACCGTTGAAGTCGGAGTTTTTTTGCATGATCACCGGAGTAGGATCCGATTGGACACTCGTTAGAAGCGAACCTGGGTCTGCGCCTCGACGTGTCATCAATCGGTTCTCGCCTTTGTCGTAAACGATCCTGAAAGCCTCGTCCGCTCGGAGAATGTTCAGGAGATTCAATGACGCGATTTTCTTCGCTTCGCGATTCGTTTTCGCAGACGCCTCACAAAGATGGACACCGTGGGATTTCACTTTACAATGCTGTTCGTTGCCTGATGACGTGAAGCCGAATCTGCATCCAGAGCTAGGAACTTCAGCCTCCTTAACAGGCTTAAGGGCCGCCATTTGGAAGGCCATATTGAGAGCTGAAATCGGATCTTTATCGAAACCACCGAGCATTTCGATCTTCGTTCTGAAATTAGATGTGCAGAGAGCTCTGCGAACTGCATCGAGGTTTCGCAGAATCATCGATTGTGCGTTTTGCGAGAGAGGAGCTTGTGCGTTCATGAGATGAGCACCGGTGGATTGCGTATTCTGGACCGGGAAAGGAGTAGTGGTGGCGAACGGAGTCAAGGAATCGTCTTGAGAGCGAATTTTCGATGCCTGTTTGCTCTCAGATCTTCCATTTCTCACCGGAGATTGGCCAAAAGCGGAAGAAGCGCCGAGACCGACAATCGAAGGTCTCCGTTTTGCTGGACTCGGGAACTCCTTCGAGACCCCAAGCTCAAGGGTCGGATCGGAACCCCTCGAACAAACGTGCCACGGTTCTGGGCTGAGAATTTTGTTCCGTAATTCTTCGTACGCTTCGGGCTCGCTCGCCCCGCTCGCTATGGAAACACCTTCGAATATCAACGTCGTGCTCGTACCGTTTCTGTTAACTTTAACGTTCCCTTGGGTTGATAAGTTTACTTGAAGTATCAGAAACTCGATTCGAGACTGAGCGAGCGGAGGTCTGACATTCCTCAGTGTGGATCTCACCGCCTCCAAGGTTGCAAGGACTGCGGAATGATCTACTGCGTCGACGGGTTCAGGAACCAAAGCTTTCTTCTTCGGCTTGCAACTGGTCTCCTGTAGAGAGGCGTTTTCGAATCTCTGTTGCAAGTCTTCTGAGGACCTCAATCTCTCTTTTTGGCCCTTACCGAATGTGAAGATTTCCTGCGACGAGCGCGTTGTGCTTTTGCTGTCGACTCCGAATTGGAAAAGACCCGTTTCTAGAGTCGTTTTCTGGGACAGTAGAACCGGTTTCCCGAATTGGAATCCTTCGTTAACTTCAGTTGACCGCACGAAACCGAGCCTTTTCACGTAATCATCCTTCTTGCCGAAGACGAAATTAGAAGTCGAGTCGATTTTCGAGACATTGTCCGTTGTGCTGCTCTTGAAACCCAGTCCACATCTCGGGAAATCCAAATCCTCTGCCTTGTCGACGATTTCCTGAACCTCAGTCTCGGGTGGTTTGTCGATCTCTTTCTTCTTGTTCTTCTTATTCTTTTTCTTCTGCTTGCGCTTTTCACGCGAGGCTTCGTTTGATTCGATTGTCTCTTGAGACTCATCTTCCAACGCCACTTCCTCGTCCAACGCTGAGAATTTATTGGCGACCGGTGTAGCAGCTACGAAATTGATTTTGACGAAATTAGGTTTCCTGGCTTGTTTTGGTTTGCTCGTCATCAGGCCCTCGGAAAGCGCTTTTACTTCAGCCATTACTTTGGGCGGATACGAACACCCCCAGACGTGCATGTTATGGAAACAATGCATCAAAGTGATCAGTTTCTGTCTGCGCTCTTCTGGAAATGCATTCCAGTTTTTCTCGAGGAAGGCTTTCTTCACCCTCCACTGATCCAGGCCCTCGTCGGGATCTCGGTACCGCTCCAGGTCGGCATCCTGCAATGGAAAATGCGAATCTGTCTTAGAGTTCGTCGGGCTTACACGATTGCGGGGGAGGAAACCCGTACCCCGACTACTCGTGACAACTTAGGTGACCTCCTTGCCAAACCGCTTCCACCACCTCAGTTTTGGTTCTCGAGAGGCGAATCCAAGAGAAGTATCGCATTCATTCAACGACGCGGAAATTTCGCCGAAGCTCAATGAAATCTTCCGCAGCTGTACAGATAATGGATCGCAGCCGAAAAAGTCTTCTAGTCTCTTAATAATCCACCGTCGGAAGATTAGTGATATACTCATTTCTCGAAAAGCCATGTTTCGTGATTTCTCGGGGGGTTTTCATCAATTTCTTCCACTTAACTTACCGAAGGAGCCATATTCGGAAAATTTTCTCTCTGAGCGGATGTCAATTGATTAGATGTGGTTTGCCGATCCTTTTGCGAGGAGTTCTCGGAATCTGTCAAACTACGATTTTGCTCGAATGAAAAGTTCTCTAATTTACAATCATCGCGCGAAAATGACACAGCTCCGAGAGCTCACATGAGATAGTTGCTGGCGCTTATTTGTTGATTTGGTAATTCATGGAACTTGGAGCGGTGCGGGCGTCATTCGAAAACACCGATACCGGGCAGCAACAACAACAACAGCTGTCCTCTGAACAGCTGGTTTGTATTCCATGGTTCGTTTTCGACGGATAGAACTGATTCTTGGCCTCTGTTTCGCAGGAGACTGAGGTGTCCACAGCACTGACGAATCACAGCGAACCCACCGCGATTTCGCCCCAAGATAAAACCATCCGCATGAAACTTGGCGGTCAACTGCATGCGAAACCATGCTTCCTATAAGTTGGGGGAGGATTTTTGCGAACGGTAAACGGGATATCCAAATACCTCTAGGTTCGAGTCTACGCAAATTCCACAAAATCTCATCTGATCGGAGGAACAAGTCGAGAAACGCGAGAAAATTATGAAACCCCCGAGATTAGTGATGATGATCGTGATTTTTGCCCAAGTGGACGCTGGATTTGGCTGTCAAACTACATCATCCCAATGTGACTTTGGTTGTCTTTCTTGATATTAGCTTATCTGCTTCTCAGTTTGTCGTTTCTTCCTGATCTAGAAGATGATTCGGCTCATCTTATACACATTTCAAGCTTCATAAACACCAGAATCATCTTTTTGAATTTGAGGGGCTGCAGAAAACTGATCGATCTAATTCAAGAATGTTAATTCCACCGGATACGTTCCTCCCCAGTCTCGGAATCATCAGAAAACCAAGAGATTGGGCCAGGAACGACTTGTATGAAAGAGTTCGAGGTTCCTTAATCCCATTCGCTTCGATGGTTCTGTATTTCACCAAGTTCTCGCTCATTTCTTTTGGAGTACAGCTCCCACAGAACGCGAGCGCGTTTTTCTGCGATTCTCACAAGTTCATGTCTCGGAGGTCGGGAGTTCTTCGGGGGAAAGAACTAACGAGAAAGGTCATCGACAACTACACAGGACCTTTATTAGAATTCGGGATCCTCTTCAAACACCTAACAAAACGCATCCGTCCGCGAGTAACCGCTTCAGACTATGAAAATATGTTCGTTCGAGCTCAGGGCTTTCATAATGAATTCAGCTGGTTGAGAGCTGAACACAATTTGCTTCATCACCATCCGAAACCCAGCCCGAGAGAGGTCAGACACAAGTTGTTTCGGCAGTCGTGTCTTGATCTTTGATCTCGTCTTGATACTCGGGCGGAGAAGAAAGAGGTGTAATCTCCAAATCCTCGGAGCCGATTGTCAAGCCGAAGTGAGCAGGATTGTGAGCGCTCGCTTTGTCTTTTATCGAGAGGATAGACTCAAGAGTCGCGTCGTCATCCACTTCTTCTTCACGGAAATACAGCCTCTGCTCTTCGGGATCCACCTGAAATGGACAGAATTAACTCGGGCTCATCGAAAATCCTTTACTTGAGTCTCCGGGGGACCGAAGTGATGGTGAAACTTCTTTCGGACTGGGCCATGGTCAACTCCTGACTGTTCGAAGGCAGTATCCCACGGATAATTCAACAATCGGCTGGTGACAGGACTTGGCAAGAAGTTTTCCAAAGAGCCGATTCTTCGAAGCAGTTTTCTCCAACACTTTGCGATCGAACTGCTTTAACAGCAGATTGCAAGACTTCTATTTTTCTTTCTCTGACATGTCCGGGAGGATGACTCACTTCTCAAAGCGTTTCAATCAGAATCAGAAAGCAGATACTAACCTTAAGAATTCCCTGAATCACCAACTTGAGCTCTGAGATCTTTGTTGATGGGTTGACATCGAGGAAGAGCGTCGTCTTCTTCCTAGAGATCATGAGGAATAGAGCCATGATGCAACGATCAGAGCGAGTAAAAGGCGGAATTCGCTGGAAAAAACTGAATAAAAGCTGACACCTCTCAAATCCAAGAGCGTTCACCTGAACGTTTCGAAGTTCAGCGCCGAGAACATTCACGTGTTGACATGGTTAACGCTCCCATGTTTTCGCGAGGAGAGAACGGTGGTGAGAGGAATCGTAACAATTCGAGTCCAAGATCGGCGGCCAAACGTTTCTCTGGTCGAGAAGGATATTTAGTGAGCGGAGACATACAGTACGATCACGAGCTGGCGGAGTTTGCCGATCTGACCGGTAGCGATCGGAAGGAGAGTCAAGTTCCCATTGCAGAAGGTCGGGATACCCCGAGTTCTCACCATCGATCATCGTTGATGGTATCCGCCGACTCCTCTTCAGCAGAAAAGGAATTGTATTTTTGAAAACCAGGAGGATTCCATTTAATTTGGATTTGTCTTCGATCCGACGTCTTGACGAGTCATTCGAATCGGTTCTGGAGAATGCCAGGTGATCGTCCGCCAACTCTAACGAGATGTTCGTCGCCCTAGTAAACCGAGAATCTGGAAATATGATACCGTTGAACGTTATTCAATGAAGGAGGGTTCGATTTGAAAGGCTCTACAACGTTTCCGATGAAGTGGCTTGGTCAGCAGAATCGTATTGCGGGATTGTGGCTCTCCCAAAAATCGGTGGTACGCAATGAAGTCTCGTGAAAATCGATGGATGGGTCTGGTAACGTTGCGCATCCTCGGAGAAGAAACCACGATTCGGTGAAATTCTTGAGCGCAACGAAACACTTGCTCTCTGTATCTCTCTGGCATCAACAGTTGGAGACTTGTAACTAGAGTTTGGCTCGGAGAACAGCATCGATGACCGCGAAGGGTTGGATTTCAGCCAGTCCAGCGAGGCTCTCGATTTCTTCTTCATTGAACAAGATCCTTTTGAGCAAAGGATCGTTGATCTCTGGCAATCGTCAGTTCCGCTCGTGTTAGTTGTCTCGCTGCGTCTTCCGAACTATAATTTCCCGATTCCCGTTTTCCTCGCCGATCCCAGCCAAAATTTTCGATACTTACGTCTCATCTTCTACCATCGCCGCAGTTCAGCAGGGGAGCTGCACCGATTTTGCGGATGTCTCTGAGATCACTGATCAGACGCATGACTTACAGAACGAATCTTGCTAAGAAATGATGAAAGTAGCGATCGTGAGCTGGTCTTTGTTGTTTTTCGCAATCGACCCCGTCGCTTTAAGCAAGAGATGCAGTTTCATCCGTATTCAGAATCGACCTTGATGGAAGGATATTCATTTTCTGAACGACTATTTCCCGAAACATGTCAGATTTGCCTGAACTCGCGAGGAATGAAACGAATTCCTGTTCTAATCTATTCTACAATGCCTGTCTGTCTTCAGAGAATAGAGTTTCTCGCTCAACTGAGAAGACGATTCCTCTTGAAAGCTTCGCAAAGTTGTACTCAGGACATCGCTGGAATGATTCGATCTAGGAGGCGAACGTCTTATGCTGAATCATGTCGGCAGTGGACGGATATCATGGAATGAATGAGTCCCTTCTTAGATATTTATTGGGATTCTTGGATATTCACAACAGTCTAATGAGCTTGAGCCTCTTCATTGCTTCGATGACTCGAAGGGAGCAGTGAAATGTAGTTCTGGATTACGTTATTTTCAGGCCTCACAGATGAGGAACTTTGCAGGTAAGCAACGTTTTTTATCTGCAACGCCCTTTATCTATTGACGTGATTAAGCGACTCTATCATATAAGCGATCGTCAGAAAAACACATCTGAACTTGTTCTTGATAGGTAAACAACAACAAATGTCGGTTTGAAAGCGCACTTCTGAGCCGAATACTGATGATAACCAAACCATCTTCATGATATGAAATCAATTCTCCGTGAGCTTCCTGGGCCACTCGTTGCAGTCAGAGTTTGTACTGAGTGCGCCATTGTCGTCTTTCTCAAGAAATGTATTTTTACTTTTCCGAGCAAAAAGTCTACGATGTAAGTGAATCAGATTCTTTCGACTGCTTGCTTCCGTTGTGGGGTCTGAAGAAATGGTTCATCACTCCGCTATGCATCACTACTGAATTACCATTACCGGTATGCGCGTTCGGAGAGGAATCCGGATAGTGATGAAAATGAGTGCGAACAATATCTCTGTCCCCTCAGTATGTCCCTCGCCACTTTGGCCGGAGATCCAGTATAACAACCAAGCTGAATCTTCTCCCTGAAGAGAGGTTCCGCTCGTTCCTATCGGACTCTTCCAGCGTAAATTTTTCAGGCCATCGGTTGTAGAGGCTGATGGGTGTTCTGGTTATTGGGTTTTCGGGCTGATGGGCTCTCCACCCATATACCAAATCCCCCTGAGTTCACAATATCGCAGCCGTTTCCTCTCTCAGACCGGAATACCTGGAGGAAAACCGCAAGTGGAAGGCGACTGGCCCTTGTGCTCGGGTTCTGCTCTTGTGAGGCTGTGATTCTGTGATCCTCGGGGCATCTTAGCGGCTCGGTTCAGATCCGACGCCCAGCAAAGAACATCGTCATCATTGTTTCCATGCTTCCGTTGACGAAGTTCAGTTTCGTGATTTCTCGCCTCCGATTTGTCCTGGAACGGTTGTCTGGTAGCTTTCCACACTTCCCTGGGAACGGCATTAAACCCTGACATTTATCCATTCTTGAACGACACTGTTCTTCCGTCCCTCCGCCTGGGAAATTTCAATCTCTATTCTGGCTGCCTTAAAACGCGGAAGGGACGGAAAGCTGTCAGAAATGCTGTAAGAACACTTTTTTCGTTCGACTCCGCTCTCTGATTTTCTGGCTATGTGATCATTCTCTGCAACAAGTACTTGTTCGGAGCAGGGCCCTCAGAAATATCTGGCGCTTGTGATGGGGGTTTGAGCGCTCCTGGAATTTAGGTGGAAATCGAAGTTCTGAACGGTGAGCATCCGCAAGTCCTCTTCTATACATGACGCTCTTCTCGTACGCCGCCAGACGTCGGGTTTTCTTCTTGTTCGAAGCAGCGTATGGCACTCGTTGGAGTTGTTTCCGCGATTGTAGTTTACCTGACTATGAGAGCAATTTAGCTTTTTGAGTGAGCTTTTTATTTCCAAACTCATAACGGATACTCCAAGTAGTCAAATGTACGCCGACGCTTCTCCAATGGCATGTTGGGCGTCGAGCCGCATACGCTCATTTTTCATCCTCTGCTCATATCTGACCAGAGGTTCACTTCCGACTTCAACACGATACGAGCGCCGATGCGAATCAATTTTCCAGGAGACGCAATGGCACCACTTAGGCGAAATGGAACTATATCATCTTCCATTACTGCGAGACGGAGCAATCTCGGGCGTTTGTCGAATGGCACCGTCTTCGATGCCGGATATCGGAACTCGGATTCTTTCGGACCGCGCGCCAAACGGTGCTTCGAAGGACGAGCAAGACGTAAAACGGTAAGTCTTCGACGGTGTCTTACCGGATCTCATAAAAGGAAGCTTTTGACAGCTCCTTCGATCTCGACAATTCAACACTCATGGTTTTGACCGATTTGACGGGCGATACTTCTGCACTCTTCTAAGGATAACATGTTTCAGGCAGCTGAATTCAAACGGGAACGGAATCTCGAGAATATGGTTTCTCAGGATCCCAAGTTGAACGGGAAGTTGATCCCAACGGTGGCTCTAGAGATCTCAACACATCCAACGGTAAGCGAATGAGCTCTGCAGTCAAAGGTCTCTACTGCAGAAAGTTCAACGACATGAAGGCGGTGGTGCAGTTCTCATTTCTACGCTGATTCTCTCATCGGTCTGAATATGAGAATGAAGTAGAGACATAAGATTCCGGAGTTTAAAAACAGTTCCAAGAACCGGGACTCGAGCCCAAGGAGACGATTGAGGAGAGATCCTCCAATTCCTTCAATTGACTATTTTTGCGTAGTCGTTGATTGCCGCATCGTTTGTGTCCGTCCACATGTTCTGGAGGGATTGGTGAAGGCGAGCGAACTCCAACCCCCGATGCCCGAACATATCTTTCAGTAGCGTGAACGTCTCAGCGAACTTGATGTCAACATACTCCCGGGGGCATATGCGAATCCTTGCAATACTCGCCTCGACATTGCTTGCACTGCTTTCCAACTGGGCATCTTTGACCGTGCGGAGACTCTTCGTCTTAAGTTATATATGTACAGCAGCAGGCACAGCTCTTCGTTATCCGAAATGGCTGATATAATCTAGATGATGATCCTGTTGATGAACTGGACATATGTGACAGGGAACGCGGGAAGTCACCCGATTTCGATTCAAAAGAAGATTTGCCCTTCACTCTCTTTGAAAAATCACAACTCCATTTACTTGCTTTTACGTGTCAGAGCTCTGAACGCTTGCCACTATCATACCAATTTGCTTGGATCTTTTTTTCAATTGCATCATTTTCAGTGTACAACCGTCTTTCATATCATACGCGATGAGCACTCGTGTTTTGGGTTCAAGAAGTAGTCTATCGGAGTCCTTTCTTTTGAGTTCTGAATTCGTGAAAATTTTAGAGATGAAATTTCGAAAAAAAACTCGGGAACTCGAACGTTTGTGACGAATAAACCACGGGCAGACGGTGTGTTTCTTGGCGTGCCAAGATCTCTCTTTCATCGAACCCGATCTCAACTGATTTCGGAGTTGGCTCAACTATCGATTTCTAAGGGGAACTCGCCTCCGTCTCTCGATCGACTGAATCTCTTTACAACGAGTTGTTTGGAACGACGAGACCAAATGTACCACAAAAACTATTCCAAATTCCATCTCTCGTTTTCAAGAAATGCTTGCGACAAAAGAAGTCTTCGAGGATGAACAAAGCAGTCCCTCCCCAGGAATTCCATAACAAAACATCCGGTCGTGTACTCCGCACAAAGAATCCGGTAAGGAATTCGTTCTGATTGTTTAGTGATCTCCGAATCAGTAACCGCCCATGTATAAAACACGTTTTATTCGTTATGAATCGCTATGTCTTCATGCTCTCAAATCAAACACGTGAAATAAGTTCGATCAATCCAAGAGTTCTAAACCGAGCTTCATATATTAGGCTTTTTCGGTTGGACTCTCATCCCTTCAGGAACCGAAAACCGGACCGGTTGCAAGTCATCGCGAAAAACCAAAGTTGCACAAAACTTCCAAAGTTGAAATAATCCGCATGAAACCGAGAGAATCGCTCAATTGTTTGGTAAGTAATCCGGCTTATTCGAAGTTCAAGGATGGTTGCTGAGGATGCGGTGATAACATTCAGCTCATATCTTGTTTCTCTCTTCAGAACATGTTGGCTCCTGTGTTCGCCGACTGCAAACTGAATGGAGCGACCGCGCCGCGTGTAGTTCTCAGAAGGCTCGATATTGAACAGGTCAGTGCTCTTGAATGGAGTAGAACGATCCACATCCTTCGATCCTGAAACCAATCTTCGATGAGCTGCAGCGATCTCACAAAAAGGTTATTACAGCTCCTGCAGAATGGAGTAACACCCGACTGGCCGCATACGATCGTGAGCAAACAGAACTTTGCTCCGAATCGTGATCTCAAATCTCGCATCAAGGCACGCACCAGACTGAGGAAAGTCGACAAAACTAGTAATCATGGAGGGAAACAGAAGAACGGGAACATTCGTCGCAAAAGAACGGAAGGCCAGACGTTCGAACCTGTGCCCTGTCATGAGAAAAAATGGTGGAACTCGTTTCCTCTTAAACAAGTTGCAGTCAGGTTGACGAAACTGCCCCTTTAAATTAATAGGTCCAATTTTCGGAAGATCGTTAACCAGGCGCACAGACCCGGGGTCTTGTCGGTTCCCCCGTGCCATCCCCAAGTCTGAATTGGTGAAGTTCAAACGGTGCCAACCATGAATCTCGTAATTCATGTAGAGGTCGGTCGGAATGTCATGGATTCCGTTGTGAAAGCATCCAGACAGCCAGGCTGGAAGCAACTGCCCTCAGATGAAGCAAAACAATCGTTCCCACGAGGTGGGACTCCGCAATCGTCCTCCAGATCTTCCAGAGCTGTGAATAGATTCTCATATCGTGGATACGGTGCAGGTTGTTTGAAGCACCGCTGGGGGTTTTCACATTTCGTAAAAATAAAACAAAGATACTATTTTTCACCTAATCATACCCGCAAACTCTGTCGATGTTTCTTTTTTATGTATTCGCTTCATCTCAGCAATCTTTTGAGTTTTGTGCTTTCGGCTCATTCTCTCATCGTCCGACGTAACCGACGCGCACATTCTGTGGTGATTTTCGAGGGAAACGAGTCGGCTGCCCTCGTCCTGATTCCATTCGACTCGATCACTCGCGTTTTCCCCCAAGAACTACGAATTCCGAAGGAGATGTGTGATGGAAAACCCCGGCGGAATCCAAAAATACGCATCGCGTGTTTGTCCTCTCATTCGCGTCGAGCGCTCCGCAATCCCTTAGATGTCGCACGAGTCGCGTTTGAGCCGCAAAAACAGGATTTTTTTCTCATCGGAGTCAATTGAGAGACGTCGCTGAATTTTCCGGATGTTCCATCGGATAACTCACGACTCTCAACACGTCTGAAGACTCTAACGGAAAAATTTGTGATCTCGCGGCGCCACAATCTTCGAAGCTGTGCGCTTCAGCCCGACGGAACAAAGTCTTTGTCGACTCGGAATTCGACGATTTTCCGTTTTGAAAGGTTTTCGCGTGAGGTTGCGGTCGGAGATGGGTAAGTTCAATGTCAATTCTTAGGAACTAAAGGGTGTGCAAGGTTTGGGACGTGACTTCTCATTCATATTCTTGAATTGTCGAGAGTCACTTTTGACTATCGTTTTCCGCGATTTCGATAAGTTCTCTCCGCGTTGCTTCCTCTTCACTCCATAATCTGACTCTCAAGCTCGACTCCTATAAGTTATTCATTAAACCCTGAACTTCAGTCCAAAGACCATTTTGTGACGATGCCTGATAAGGAGAACAATGAGAACGGGAAGATCTACAGTCAGAAACGTTTATTGTAGATACGATAATTGTTTCAATCTTCGAGGTCGTTGTTCCATTATTGGCAGAAGCCGCTTATCTGGCTGCAATCCTATTCTCGTCCTCGTTTCAGCTGATTATGTCAGTGTAGATCGCAAAGATGCGGGAATTTGAGCGAAAAAATGGATATTCGGAGCAAACAGCGTGGTTCCTCCTTCGAAAATATGGAGACACCGAAGCATCGATACGAATGAACTTCTCTAGCGATGTCTTTGTCCCAAACAGTTTCCAAAATAAGACGATTATTTATTGCACTCTCCTCGGTGGGTTTCGATTCAAACCGTGGGATTGGCAATCTCCAGAGTACTGTGTCTCATACACAGACAGAGAAGACCTCGTAAAATCAACAGGATGGCGGCCAACAAGAGCACTGCAATGATGAATCATCCTTAGGAATCTCTGTGTCTCTATGAGTGATATCTTTCCAAAATAATCGAAGCAAGAAAAATCTCAACTCACCCATATAAATGTACCAGTAACCCGCGTTGTGCCTCAAGCCCATGGTCGTGGCCATGAGCCCCAAACATACAATTATACATGCCAGTCCTATCCCAATGTACATGACGGCACTCCGCTTCGCACCCCGTTCTCCTATATTGGACTCTTTATTGCACAAACCACATCTGATCCTGTTGTTCGTCGGAAGTGCCTCCTGCTCAGGAGAAAGTTTTAATTCATGAGAGGTGTCCGCTTCATTTGATGACGAATGTTCTGCAATTTATGCTATTTCCTCAAAATGGTAGTTACCTGGACGAAAGTGTTGTGACAGTGACCACAAACTATTCTGTATTGCGGAGCTTGTTGAACGTTTTCCAGCAACGACGCTGAAGTCGACGGCCGACTGGTCTTGACAGTTTTTCCCGTTTTCACGTTTATCGTCGCTTTGCTAAAAGAGAGAAAAAAATAAATTTTATCAACCCACGAAACGCGTTCTAGTCAAAAGGGAGCCGACGGGAAACTTTTCGGAGGAAAAATGAGATCTAGGTTGAGAGCGTTCCTGAATCGCTACGGCTTCATTTCGAACGCACCAGTGTTCTCGGGGACATTGTGCCTTCAAGACCCCTTGCCGGACGATCAAGAGGCAATTACATTCGGGACAACGCAAATACAGTTTCCCTTTGTCTGGAGGTCCCAATGCCTGGAAAGGAAGCGATTGCAAGAGTCAGCGGATGTCGTAGTTTTTTCCTCAGCACATTCGATTCAAAGACAAATGGTTTCAAAAAGATGAAATGAAAACGCTTTCTGGCTCATGAAACATGTCGAAGAAGATTTCTGAGATCTTCCTGATCATTTGGAGAAGATAGGGTTAGAGACGAACGAATTCATACACTTTTCGCTCACCGTGCTTTCGTTGCATCTGGGACAGGTGATGACCTTTTTATTCTTCTTCGTGCTTCTCTCAATCGAATATGAACACACTTCGCACCGAACATAATCTTCGGTTGTGGCAGGTCCAGCCAAGTCTTCAAGATCTTGTTGAACCAAACTATATGGTGGGGGTGGGGCGCCCGGTAACGGGTCAGACTTCAACAATGGTCTCCTCTCCGATTGCATGTTGGTAAACGTCTTCGAGAGCTGAAATTGAATATTCTAGCTGGAGATAATGGCCATCTCAGGAGCCCACAAGAAAAAGCCGGCTTTCATTGGATTAATGTTCGAATTCCTCTTGGAGATAGGGAATGACGATCTCGAGTGTCACTCTCCCCGCGCGGAGAAGCTTTCATCGAAACTGTAAACAAATGATAAAATCCGTCGTACCAGGCTCTCGGAATCACCTCATACCTCGGAGCACCTCATACCGGGAGACTTTTTCGAATCAATTCATCTGGTTCGTATGGATTTAGATTCCGAATCAGGAAACCCGATTCACTGGATGAATATTGGCGGACAATCTCAGAAAACCATGCAACGATTCAAATGATCGACAACGGGATCGATTGCACTTGTTTGCGCAGTACAGACAAATAGATTTCTCAGGATTCTTAGACTTCATAAATCGAGAGTCGAAGTTATCTTGCGCAGTTCCTTACATTGGAGTCTAGTGACAGCTGTTCGATCGCCTATCTCTTGGCAACGCTAACGTGACCAGTTTCAGGGTCAAGTTTTCCCTAAATCTATTGGGGCACACCCGCCGTGCTAGCATGCTCATTTCTAGCTGGGAAATGGGATTTTAGATGAAAAGTCCAAATGACAGTCCTCCAGACTTTGACGAGTTTTAAATCAGTCTTTGGCCGAATCGTAAATATGGTTGTCAAACGTTTTCGAGTGCGGTTTTTTTGTATCGATCCAGAGAAGACGATCAACGTCACGGCGCGAACTCGTAAAACAATCATAAGCTTCGTCTCGGGTAGAAAGCATTGTTACCCTGTTCATGAAAGACTCACCTGCCGGAAAGGTTCCTAACGGAGGACGATTCCAGTAACTTAGAAAGTTATTCGGTGGAGAATTCGATCGAATGCGGCTAGATCATTTTCTTCGGTCTGGTGGATTGAACACACTGTTGTTCTCACGACGTCGCCAGCTGAGTTTCATGATCACAAGTGATGACCGTACCACAAACGAACCACAGTTGGCAAAGACTTCCAGATCACAGCGAGGAGCTGTTTCCAAGCCTATGAGAGTTAACGTTCACCAGTCGTCCGCTGTTGATGAACAGTTCGATTCAGGAGTCCCTTCTAATGAAAACATTCCAATCGCTCTATTCGAGATTTGTGGAACGCCACCTCATCTATCCCGCTTTTCACTCGCGTAACTGTCAGAGCTCTGGCCAACGATTTATTCTAACCAGAAAATTCAGCGGTATGCTCAAAGATGTGTTGAACCCCATCTCATTTCTTCGCTCTTTTGATCATCTACTTTCTCTCCAACCAGGAGTTTGGTATCCTTGAGCATTACAACTCTGAAAGGTTCGACGGCAATTCAGACGTATTCTGGGGATCTCACTCACAGTCGTCTACAGTGGAGTTGGCCGGTTGTGGATCTCTTGTTCCAGCCAAATCATAGACTCCCTGTCATCTTCCCGTAACTTCCACGAAGCTCTGTATCGGTTCGTTCCTGCTGCTGATCAGGATGGGACCTTCGAATGAAACTCTCACGAGGAGAACATCGAATCTCTTGTTTTCATCATTATAGCTAAATAATTTCTTCGGATTCTGATTGTGAAGACCGTAGCTATCTAATGATTCTCCTATTCGAAGAGTTGGTTTGCCGAATGACGAAAGGCCACCAGTAGGTGGCCTCCTGGATGCAAAGTTATCACCTCCACCCGAGGGAGATCTTTCCATGTTATCTAGCGGATCAACATCATCTCTCACCCTGTTCCTATTCGTCTCTTTCATCCTCAAAAGCTTCAGAAACTCCATTGGAGATTCTCCATCGGCGGGACTGCATCGGAAGCTAATCGTCTAGGATTCCACTCCATGCCTTCTACCAAAAATCCATAGAAACAAAATGAACGGAGTCTTTGATTTTCGCATTTGGTTCTCCTATTCCTTTATTCATTCGCTTTTGAATTGTAATAGTTTTCATTATCATCATTATAATAGTTGTATACAGTGTTCCGTCTCGATTCGCTGCTTTGACCGCAGCTCATTGTGTAACTCTTGTTGTCGCTGCTGTGTGGCTTGTTTCTCAAATTAGGCTTCCAAATATTCTTCTAGCTTTCATTATGCATCTCAGCCTGGTTCTCGAAGAAGTGTCTGTATCCCTTTGCTTCGCATCAAACATTCCCCTTGTGAATGGTCCAGCCAACCGTCGCATCGAGGCTACGAAAATGTTCGTTCACCATCACTTCACATGAATAGTTTCGAATTTCCTGTGAGGAAAAGTTGCTCTTACTGTTTTTTTCAGGCAACTCGTTCCGCTCGATTGGCGCTTGCAATTTCTGACTGAAAAGTTTCCGGTTCACGAGGAATTCGAGCCGAGAACAAGGACTTCTAGATGATTCGAACTTCGACCGATCATTCAAACGCCGTTTCGGATCATCGGTCACGTTGTATGAGTGTTTGTTTGTCGGTCTGTCTGTTTGTTAGGTCACGCTCCGGCATCATGTATCATCTCAAGTATCACCAGGAAAGTACGACCTCGTTGCCCTCGATCTACAGTAATCTCTCGGCGGTTCACAGGCAAGCAGTTGAGGTGAGCCCCAAACGTCAAGAGCCGGGTGTTTTCGGTTCCCTCTTCCAGTCGATTATGTACATCGGCTCGGTTCAAATCACAAGTTCTTGTCAACTTGGCTTCTTCGATCTTTTTCCATGATAAATACATCGAGGGACTCAGAGTGTTCTCCACAAACCGCGGGTTTGGTGACTCGCCATGCAACTTCAGCTTCAGCCTTCGAAACTCGTGCCTTTTGTATCTGCACACACCACAGATATGTGCTCTGACGATTACCCATAACCTATAATTTCTTGCTAATGTGAAGACTTGATGATGTTTTAAGCAAACGAAAATTAATCCCATCTCTTCCCTTGTTCCTGTTTGGTGTCGTCGAGTTTGACACACGCTGCCAGATTATGCCTGTTGAGGTGGAGCTGGTCTCGGTCCACGATGACCTCCTCTGGGAGGACCCTGAAACCGAAAGAAAACCCTCGATGTCATTCGAATTGTCTAATTTCTCACACGGTGCAGGAATATGACGACTCGAGCGGTCTCTTTTCGACCTTCAAAGACATCAATACAAAGTATTAGTTCACCGGACGCTTCGAGGGTGCACTTACATTGTTTCTGTTCCTGTTGTCGTAGCCGCGGTTGTTTCCGTAGCCACCGTATCCACCCTGATTTCCTCCGTGTCCACGGTTGTCGTAGTTGCGATTTCCTCCGTATCCACGCGATCTGTTGTAGCCGTACCCACCGCGTCCTCTGTAGTTGTTGTAACCTCCGTTCCAGCCGCCACGGCGGTAACCCCAGCTCGGGGGAGCCGAAACTCCAAACGTTTCTTTGTTGATACTCCTTTCATGACGCCAATCGACGCGACCGGTATTGGCACCGTTCTGCCTCTCCAGCGCCTCACAACTGATCTGATCGAAGAAACTTTTGCTCTTGTTGTAGTACTCAGCAGGCTCGCCGTCTTGTTGAGCGGATCTACCCTCGGACTTGGCCTCTTCCTGATTCTCCTCTTCGCTCCAAGTGTATGATTCATCGTCGCCGTTACCCGCGCCGTCACTGATTTTCGTTTTCGCCATTTTCGATTCGAGCTCTTGGAACTCCAGATTCGCCTGCTCGAAATCGAACTCCTCATCAAACTTGAGGGGCTCCTTGTTGGCTTGCAGTTGTCCTCTGGGCCGAAGTCCGCCCATTCCCCTGCCACGACCCATGCCGCCGCCTCGACCACGCATCTGACCGTACCCTCCACCGCCATGGCCAAACTCCTGCGATGAACCTTGAGGACCACCACGTCTCTGCTGATAGTTGTCTCTTCCGTAGTTCTCGCCCCTCTGCCCTTCTCTGGGCGGGTGTTTATTGTAACCCTCTGCGTTTCCTCGATAGTTGTTGTTGTTCGAGTGTCCAGGACGGCGGTGCTCTTCCTCTTCCTCATCTCGTCGCGGCTCCTGGTGTTTGGGCGCTTCAGGACTACTCGTCCTCGATGTCTCGACGATTGGACCACACGGCGCTACCTTGGGAGGGAAACCTCCGAGGTTGGGATCCGCAGGCGGAATCGGAGCACCTGGAGCAGCCATGAGCGAGCCAGGAGAAAGCCCAAGAGCGCTTCCAAACGGAGACTGAGACTGGTGAGGAGGCATGAACATCGGAGGTTGCTGTCCGTAAGGTGTGCCGGAAAAGTCTCCGAACGATGGCGCACCCCCAGCTGGAGGGGGAGGTGGAGGCCCCATTGAATGGCTCACGATTGCCGGATCTTGAGCTAGCGTTGGCATTGGGGGTTGACAAACGCGGAGGTCCTTGATATCCGCGGCCTTGAAGATTATGTACTCGAAAATCTCATCGCGAGGAGGGAACGGCGTATCGGTTTTGCGATCTTCCGTACCGAAGGAGCGTACTGTAGGGAAATGATCGCGTCAATGAACGACTTTGGAACACGATAACTCTCACCTAGCGAATTCCTCTAACGGAATGACGGAATCGTCTCGCCGACGACTCCGGATTCTTGAAATTCTGACGCCGGAGGGTGTCAAGTTCTCGAACTGAGAAACCTGAATTGTTCCCGCGACTCAAATACAAAATGACCTCGAGAATACAAACCTTTTGCAAGCGCGACAGTGCTCTCTTTCGAGTCGATGGTGTACAAGATGCCTTCATATCGAATCTCAGCCTTCGAAATTAGACAGATTTTTGAGCCGAGGTAGGGTGTCGGGGCTGCCATCCTTCAGCCTGTAACAGAAGCGAGCGTCAGATGACAAGCACGCAATTCGGTTGTGGTGAAAGTTCTTGATGTCGGTTTCGGTCTGTTTTCAGAGATTCACCCGACTGCCCAGAGCTCAAATCGAAATGCCGCATCTTGTTTCTAAGGATGCCACTGCTTGATCGACCGGTAAACGACGCATTCAAGAATAACGGGATCTGAGTTCATGAGAAAGAGATTTCTCGAAGCTTCGAGTTCGCAGTCCCTCAGTATGCTTCTCACAAGAACCGGAATGCGTATTATACGAGTTTTCGAGAGACATTTCGTTATGATGTAGCTTCAGTGGAGCTCGGACTTTGACCGAAGATGCCTTGCAAGTTTCTCTCTCATGGAACGTCCTCTAACTCATTTTCACCTTTAGGAGGTCCTTAATGCTCTCACAGAAGGTTTCGGAAGACTTCTAGTTGTCCGAATGTGGTTGAAAAATCGGATTAGCACAGATTCAACAACTACACTCAAGAAGGCCTTCGGATCACTGTATATACAACACCATTACAACAAAAACTACGACAGATTTTGACAGAAGCTTTGCTCGGGAGCGACGCTCCCCTGCCAATCCCGATAAGTCGGTTCCCGAATATCCTCGCAACGGCGGCGAATCGAAGGAAAAGCGTTCCGATCACTTTGATCAAACACGAATGCCACCAGCATCGGGAAACGAGCTCTGAGAATGATTCCACAAACTCTTGCTCGTTCTCGGAGAAGCTTCTATGGGGGAGCGGTGCGACGACGCCATGTTGATTCCGTGTTTTCTACCTGGAGTTGAGATGTCCCGAACGGGAGAACGGCGTCCTTCTCGCTCGATGAGCGTAATGAGGAAATTTCGCTCGGTGTTCACATCTGTCAGTCTAAGAGAACTTCGTCCGAGAGGGATACTACTGGGGCATAGAAATGTAAAAGCTCGGAGTGAGGTACGATCTTATTCGGAACGTGCGGAATGGAAGAACGCCGTTCCTGGAGAGAAACGCCGTCCCCGGAGAGAAACGCCGTTCCTAGAGACGAACGGAGAAACGGTGTCACCTCAATGGGAAAAAGAACGGGGGGAAATAGTTGAGCCTCGTCCCTGAAATTGCTTTGAGAGGTAGCCAATGTCACTGATGATCTATGCTGCGGGCGGCGTCTGCCTCCGACCTTTTGATCATATGCTTTCATTGACTCGAAATTTTGGCCGGCAGCATGGGCGATATCTGTGAAGCATGGAATCGCTTGACAATTTGCTCGTAGGCTAACCCCGACACTAGCGTGCGCAGCTAGCTTCCTCAGGAATGAACCAGCCGAATTTCAACCCAATCGCTCGACTCGTTCCTCCCACTTGGAATTGGGGAACGGTATTCGGCCAAATGGTAAAAAGCACTGGCGGGACCTCCCATTCATGTACGGGGCGGGGTTAGTCTACGAGGATCCCATAGTGTGCTTGCATTGACTCGAAGATTTGGCAGGCAGCATGGGTCTGTCTATCTTCCTTTCTTCCTGCAAAACAATCCGTTCTATAAATGTCATCACTGATGAGGTTTGGGACTAACACCGCGCGCAAAGATAAAACGAACTCTGGGACATACTTAATGACCGGGAGATGTCAAAGAACCTAATTGAGCTACTTGAGTGGTTGTATGATGGGAATGTTATCACACTAGAAATAGATATGAGAGCATCCAGGAAAATGAGTGTGCCAAACGGCCTGAGACAGGGCTATTCACTATCCCCGACTCTTTTCATGCTGTACACAATGGAGCTTGAGGGAAAACTAATTGAATCGAGGATGGGTGTGAAAGTTAGGACATCCTGAAACATCTTCGACAAAGAAGAGGACAAATATACAATTATTCTCGGATTACTATTTGCGGATGACTTGGTACTGGTGGCGTAGGACTGGCAGCAGATGAGAAAACTGCTGGAAATAACCTCGCAAACTGGACAGGAGATGGGCCTGGTATTCAACCAAAAAAATCAGCGATACTTGATTTCAATGGGAGAAGGACTGGATCACAGCCGATACTTGAAATAGAAGGAAAAGAAATCCCGAAAGAGACAACGTATAAATACCTAGGTATAACCCTGAGCACAGATGATAACTACCTGGAACCACAGGAAAAGGTATGGAAAGATAATGCAACCAAAAAATTGTGGCAATTACATCATACGAGTGAGTTAAGAAAGAAATTGGAATCAGCTCAAAGAGAGGCTGGTAAGTGGGTTTTGGGACAACCGGCTTTCAACATCGGGAACGAATTCGTAGATGGAGAGCTGGGCTGGGCGATCTTCGAGGCAAGGGAAGCCAAAAGCAAAATCCTATATTCTGCTTGCGTGAACGAAATGACCGAAAATAGGTGGCCTGAAATGATTTTGGAGATGACGAGAATCTCCAATCTCAGAAACAGAGTGTATACACGCATGCTTGAACTTGAAGGGTCGTATGGTTGCAACGACGTGGTCATCTCGCTGAAAGAGAACGGAGAAGCTGATCTCATGAGGTATAAGCGAGACATGGAAAAAAGAATCTCAGAAGGATTAGACAGCGACTGGAAAAATGGGATGGAAACAAAATCGAGCCTAGAAGGGTACAGTGAGTACAAAGGAAGTCGGCGCACAACATAGTATGTATACGACAACACAAGACATAGTACGATCCTTGCGGGAGCTCGAGCTGGTTTTCTTAGACCGAGAGAATTCAGGGAGAGGTTTGAAAATATAGATTTCAGATGCACAAAATGCAAAGAAGACATGGAGAGGCTAGAACACGTCATCGTGGAATGTCAACAGGGGCCGAACGAGGATATCGAGGTTCGGGAAAGAATCGGTTTGCAGGAGAACTCCAAGAGGAGGAGTGCGATCACTCGAGAAATGGGAGCGTGGAGCGCAAAGGGAGCTCACCCGTCGTTCGCTCGAGGTATAACTTCTCGTGAAAAGTTGTTCAGCTGTCAGGGATGCAACCTTAATCGGGCTCGAGACTCCAATGTCTGGAGCCATTGTCTGCTGACAGTATACCAAACGCGTGAATCTTCAGCAGACCAACTAAAACAAGGAACTGTTGCGGGGTCGTTTCAAACGAGAGCTGAGCTCGGTGTTTTAATTATGAAAATAATATTTTACATTGATATCGACTACGAAACGAATCGGAGCATTCTATGATGTCACGTCCTGAAATCGTCCCAAACACACGGACTTCAATCAGCCTTCACATCGGGCATGTATCCCCAGTCTTTGAGGAACCTGAGGGATTCTCCTGTCCGAGCGCTCGGCACATATTCCAACCCGATGTAGTCTCTATAGCCGAGTTCTTCAAGGAAGTCAAGCACATATTGATAGTCGATTTCACCAGGCGCACTCGGTTCATTCCTCTTGGGAGCTTGAGAAATTTGCACGTGACCTGCGTGAGAGAATTTCGACATGAGCATCGAGAATTGATTTGAGCAGAGCAACGAATAATTGAATTGATTTCGATAGATGACTTGATTTCCTCACCGACATAACGAGCCAGAGAAGATATGTTAGCTGAGAGGTTTCCGTGTAGCATTTGCAGATGGAATACATCTAACAGGATGCGTATGTTGCGAGAATTTATCTTCCTAACGTATTCTACCGCCTTGTCGTAGCTTTGGAGGAAGTAATCTTCCCTCGTCTGCGGGAGGAGACTCAATGAAATTTCATTCTGGAATTTCTCAAATCCAGGTGATTCGAAGACATACGACGACGACGACGGCGAAACAAACCTGTTTGCAGAGGGGTTCGATCAACCCCATGAGTCCCTCTTTCTCGAACTGTTCAGCCGCGTAGCATAGATTCCGGATGTAGGCCGCCTCTGTCTCCGCCTGCGTGAAGCCCGGTTGAGGACAACCTGCCATGACGTGAACCTGATCAAATGAAAACTGTTTCATCTGATGGCTCTCGATTCTTAGCGAAAAAGCACGACTCCATCAACACTGATTCATTCGTTCTTCAAGATAAAATTGACCATTCATTACTGAATACAGTTTTACGTCTCGTGTTCACCTTTTTACAGTTCAAGGCCTTCGCGTATCGGATGGTCAACTCCAATGATTTCTTGAATTCAGCATGTTTAGAAGGATGGCAAGCCATACCGACGTCTCCGTAACTGTCGCCTGAGCCCCAGAAAGGCAGAAAAGCAATAAGAATCGTTTACCCGTCGATTTTGGAGTTCAGAAGAAAGTCAGAGGGAGGGGAGCGAATGAGGATATCGTAAAAAATGGAAGACCTCCTCAGATTCATTTCTGGCAAGGTCTGCGCTCCCCTCGGATCATCTCGCGCATGGAGAGTGCGTAAACGAATCGCATACCAGCGAATGGGACTCACCTTGGTATGAATTGATCAAAACATGTTCCACACCAGCTTCATGTTTCGCTCGGACCATATCCTCGATGGGCACGTCGTAAGGGAATTGACACTCGACCGCGGCGAAACCTCGCTTTGCTGCTTCCAAGTACCGATCCGGCAGCTGCGCGAGCTCCTTGAACATCAGTGAGATGTTCGCGGCGAACCTTAGACTCATCCTGCCACCGGTGAATAGGGACTCCTGAATCGCGAACAATATTCGATAGGATGTTAAACTGGAGGAAACTTAGCTCAGTAGGTGTGGTCAGATGTTCCAAGCCTCTACTATCGCTGTCCTCAAGAAAACAAAGCCTGGGGATTAATGCTGAATCGCCCATCATAATCAGCTGTTTCGCATGAGTACACACAGTCTCAGCGCTCATCTTCGGAACTTCTGTCCACTACCGAAGCGGAGAGAATGTCCCCAGGTAAGAAGTTTTCTCTTTCCAATGGAACTCACCATGGGCCCTTGAGGATCGTAAATCCTGTTATCTTGAATTTAGCAGCGGAGCCGCGCGCGAGACATCGATCATCTGTTTCTACACTTTTCAATCGCGATCTCATGTTTACTACCACCGGACCGTAGCAGACGACACCGCGCGAAGCCTCACTTGCATGTCTCTTGGTTGGGGGAAGAGCGCGCTGAAAATAACAGCTCGGAAGTACTTTCAAGGGATTCCTGGAAGCTTCGTCGTATCTAGTACAGCAGCTTCCGAACAAATGCTTCACGTGCTTCATGCGAGGCGGGGCACGTTGGAACAGGAGATAGTTCAATCATTGTCACTAGGACCACCAAGTTTTCGAGGCTTTGAGCACCAAATTCGTTGTCGGACCCGGCTTGACACCCGGCCCAGCGGGGGATCTTTTTGAGCGATACTTCGGCGTATATTAGACACTTGACCTTTACTTTCCACCAATGAATCCGCTCGCCGCGAATTTCTTCGACGCCTTCAGCTCATCCCCATGCATGTTACCAAGGCTACTACTGTAGAAATTGACCCATTGAAGTTGACGTTTCGTATATATAGCGACAGAGTGGGATTCATGACGATTTCAACAGCGTGGATCACGAGCATTCAGAGCTTCATGGTCATAGAGCAAAGAATAGAGCCCTCGTATGGATGTTAGCCTGGTGGTCAAGAAGGTCACGTTTCTCGACTGGGCTGAAAGCCACGTCCAGGATCTTATTTCGCAGCTGTTCGCTGGTGATACCGATGCAAGCGCCGAGCGGAGCTCAAGGGGGCCTGGAAAAGTGTCCAATACAGTAAGCACCCGTCTTGTGCGGTTCGATTCGTGCGAATTCGTTTTATGCGGTCCCCCGAATAGTATCAAATCTTCCGCATGGTGTTATTTAGAAAGAAGATCGAACATTCTGTGCTTCTTCACTTTCACTCGGATTCCAACTATCTTTTACCACCATTTGAACATTTTTGAGAACCTTCGAATGTCCCAACATAGACTCGAATTCCAATTGTCAGTTACCACCCTCTAACCATTTCTGAGAACGACCGAGAATTCTATTCGCGGCCGCGCGGAATTTCGAGTTCTGCATGAATCTAGACTTTCAAAGTCGATTGCGAATGTTTCCTGGTCTCGATTCCGCTGCAAATGGAGCGGTTCCCGAATAAATCTGGGACATCATCTCGCGATCGACTCGGAAAAAGCTTCTAATAGACTCCAAAAGCCTAGATTCTGGAAACATTGCTCAAAATGTTCCATGATGCCGCTTAATACTGTCTGCGACACGTCTTGGAACTAAATGTTGCGTTTTCTGCCCGACCCCCGTCCTCAACTCGCCAAGTTCCCAGATGCAGAGTCTGCAGAGTGCCCATCGGCCGACTTCCTTTCTAGTTTATTCATTCGTGGAGTTGGAGTTGCGCAATCCTGAAATAAGGTCTGGACATACGATTTGAAGCAACCTAAGCACCGCTTGCGAGTGTCCCTCCGTGGGTCGACTTCTATGTTTGACTCAAAATTCTTCATCGGGAAGAATTTTCTTCGCCGAAATGACAACTCCCAAAGATCGGAACGTCCTTCGCTCCTCGTGTCCAAATTTTCAGGGAGAGGCGTCAGATAGAAATCTTCTCGCTCGGGCTCCTATAGCTAGCGAAATGAGGAATTCTCCTCGATTGTCGAGTCAATCAGTTCCACCTGTGATTTGGGAGGATTTTGATATACACTGGTTGACAGAGTCGCTGTCACCTCTTTTCTTAGCTTCGTGGAAGTTGTGTCTCTGGTGGCCGCACTTCGAGTAAAAAGGCGCGGAAGATACCGCACTTCTGGGCTGTGCTAGTGTGGGAGACTCGCAACTATGGAATCGTCGAATACCTAGAGAAACTTGAATCTTCCCGGGAGTCGTTCTTTCATTCCATGATCACAAGCAATAGAGATGACCGTAAGGAAAACATACAGTCCGACTCTTGAGGTTCTTGTTCATCCACCAGAAGTCATCAAACGTTCCGTAAGCTCTCGTTTCGGTGGAGGATACGATGTGTGCAGGGCGACATATCTCTGAGGATTCCCACGGATTCGAAATAAATCATCAAGAATCTCCGGAAAGCAGCACTGGAATTCTTCTGAGCGATCCGTTGCAACTAGTTCTCGAACCCAGGAGGTTGCGCGACTTTGAGCGCAGACCTCAGGGCAGCTGGAAGTGCCTCGGCTTCTCGGCAGCAGCAGCAGCACTGCTTCTCGTGGTTGGGAGCGTTGTAGGGATCTTGTTTTATCTCGGGAAGATAGATCCTGGAACGATAGATCCTGGAACGATAGATCCCGGACAGAATCAGTGAGTACAAACCATCAAGATTCACTAATCGATCCGAGAAACCAGCAGAGGGAACTTTACATGATGACAGCCCTTTGTTACGCTCAGATCAGAGACCAGATGTTACGCTGTTATTCTGACTGGTAGAGGATACCGGGACATCGGCGTGTTCTCATTCGAGAATAGCTCAAACCGAATCACCTTTCAAGAAGTTGTGAAGTGTGGCATCAATGAAACCGGAAGCAGTGGCCTCAAAGCTCTCATGTTGAGTAGGACCCATTTCTCGCTAGAAGACATTCTCGGAATTTTCTATTCGACAAGATCCTCATACAAGTCGAAATCATCGCTGTTTCTCGGATGAGTAATGAAATCTGCGTCTGGCATCAGTAACGGGATAAAAGAGGCGGCCTCGATTGTTCCGCGGGAAGCTCATCAACGGACTCCATTGGCACTCTATCACCGGTGGGGGAAGTTTGTTGACATTTCAACGGATGCCATAGAGGAGATTTATCGTGTTTCCCCGTTCTTCGACCCGAGGCGACTGCAAGTCATCAGGTTGGATAAACGAAAGGCAGGTCAGTCGTTTCCAGTCGTCCGAGTATTGGACAGAGTTAGGTGCAGTGATGAGATTCCAAAGTATTTGGAATACGTAAGGTCTCACATATTCCGATATGGCTGACCAAGATAAAATTCCTGACGCGGACCAAACTTCGATAACTTCAATATCTAATCTCCTCGAGAACTGCTAGATGGTCGTATGAAGGACAAACATATTGCCGTACTGTTTGTGGTATTCGTTCCCGCGATATTGAATCCGTTTTTCGAATCGAAATTAATCGTTAATGAATTTTTTCTCATCGACAGACGATCTGGATTGGCTGGGTCTCGCGGCTATCTTGGGGATGTACATTTTTGAGAAAATGACCTTAAGTCTGGTTTCGATGGACAACGAACTCAACCGTCGACTTTCTTGGGCAGACTGTCGTAAGGAAGACTCATGTTTTACCTCACCGTACGGAAAGTTCGTCATTAAATATGACCGCCTCCGTTGGGGCCATTTGTCCAATGAAGCGGTGTACTTGCGAACCTTGGGACTCCTGGGATACGCAGCAACAATGAAATGGCCGAAATGTACGCACCCAAAATATGGACTCTATCCATCTTCCCCGGACCCACCGACCCTCAGTATCTGTGCGAGGGACCTGGAATGGTTGGAAGAAGAGAAGAACGAGTCATTCAAATACTGGTCTTGGACAGGACCCACCTATATGAAGACTGATGTGTCCATACATGGTACAAGTCAGAGCTCAAAATTCAGAAGTATAAGTGGACCTTCAAGGATTTCTGTGAGAGAGGTGAGGCTCGCTCCGAAATATCAGAATCCGTTTGCGTCCCCAAATTTTCCCTGACTTCGAGGATATCTTATCTGCCAACTTACGCCGACAGCTTGTCGAAAGGGAATTGGCTACCTTCATCTGTGCATGGATTCTTGTCTGATCTTCAAACTTCTAGAGCACCGTCCATGGCACCCTCCGCTCTTAGAGATGTTTGTGAGTCAATAGTTTCGAGAACTTCTTCATATTTCGAACCGAACAAGTCACGAATGGTTCGTGACTCCTGTGTGGAGAGGAAGTCGTTCGTTTGGAACGACATTCGTAGAACTAGAGTCCTGTAGAGGACGCTTCGTAATACGGAGAATCCTATGCACACAATTTCTGACTCGACTTGTGATAGTGACTTCCGATCGACCTCGCTAACGGAGCTCTGTTGAATTTCAAGTCGTACGTCTATCCGGGAGACCCAGATGGAAGCTGGAAGCTCGGTGCAGCTGTGAAAGAGATCTACCGTTTCGAATACATGTGATATATGCTCATCTAAGATTTCGAAATACCGCGCCGGAATCGGGCCAAGATGATAAATAATAAGCCCTTCCTCTCCTGAGAGTTGTGTAGAGTTGAAAGTTAGACACGACCGAGTTTTCCTTCGTTCCAATAGTCATTCAGCACAGGCAGTTACTGACCTGGGTACGACGAGCATACCAACTAATCAACTCACCGTCTATCCCGGACTCAGTAAACTTCCGACTGTAAGACCCAAAACCTGCTTCAGAGCGGAGTTGTCACAGCGTTGTCTGCCCGTTGCATTCGTAACAAATCCATTTCCTCGGTCAGGTTTAACTCCTCATTTCAGAAGTCGCTACTTCAGGCGTTATTCCTCGCAGAGAAATACTATCATTGCAAGATGATGCGATCTCTGCTCCCAACAATGAGAAGGAAAATCCTAGGCATTCAACCCGAGTAGTCATATTGAATGAGTACGTCAATTCTTCCTTCTCGAAACACGCGAGTTTAATCTGCTCTTCCACTTCCTAAATGAGCTTTGTGCGAACTGAAGCCGAGCGATAATGAGCAAAACCAGAATGGAGCGAATCACGAAAAAACGCAACATCGATGAACAGATCTATTCTTCAATTTTGATACACCTATAAGAGCAAGTATGCTTCTGTGCCTGCGAAGTTTTTCGAGTAGTCTTTGAGTCCCCTCATTCGTTAACCCTAAAATTCTGTGGAGTCGTAAGGGACAAGCCGAAGGTGGGTTCCGCTTGCCTTTCACCTTTAACGAACACCAAGTTCACGTAAGAACACCAGGAAACCGATTATTGGGCCTAGGTCGTTGTTATCTCGTCGTGGACAGGGAGGGGTCGAGACTTCATGCAACTTCATTGTTCTGAAGTCCCCTGCGATCACAATACACAAAATTTTCATGCGGGCAGCTTTTTTCGACTCCGATAGTCGACGAAGTTCGACTTGTGCAGAAGAGTTTCGCGCGCAAAGGCTAGTTGAAGTGAAACCTACTGACGGATGGAGATGGCTCGAAAACGAGCAGCGATAGGAAGGAAGACTCCCGATGCAAAAAGAATGAGGAATTCATCGGCCGTCGGTCAGCGGCGAAGAGGCTGCGAGCCACAGGTGGAGGCGTTTCTAGACATCTCAAAAGGACGATTCGAGCGACGGGAGTAAGAAACGGCAAACGACATTGACGGAGCCTTACCGCGCGCAGAGCTGGAAAGGCATCGAGAGGCTTTAGAGGTCAAGCGAAAACGGCGTGCTCAAGCTTTGTTAGCCGAAACGCAAGAACAGCGAGAGATCAGATTAGACGCCGACTGCAAACGGCGTAAAAACGCTCTTCTGAATGAGACAAGCCAGCGACGAAGATCAAGAACGTTGGCCCGAACAACACGAATGCATCGTTTGAGGCGAGGGTCGTAAGGAGAGCTGGAGTCTGCAGCGTTGATCTCGAGTACGATTATAGTGCTCATCCGAGTGTGCTTTTCGGGAAAATGGACACAGAGTGCGGTTTTTGCCATGCGATGAGGTTCGAAGGCGAGGCTGAAGGCATGCGCTGTGTGAAAGGACAGGTAAAACTGCCCGATTTGGATACAGAACTCGAGCCGTTGGCGTCATTAATAGCAGGCGAATGGCCAGAGTCGACGATATACATGAAAGATAATACTGGTGCTAGGACGAGGACATTCGGGGGAAGTTGGATGGAAGCGCGACTCCTTGCAGCTAAGTCATTGCAAATATCAGTGCATGTCGAGTATGTAAATTCCATTGGAGAAAGACCAAAACAAGAATGCCAGATGCGCGGTAGAATCATCTATCGAACATTTACAGCTGGTATGAGCTCTACAGTCGTCTTGGAGCGTCGTAGTCTCTCTATCATTTCTCGAACAACTTCCATAAGTGATCATATCGTTTCCAAAAGCCAAGCATGCTGCCCAACTGTTCAGGACGCAATTCCCAATAAACTTCTCTCGACCTTAATCGAATTTCCTTGTAGGCGGTCTGGGCACATCAGTAGTTCATGCGGCAACAATAGCGAAGGTACGGCATGATGTTATTCTGTGATGTCTCAATGGAGGTGCAGGCCAGCTTTTACTCGAATCCTTTGTCATTCAGAATCGGAAAAATAGCTTTAGAAGGAAGCTACCCCTTCGTTTGAGGTGCAGTTTTTTGGTCGAAATTATTGAATCCCACAAAATACCACTTCTTTAGGGCGCTCGAAGTTTTGGTCGACTCAAAATCACTTCCGAAAATATCTAACGACGAAAATTCCCGGTTTTTCATGACTGCATAGAGTGCACATTGCACATTAGCTTCAAGGTATGGGTGCAGCAGAGTTTAGCTGGCGCAGGCAATGAAGGGGCGAGGAGAAGGTAGGTAGTTCAGAAGGGGGGGGGGGGTCGCGTAAACTCCACCCTGCACTGGGTGACCGAGCTCACAGGGATAGAGTCGATGTCTCGCAGTCCTGGCCGACACTCCGAGGAGTCCACATGGGGTTCTTTATCGGAAATATCCATCGCTGTAGCGCAGGTGAGTGTTGTCCTCTTCTCAATTATTTTACGAGATTTACGATTCAATGAGAAATCTGGTGCTAGAGAAGACTGAAAGATGCGGCAACGTTCCCGAAATATCGCAGATGCTTTCAATCATCTCTGTGCCAGATCATCCATTATGGTCCACAATCTCTCTCTCGAGTCGTTTGTCGTAAACAGAATCCTGTTCGACAGAGCTCGGAAGCTTTCGTTCGATATAGAAATCCTGTAAACTTTGACTGAGCTGTTCCTGAAAAGTCTGTTGGAATTCCCTGACATTTGCCGATCGTTTGTGATTCGATGCACGATTGGCACCGAAAACAGGTTTCGTTTTCTGTGGGATGGTCGTACTTAGCTCTCTCGGAAAGATATTCCGTAATCGAACGGGCTCGGGTTCGTTCTTGGGATTTTATCAGATTCGACCAAAACACTCTGCTGGGGATTGAAACAGCAAACCGTGGGCGTGGTTGATGTTAATGTTTCACTTTCGTTACCTGTGCTAGAAGATTATTCTCACTTGAGCTGCTGGAAGAGATCGAATTCTGAAGTGATTCTCATTTGCCGAAATTTTCGCTCAGACGTTATTGGGAGGATACTGGAGGGCCGAAATCTTGGATTCTTCACCGTTTTTGCGCAAAATTCAGGTAACGGTGTTCACACCTTGCCTCGATAGAGATGTAGAACAGTTCAGTCCGAAAATTCTCTCGCGCTCTCACCGACAATCAATCAGAATCAAACTATGATGTCGAGCTCGACTGGAGCGCCAGACGCCGCTATGTTTAGTGCGCTTTCTGTGTAAGAGGAAAAACCAACAACAGCGGGTCAGTTTTATTTTCCGGATTATTTTGACAGACTGTGATGAGAGGCGCTTCCGAACACGACACAGACATTCGCTCGCTCGCTCACCCGCCCGCCAGTTCGCGCGCGGAAGTTGGTACACCTGCGAGGAACCGCCGGCCGAACACACACAGGATTCTGTGGAGTTGACTCAAAGAATACTGGAATGGCAGAAGAGCCGTGGTGGAACGTTGCCGGAGATTCGTTTGCGTTCGACAATCTGAGCGAACCGTCAGCCCGTCCGTCACTCAGTCAGTCAGTCAGTCGGTTGGTCGGTCTGCCTACCCGCCTGCCTGTCTTCCTGCCAGTCAGTCGGTGCGTTTCTCAGTTTGGCGATTTCTGAAACTTCGCCAAAATCGGTCGAAATATACAAGTTCTAAAGGATCACGCATTGTCTTGAGAACAATGTCTACGGCAGTTCGGATGTGGGCCGCTCCTCTCCATGTGAACCCGACAACTGTTGGTCTCGACAATGTTAAAGCTCGTCGGACGGCACATTTACTCCGACCCGTCTCTCCGCCCGCGTGCCCGCAGAGGACGAATAATAAGAGTTCAAAACGTTCCACAGAAGTCTCTGAAACCAAGTTCGCCGTCTTCAGGGTGAGTTTCCGCAGCGAGCGGAGTTCGTGAACCTTGAGCTTGTGGATTCGGCCTCATGCAACGTATGTGAACGTTACTCTCCATGAATCGGGGAAGATTGTCCCCCAAAATCCTTACACCCAATGTCGAAACGGGCTGGATAACCTTTCAAAAGAACTCCGGGTCTCGAGTCCGTTTTCCTTCGATGATGGGAGCATTCCGCGTTTCAAACTTCGATCCCGTGCTACCATTCCTCTACGTGGTACACGCGGACGTCGTTTGTGGACAAACCATTCGACAGAAGTTGAGAACAGTTTCAACAACGAGATCTCTGAAATCCCTCGACTTCTGTGGCAGGAGAAGAGAAACACGACTTACTTGTGGGACCATTTTTGAAAAGGGTGTGTACCGAGAGATACCGGTCTCCATGTTTTAATTGTGAGTTTTGGAGACCCAGCTCAGCTTCGAGGTGAGCCTATCCAAGATCATTGTGATCAAATAATCTACGGCATGTGGCACGACAATCATCGATGAGAATCCAAGAGAAGCGAAAGTGGGACATCAAGGACGATTGAGAGGAATATAGAGAAGGGACGAATGAACGTGAAAATGTTCCGAGACATTATCCTGTACTGTAGAAGAATGGATAGCAGCACGGTGGGCCGGGAGACAAGCGAAATAAATGGAAGACCGGAGAGAGTTGGATGCAGCGGTGGCGTGTAGGTACTTCGTCGAACATCGAGTCCAATGTTCGTTCCGATAGCCTCGATCAGAGTCGGTGGACTAGAGGGCTGGCTTGTCCGTCCGTCCGTCCGTCTGTCGTTGCCGGTCGGGCGGCTGGGTCCCCCAGGCTGCCGATGAACTCCGCCCGTGCCATAATCAACTGTACGAGCTTACCGAGCTCGTAGCAAGTCCCAACGAGGACTCGTCGTCGAACAATCCGGTCGCTTTATATTCACACAATTCACGTAACTCTGCTCGTCACAAGTCCCTCGCTCTTCCTCTCTCTTGTGATGCGTTCTCTCTCACTTCCGACCTTTTCGTTACCATCTCTTGGGCTCGATCCCTTTCCCCGATCCTGTTGTCACGATAATCGAACCGCTTGTCGCACGCATCGAATTTTGGCGAATCAAGTTTTCGAAGCGGTGGGAACGTAACCGAACTCGGCTGGACTCGACTTTGAAAGAGTCGCCCACATCAAGTGCTTGGAAATGTTCAACTTAATTGGAGCGTCACATCGACTCGATGGTAGCCTAGGGAATTCGTGATGTATGGCATGTACCCACCTACCAGCTCATCTACCGGAAGGTTGAATTGTTCAATCGACGGGTCAGTTATTGAGTGGTGCTCTGAACAATTGATCGTCGGCGCAGCGAAAACCGAATTTGTCAACTCATTGAAATCCGAATCCTCTGCGACAGTCGCGACGGTTTTTGAACTTTGTTCTCGACCAACATTGGAGTTCCTGAACTTTTTGCTTCCGAGAAAAAAAACAACGGTTCCGACTATAAGAACGGTCTCTATTGGGTTTCACGATGATGCGGGTCGTATTAAAATTCTGTTGGGAGGCGCTCATAAACTTCAGACGGACGCTTCCGAAATTGTTTGTGGGTGTGTCCTACGTGAATTTAGTTTACGCGTGTTCCAGTTGCGCACAGAGAAGTGTCAAAAAAAAGATGGGTCACGCCAACGCAGGAACCAAAGTACCAGGATCAGTTCAGTATTGGCGATCGACAAACCGGAATGCGCGGGAGAGGACTGAACACTGCGTGCCATCGATGCAAGTTCACGCCTTTCGGCACACTTGCGCGTGCGATCTACGTGCCTGTTAGAGGCGCAATAGAATAGAAGAGGAGCTTTCCAATCGTGTTTCCACCTGTTCGGCTCTAGATAACGGCACGCCTGCGTAAAGATGCACGACTAGCCTTTGGTGGTAGCTCTATTAATAGGGCGAAGGGTCGCCAGTGGTTTGGGTGGGTTTTGTCGTTGTCGTCCGTTCTTCTATCCGTCTATCCATCCAGGAAAGCATCGAAGCTGGAGCTTTAGCCGCGCCTAGTCCGCGCCCAGTTGGCCCCACCTATCCACTCATTTTTTGGGCTCACGTGCCATGCCCCATCGGGAAGGCCCTACCGGGTCCCCATGGTGTGCTGAGGGGCAAATCTTCAGCAGCAGCGGCGGAGGAACGCCCTCCCGAAGTCGGGGGTGGAGAAGATTCGTCGATGGGTGGAGAACGAAGCCAGAGGTGAGGCCGGGGTTCATAGAGACCAGTTCTCGTTCAGACCGGTCTCAGTCCTCTTCAGGGAAGGTTGCTCTCCGGTCGCTTGTTCCGAGTTGACTCAAGTCTCCGCAGTGAAGACCTCCCAGTTCGAAATGAACTCCACGTTGGAGTCCTTCCGGTGCTCTCCATGTGATAGCTCTCACATTTCCTCACAGAGCCTCGATTCATGCTTGTGTGCTACGAGGTTACCCTGTTTCTCCAAGTAGCTGCTGTGACCTGGCATCTCTGTTTTTGTCATTTGTCGTCTGGTTCGGATCGAAATGTGCCGCCGATCCACCAACCAGTCGCTCGTTTGTTTTCTTTAAGGAATTCACATCGGAGGATTGATATCAAGTGGAGGACAGCGAGTCGCAAAACGTGCGCTGTTTCTATGATGAAGATAATTTGAACGAACTCGACGATTTTGTCAGCAGTTCCACTACAAATTTTCCAATCGTGAGAATCCTTCTACAAACTGTCTAACTTTTTCTCTGATTTCCATCAGGATGTCAGGACTCGTTCTCGAGCATCTCGAAGGCAACGGAGTTCCGCTGATGAAGAAAAAAAGCCTCAGGAATGGAGCAAAGGTGTCAAGGCGAAAGAATCAGAGAAGATCATGCGGCAGCGAGTGTGGAGTCTCGAAGAAGAGTCTTCCCGGGTGGAGTCAATTACGGGGTGAGAAACTCGAAGGCCGCCCCGCCGTCGTGAGTTTCGAAATAGTTCAACATCAGACAACACCTACATTGTGAGTGATTGAAATGGAAGCATCTCTGACCGGGCGAGCGGGCGAGCGGGTGCGGAGCCAGCTGAAGCGACCGCCCGACCGACGGACCGACCGACCGACCGACCAATGGAAAGACTACGCGGGGCACGATCGCTTTCCTGGCTGCGAGCACGACCGCATGCATTAGTCTCGAGCCATTCTGACATCCTCGGATGTCGTCATAGCCCGACCGCTTCCGGTGGCTGCGTTTCCGTGAGCACCTCGGCATCGTTTTATGCTCGCTCCCGTGATCATGTCGTTTTCTTATTTTTTTTCCCTCGTCCGTACGCTCAACGATAGAGATGGATCTGAGTTTATTCCGAGCCATTGTCATCTAGAGGCGCCAGTTCTACCTGAGCGCAGTTTACCGAGGACATCGTCCGACTCGTGATCAGTGTTTGTGAGGTAAGTTCTCAGTTCTCGACCGTTTGTCCGGATACAGCGCTCTCCGAGGAGCATTCTAGCGTTCAGGAATCACGGATTAGTCGATGTCCGACGCGACCGGGACTTCCGAGATATCAGCTGACTTGATCCGGGCGACACAAAGCCTCAATTCCAAAAATGAGTTTTGTTCGTTCGGCTCGAGTTAGAATGATTCTCAAATCACCGCACATGGATTCTCAGCTGGAGGTATGGTAGGCCGTGAAGAAATCAAATCAATTTGGTTTCAGGAGGTGAAATATAGCTCAATTCTGAGGATTCTCACTCGGTTCTTCCTCGAGTGGCGGAAATTCATTGAAAATTTCGTCGGCGATTCGCGTCAACGCGACGCAGCCGTAACAGAGGTCGCACAACTGGCATTTTGCAAAATTCTCCGCCGCGCTCTTGTGCATTTTGATGATGTCGATAAATTCTTTCAAAGAATTTCCTTTGAAGGAAAGGAAAAAACTGCGTTGCTTCAGGCGGAGAAGCGAAACAAGATCTCTCGCCATTCAGCTCCAGGAACTTATTACGAATCTTATGAATAAGCATGACGTCAGGTTTAACGCTTCGACCCATGTTCACATGGAGTCGATCGATCCTCCGGCAAAGGAAATACTTTTTCAGACTTGTTCCAGCGCGCCGCCAGAAGTCACTGATGCTGGAGCTGCTGCGGCAGTATTCATACTTACCAAACCCGAGTGATCTTCTGAGGTTGACGTGAGCTGGACTTTGTGACTAATCGGCTCGACTCGCGCTCGTTCCCCAAGACTTTGCTAACTGCAACATGAACTTTGCATCTGCTTGCTTCCCTAAAAGGACACGAATCGATCCAGCGAAGTATGAGATTATTGTACCCGTTCGCCCTAATAAGTAAAAAAGAACTTGACAACGAAACTGTTGTCACTCATCAGTCGACAAGTCAGAGGTGTGGTTGATCGACCTGAAGATGATCTTATCCTTGATCGAGATCGATCAATCGATCACCGATCCAAATTAGGTCTTTCCTGAGGAAGTTCGTCACGGAACGGTATCAAATGGGAGGTCCCATCAGCCACAAGTTCATCACTACACGGGTCCCAAGATGAAGAGGAGCGAAGGCAGACCTGGTTGCGAAGGGACTCTTTGCACTATTTACTGGTTTAACTCGGTCTTAGAATCCGTGGAACTTTTGCCAGTTGCGGCGATATTGACAGAAATATCGAAGGTGAGCAAGGGAACTGTTTACCGGTTTTCAATCCGAACGTCGACTTCCAGTCGGATGAAAGCTCCTGATGGGCAGAAAGAGGGCTCGAGCGATCAGTGGGCTTCAGATTAGAGGACACGCCGTAGCGGTGGGCAAGGAGGTAAAACACCTAGAGCTCTGGCTCGACTAGGGGCTCACATTTGCCCCACGCATACACAAGGCGCAAGGAGGACTTGAGGAATTCGGCAGCTGTTCCCCGAATTGCAGCCTCTTCCCATTCATCTCATTTTCGCCGCCATGAACCGTTGCAGAAACGAATATCAAGTTTCAGCTTGAATGAAAGATGTTCAAAAAGACGCGCAGCGCTCTGGTCCCCACAATGTTTCGGAGCTTTGATAAGGCGCTCCCTCGGTTCGTGAGAATGCTACTCTGGGCGACTGTCTGGAAATATCTTTCAGAAAAGTAAAGGAGCGGTTTGTTTCAAGTCGTTTCTTGGCTGCGCTCTCGACTGCACGAAAATAAACCGCCGGCGCCGACGAAAAGGAATTTTGTGTAAGCCCCTGCTGGTAGGAGCGCTTCGGAGATTTGATCCGAGATCCTGCTGACAAAAATGTCGTTCGCGTCCTCACTTCACGACCCCCCTCTCGAATTTCGTAATCACATAAAACGAAAAAAACGAAATTCTCGTGCTCATATAGATAAATATATTTTTCATATATATTCATTCATATATAAATATATTGTGTGGCATGGTATTTACAAAATTGGCTCTGAGGATCGATGGAATATGGCACTATGAGTTGAAAAATATCGACCACTTATTCCGTGCAGGCGGATGTCGTCATGGATTACTGTTGCCCGCTTCGAGCATACGCTTCTTCTTCTGCACTTCGGTGTCCGTGAGGATGTATTCATCGATTTCATTGTCGTCGATCATCGACAAGTTGTCGTTATCATGCTCGCTGGCGTGCAACTCGCGAAGCTCCTGCGGGAGATGAAGAAAAACTGTGAATAACCTCATTGTTCTCAGGCGAGGGAACATGAATGCTCTGTGGCAAAACAACGATTGACGAAAACTTACCTGGGCTGCTTTCTCCTCCCTGAAGCGTTTGAAAGCTTCATCGTTCTCGGTGCTGCGCATCTCCATTGGGATCTTGTGCTCGAACATTGGTTTCATTTGCATTATCATATCGAACAAAAAGAAAAAGCTATCATGGGTCACAGCAAAGGCGCTTGTGCCTCTGTTGTTTATGACGTCTATGATTTCCGCGACAAGCTGTTTGGGCGAAATTTTGTTGAACATTGGGATCGAGAGAACTTTCTCGTGGCAGAGATTGTAGGTGTTGTTGAATTCCTTGAGCTCCATGCTGAAGCAGTTCGCCACGTTCACTGTCTTGAAGGACAGATAGAAAACAGACAACGCGAATAGGTGAGGCGGCCACTGCGGGACAAAAGTACACGCGTCGATCCATCCCACGAGACTAAGAGCCTTCTTCATGACTTCCGGTATGTTCAGGGCCGCGTCGCGGGGTATTTTGTTTGCGTATAGTTCGATCGAACTCTGTACTGTTTCGTTTATTGAAGGTTGATGGGACACCACGTGACCTTTTGCGATGAGATTCTGCTGCACAGTCTTGAATTGTCTCCCGATGATTTTCACGGGGGTGTCGCAGAGTTCCGACAGCTCTTTGAACGAGACCACTCGCTTCTCCATGCGCATGACTGTCAAGAAAACTGCAGCCGCTAAAGCTCTCACGTCACGGTTGTGGAATCTTTTCCTCAGATTGTCCCAAAACAGTTGGACCGCTTGCTGTTGAGTCGAAGCCGAAACACCGTAGGAGGCCATGATCCGCTCGAGACACTCTTTACCGAGTTTCCCGGTTTTCGTGACGCCTCCTTTGCCTTCTGTTGTCGTGTGCGAAATTCCTTGCCGACTCCCATCCCTTCCATATTTGAACTTTGTCTCAGTGTGGATCACCGGGTCCGTCAGTTCGTTTGCGCCGCTGTCCAACTCGGCCAATGGCGAGCTTTCGTTGACGACGCCACAAAAGCAACAGACCTCGCAACGCTGCTCGCTGTTGTACAGAACACCATCCTCAGCACAGCTGAAGCACTTGGAGTACATCTTCTTCCTCGTTCGCAACTGCAACAACAAAAATTACCGTTTTCAACTCCGATGTTACACAACAGGCTGCCCGACCGCCACTGCGGGATCCGAACGAGCGTCAGCTCTTATAAGCAGGACGTAGGAGGGCTGATCATGAGGGAAACAAAGAGATAACTAAATTGCATGAACTTCTCCTTCCGGGCGCGACCGCGAAACCGTTAGATTGATATTGCGCGACTTTCCACGTTTCAATTCATGGGCCGCACACGTGGAGAGCCCCGACACCGCATTCTGCCCTAGTTACCCTGGGACATGTGGGCTCCGAGCGCAGTTCAGCTAATTGAGGTGGAAGCAGGTTACGGCATTCAGTAGCCAACGACGTTCTGACCGGCAAACTCGTGCAAAGGTATTTCAGTTCCTGCCCTAGATACTGTCATAGACCTTTCGTAGAAGTGGGAAATTAGGGCCGGATTGTTCGAGTAGACAACATCTGTTCACTAGGTCCGGGTAAACACTACTCAACACATCGTAATTCACCTAGTGATGAACAGCTGCTCGCTGCTACGCTCGCGTTCGAGAACTATTTTCTTTCTCACGTTCAACGAATTTTCCAGTTCGAGCATTCATAGCAACTTCCCAAAATGTGCGACGAGGCGTCACATTTCTCTCGATTCACTCGAGGAGGAGCAAGAACTTACGAGTAGAGGACCTGCCAATCATTTGGCGACAGGCAACAGGGGTAACGTTTTAAATTCGCTCGCGTAATACCCCAAAAAAGGAGCAATGTTGTCGCCGGGTTTCGGTCTTGATTCACGGGGAAGAGGGGCCAACGCAAAGTTCAACACATTCTCATTCCAAATATTTCCAGTTCACCATGGGCACAGGCGTCCTCGCACTTGAGTTGTCCAGGTCTTCCACTTGGGAACTGGAAACCTGAGCCGGGAGACCTCTTGACTCTCGGTAGAGTGGATCAATTGAGAGGCACGCACCGTTCGATTCGTGTTTTTTCAGACAATGTTCCACCGGAAAAACTTCGTATAAACGAATCTTCTCACATCAGTTTTCTTACTCTATCGAACCTCTTATTCCGCGAGAACCACGACGAGCCGATGACTTGACACAACCACTGCTGAACCTCAGTTGAACGAATAGAACGGAAAAGCCGGATTTCTCGTGACTTGGTGGGAGTCCGTCACTCCGTAAAAGGCTGCGATGTATTACGGTCCCGTGATCTTCTCTAACTTGAGGCGGCTAAAGCAAGCACAGTGCATAACTTGGAAACCCGTTTCGTTTGAACTGAGTTGAACTTACGCTTTTGGCCGCCATCTCATTAAGCGTCCACTTTTGTTATTTGAAACCAGAGCTTCACGCTCGACTTCTCCTGCTGCCGTTCTCGCTACCGCTGCTGCTTCTCGCTTCTAGTTGTTCGTGAAAACAGGCGTCGGTTTAAAAGTAGTTGGATAATAGTGTTCATATTCATCTAATATGTACTGCAGCGGCGGTGGCGGCGGCAGCGGCGGCAGAAGTCCGAATTACCACAAGCAGCCCTTTCTCTCAAGATATCAGAAGACATTCAGCTGATGCAAGCTTTGCTCACCTTTCAAACGCAGTCAAGGCTTCGCATCGCTCCGAAACGAGCCATAGTAACTGCACTGTGCTTGCCCGTCTTCTGTGCTCTGCTGGTCGAGTAGATACTGAAACAATGATGCGGCTTGCCGGCGAAACAGTCCGTCACAGGGCACTCGCTGAATCCAGTTGAATGCTCTGCTTTGCAATCGCTTGGATACTAATGCAAGCGAGTATTGTTATATTCGAAAAATTGTCTGCTCTGTGTTTACATCCTATGCCGAGTGTTCGCGGGTTGTTTAACGCAGGTGTCGGCGTTCATTCAGCGCGGATCAGGCGTTCGTCGACATCGTTTTTGGGAAAACCGTTCCTCTGGAGTCCGAGCAAAGGGTTCGACTCCTTAGTTTGTTCCCTCCCGGGATACTGGATCAGATTGGGAGGCCGCGGTCCGATTATCGATAAGACCCGATCCGAGGAGATGGGCCTCCTTCTAGAACCCGGGAAAATGAAATATTCGAAGTTTTCCAGTTTTGTCCCTCCAGGGTTATCCACAAGGACAAGAAGTTCCTGGTTTCCGAGATTCTAGAAGAATCGCTAATCGGCGGCGCGAACTGTTGGCTCCGGGAGAGCGAGAAGTGGAATAAACGGCTCGCGACGAAGACAAAAGATGGTGGATTTTGAACTTTGGCGCTCTCATGACGTCATGGGTTCTATTTTGACAGTTCGATGAGAGAGGACTACCTGCGCGATCCCCATTGATTCTTCGGTCGGATACTCTTCGGTGAAATACGTCGAGATTTTCTTGGGATCCAGCGCTCCTGAGTTCGTCGACCAAGTGCTCGTGCGCGTCTGATACGCTGCGTGTTCGGTTCCGACTGGTTTCGGTGGAATTCGGTGAAATACTGGATAGAGAAACGCGAACGCTCATTAGGAAGCCATTTTCTCCATCCATGGCTACACGGAGGTCGGGGGTGCGGTGCGCACTTCGTTCGATTCATACGCGCGTCGCCTCGCTCCAGTGCGCGGGTCTCGTGAACTTCGTCCAAGTTCCACAGTGAAGTCCACCAGCAACCCGGCGAACGACCTCCGCCGCGGAGCGCCGAGTTCGATATCCGAGCTATCAATGCCTTTCAATTGAACTCCAGCGCAGTCGCGGAAAATCATGCGCGGCCTTCCCTCTGCGAGTTTTGATCGCTTTGGGAACGAGACAAGGTCGGACGTGTTCGAATACGCGATGTCCAGTCCGAAATCTCTTTGAATTTCTTCCGTATTTCGCTAAGACGTTCCTTTGTCACAGCGCCATCGTGAAGACTCGCGGCTTCTGAGTGAAACCCAAAGCGATTTGCGGGTAGAAACGTCAAAATTTTGAGATTTCTCTAACTTTCTCCCTTTTAATCTTCCAGAATCGGCTTTCCAGAACGCCGCCATCATCGAAAAAACGTCGAGTAGCTAGACATTTGAGTTATTTTCAACATTTTGAGTTTGGCACGGTTCAGTTGTGAGTAGATACAGAAGCAAATTATCGTTTTCGTTTCGTTCATTTCCTTCCGAATCTCCCATTACCGGAATATGCATGATCCAAATGGTTCCCGCGAATCATTGATCTCATAGAGGAAATATGGAGATAACATCCAAGCATATTGTCGGCCGCGATGACCGAATATGCGATTTCTCTGCCCGAGAGGGACAATCAAACCGTGTTTGTTTCTAGCAGTCACTCGTACCCCCGTTCTCCTGACCTGGCTGAAAACCAACCCTGGCTCGCCCACTGGACCCCTTAGTCAGGTGCAAGTTCGAGCCACTGTAACCACTAAGCCCTCAGTGGTTGTAGCGCGTCCGCAAGCTCCGCCTTCTGCACCTCAAGCAATCGCCCAGATCGAGTCCGACGAGGAAAACCCATCACTGGCTGACGAGCGTCGTCAGGACTTCGCGAAAAGTTTCCAACGGGACGCTAACGGCAAATTCAATTGCGCGTTCTGTCCCTACTCTACCGAACACCATGGCAGTATGAAGAATCACCAAATGACGCACACAGGTGAGTGACGAGGGTCTCAGATAGATGGAGAATGTCAAGTTTTCGCACGGCCTTCATGTTGTGATTGTCGAATTTGCAGGCGAAAAGCCCTACGAATGTGGAACATGCGGCAAAAAATTCATACAGAAAGGGAATTGGAGACGCCATGAACTGCGAGTACACTCGTCATCATCGGCGAACAAGACATACCAATGTCCTCAGTGCCCGGAAAGTTTCGCAGAACTTCATCTGATGACTGCGCATCACATAACGGCACATCTGTCACCTCAGGGTCTCCTGGCCAACGGAGCTTTCAAGAAAGATATGCGTAAGTGGTGGCCGCTGTTATTCCCGAGTTGAAACTCTTCGGACGCGATTGAGAATCGGAAATGCCAGAGAATGTTCTCTTCCGCGCAAACGGCAGATTCTCAGTAATGGAGGGCTGATTTCATTTTCCAGTGAGCATCCTCGATGCGACACTTGGTACGAAACGTAAGGACAAGACGTGCGAGGTGTGTTTGAAACAGTTTGCGTCCCGACATGACATGGAAAGGCACATGCGGGTTCATACCCGGGAAAAGCCCTTCGTATGCCCCCTGTGTTCGACAGGATTCACGCAAAAATCCAGCTTGAAATCACACTTGTACACCGTGCATAACCTCACGCAGAACATGTGAAAAGTAGGAAAACCCCGTAGAGCGAAGTAGTCGCTTCTCGCCAACAGTGAGGAGCGACCACTAGACAACTGCATGTAGAACTCACTCGAGAGAGGTTGCGAGATGCGCAACGTAGAGCGTAGACTGACGAGGTCATCATCGGCGATGATGGTGACCTTCGTCTGAGGTGAATGGAATTCGCCGGCGCGAAAATCTTAGCAGCAGCAGCAGCAGCAGGGAGCACCGGAAGCGAGCGGAACCAGTCCAGTACCACGAGAAAAGCGAGCCGTGGGGCTTTTCACTAGGCCTTAATAACTAGAATCACGCTGATTGAAGAACAGGGCCGGCCGAATATCGGGAGCGACAGCGGCCAGCTAGGAAGAAGACATCGGCGGAACGCTCTGTCTGAAGAACCAATGTTTTCGAGTAGTTCGTGCAAGTCGCCGGCATCGCCGAACAACGACTAACGATGAGAAGGACCGTTCATCGATTCATTAGCGAGCTCACGGAATCGTCGAAGAATCTAGTGCCAAAGGAGACAGACGTCCGCTTTTTTACCGGCGTTAGGGCAAGTTTATGCTCGAGCATTTGAGGGGCACAGTAGCGTCATTCGAGAGGCGACTTGACGAGTCTCTGAAAACCCGAGAACTCATAACCGATTCGGCAAACGAGTCTCAGCCAGAAACGTCTATGCACCGACCAGGCTTTCGCCTTGACTAACAGTTGTCGGATAGTACAAACTCTAGGGGAAGGCATCTTTGCGAGGGTTGGAGACCTTCGATTGCCTTCGTCTTCCCCGTAGACGCTGCATTTACCCGTCGGTCAAATATTCACCACTTGGTTTGATGATTCATCACTCAACGATTCATTGGTTAATCCGCGGATCCGTTAAACCGAGAGACTTCTGTTACCGTTGTAGCATGTAGTCGTAGCAGCAGCAGCAGTTGTCGCGCGAACGCAATACCACATACAAAATAGAGACTCGGATCTATCTATCTTTGCAACATACACCCCTGACATGCAGCACCGAATTCGTAGCGCAGGAAAACAAAGCCTTCACTGAGAGAGAATTTACTTGTTGGAAACGAATCGAGGAGAAGGCTGAACTGATGCAAATCCTAGACAGGGTTGTGTTGTTGTTGTTAGCCAAATTGTTTAGCTCTTCGGCGGGAGGACTACGACGACGACGTGAAAATCGGAAGTACAGGACACTGGTAGTTTTATCGACAAGGTAACAAGAGCGAACATTTTGAAACTGGAAGGGTACACTACCGTAACCACTATTGTGTTGAAATGATAGTCCCTCAACCGACTCCTATCGCGTGCACTGCAGACTGCCAATCGAGCAGCGCAGGCACCTCCTTGACTTCGATTCTAGTCTGACAAGAGCCAATCATTAGCCTGAGCCAAATATTTAGATGATGATGATGATGACCATTGATTGATATTTGGAGTAATGCAAATACTTTAGAGTGTTAGTTAGCCTCAATACTTGTTGTGTAGGCAAGGATCAAGCTGAAGGGAGCTCCGACTTTTTACCAAAGTTGTGCAGAGCTTTCGAGTGCCTGATCTGACTTTAAACGAAAAAACAATAATTGAAATATTGACGATTATGTGCCCATGTTGGACACGAGGCGATAGAGTATTGGCTCCCGGCTCGAAACCCGTTCACGTTCCTCCACAACAATCATTGTGAATGATGAAGCTGTGTCGAGTTCCTTTGATCGATTGTTGATTCCTAAGCTTTTGAGGGTTAGGTGACACACATTGGCGACGAAAGTTGATGTTAAACGTGTGTGCGCGATCTCCGTTACTTTCTCGGCCCGGGAAGCGATTCGCTCGAACTTGTAGAAACCCACTCGTTTCGTTGAATCGGAACGCTCTGTAATCGATTATTATTAATAATAATACAACAACGCGATTGAATATGAAACGATGGAAACAAACAGTAATAACGGAACACTACCGAAACTACTGCATCAATCGGAGATGATAGTTATTCAAGTACAGGATCACGACGGCAGGTGATAGAGATCTACATCCAATATATTTATATAGGGTGTCGCGGTATACTCATCAAACAGATCCGAGGGACAAACTTGTCGAATCTACACGGGGACATGGGGAGAATTCGCAACGGAGGGACAGTCGTGTCTGAGGATGAAGTTATTGACGACAACAACAGCAACAACAAGAGAAAATATGCAAACTCAGTCTGAGCGCAGACCCGAATACGGATGCAATATGATAGGAAGGTGGTCGACAATAACCGAAAGAAAGTATTAGGTTATTTAGGACTCGTATAGGGAGAATACGACAACGAATGAACACGCCTATTGTGCAAGTTCATAGTGAATCACCACCGCAGGATCACTAGATAGTCGCTACGAAGAGCAAACTACAGAAAGCAACCCAAAAAAAAATACGAGAAGCCTGTTGCAATAGAGGAATGTGAGTAAAATAGCAGATGTGGGGAAGAATGCGCACCTGCCGTCAACCGTTTGTAGTGCAAAACGTTTAGACCTCTAGAGAGAGTCAATAACGGGGATTTGAACGTCTCCTCGACGTCAACGGTGTATGATGATGCATTTAAGATGAAAATCACATCACAAAAAAACCAGTTTGAATAACTGTAAATAAATATGTTAGTAGTTGTGTACGATGAGTTCAAGGTCGTATTTTCATTTCCCATGTCCCGTAGCGCCAGGATATACTGATGGAACTCCCCGACACCAGAACAAAGGAGAAACCGTCCCTCCGCCATCGGTAACATTCGAAATTTCGAGGATCCGGGAGGGCAAACGAAGTCAAGAGCTTTCCCTGGAAGACAAATAACGCAGTGTGGGTGGAACGATGTCACTAAACCATTTATTGAACTTATATAACGTGATTTTGCATATCCTAGAGTCTTCTGGCCTTCCTCGGCTTCGGCGGACACAGCGGGGAGGGCGTTTTGTCGGTAATGGACACAATATTGAGTCCCGCCGCTTGGAGGCTTTTCACGGATGCTAGTCGTCCGGGACCAAGACCTCTGATTACAAGACGGACGTCTTTCAACGAGAACCGGAACGCTCTGTATGCGATTGCTGTGGCAGCGGCTTGAGCCGCGACCGTTGTGCCTGGAATACGGAACGAATATCAGTGGAATTTCGCCCAATTAAAGACAGGATGGAACTGCTGTCCGGGCGACAAAGCCTGTGGTGGCCTTTTGATGACAACGTAGAGTCCCTTTCGGTTTCATGCTTTCCCGATGTAAGAACCTAGTTCGGGAGTGCATCCATACCTTTCTTCGTGTTCTTGAAACCTTCGGTTCCACCCGACCGCGTAGCTATTACGGCGCCGTTGGGCTGTGTCAGCGTGCATAACGTATTGTTCATTGAGCATCTGACGTGTAGGATTGGGAGTTCTGAGAATGGCACACCGTTAAACAGCGTGTTGAATGTAACGAGGTCAATCGTGCTGCAACAAAAGTTCAATATTCAGTTTGAGCACAGCATTGAAATCATTTTCCAGAGCGGTTCAACTGTTCTCCGAAAATCTCGACTGAGGACTATCGGAGGCTGTGAGGGAGTTTTGAGGGAGAGATTAACCTTCCTTCTTCGCCATTATAGCTTCATGGTTTTCGATAGAATAATCTTGGAATATAGCGCCCAGATAGTGATTCACGAAGATCGAATCTTGCAGTTTGAGCAAATTCGGAAATGTACGGCAGAGTTTCTGGACATTCTCGAGGAATTTGGAAGGATTTCCGGGGCGAAGTTGAAGACTTCAATGTGGAGACATGGTGACTTCAATATCCGGAGCGAATGTAACCTGTGTTCTGAAGGCGCAATGTCCACTGTTTCGGCTCCCTGAGTTCCTTCATCTTTTTTCGGCAGAGATTTCGCCGCCTCTCTTCTGAGGTTATCTCGAAACAAGCTGCACGTAGTTGAAATCGGTCTAACATTCTGCCAAACGCCGCTCAGTTTCGAGCACATCATCATCGCGCACCGCTTTCATAAACCACCCGGTGGTAATTCTAGCAGGGTTGACGAAGGCTGTGGTACCTACGAGAAAACATCGCGTGGTTCGCTGTGTTACTATTCACGGGCAGGTCCGAGTGACTTCGTTTTCATTTTCCGTCGACGCGGTTCTCATTCAGCGAATTTCATTTTCTCGGAAGAACTTAAAGTCTGAACATTTATCATCGAAACCGTTCACAAGCTTCTTGACGCCTTGGATTGTGTCGAGGATGCTGTGCGGCGTCTCGCGAGATTCAAAAAATGGCGCGCTCTGATGTGTGATCCGGTTTCGAAGTGTTGTGAGGAGTCCTTTTTCCGGTCCCTGTGGCAAGGTACGGCCGATCTCGAAACTTGTCAATGAATATCGAGTGATTTGGGAGAGTTTTACGCTAGTGAACAAGTTGAAATCCCTATCGTGTGGAAGTACGTGCTCTGGGGCGCTCTTCGGGCTAAATTTTGTGTCGTGGAGATGCTTATTTCGAGTGGATTTGTGCGGATTCTTCAGCACTGTGCCTGTGTGGCGGCACGTGAAAACGTGGTTTTTCGAGTTTATTGCACACATTCACGCTGCTTCCGTCGTATCTGACGTTGCCATTCTCGAAGTCCCTGGATTTTCCGTCGGAAGGAACGTCGGAGTCATCGATTCAAGTTCTGATTCATTCAAACTGCGGTAGAACGCCGCGTATGGAACGTTCGAATGTGCGGCGAACCTTTTTCATGACGAGAGTCGAAGTATCTCCGTTGACCCTTTGTGCCAGTTTCTCTGTTTGTCTCGACGGTTTCTGTCCGGAGAACTCCGGAGCCCAAAAGATGTTCACGAGCCAGGGTACCATTTAGGAGAAGCTGACGAGCTTTCCTCCGGGTGCGGTGTTCTGTGAATCAAGCGTGGACTAGGGGAGGTGGTGGAGAATGATCTTGAAGGACTCGCGGGAAGAGAATTTGCTAACAGTTTCTATTTTGATTGCCGCAGATGAACAGTGTCGGACACAAGTGCGTCAAGCCCAATGGCGACAAGCCTACGGAATTCGAGGAGCAAATCGCCCGCACGCTCCTCGAGCTCGAGGTCAGCTCTGAGCTTCGTGCTAATCTGAAAGAGCTTCATTTTGTATCCGCCGAAGAGATCGACTTTGGAGACAAGAAGGCTGCTTTGATCTACGTGCCGTACCCTCAGCTCAAGCAGTATCATAAGATCCACAACCGTCTTGTGAGGTGAGTGCTCGGAGTTCTCTTTCATCACTCAAACGATCTCCATATCTTCGTGTGTTCGATTGTGATTCCTTAGATCCGCATCCGTTTCTTGTGTCCAGAAAGGTGGTTTTGATCGAGCTCTCGTTCGTTTGTAGGGAACTGGAGAAGAAGCTGAGCGGCAAGACCGTGATCTTCATCGCTCGCCGAAAGATCCTGCCCAAGCCTTCCCGTAACGCAAAACGTCAGCCGAAGCAGAAGAGACCCATGTCTCGCACCATGGCGCATGTGCACAACGCCATCCTCGACGATATCGTGTACCCTGCTGAAATCATCGGTAAACGAATTCGTTACCGTCTGTCTGGAAGCTGCCTCTACAAAGTGCACCTCGAAAAGAACCAGCAGACCATCCTAGAACAGAAGATCGACACCTTCTCGTCTGTGTACAAGAAGCTGACCGGCAAGGAGGTGGCCTTCGAATTCAGGGAGCCTCTCGTTTAGACGTCGATTTGAGGAAGGATTTCGGAAGACAAAATAAACCGTTTGTCCCGATGTGACATCCTGATGGTTCTGTTCTCCTTCCCTGTTCTGCTTTTCATGTAATCGTCTGCAGTAGTTATTTCCGAAGTATATTCCTCACAAGAAGTTCAAAGCGAAGCACTAGCGATCAAAATCATTCTTGTTCAAAAGAAAAGAGAGTTCACAGCGAGTTTTAGGCCGAAGGTGTCCGAATTATATTGAAAACGAATAATCAGTCGAGTATTTCATCTTTTAAAATTGCTTGCGATCAGTCGTGAGACATCGTTTCCAAAGGTTGCGGAAAGTTTGCCAGCTTCATGCCCATGAAAATTATTGTTTGATTTCGGTTTAAGAAACGGAATTGAGACTCCGTTGGTTAAGTTACAAGGGAAAATCGAGGGTAGTGTGAGACAGAAGTTCTGCCCGTGTCCAATTTGGCTGAAAGTTCAACTTTTCTCGAAGAGCTTTGCGAGTATTACTAGGCGCATATATTTGACAAACTTTTCCTCCGGATTGTTCTTCCGTAAAGTTTCTCGTTGTGGTCACATGGTCATCAACAATCACTGTGCCTCGTGATTGTTCTTGCGGCGATTTCTCTTCTCGGAGACTTTTACTTCGTCTCGAGAATTTTTCCTCTTCTGGGTTGAAAGCGACTTCGGCAAACTTCCCAGCTGCTCATCGAGCCACAAAATGAACTGCCTGATGTCTTTCAACATCATCGTCTGCTCTATCTGGTCGTAAGCTCTGAGGATCTTACTCACGTAGAAGAAGTGATCGATAATAAACACAGGGAACATTCCCATGTGAAAATAGTTGCGGTAGTCGTCCCCGTACACGACGGTGTTGTGGTCCTTTACGATCTGATGTACCTTAAGTCCAGCCTTGAAGACACAATGTGGGGCTGGCTCAGATAACATCAACGCAATTAAGGGCTCGTAAACTTGCTGTGCGTGCTCAACGTCCCACATTTCGTCGGCCAGCCTGATGTAGTTGGCGTCGTTGGATAAAAATCGTTCCCATCGCTCGTTATGTGATGCGGCGGCTCTGAGGCATTCGGCCAAGCGCTGCGCTCCAGGATCACCGATGTCCCGCAATGTTCGCGACATTACAACCAAGCGCTGCCCATAGACTTTGTGGAGATGAAGAAGCTGTGCGAAAAGCTCGAGTTTTTTCGCCGGCTGACTCATGGTCTCCTGAGTGGAATCCTCCTGAATCACTTGAATCGGAGTCACTTTGGCACGAACAAGTAGCTAAGACGCACTCTTCCTGAGCTCTATCGGATGACAGCTGGGAGCGAACATATGTACATGTCACCGGGCGGGTAACGTGCGAATCCCGACGAACACGTTTCGCTGCACGTTATCGAATTAGTGTGTTTCAACAGTAACAGACAGCTCGTTACGGAGATCCGGCGGGAAAGGAGATCTGATTTGGACCGCGCGCACTGATCGTTCTCCGTACGATTCGGATCCATAGCAGACGTAACGACTCACGCCTCCAGGCGACAGGCAACCAACCAATCAGGCAATGAGATAACCGTAACCATTCCTCTCTCATCTCGCCATGAACGAAATTTGCAGTCTCGTTCAGCGGCAAGTTTCTATTGAATTTCGAAATGTGCAGATTTGTTCTGTAATATTCCGTTTTCATGATTGTTGTTCGATGATGCCGAAAGAAGAGTTCTCCTTTCGAGTAACGGAATCAAATATCGCAATGCTCATTTTGTGTCCTACTTCTGTTTTCGACTCGAGGTATGACGATACCGATCGCTCGTTGCACAGACTCGTTGACCGATGAGTCCGTTGGGTGCCCTTACGACTGTTCTCGCTGCATCGAACTCCGTCGGAGCAAAACATTCTCCGACCGGCCCTCTCTTTCAAGCACCGAGCGACACCGCAGTTGATTCCAACACTGCACGATTAGCCCTTCGAGGTATATTCCCCCTTCCATCAATGAATCCGCTTCCCGGCGAACGACGAGACCGCGATTTGCCTCACTCAGACATACGAATACGAACTCTCGTTCGATCATGGTCGTTTGTTGTTTACACGGATGTCTATGTATCTGGGGGTTTGGAGTTTTTCATATCGTTTTTTTTCTTTGCCAACGTATGTTGACGTGCGATCCCGAGTCCAATCTGTCTGTTTGCTCTCCCGGAATCATGGGAGCAGTCGCGGAGAAATGGAGTCATTCGCTTCGTGGTTTGAGAGGCGTTTGATGTCATGGGACGACCAAAGACCTGATTTTTCAATCAATGTTCATTTGATCATCGAATGCATCATGAACGGTATCGCCTGTATAACGAGATTCGGGTTTCAGAAACCTGCGATCGGCCAGGGTCAGGATAATTGAGTTTTCAATGATTTCCAAGCATCAATTGTAGAAGCCACGTTGTGATAGAAGAGACCTATGCGACTATTGGAATCTGACTTGAGTGCGGAGAGAGTCGGATTGTTGGGAGTCCTCATTGTTTTCTTCGATCCTCACTCTGATGTGAGAGGTTCAACTTCCTCGAACGGGAAAAAACGTCTTAAAAAACGAGCGAAAGTCACACTTCACAGATTCAAGGGCGACTCAAACGAAGAATTAGAATCCACGACCTGCTGTTTGCAAAATGTATAATAGCGCGGTCGCGGAGGGTCAAGGGGGCAAGAAGTCTCAAGGTGGATTCAAGGGATGCAGTGACCCGGGAACTCTTCTGTCCATTTTGTGACGAGTGGAGCCTCGTGATTACGAAGGAGAACCCGACGAAACGCGTCCAGCAGAGAGGAAGATCTATCGCCTGATAGTTGGCGATAGTTTCGCACGTTGTCTCAGGTCTACAAAATCAAGGAACACGTGATCGATGGGACAGCTGGTTCCCTGTGCTCTTCCTCGACGGAGTCCTCCAGCATCTCTTTCCTCCATAAATGATTCCAATATGTTTGCGCGGAAAACTGAATCCAGCATTACATATTATGACAGGCCTCAAAAAAGCTTTGTGGAGTAAAACCCATCGTGTGATGTGATTTCGGCAAATGTGTCCTATGTAATACTGATGCTCCAGTGAGTGGAAGGAGAAGGAGTTTGGGCGGTCTGAGAGAGAGGACCTCCAAGGTTCCTGGGAGGCGGTCCCTTTCCGCCAACCTGATCTCACCTGGAGAGGGAACGGAGTCGGAGTCCGTATACGACACACGGGAGTTTACGTCTCGGTATAGGAGACGTCGCGACAAATATGGAAACCAGAAACGTATCGAGTGAAAGTTTCGGGGAAGGACAAGCTCTTGAAAACCGTAGCTTGAGGAAAATAGATTAAGATTCTGAGAATGATGGAGTAGTTGTTGCTTGCGGAGCTTCTGGACCGCAAACGAGACTTCTTCCACGTCATCAATCCTTCCGGCGGTGAGCTCATTCCCCCATTGCTCGGAATTTACGAACCATGTGCTCGAATGATTACAAAACTCCCTTATGATCGCTGAGTATCTGTTCGTCGTCAGACTCGTTGAGTAGGGTGGTCTAAACGGGGACGGTTGAGTTCGATCATGACCCGTTGGCAGCTCCTTGGAGATTTCCCAAAGCTAAGACTCCGTCGGGAAACTAAGCGTATGGCTCGGAGGGTCTAGTTGGACGAGAACTTCTTATCTGAAAGTATCCCGAGTCGCAGCCACGTACCCGAATTGTATTGAATCTGTCGACGTTTGCGAAACGAAGACCGCGAGTCTGTGAGCACTTCCGTCGACTCCTGAGTCGGATTGCTTGCTCGAAACGCCTCGCATCGAACTGGTTTTCTCTTTCGGTGTGTGTCTATCTTTCCTTCCCTCTCGTCCAACCAAACAAGCCCGTGTTGCTGTTGCTCAACTCTGGCTTTTTTCGTCTTTAATCACGGAGGGAACTCCGTTCGCGTCCAGCACGTTTTCAAGCCGAGCTCAAAAATCGTTTTTGCTGCGCTCGCTCCTACTCATCCGGATTTCGCGCACGCTCGTGGAATATTGAATTTGAAATACGTTTCACCCGGCAACTGGAGCGACGATGGCGAATGCCTCGCACGGGGAAGGGGCGCGATTGTGAGAGGAAAAGAGAAGAATAACAAATTTCGGTCCTGTGGGAGTGAGTTCTATTTTTGTCGAGCGAAAACCGTCGACAGCGACGTTGAACGCTGCAGGCTTGTATCTGGCCGGATCCAGATGCGGAAAAATTCATGAGAGTCTCTGCATGTGCGAAGTCATCGAGTAGCGATCAAAGAGCTAGTCAATCCGTCGGAGACATTTTTTCTGCCGCCACATCCAGGATTGGCTCCACAGCTGATCTGGCACCGAGGTCCGGTCTTTTATTATTCGGAAGAGTTTTCAAAGGTCCGAGGAGGATTCTTTGGAACTCAGCTTGAGCGTTGCGTCTCTGCCGACCGGACTTCATTCTTCAAGAATCCACTTGTCCGCATGCCTGCTCGCATGTTACGACGGACAATCGGAGATAAAAGAATCAGGTAGGTATCAGGATCCGAGAGCTTTCTAGGATACGACATTCATGGAAGAACCGCCGTACACCTTCTGCGTGATGTCGCAGACCTAAAGAGAATTTGGTTTTAGGAACGCGGTATGTTCTATATCGTCGATTTCAGGGTTTCGACCCGTGGCGCTTCTGCTACGAGTCTTGAGTTTGGTGCCGGGCTCGATTTCGGGACCTTTGCCCGTTGTCCCCGCGAAATTCACGGAGAACAGGCGAGGCTCTGGAGCTAGATGTCTGATAATGCGTTCAAAAGGTGCGTGTTCTCGTGCTATCGCAACAAAAAAAGGTTTTTGACTATCGGATCGATAGGACTCGAGTCAGGAGAGTCGATATCAAAAGCTTCAGAATATTGAAAATTTTAGGAAATTCTCAATTTTCTGTATCCACTCGCAGGCGCCTATACGGAAGGGGGGCCAAGACTGTTTCGGGGGGGGGGGGGGGGGGGGGGGGGGGGGGGGGGGTCGATGATGATGATCGCTGCAATGGAGGTCTACGGGAGGCTGTCCATTTGTTTTGATTGTCGAGAAAAGTGACTTGGCGCGTTTTGAAGATGAAGTTCTCATTTGTGACTTTGGTTGAGCATTCCCACGAGCTGTTAACGAGTGGAACGAGCTCCCGTCTTGCGGTGTAAACGCGGTGAGGAAACTTATAGGTCGACAGTTGGTTTTCTTCGAGGCTCTCGTCATGCTCCATTCTCTGAGAGGTCGTCTTGATATCGTCCCATTCAGGAGATTCTTTGACCCAACCGGTTAGTTTGTGGCGATCTCCCCTCTCGAAATAAAACCAAAATATTTCCAATTCGCTTGTCTGACAAAGATTAACTCAGCGAAGCTTTTCGAAATTTCCACCGAGGCCGTTCGCAAGGATGCAGAACATAAGTTGCTAAGCTGATACTTCTGGAACATCTAAACAAAGAGAGCGAGAGAAAGAGACTTCTCGCTTTCCAAGCACTCGACAAGAGTGCGAGGAACGTCCTCCAGAGACTGTCCTGAGTTTGCCTGGTTTATCCGAGTCAATATTCATCAGCTGCATCGAAACTCGAGAGAACTCCGGGAATCATTGCAGAACGTCGTCGTCGTTCAGATGAAACCATTGTCGCACGATTTCCTCACACGAAGAATTCAACGGAACTGTCAGAGCGCTTCAGGCGTTTGGCCGAGCGAAATGGATACACATTCATCGACACGAGAATTCTGATCTGGACCTGAGATTCGATATCTCCTCGCTGGTGTGGTTTTTGATGTACACTCAACGTCTTTCATCTAAGAATTCAAGGTGCAACGGATGCAGTTTTCCAGATTTGCAACGTTCGGGCTGGCGGAAAACGCTCGCGTTTCTGCTTCGATACAATGAGAACTGAATTCTTGGAAGAACGTTCGCCAGTCAACCATGAATACGGATGCCTGTCGCTCAAAACACACAGAGACGAAGACGTCTAGGCTGCTGCGGCAGAAGTCTGATCTCTCCTGAAAGGTCCTGGCGGTGTCCGTGTGGGTCTCACCGATCCACCCGACGTCTCCGTTTGGACTTTTCACATTTCGCGAATAGTAAAGGAGATAATTGCGAATGGCAAAGCTCGAGTTCCTTCCGAAAACCGCTCAAAGTTCTCGCTGGTTCGCAACGACTCGAGTTCTTTCTAATTTGCTCGCGAGAACGATGCTGGACACAAACGGACCTTGAATGAACACGAATGAATAAGACTCTGAAATGCAACTCATTGAATTACCAGCAACAAAACCGGAACGGTGTCCGCTGTGTGTTCGAAAGTTCCAGGCAGGTCCCTCCTTCTCGACTGCCAGAGCCCAACCTGTTGAGAGGGATCGAGGGTCCTTTCCATCTGGGACCCTTTCTCCGAACCGCGGTTCGGTAGCGAGTTCCAAGTTCCTCACGGTCGGCGACGAACGCAAGGAGCGCTTCTGAAAAGGATACGGTCCCGGTGACATACTTGTTGTGTTTACTCTTTCGTTATAAGTGCCCGGAACTGACTGACCGACAGACAGATTGGTTGACAAAGCTATCGGACAGATCGACATATCAACAAGTGCGTCTGCAACGGACTTTCCACCTCTGCAGCGAGAAGGTAAGAGCAATAGCGAAACAGGTGGTTCATTTTGCGCGACGACTTTTCGAAGAGGGAAACCTGAGACGGTGATCGTTGAAAGTCGCCAAAACTTAAACGATCTAGCCGCTGTCAAGAAAATAGCTCTCGGATTTATTTATGAACTGTGATCGTGAGTGTCGTTGAATTTGACGCCTCAAACGATGCGGCTAATTATCCGAACGGTCTGATGAAAACATCGTCGCTAATTTGCGTGCCCACTCAACATTGAGCCGCTGTCCAGGGCCCTTACACTTCGCCTGCATTTGGTTTGGTTGAGCACGTTCGCTACGAGACACCAGACGTGTTCGAATTGCACAAGCTTTCACTGTAGGGGAACTTTCTGATGCGGAATACCCACCGCAGACACTCGCTCTTGATGATGGTTGTTGTGGATTTCGTGTGGGTTTGTTTATTCCCTGAATTTCTGAGTTTCCGGAGCGTCTGGAGACTTGTTCCACCATTTGGGAGACCCCTAGTCCACACGAATTTTCCCAAGCTCCCAGTCGCGCATGATGCCTCGAATATCGCCGGAGATCGTCATTTCGGAGTCGTGGGCTCATCCATCACTCCATTGAATAATTTATCAATCTCGTGAATTATTCCGCAAGCCATAAAGTCAGGATCTCAAGTCGAAAATTCGATTGTCTGAGTGATTAAGCCAAACGGGAGAAGAAACGACACCTCATTTTTCTTCATGAACAACTTCAGCGTCTGGAGCACGTAGATCGAGACAAACTGGAAACGGGTTGAGACACCATCTTGCCACCGTTGTAATTGTGATTTATGTTATTTTTTTTTTCACATTTACTGCTGCTCTGCGAATGGAACAGATTTTTCTCTTTCTCTCTCTGTGTTCTGGTAATGGTTTCATCGCATCCGCAACAGCACCAACGTTAGCAACAGGAAACATCGGTGACCGATGAAAAAAGTAACTGTATCTGAGTAGCTGCATCAGTACACCATGTACAAAGGGCCGACTCGCGTGAATTGAAGCACTTGTAATAGCTTTACAGTCTTTTCTATCAGCGTCGTGTGGCGGATTCTATTCATAGCATCGAGACTCGCTGTTTTCGGTTCACTCATTCGATCGTCTCCTGTAGCGTTCTCGAATTACACCGGACCCTCATTGGATGCTGCTCGGGTTAATGTTGCGATGACCGCATTTGCGAGTGACGGGACACCTTCGATGACAGAAAACTCCCCTTACCCCCCCCCTCCTTGGAAATCTCTGAACTTCCCCCATTTAGGTTTGGGGTTTTGCTCGCTGTTTCTACGGATGGAAGCGGTTTGGTTTGCCGATTTCCAATCACAACTCCAAAGAAAGCCTGGAGGAAGTCGCAGTGGAATCGTCAGTTGAAGAATGGAGTTGCTGTTGAGACCGAGGATGCTCGGTTCCTTCGCTCTTTTCTCGATTAGGGATCGTGCGCTCGAAGGCTCGGTCATGTTTGCGCCAAAGCCGGTGCGCGGAAGTGGCGGGGCACGCTCACCGACACAAAGTCGCACTCACTCGGTGGCTGAGTATTGTGGCTGTCGAACCTCGGCGTGATCTGAGCTGTTCCTCCTGACCTGAGCCGGAACGGATTGCCGAGCACTTAAGGTTGACACAAGCTACTCGGAAACCCTTCCTTACGCAATCACCTCGTCGTAAAGCAGCCGACCAAGACCGGCTACAGCCACAATGAATGAAAATTCAAGTCGCGCACCACCTGATTACCGCCCTGCTCGAACACCCTAATATCCTGAGGATATTTGTGCAAGGCTTCTCCTTCCTGCCCACCTGTGCATGACCCGTAACGTTGCGTCGAGGGATCCTTGCGTCGCCGCAGTGTAAATAGAACGCAGTTTCGGACTTGGTGGCCAGCTGACTGACTGACTGAGTGGAGCAGGCTGGCGTTCGAATGGAGTCCGAGCATGGTCCGATGGCGGTTTTGTATCATATTTTGGACCACTCGGAGTCACTGGCGGAGAGCCTATTTTAAGGCCGACATCCGCGTAAACGAAATTAGAATTCGGCTCACCCCCGCTGTGCACACCCTTCGCTGACCTCCGTGCTGAGAGCCAACATCGTCTCGGACTCCGACCAGTCTGAGAGTGTTTACCGCAGGCGTACTTCGGATGAAAGAATGCTCGATCCACAAAATATACCACGGAATGTCCGCTTCTCGCAGCTGTCGTACGCCAGCGTCATTTTTTGTCAGCGCACATAACTAGCATCCGACAGTCTCTCGACAGCCACGGAAAGTTCTGTGGACAGTGCCCCCAACCGACTATCCGAGGATGCGAGAGCTCCCTAATTGCTGATACCTCCGTTCTGTGGAGGCTTCATCGTCCGATCGCCCTCAGGTGACCAGGCTTTTGACGTGATAAGTGACGACTGCCTGGGCACGTGAACGCGCGCTGCCTATGTGTACCTACGTGGGGGTGTTCATGACGTAATGCTGGCTCACGTTCACCGTGACCACGTTGTGAACACATGACCTTGGAGCTTCGGTACCGCACTCATTATACAGTGGTAGATCCAGGATGGGGAAGGGCGGCGATCTCCCCTCTTCCCCTTCCCCCACCCCTTGAGTTCCCCTCCGACTGATAGGGCTCTGTGATAACAATCCCGCCTAACCCTTACCCCTGTGAGATGGCGCGAAAGTTTCGTGCTTCCCCCTCTCCCCCTCTAAAACAGCGGGAAACGCTCATGTAGTTCGTTGCCCTACAACCCACAATGGTACTTCATCATTTCTTGTACTTTCGCCATAAATGACTTCTTGATGAAGCTGATGATTCCGCGGTTCTCGCCATCATGAGCTGGCTCTTTGTTGGATAAGTATCAGTTCATTTTGATGAGGGAGATGCTAATGGAGAGAATGTCGATGGCGGAGACGGGTGGGATGGGAAGCAGCCACGATGCGTTTCCCACTCGGACTTTCCGCTGGAGCATGCACTTTTCAGATTCGCCGTGTTTGTCATCGTCTTGGATCGGCAACCTGAAAGGCTCTTAGCGGTGGGCTGTTCAGTAATGCACAACAGCGGCGGCGGCTGCAGCAGCAGCAGCAGCCTCAATTAGTCTATTGAGGGAGCTCCGTTGATTACCGCTTACTACAAAAAAAAGCTTCGTTTGATTGGATGCAAGCGAGCGAGCGAGCTGGCAAGCGAACACGCCGAGGGTCGCTGGCTCGCCCATTCGATCGGTTCAGGCGCCCATCATGCCTCCAGCCTACGGCGATCTTCCGGGGGCGGGGGCGGCTCCTTCTCAGAAGACATATTTCGATCTCGAACGACTAATCTTTGACATTGCACTTCCGCAGTAGCCGTTCCACGCAATCGAACAGTCAAGAGGATCAGCAGCTGAATTATTTTCGGGATTCGGTCGCGTGAATTTTGCACCTCGAAACGCTTCACACATTTGTCATATGTTTGAGTCGCGGCTGGGTAACGGTCCAGCGGGATCTTCAGTCCCTACAGACGCATTCCTAGAGGACTAATTCAACAAACTGCGCCGCTTTCTTTGATCTGCGACTCGCATCAAAATGTTTGGAAATATTGTTACTCGTGCTGCTGCAATGCAACCACCCATTCCAGGATGCACTCATTAGATGTGCGCGGCGGAACGCGCTACGCTCATGGCTGAATGCGCACTCGATCGAAAACAAAATGATTTCAAACCTCGCGTCGCTCCCAACTATCGGAGGTTGTGAAGCGTCGATCGATCCGTCGCGGGTGAACCAAAAGTTCGGAGACTGGCGGAGTCACTTGTTTGTCGTTCTTCGGATGGAGTCAGGAATCGAAGCGAAACCGAAGAGCCGATTGGGAACAGGAGTGGCTTCTGATGGTTTTTACATCCGAGTGAGATGATGCAGTACTGACGAATTATTTCACCGAGCGTCACGTGATCGCGGGAAAAATTTGGCAAAATCAGGGAAACGCTTCCCACAAGGAAACAAACGTAAAGAAAGCTTCTGTATCGAACACCTGATCTATTAAGGAACTGTTGAGCTTCCGAGACTCCGCCTCTTCGACGATGACGCACGGGCGGCGGGCGTGAACCGTTCAAACCCGCATCTGCCCCTTAGCGCTGCAGCTGTTGTGTCGCATATGCAGGTGTGCGTTCGGCAGGATTCAAAGAATCGGCTTGAGCCACATTTTCCAGGAGGGACATCCGGGGAGAGCTGAGGAGCGAGCTTTAGATGGTTGGCAGTGACAGGAACGGGAACACATGGTCCCGTCAGGTGGCGGTGTAGTTTCCTCAATAGATTTTGAAAGGAAGAAAAAAGCCGTTATATCTTTCGCGTGAAAATATGAGAAGAGAGAGAGAGAGGGTGAAAGAGTTTCGCGCCTGACTCACAGAGGAGAATTTTTCAATGTCCGCCTTCGGAGCAGAGGAATCCGCGGGGTCTTCCCGGAGGTCGCGGCCCCTCGCCGATGCGGTTATCGCGATGAACTTTCACTTGGAGGCGCTAACCTTCCGAATACAGTTCGGACCTTTTTCGATTAGGGAGGGATCCGATTTCCTCGAGGGCTTCATCCTTGTTTGGCACTGGTTCTGCAGGTCACGATGCGTAATCCTGCGCAATATGACAGTGGAAATTCCTCGAAGTTTCCCAACCGTTCCCAGTTGGAAGAATCGTGTGTCTTTTTTCTTTGCCTCGGCGGCTTTTCACATGCCTGTACATAGTCAGTCAGTCAGTCAGGCGGTGGCATCGGTTGCAATGCTGTTCGGCATCGCTTACAACACAAACGGAACTCACTTGCGGCTCGACCTTGGGTACATATTTACGGTATGGCGTTTTCAACGCGGAATCCCGACTCTGCGTTGTAGCAAAGTACACATTCACGATTTTCGTCCAGCGAGGTACGAAAATCTTCGAGAATCGATTCCGTTGATGCTCACCATGTCATATTTGACGTCGCATCGACGCGAATGTTCTCGCGACATTTCGTTCGGCCCTCTCCAAAGATGTTGATTCAGAGAATAGAGAAACAAAGCCCAAAAGAAACAAGGGGGGAGGGGGCAAACCGGAATGGGGGAGCGGAAAGCACGGTGACCGTGGAGCGGAAATATACTGAGAATCTCCGCAGATTTGATTCGGCGGTCCCGAAACGGTGAGCAATTGCAGTGCGTGTTCGTCAGTCCGATACGATGTATGCATTTATGTGTGCCACGCAACATTAGCTTGCAAATCAGCCCCGACGCATCACGGATTTCGGTCGATGGCGTACGAATGCGACACTGGTTGTGTTGTTAGAAATTAAAGCAGACTATCGCGGACTTCCGAGCGCGGAAACCTTTGAGTGCACTCGGCGACGGAAGGTCGCACATATTTTCGATCGGAGCGCTCAGAAATCCGGAATGAGACGGCATAGATTTCGATGCGTCGGATTTGGAAAGGAGCGGTCTCCTTTTTTCTAAAACCATTATTCCTCGTTTCCGAATGAATATCACGAAGCGATCTGAGTCGGAAGGAGTTCCTTCCGTTCCCTTCAAGGGTTCTGAAGGAGGTTCCCTTCAGTCTCGAAATCAGGCTCCAGAGATCGACGACAGAAGTCCGGAACGAAAAGCAATAATAAATCAGCCACGAACGCGAAATCGTGAGAATTGAGTCGTTCGGAAGAATCGTCATTGCGAGCTGCGGGTTCTGCACTGCATGCAAGTGGACCCGGAGAGATGGTCGATTGCGGAAGCTTTCGATCCGGCTGAGAAGTAGACTGGAACCTAGTCCATTCTCCTCCAGGTATCGGATAAGGAAAGATCCAAGGGAAAAAATCAGATGAAAAATCGAGCAAGGAGGCCATCGAGACAGCCTTGATTGGGAGCTGTGGTAATAGCAAAGCGTGAAAGTGCATCAAATATTTATGCAGTCGGCGGCGGGAGCAAAGCAAGCCAGTCTGCAGCCTCCCGCTCCCACAACCAGAATCTGGTCGCTGCTGTTGCAGGTACCTGAGTGCAGCTGCCGGCAGATGCTGCTCATTATGCATGGCGCGCTTGTAGGGCCCCCGGTCTTCCCGGCACAGCTCGGATATCTCGCTCTCCTCGCAGCCAGCTCGCCTCCACCATTTCCACAACATTGACCCGTTCCCAACAAGTTCCTGCCGCGAGTTTCAACCTGCAGCATTCTGTCGGTAACCCACGCACAGCGGCATCCTGAGTTCACGGGTCGCGGATAGAAGTTTTCCGCTGAGGGTTTCCGTCAAGGAATCCCGCAGCGGAATTCAAACAGAAAGTCCCGTGATCGTTTTGTGACGATACGTGCCGCGCGGAGCGAAACAAAGATCACCGGGGCTGAAAATTCCAGCATTTTGTCAGCGACCTCGTTGTTGCGATGCTGGTATCAACTGAGCCAGCCGACTTATCCCTTGAGAGGAGCACAAATATTGAAAGCGTCGGCAAAACTGCCTCGAGACAGAAATGGAAACAGAGAGGTCTTCGGCGCGACGGGATCAAATCAATGAAAGCACTCCGCGATGCCCCTCTGCCGTACAGACGCACGTTCGGATGATGAGATAGAAATTCGATGAAGCGCGAAATTCGATTTCGGTTTAGAATCTTTTGAAACTTTGTCTTCCGACACCGCGTGCGTTCAGTAATCTGCATTGAGGTTCGTTCGTTTCTGGTTTCGCGGTACTTCACGAAACCCCAAACTGTCGAGCGCTCTCCTGACAGTTCGAGGAATTCCGACAACCAAAACAAGCTGAAGAACGTTACTCGAGCGCTTGTCGCCAGCAATGTCCCCTTCTACGTGAGATAAAAGAGGGACAAGAAGGGGGACGGTGGGGACTCGATGAGATTGCTGGAAGCCGACGAAGACTCCTTTTTCCCGCGCGCTGAGAGAGTGTTGAAACACGATTGCAGTGCGGAGAAAGACCTCGCTCGGCTTTTCCCATCGTCTGCCGTTTTTGGTTCGTCGACACTTGCTCTTCCTGAGTTTCGCAGCGGGCGACAGGAGTCATTCGGCAGGAAATGTCCAGTTACAGCGGGAGTTTCATTGCAAGATGTTTTTCCCTGTGGTAGAAGAGTTGAATGAGGTCGACTTCCTCCAGACGGTGAGAACGTTCTCTGCCGAGAGGGACGGACACCCGATACGCTCCTTCCAGCTGCGTAGTTTTACGGAGCTTTCCTCGTTCTGGTCCCTGTCGTATTCTTCTGCTCCATTCCCCAGTTTTCCTCTTCTCTTCCGTCCTTAACCTTCTCGCTGAATCCTTTTGGAGCGCGCGTGTCCGTTCCTCTCTCCCTGGAGTGTACGAAGCTCTGATTTCTTTCGAGGAGACTCCGTGATCTCTTCCCTGGATTCGGTTTTGTAGCACGGTCATCGAAGCAAGGATAAACCGCAGACCCGTAGATCGCTATAACATGCGCTGCGAGCGGCATCCGTTTTCATGACTTCACTCGTGCTTATAACTCTCTTGAGCTGCTTCCCGCGTTTTCCTCGGTTGCATTTCTATCCGACCGCCTCGAATTCCTTTTCGGTTCATCTTGGCTCTTCGTTTTCTGTTCGCTCCTGGCAGCTCAGACCCCGACCAGCTCTTCTGGCGGCGCCATAGAGTATTACAGTCGTCGCGGACCTCCTGTCCCGCGCATTTCATTAGGCCCGTAACGGGCGAACCCGTCGAAGTTTTACAGTCTGCGTGTTATGATCTCGACAAACTTGTCACTTCACTAACAGATAATTAAATAGGTAGTTCGGCAAGCCTTCGATTCGGAAACGCTCGAGGTGTGAGAGAGAGAGAGAGAGAGAGCTCTCAGAAAGCAGACGTGGATGAAGGGTTCGGTCTGTCAAAGAATGTCTTTGAGAGCAACGTGGGGAATCAGCTTTGTTGGACCTTCCGTCCGCCTCCTCCCTCGCTCGGCTGATCCTTTTCTCGCGTCGTCAGGGCTGTTGTCAGTGTCGAGCTCGCATTTATTCCGCGCTGGCTGAGTACTCGCACCCGTTCGGAAGTCGTTGGATACACGAGCACAATTCCACAATCGATTCAAAAAGCTGCGTCTCCTTCGGGAACCGCGACCGAGAGAAAACCAAACGAGTTTAATAGACGGCGCTGACGATCCCACAGGGGATTACTGTACTCCGTACAGTGCCTATCCACCTTGCCGCCCAGCTGTTTGCCTGTCTGCTCGCTTGGTCTTGTGTTCGCTTGCGTGCACTTTTACGAGCTAATATCAACGGCGTAGCTCGGATAAAGTTTTGAATCCGGTTCTCTTTTCGGATTAGGTTTTCTCCCCGCTCCTCTCCGGCTTTTCGAGCGTGCCGTGCCCGATGCTGTCATTCGTTTGATCGATGCGTGTGATCAACTAGACAGCGATCTATAAAATAGCGGTGGCGAAAATAATGATTGGGATGGCGGTGATGATTGAGCGGGAAAGAGTGTCCGGTAAACGGTAAGACGAAACCAGCAGCTGTCGCCCCAGCTGAAACCGTTGCGAGGTCGCGAGGGTTTTTTCTTGTAGCTCCCGAACAAAACAATCATTCCGCCTGGGAAGCGGTGTTCTGAGTCGTCTTGAGCAATATCGAGAGTGGTTGCAGAGCTTTTACAAAGGATTCGAGAGGATGAGGAGAACAAAAAATAGGTTTCCCCACCCTTTTCATTCCCACAACGGCAGTGTAGGAATAGTTTCACGCGAGTCAAATACGACCGAGTCGTGGGTGGTTGTCATTTCGCCAGATTTGTTGTTGTTGTTGTTGTCATGGCTGACGGTGTTTTCGTTGTCGTCGACTCGCTGTCGAGTTGTTGTTTCCGCTCCTCTTGCTACGGTATTGCCGTTATTCTAGTGGTAATGCGGTTGTTGTAGGAATTTCGTCGTTCGAGAATTCCTGTTGCTCTCGACCATATCATCTCGTTTCTCTTCGTTCGTCATACCTTTTGTTTCTGATCACTATTTGTGAGGAATTCCGTTCCATGAAGGAGTCGATGGATTCCTTCTGTCTTCAAATCCATGTCGTTAGTTCTACTTTCAGACGATGGCGGTAGTTTTCACCTTTCCGGGTTCATTGTCGCGGTGATTCGTGGCATTTCATTCGTTGCTTCTGTCTTGTTGTGTTGTTGTTGATTCTGTTGTTCTGGTACGGTGGTCGTCACTACGATATCATCGGCATTGTTCTCCTGCGAAACAACTGGATGACGTCTAGTCGCGCAACTTGCGCAATATTTTGTTCGAGCTTAGTCAGTTCAGACTAAGGTGGGTCGTCTGCAGCCGGACGGCCAGGCCGCCGCTTTAGCGTGAATTTCAAATAAGTGGTGATGGATCGCGCTCTCGCAACACCACCAGCAGCAACAGTTCTTACTTGGTCCAACGCCTCAAGCTGCTACATAAATAACCAGCATCCCTCCCGCCCTCGGAACACGGGAATCACCGAAACCCGCGAAAACTCCTGAAACCGTCACGGAAATCTTGGAATTTCGGGAACTAACATTCTCAAACGATGACACTGAGTGGGATCTGGAATCCACGACTTCTGAGACGCTCGAGAGACAAGGACGTCGTTTGATATCGTCGCGACGGTGTGAAGAGTAACCACAGCCCGGACGACGCTGCAGCTGAAACCATGAGAGCCGGAGTAGGGCGGGCACTTTCGCGTGCCTCGACTTGAATTCGCGACGCGTTTATCCCCTAAGGTACTTCGGGAAAAACGGGCCAAGTGAGTGAGTGAGTGAACTCGAGCCGAGCACTCGCAACTTGCTGTCTGCCGCCTCGTTTTTCCTGCTGGACTAGCTCTCGTTATCTTTCAATTCACTCGTTCGCTCACTTTCTCGCCGGCTCACGCCGGGGTACTTCGTTAGTGGAGCGACGTTGTTTGTGACAATTCGATTTTTTAGTTCGGCTTTCTATTCAAAGCCTGTCGCTGTCGTCGTCATCGTCGATTTCGTCTACAGCATGCGGACTGACCTCGCGCACCAACAGCTAGACGAGCTCGAAACGAAGATTGTGGGCGACTACCGCTGCTTTTCTTGTTTTGCCCGAGAACTCTGAATAGAAGGCACGAGCGAGGAGAAGGTTTTATTATTCAAATGACCAACGCCAGTTGCTTGTCCCATTGTTCGTGAACTTGTACTCAAGCTCGCTTGGAAAAACGAACAACAGTTCGAGGCAAGCCTTCAATCGAGCGTACGGCATCGAATACGCGTTCCATTTGTTTTACTCCGGACGCCTAACGATAAACGAATTTGACAAATTCTCTCTCGACTTCGAAGGTTTCCACTCGATTTCGTTCGAAAAACTCCCGAGTTATACAAACCGATTCTCCAGACAAACAGGCGTTCCGGAAGCATCACATGCAATGATGTTGTGGAGGAGATTTCCTGCAGAAACAAAATGGTTCCGTACCTTTCTAGGTGAACAAATACATTCATTGTCAACGATCAGCTGACCAGCGTTCCAAACTTTAATGAAATTCACTCAAGAATGTGGACGCGATACGTTCCGAACTATTGTCACATTCATTTAGGGCGAGAACTTGGGCGGTGCGGTTGACAAATCATGGTCAGAGTCGATATTGTCTGAACGCACGTGCCGCGGATGTTTTCTGGTCTTCGAATCTGGAGAGGCCGCGCCTGAGGCTTTGGAATTGACAGAAACTAGAGAAGTTCCTCTTTTCATCGATTCTCAGATCTCTCGGTCTTTTTGATACATTTGATTCGGTTCTGCGAAATTCAAGTAAAACTGTCGTCTTCCGGAATGTTGAAAACAATCCGAAATAGATTCTCAGATTTCTCAGTCCTTTGATACTTTGATTCGGTTCTGGGGAATTCTGGAGAGGAATCTATGAGCGAGCGACGAAAAGTTCAAGTAAAGTGAGTCGTCTTCCGGAATGTAAACAATCCGAGATAGCTCAATTGAGAGAATCTTTTCGAGACAATGGCCTCCGTCTAGACCAAAGTTATTCGACGCTCTCGTTCTCGATTTCGATTCCTCTCGCCGAACTGTAGTCGAAGAAGGTTTCCTCAATATGGCCAGTGAGTTGGATGGTTTCGCTCCTCGGAGATTTTCTCGTATGCTGTTGTGGTTTTCTGTGAGCGTCGGCGGACCCTCTTTCGTATTTTATTCGCCTGCCTTCGTGTTCTTCCGTCCGCTTGGCAAATCCTTCACTGCCTATTTGGTCATTCTATTTGTAGATTGCGATTCCCCTGAGCGGATTCCGAGCACACGTTCAAAGCACGCAGCCCATTCATTCATTCGTCCGCACATCTGTGAGCTCGAAAACCGTCGACTAGAATTCCCAACGACGACACGACCGACCGACGCCTTGGAAAAGTTCATTTTAGACAACACTCCCGAGATAATCCGCTCCTCGTCGTTCCAACCTTAATTTTCTTCTCGATTCCTCTCTGGCTGGAGGCTGAATTCGAAGAGAGATGATTCCACGCGCAGAAAGAGTCACAGATTCGGAAAGAAATTCGCGGAATGGTTCGAAAACAACGATCGCTCGATGGTTGGGAGCTCGATCATGGAATAAAAAGGAACGAAATGAAATGAAATGATCGGAAAGCGGGACACAGCGATGGAGACTCGTGGGAAATCGCTCACCTGGTGTACGCGTTGTCGGACGGACGTGTCTAGTTCCTAGGAAGCGACGCGAACATGGAACATTCACGCAGTCTGGGATGAATTCGAATCAACAAGCGATCTCGAAACGGTTCTGCATGCGATGCCGCAATAAAATTCGATGCTTCGATCACGGAGGAAACCATGAATCCGAACAAACAAATCAAGGAGAGACGCATCCTGGATTCTGTCCCTCGAGCACCGAGTTAAGGAGAGCACTCCTTCCGCGCCGCCGATAGAATCGAAGATCTCGGGGCAGGATCCACGATGGACTACGTGTTCTCTCCAGGGGCCATTCACGGAGTAATCTGCTGGAGATGTTAATAGAGCCACGAAAGTTATCGCCGACCTCAGCTTCATGACGCCGAGGAGACGGATGTTATGAACAGATGTTAGATGCACCATCGGCGACCGTCTATGTATACATACATATCTACATGAATGGATGTATTCTGAGGCACGGCGATAAATCCTTTGTCGGACCGGCGGTCATGATCCGAGTGCGGGCTCGTTCTCTTCCGCTAAAGCCGCTGCTAGATGCACTCGCTCCGCGAAACCTGCCCGGTGACTGCTACTGCGCATTCGGCCGTGTAGTCTGGGGAAATCAGAGCGTCTGACACCTCCATAATGGCGGCTAACTCTCGCAAAACACGTCCGGAAATACTTTGTTGTGCGCGGTTTCGCCCACGTATTCCGGTGAAAATGTATTTATAAACACATCGCTCTCGTTTAATGTTTTTCTGATCCCGGTGACGAATTATTCCGCTCGGGGAGAGTTTGACGGCGCGGCGGCGTTCACAGATTGCGATCCAAGGAATACGTCTTCTCGAATGTTTGTCCTGAACGAAAGGATATCTTCGGTGAACAAAACGTGATCTGTTCTAGTCGCTGACAGTGAATCAATCTTCGGTTTCCCCTCCAGACTGAGTGAGGGCAGAACCTCCAAAACTTTCGGAGTCGAGACCCTCTGCTCCTCTCCAGTCCTTTTAAACCTCTACGTTCCCGCCGAAACCTCATTAAAACGTCTACAAAAACACAAGAACTTAATTGCTGCCTCGAAACGGGATAAAAACCCCAGATTCGTCCGAACTTTCTCGCTTCTCATTCTAGTCGCGAGAAGAGAATTAGCGAACAAATGAGCAAGCCGAAGAGCTTCATTAAGATCTACCTATATTATTGGACTCGCTCGCTCGCTCGCTCGCTCAAAACAAACCGGAGTTCAGACACGGCTCAGATTAAACTTGTACCGCCAAAAGAATTGATAAGTTCGGCCCACGGTTCGACTTTGAGAAATTGTTCAAATCTCACCTCTAGTGACGCCGACGACGGAAATCGTTCTTTCCATCCCATCGTCTTTTCCTATTTGCTTTCTTTCCTTCCACGTGAAGACAGTTGAGTAAACAGTTTTGTCGCTCGTCTGGCACCTTCGTCGCAGTTTCAAAATTTCATTTCGGAAGCTTTCGGAAATCAGAAGCCTATCCTATCAGCGAGACAGTTTCGTCGCAGCTTTGACACAAACGATGACAAGCTCAGCAACGAATGAATACCGTACCATAACCGCGTACAAAGGTCAGGACGAAAAAGTACCCCACTCGCCGTAGATGACGGCTTCCTCAAAACATTCGCGTCATTCAAAATTTCATCCTTTGATCGAGCTTTTCTTCTTTGTACGGGGTGACAACTTGTTGACAGTTTTGAACGATGCTCGTGCTTCCAAAAAACACTTCATATTTAATTATTCCGAGAGCGAGCAATAGAGACCACGCGGGAAGTTCCCAAGTGGGAAACGCGAGCTCGAGGGAAACGCAGACCTTGAAACCCGGAGTTCCAAAGGCTTGGAGGTCAACTATTTAAGGGAAGCGTTCGGATGGATGGATGGATGAGACGTTCGTTTTCGAGCGCGCGGGACGGGCTGACGTAATTAGTGTTCAGATGCAAATTGATTTAGCTGCCAGCCGGGTACCTGAACCCGCTTCCGTAGCGAGAGGAACGCATTCATTGGAGGAGACAAAATAATTTCCCTCCTCCTCCGCCTCCTCCAACTGACCGCAAGCGTAGCTCTTGACAAGTTGTTCCGATCCGCCGGTGTTCACTAACCGTTGATTGTATGAATGTTGGGAGAGACAAACAGAGCAATTTTCACATCCGTGTTCGCTAAATATTCAAAGCAATTCATGATGAGGAACGAACCGCGTCCTGACCTTCTGATTGGCCTCGAGGCGTTAGGGGAGGAGGCATTTAGCTCGGATTGAAGCAGGAGCAACATCCTCTCTGTGCGCGACCAAAACCGCCAGTCGAAGGTAGCTATGAAAGAACATCGCCCGAGGCTTCAAATCACTTCATCCTCCGAACGGGAAGACAAAAATTTTGTTGCGCTATTTGAGGCAACCAAAGATCGTCCCTTGAGTTAGCGACGATTTAGATGAAATTCAGATCGGAGGCCGTTAGAAAGGAGAAGAGCGTTTGGAAAAAGCGGCAAGCTGAACTGTGCAAAGTAGAGGGTGTGATATGAGGTTTCGGAGGGCCAATAGGAGGTCTTGGAGGAGTCCCTTCAAATCAACGTCTATCAAGCTATTTGCTTCCCGTGGAGAAAGGAACAGGCTCTCGGTCCTTCGCGCGATGAGCTCTTATCTAATGAACAGACAGACAGTGGAAGATTTCACTTCGAGAAGAGGAAACCGAGAGGCCAATAGACTTCTTCGGATGATGACAGCACTTGTCTTTTCTTCGTGGTTTAACAGTTAGAGAAAAATTGTTAATTTATGTCGAGTTCCCTCTCCGGCGCGGCTCATTTGGTTTTTTCTCCAGCGGCCAGCTCCTGGCTGAGAGACAGGAGAACCGAGGTTGCGAGAAGCACAAAGAACAATCTGGCAGCGAGAGAAAAGGACCTAGGAAGTGGGCACTTACAGGAAGAGAACGAAAATATAGCTGCCGACGCGATGCCACTACTCCTCACTCACTTGGAGCCCGCGGGTATTTTTGTGAAGGCTGACTGGCGGCCGGCCGGCTGGCCGGCAGAAGGCAAGCGGGCCGGCTGTCCAACAGTCGCGGCTCGGCGATCCAATGGAGCAGATTAATGATTTAACGCCGCGCAAACACTTCCGCACAGTCGCTCTGACTGACAAACAGACGGATACTCCGCCGAGAGAGAACACACAGAAACGTTTCACGAGATAAAGTAATCCGGCTCTGCAGATGACAGCTTCGGAAAATCGGTTTTGAGGTGCGACCACATCGTACCAAATGTCAAATACTTCAAAGCGGACGATGTCTCCTCTTCGAGATTTGAATCACTCATTCTCAATTCGAAGTGGTTTCATTAGATTCGGCATTTGCGGACCATCCTCGTCCTGTGTTAGCGAATGATGAGAGAGGGAAGTTTCCTTTTGAACACATCGAAACGATTTCTTCGTGCTTGCCATTGCTTCGAATGCTGAACTGGAATTCTGTCCTTCTTCGGCTTCTCTTCAAGCAAATGATCCTCATGGAAGAAACGTCCTTCAACAAACTAATCTTTGGAAGTATCCGGGAGGTTCGTCGTCATCCGAGGGGTTCTTCATGAGGAAGGTTCGTTGTAAGAGAAGTGGTTGCACGGGAACTTCATTGAGGATCACGAGCAACATCGCTCGATCCCATTCGATGCGTTCTGTCCACGGCGATTCTTACATACGCGCGCTCCTTCAGATTCGATCGAATTCAGAGTAAACTCATATTCCTTCGACAAAAACCGTTCTCTACACATCTCATTCAACTCGGAGCGATGTTATTTTCGCTGACATGTGTATTCTGGAACCGTGGGTGAATGGACGTTATGAATTTCCGAAGGTTGTGAGCATATCAGACATCAAACACCATTTCCTCCGATCGAGCTTCGAGGAGGATCGAAGGGATCGCCAAATTATCATCGATGTGTTGACTCTTTCTATTGTCGCAAGCTGCTGTCACGATCGGCTCGATGCCAGATCACAGCTCGTGCTCAAACTTTGTACAAAACGTTTTCGGTTCGTGAGAAAAAACGACAACACGTTATCACCATTGGAGAGCCGCGTTCCTTCTTGACAACATCCACTTCATGTGGAGACGGAGGGTTCGTTTCCTTGACGCGACAAGTCGTCTACGATTTCCCCGTTGCGGAGTTTAGTCTCGCCATCAGGTGATGGAGTTGACGTGAGCGACCATAGCTCGCACTGACGAACATCAGGAGTGCGTCCACCTTCCACGCGGAGTGCCGTCCGCCGCGAGAAAGGAAAAAAATCCCATTCTCCACGTCGTGCATGTTCAGTTCAAGAGCGATATAAAGAATCTGGAGTCCGACCAGATGTGTTTCGTCACGGTTTGAGAAACTCAAGAATCCAGTGAGAAATCGGGGAAAATCTCGCCTCGGGAAATCGGAAGAGAGGCACAAACCGCGGAAAAAGCTCACAAGACTAGACGGAGAATAGATAGTGAAACCCAACAGAAAAAAAAAACGAGACACACGGATCCGAGAGGATAATTCAGAAAGGCGCCAGCGGAGGAGGAAGATGGAACACGAGTTTCCCGACGAGGCCGCAGCAGCAGCAGCAGCAGCAGCAGCGAAAAGAGAACTTCATTCATCCATTGGCGTGTCGACATAAAAACTGCCCTAAAGCGATTAGCTGTCAGATGGTCTCTCCGACGACGACGGTTGGTTCAGCGTCTGCGCATAAAAATCAATGTGGATTAACAATGCCAAGGCGCGCCGCCGTGACAGAAGCCAGTCGAGGAATTCATCCACCCGCGCCTCTCTTTGTGGGTGAACTCTCCGTTCTTTTCATTCGCGACCCCCTCGTCCCCGCTTTTTGTTTCCTCCCTCCAAGAGTCGTCCCCCCCCCCGAGGAGTTTCCCTGTGGCTGTACCCAAATCTAGCCGAGGATTCCTTGTCCGACGTCACTCTAGTGGGCCGTGGGTGCTCGCCCTGCGAACGAGCAATCGATATTTCCGAATGATTTCCACGGAAACAGAACACGACTGCAGCTCGGCGCCCCAAAACTCACGTCGGGGATCCTGATCTTCAACGAAGGCGTTTCTCGGATTGCGATTCCATATTCCGGAGCAACCGGTGCTTTGATCGAGTGACGTTGTTACTCGAGTACTCCCACGCACCTCGTTCTGAGACGAGCTATTGTGGTGCGTTGATTGTGTTTACAAGACGACCTCCCACGTACGTCGTACGAAGATCTCGATTTCGCGCCCCCAAGGCCTTGCGCCCGGGGCGCACTATCCTTTTCGCCCCTCTGCTGCCGCTTCACTGGCTATATCCGGCTTCGGGATTGACAGATCCCAATGGAAGATGCATTTTTAACGTGATCGCGAATTCACAGCATCAGAGTGAATATTCGCCAGAAACAATCGTTTCGGTCAATGCGATATGCGGCTAGCCCGCGCCGCGCCGTCCAGAGAAACGAGTGGCCTGACGGCTGGAATCGCAAACAACACTCTACAAGTTCATAGCTTGCTTCCCGTGTCCGATGCGGGCTATTGCGAACCAGTGGAGCTTCCCAAATCCGTCCGTGGCTGTGAATACGTACACTTTTTTGTTCCCGGCGGCTCGATACTGCGCTAATGTCGTCGAGAGCTGACGATGCAGGTTTCGGCATTAATGGTCTACTCTGCCTGCCCGCCTGTGAGTTCGGCGGTCCGTGCTTTCGGATGGCTGGCTTCGCTGGACTAACTGAACGAGCGAGCAACCAGCTGACTATCTGGTTTCCTGACTGGTCGGCTGGCTGACGAAATGACCATACACACAAGCCCCAGGCTGGTTATAGAGGCCACCAAACAAATTAAGCCTCGGCAGCTACCACTGAGTAATCCCTGCTGAGATGTCAACCATGAATACTTGAGGAGCGCTGGGGCTCGTACACGTGAATGCGCGTACTGTGTAGACTGTGGCCGCAAATTTCTTTGTAAGCAGCTCAGCCGAGCATTGTTGAAATGGAGTCGAGGAAGTGGAGACCTCGCCCTCCACCGTCTGTCAGCATTAGAAGATTCTATTTCAATGTGTGCTGAGACTTCAATGGCAGAAATTTACGAGCTTTTAGACTCGATGTCGTCGGCTTCCAATGTTTTTCCTCCTTCTGTCCTTGCTCGATGCTTTCTGTGTGTGTTGGACTGTAGGGTTGGTTGGACTTACTAGTCAAGATATCGCGATTGTACAAAGGAGAACTCTTGCCGATAACACAAGCCAGCTTATGTTGTGGCGCCATCGGGAGATCGGCGTCGCTTTTCTTGTCGACCGACTTGAGAAGTTTCGACTCAACAAAGCAAGCTCGAGAAAGGCGAAAATAAACCTTCGCTGGTCGTCTGAAGCCAAAAGGTCGCACAGCTCTCACAGTTTACGACTTCATGAGTTCTCTGGCCGAGCCAGAATATCTAGGAGGAAAGGAAAAAGAGAGAAACAAGCAACATAAATATCAGCGGCAACTTCGGACTTCCTTACTGTGAGGCATCAGAGTTCCTTCCGACTTGTATAAATTACTATGAGGACTCCAATGTGAACGAATAGAACGTCGGAGCTCGGAGCTCGAGTCCGAGCAGGAGCGTCATTCTGTCACGAGGGGATCGCATCAGAGTGTCGTTCGACTTTTCTGTCTTTTCCTCCGCGAGAGGCGCTTGTGGTCCGTTTCGCGGACGTCGATTAGATACCAAAGGCCTTGTGGGCTGATATCAGAGCTTGGTATCGCATCCACACGCGAATCTGATCGTGGCGTGCACGCTGCTTAGGCTTGGACCACTCGGCTATCGGATCGGTTACTTCGCTTCCCTCCGCCGTCGGAAGTTTTGACCTATTCTGCGTGCTCCCCCGAGCGATTCCGAAGCTGGTTCATAAATTAGGCGAGTTTTAATTCTTATCTCTAGCTGACACCTTCCGAAGGTCTCCGATGTTTCGCTCTCGATGAATCAGAGTGTCGTCCTCGGTTCCCACCAACATAATGACATTTTCCCGCGTTGATGAAGATCCACCGGAATAGCTCCCAATGAATCCTCATCCATTTTTCCCTCCCATTTTTTCTCCTTTGAGTCTCCTCTTCAAATGCCGCCGAGGGAAGTCGTTGATCCACGCAGGATTATATCGATTCCGTTCCCTCCTTTGGCTCCCTCACTCTTCCCGAGGAAGCTCCACTTCTTTGGTCTCTGATTTGGGGCCTCTGTTTCTCTGTCGATCTGAGTTTTCCCTCTCTCACTGTATTCGGAATGGAACCGAATCGCCGTCACACGTTTTGAATTCCCAGTCACTCTCACTTTCAGAAATCTCCGTTTCCGAGGAACTTGGCCAACGTCCTATAAAAGGTCCCGCGGCCCGTCGCGTTCCTCCTCGCTTCTCCCGCACTTTTCCGATAAGCAGACTTCTGGAAGACTTCCCTCAAATCCTCGATCCCTCTGAGTTCGGATTTCGCCTCCTCTTTTCTCCCGAAAGATCGTCTTCTGTTTGGTGTCTCCCAAATCACGTGATTCGTGTTGGTAGCTTGAACCACGACATCATAAAGTTTAAAGTGAAATATTCGAATTCCAGGTAAGCCGTTTACGACCGTACGAGCCTCTGCTTCTCGTCGTTCCGGCCGCCGCTGCTGCTGCTGCTGCCGATCCGGTCGTTTTCGTCGGAGCTGAATTCGTATGCCTGTTTTTCCGGCTCGCTTGTTTCCACGGCAGGAGACGAAAAGAAAATTCAAACTGGAAGGGTATTGACTCGTGACTGCCCGCTAGATAGCAAGACGAATGGAGAGAAGAGGGGTCGGGGAAGGGGCCAGGAGCCACTCAAGGGAGGAAAGCAATGGTAAGCGAGAAACTGTTCTGAGTCCGAGTGGGTGAGGTCTAGCTTTGGTCGAGGTACGTCCAATAGTTCGTTGTATCGATTTTCAAATCGAGTCCTCGACACAAAAACGCGGGGAGGGAAGCGGACAACATGTCTTCCCAAATTACTCGAGAAACGTTTCTGAGACGCGGTGAGCTGCTTCGGTCAGATAACGAACGAACGAACGAACGACCAACCGAAGAGACCGACAGAAGAAACTCGAACCAACAGGAACAAGTCTGCTCCTGTCACAACGTGTTCCAACATGTTCATCGTAGTGGGCGTTGTCGTTGTGGTCGTCGTCGCAGCTGCTTCGTGAGCCAAGACGGTAAAACCACATCTGTCTTGGCCAATTGTGGTGAACGTAGAGCCACAACAGGTGGCAGCACGGGCCGAGGACGACAACGCCGAGGATAAGAAAGAGGAGATCCAAGGAGACGACTGACTGACTGACTGACTGACTGACTGAGGGAACCAAGCGCCGCGCCGCCGGCTTGACATGACACTTGACAGATCCTCTGCAGCCCGAGCGAACGCGCAAAAAGAGGAGAATACCCAAATCGTCACCTAGATTTGGCTTCAACAAGGGCTCGCAGTTTGTGGCGTCTTTGATCACGAGATCGGTAAATTCTTCAGAAAAAAAACTATTCGTTGCGGAATCATGAGAAGAACTTTACAGATTCACGATGATTTCTGCCTCTCCGAATGAAATTCTACGAGCCTTCGGTGAAATGAGAGGAGTTCAATCACTTCACGTTGTCATTTTCGAGAACAGATTCATTGTCACTTTGGTTCATGGTCGCCATTTACGCACAAGTCCGGTCAGTTCAATATGTCGGAAGTTTGGGTCCCACGCGAATCTCTCGGCACCGGCAAGGATCCTAGCAGATTCGATTCCGTTCGATTCGGTTTTCTGAAAATTCCGTGGCGTCCTCCTCTCAATCCAATATCATCGACTGACTTTGAACAAAGCAAAAGACAGTTCGGCCACTACCGCTGGGAAACCTAGTGACCGGGAAGCGGGATGCGAACCCTTCTCCTGATTCGTCGGATACTGTTGACCTTTCCGTGACTGAATCAAGCCTCTAAGTCTCTTGGATAGTTCAGCTGAGCTTGTAGATATATGTACAATCATTTTCGGAGAGAAAATCTCCACGGATGACATCGCAGAACTTGGTCTTGCGCAGTCTCTTGAGGGAATTTCATGTGCTCGGAGAACTTGGTTCGAGCTTCTCCGCCGGAAAACTTCTGAGCGTGGGCGGCTTGATCGCTAGTTGCGCTAGCTTCGTTCCAGTTTTCGGCCCGATGGTGCAATGCTGACGGCAGCCTGGCGAATATATGTAGCGATGGTGCCACTATAAGTAATCAGGAAACTGATTTGACGACAAGCACCGAAATCCAATAAGCGATTGCCTCCCTCATTACGGCCATAGCAAGCCACGTACCAGAGCCGGCTCTTGCGGCAGGTTTCCCTTCTCCCGACGGCGGACGACGATGACGACGTCGGAGTCGATTCTTCGATTTATACCCACGCATCCAACCTACACAGGAATCTTGCCAACAGTCCCGAGCAAACAGAGCTAAACGCGGACAAACACGCACAAAAACAAAAACATCTCGGCAAACAAGGAGGAATTTACTTCCCAACGGTGTGTACCATGAAATCCCAGAGATAATGAATTTTCCTGCAAAGAATGCAACAACCATCAATGTCATGCGGAACTGTTCCGAGTAGAATACCGTGTGTCCGAGCTACGGAGCCACAGTTGATAGTCTGCGAGTGTCCGGGACCATTATATGTACTGTTGATATGCGCTGCAACGTTTGCAGGAATCCATTCTCTGGATTGCCCGGTGCATATCCACATTTCGATGTTCATGCTTCCGCTGAGGAAGATCAGAATGTTCCGCAGCCTCCCTTCTTATCCACAGATGGAAGATGTCCACAGATTCCGACTCAAAATTCAAGCTCCCTCTATGAGATTACGGTGGCTTCGCATAAACTGCTGATGTTCGACCAACGTTTTCTCAATTTCGAAAACCGTTTGTATCCGGAAGACATCTCAGTTCGCATATCCGGATATCATCTTCACATCGGTTCGAGTGCTGTCCGGCTGAAACATGATATGGTTCCGGTTCGAGAAAAGGAGGCAAACAAACTAACAAACAAACAAAAAAACACACCACGAATCGTTTCCATGGACTTGCGATTCGACGAGTTCGAAGCTGGGGGTGCTGGACAGTGGGATCCAGGATTGCGCAATGCCTAGCAAGAGGTTCTAGCAGCGACCGCGTCCTTCCCACAAAGTTTTTTGATGTTCGTCAGATGTTGGAGTTACTGGTCGGCTGTTGCTCGCAAAAATAGAATGATCAAGAATCGTTCCTTAATTAAAAGTCGTCTCGGCCACGTGGTCTTTATCTATTCGCCGCTTGTCACCAACAGACCTCCGTCCTGCGGGGTTTGCAGGTACAAGCGAGCCACTCTGTTAATAAAGCAAACTGGTCTCGTAGGCGAGCAAGTGGATGGTCAGCGAAGCAGGTGGCCAGAGACAAGGTTCAGTGGCTACTGGAACAAAGAGGAGAGAAGTCGGAGAAGGAGCGCAAGTGCACGCATACAGCATTTATAATAATTGAGAGAGCGAGAAGCCACTAGCACGCATACGGATAACAGGACAGCGCACAGCATGCGCAGTCAGAGAGAGAGGGCAAGCAAGCGAGAGAGTGAGAGAGTGAGAGAGAGAAACTGCGCACAGTATGCACAAATAAAGAGAGGGGGAAAGGAAAACGAGAGAGAGAGAGAGAGAGGTAGGCAGAAAGAAAGAGAGAGAGGGCATTGGTGCGGGTAAACTCTGGCGGCGAGAAAACGAAAGTGAGATAACAGGTGCATGGAGAACGAGCGAGAGGCGGGGCAAGTGAGAGCTTACGACCAGGAGCACTTGCAGGGAGAGAGAGAGAGTGTGAGACGCAGTAAATTCGGCCAGAGAGAGAGAGAGAAGCAGGTGGATTCAGCGGGGAGAGAGAATATCGCAGGTGTGGAAGGAGAGAAGTGGCGAGAGAGGATTGGGGCAGTTTCTAGAGGTTCTACAGCACTGTTGAAGGGCCGCCGCCTCCCGCCTAACCAAGACAGATCGGGGTCTGCCGGGGGGGGGGGGGGTTGTTGGAATCAATGAGGTTGAAAAATATAGAAGTTCTTCAAGAAGCGGATTGCGGAGAAGGTAATGAGGCCTGGAGGGCTTCAAGAGGAAGCTCATTACACTCGCCCACTCAGACCGACGAACACAGGGGCCCTCCGACCACCGCCACCATCATCACTTGCACCGCCATCTCCGCCTATCCCCGTACTCCCCACTACTTTCGATGCTTGACGAGGGCTGTGTCCGTCATCGACTTTTCAAGATATTGCCCCTCGGCTCCGGTTGGTCCGCTTTGCTTTGCGTTGCCTCAGCCGGCTCCGAGCTCTGAGGTACAGAAGCCCATGTTAGGTGAGTCTTGCTTCTTCGCGCCGCACCCGGCCTAACCCAGTTAGACTCTGCGGTAGAGAAGCAAGCAAGTAATCACGGCTAAATCAGGTTACGAGCTGAATTAGCGTCGACCAGACGCAGAACGGAGCCTGTTTCAAGAAACTGCAAACTCTTTCTTCCGATTTTCCTCTTCTCTTCTTGCCGCACAAGATTACATTTTTTTCGAGTGATTCGACGTCTCAACTACGAGAGAAACTTCAAAGCCAATAAGCAATGAGAACTTCTCATTGGCGTATCTGTCAGGTGAGTTTCTCGACGCTCGTCTCAGTTTACTATCCACTAGGCTGCACCTACTTTTCCCCGAGATCAGCGGTAGGAAAGTACGAAACTAAGTAATCCCGAAGGAATTCTTGGCTTCCCGTACCTTTCCTCACACCGTAAAATATTCGCATCGAGTCCAGCCATGAAAGATACCCCGACAGTGACAGAATATTCCACCAGAACCTCAGCGATCGGTTCACGAAAAAGATGAACGCGCCGTTCAAGATTCCTCGCTGAAGGCGGAAACAGGAAGAGCGAAGAACCGACGAAACAGGAACAAGAGGAAGGTGATGAACAACAGATGCCAACAATGAGCTTACTCAGAGAAGAGGACAAAGACAGTAAAGATACTATGACGCCATGTTATGTCAGCTTGCTCGAGAATGTCCCTCGTGGCAACAAGAATACAATCAAAGCGATTGGGATGCAAATTTCGAAACGAGTTCCGAAGTGCACCGAGATCGACGCAGAAACGGAGGGTTGGCCCGAGACTCCGCGGAAAAAATAGGTTTTTCCTCGCTTTCGTAGTTTGAAGCAACACTCCCTCGAACCGCACGTCGATGTGCCGCCAATTAGATGTGTTGTTGTTCTCCTCATTCGCTTCTAGCCAAGTCTCCTTCCTGCGTCCCCCCCCATCTATTCTCCTGACTCTCACGGTTGTAACCCCGCCAGGCCGCCGTCGATCTCCGACCACTCCTTCGTGGCCTCTCCACCTGCAATCCTGGCCGCTCCTGGAGTCCTCTCTGAGGTGGCTGACTGGCTGTCGATTGCTGGTACATATTGGACACGAATCGAGAGACACGGGAAGCCTTTTAGAGGTCCCAGCTCCTTTTACCCCCAAACATACAGTCACTAGGCCAGTGATAGGAGTAGTGGCACTCACGCCCCGGAGAGAGGAAGCACGTCCTGGAGGTAGATGGGCCCGAAGATAAATGCCACTCAGCTGCACTTCTCGCGCTCGTGGAGGCGTTCGATTTTTAGATTCGACTTCGTTTCGCTGTTCTTGGCGCTGAACCTCCAACTAGCCGCGGCAGCAACAACCGAGTGGGAATGTTCTTTCAATCGAAAGCAAATCCGTGTTCATTGCCGTTTTTAGGCGACCTGCACATCGCCTGCGGTGGCGAAACCTCTCCGTCCGTTCCACGAAGGCGGTGTGTTTTCTATTTCGGGATCGAGTGTGATGATTTGAATGGGGCGCCAACCTTTTGAGTGATACGGCAGCGCAAGCTCAAGTAAGTCGGGTTTACTCGACTTTCTTATGACGGCTCCGGTGACGGGGCCCGGCACTGTCATAGACAATGTCCTCTGGAGTTCGAAAATCGCGAAAGGTCTGAAGTCCCGAAAGCGGCGTGACATTCAATCGGATTTGCATCCGAAACTGAAAGTCGAAGAAATAGGAGACGCGCTCCTACTTTTCACGGGGACGTGAACCTGAAATCAAGTCGTCGTCGTCTCTGCGAGTTCAGGCCGAGGCTTGTTTCCTCTCGATCTTCGTCACGTTTCCTCCCTGCTCGATCCTCTTCGGGAACATGCGCCGCCGCCGCAGAGGAGGAACTTTCCCTCTATGAATGCCTTTCCTAATATTTTGCGACTAAGGAGTGCGAGTTTCGTGGAAGAATAACGATTTAGGGAGTCGAGTCCCGTTTTCGTCTCTCAGTCTCAAACTCCGGCGGCAAGTAATAATAATTCCAGCTCGGCATCAAGAGGTGCGTGCGCCAGAGGGGGGAACGACGGCGATGAGGAAAACGTGCGTTTGGAGTCGTTCATAACCGTCATGTTGGTGTCCATTTTTGGCGCCAACACGCGCCGACTCATTCAAGCGTAATTTGAATATGTGACTGACTCCGCTAGTGAATAATAACGTCGTGTCCCGATGCCGTCGTGTCTCGCGGCGGCGGCGGCGGCGGTTTTTCCTCGCTCAGCCAGATCGCGACACCATTAGAACAAGAATCCTCTTCAGCGTACCTTTCCGACTTTCCGGAGGAAAATCCCCGGAGAACTAACATCGACAGAGAAACTATGATCGGACATAAGAGTACATACAATGGAGAGATCGCCCGCTAAAACGGCGGAATGGCTGCTCAGGTGTACGAATCGTTTTCATCCAATCGTGTACAAATCTGATCGTGCGTGGCCTCCAAGTCATGCTTGGCGATTCTGAGCGAAATTGAGTCCGAGTCAAATCTGATTGTCGTTCTCTACGGTGACCTTGAAATCGACCTTTGCAGGAGGAATGCTTAATTTTGCAAATGCTAGTTCCACCGTGCCTTGCGCTGTTCGGGAGGAGTGCAGTGCATTCCTCACTCGAAAATGATGAAAGCGCCATCGGCACCGGCCAGGGGACATCGGAGAGTAAAAAAAAATGAAGCGACCGTAAAGAAGAGGTGTAGAGAATATCTCCGACAGGCAGTCGTGGAGGAAAAATTAGGAAAACGCAAATGGGGAGGACGGCGTCGACGATGGCGGATGAGGGAAAGATAAAGATTAATGGCTAGAGCCACTTAAGCCTCGAGAAGGATCCCGGTGAGTAGGCGCGAATCGTCTCCCTGAAGTTCCGTTTCTTTTCGCTTCTTTGTATTCGTGGCCGCAGCGTAGAATCTATCGGAGAGCTTCAAATGAAGCAAGAAATTTCATTTTTCATTGTGTTGCTTTGTCGCTATCTCTTCTATTAGTGCTCTCACTTCTTTTCTCGCTGATTCTCGATTGGTCCTCATTCTATCGGTTCTCCTTCGGGATCCTTCTCCCTCTTCATCGAACTGTTCGGTCTTCGGAACCAGCCCAACTGTTCGCGGCACGGATGATGAATTCAGCGCTCGCGTAGGATGAGGTGGCTCTTATCAGAGCGTAGCGAGCAGCTATTCAGCGGAATTAACTCCATCTTCGAAACTCCTCCTGATCCAAGGAGATCCCCATTGCAATCTAAGTGATTCTGTGTTTTCAAAATCTTGCATAAACATAGAGTCCGCGCCTTGACTTCCTATATGTACTGAAAGGACTACGAAAGTCGACACAATGCCTTGTCGGATGGGACGCTTGGTGAATCTTCTCTGGATGAATATTGCTATCTCCGAGCAAGGTTGTTGCTCATCGAGACAAGCTACGTCGTTCCGTGACGTAATCGCTGACGCTAAACACGATGAGGCGGACTGAGTGACGAAACGGAGCATTCGAGAGCCTCCCATCGGAATCAGGCCGGGGTTTCTCTTGTCAACAATGTACACCTTGAACGTGCCCCGCCGCGTCAAAGACGTGCCGCAACGAAACAGACGTGAACGGCGGGTCTTTTGGGATGGGAGGTGAAGAAGCTCGAGTTTCCTAATGTATCAGGTCAGCCTTTGACCGTAGTTTCCCCCTCGATGTGCTTGGATCAATCGTTCCCGCGAGACGACCGCGATGTCAGCTCTGAGAGGACAAGCCGAGTAACGACGACGGCGGAAATGACGGCATTGGAACCAGAATCCCAGGAACGGTGACGAAGAATGATCTGTTGAATTGATTCACCAGCAAGCAACGACGAACCACCGGAAAGATTCACCATGTGTCGTTGCCGTCTATGGCCTGGAGTCTCGAGTGTCGAGTGTACCTCTCTCTCGCGGTCGTAAAACACCGGCGAGGCTGTAAAACACTCGCTCACCGAAGAAACTCAGAAAGCTATTAGAGAATTCCCCGAACTTACTCCTCCATGCTCACACGTCTGCCAATCAGAAGCACCTGTTGAAGACTGGAATTGAGGGAACCCTCTCAGGACCAGCCGGCCAGATATCGGTCTGGACGCGAGATGAAAACGGCTTCCATCGAGTTCTCTTTTCGCTCTGAACTCAATGAAACTTCATGCGTGTCCCGCTGAACTCCTGTCTCGACCGCTCATCTGAGAAATCTGCGATCATCTCGAATCCAGGATTCTGTATCTTCGTTGCGTGCAAGCCCCAGTGAACAGTTTTCGTAGTGTTCTTTTGATCGCACGCACAAGTAGAGTGAACAGGAGACTTTTTTCTGAAAAGGGCGCGTCATGCGCGGCTCTCTGGCTTCTATCCGTTGTCTCTGACAAAACCCACGTTCACGTGTTTTTTGATGGCTTTGCTGCGTTTTGATGATGACACGGCGTAATTCCTCTCAATCACGAATTTCGTTCTGAAGGCTTCCATGGAATAGTGAGTTCGGGCCGAGTTTGTGCACAGTGTGCCATAAATACGTCAGTTCCGGCTGCGCGTTCCCCTCTCTGGGGCGCGCCTGTCAACTGAGACCCGCTCCGAGCATCGAGAATCCAAAATGCCGAGCTGTCTGGCCGCGAGGAGTAGTGTCGCGATGAAGGTTGGGACGAGTTGTTTTTTTTTGTTTTTGAGCAAAACGAGCTCTTCCTCTGAGGTGTGAAGAGACTTTGCGGCCTTGACAGGCGAGTAAATATACGAAACTCTTTGGCGGAATCCCTCAAAAGAAATCCTCGACGAATGCGAGCGGAACGCGCGAAATCCCTTGACGAGTGACCGTAGAGCGGAAGATGTATCCGAACGCAAACTCTTAGATTCGCCTGCTTCGAAGTCCCCGGCAGCGTGAGTACCGAGTCAGGCAGGCAGGCAGAAGAGAGGAATTCCGGCGGGAAGCAACAGAACAATCGGCGAAGAGATAATCGTCATACCATCGAGGCTAAGGAGGATCAAATGTAATGTCGTAACACGAGAAGAAAACAGATTGATAATAATCGCATAAAGTCACGAAACGAACGAAATCCACTGAGAAGTTCGACATCTCCTGACCTTGAGCGCACATCGGATCATTGTGAACGAAGATTTACAAAATTCTACGACAGACTACAAAGACCACGGTGACGGTCGTTCTTTTCGCTTCTCGTGCTTTGTTCGAGAAACCTACTTTCATCGCGACAGTAGCGACTGTGCGCTGGAAGTTGGCTGTCGTGATTAAATCTGCTCGGTGGAAGAGAAAAAAAACCGAGTCTCAGAGGCTTACGACGTGCCCACCCCTTGCGACCAACGAAGCAGTGAGCCCGGCTACCTGAGCACCGCATACCCAACCAGGCTTCAACCGGTCGGCCGACGGCCCGAGGAGCCGAACGAACGGGGGAATGAAGAGTAAAGGCCGACCAACCAGTCAAGCAGCTAGTGGCGGGTGGCCAACCTTGGCAACAGGCAGGTAAGCTCGTCCGACCGGCTGACTGGCAAGCGAGAGACCGTGGGACCGGGCGACCAACAGAAAGTGGTCCAGGTAGTCCAGGTCGTGACGTCATTTTACGGTCTGCGACCCTCTTGTACTCTGAGAGAAGCGGGAAGGGAACGAAGGCTTCAGGTAATAAACGCCGCTCCGATAAGAGCTTATTTATGCTTCCTGGGTTACCTTTAAGACACCTCCATTTAGATAGAGATTTACGTTCTCCTCTACCCGACAGTCAAGCAGCCGACCCACCAGCTCTCCCGCGACGTTGGCGGCCCGCAACCAACTTCACTTCCAAGCTGTTCACCTGTTTCTCTTCACCTTCTCTCGTTCTCGTTTTTCCTCCCCTACACCGACCTCTACGTGGCCGCCTGCCTACCTACCTGACTGACTGACTCGCTGCTTATCTCGAATGGCTAGCCACCTGCCTGTCCAACTAGGGAACAAGAAGGCCGGTCTCGCTTCATTGTGGTCGCTTCGTTCTTTCGTTGACTCACACCGCGCCATGTTCCTCTTCCTCCCGAGGATGAATGGCTTCGCACCGTCGAAGATACGCACGACAGATCGCTCGCCTGTCCGTAAGGCTTTCATGGCTACCCACAGACCGTGCGTCGGTCAGACAACTATTCCTGGCAAGCTCGTGCGGCCCCTGAGTTGATCGAACCGAACTGTGGGGCCCCGGCAAGCGAAAATGCGGCCGTCTTGGCAATCAGAGCCAAAGCTCGAGGACGAGGTCGCTGGAAAACCCGCGAAGGGTGAAACTGTCCCCAGAAGGCCAACAAAAGTTGTGTTTTCTCTCTCTCTCTCTTCTCGTCGATGGCAGCACAACTTTTCCTGTCAATATCATTCAAGTCGTATTCGCGGCCGAAAGGTCGCCGACGACGCGACGTCGTAATTGTTCGGGAGCCGCGTTCCAAATGTTCAGAACGGTATCGACGTCCCGTTCCGTCAAGGGCTGCGTACAAATATGTAGTTTACAACGCCGAAGAGTTGCTCTAGAGTCACGCGCGTAGTATACGATCGGGAGCGAGAGTCGAACAGCGCAGCGAGGATGTAGTGGGAAATGAAGGAAAACCGAAAGCGTAACAACCAGGACCGAAGCGGAAAACGACGAGACTGTAAAGTTTCATGGCGTGCAACGGGAGCGAAAAGCGCCGCCCGGTCCATCTTTCGTTGCTTGGCAGGTGCTCGCGAAGCAGGCTGCCGACTTTGTTCTATGGTTTAACAGAACCGACGCAAATCACCTCTTTCGATTCCAACTTCATGGTTTCATCGACACGCGCCAGTCTCGGATCGATTGACTAACACGAAGCTAACCCTGCAACTCGAGTACAGAGGGTGTGGTTTGATGATTCGGCTGATTGATATCCAATCGACGTTGGCGGCGCATCGGTAGTCGCGCGCAACACTGAACAGAACGGAGGAAACGAACGCATCAGCAGAAATGGGTGCTGTTCCCCGAGGAGCTCGGCAAACATTCGGGTACGATGACGCTTTCGTTTTGGCGTGTTCTCAAGCAATCCCCGAGCTCACCTGACAGGGAGCTCTCGTGGGCTGCTCCGTTCTCCTTCACTTCGTACTTAAAATGTAAAGTAGCTTCTTCCGCGCATCGCAATGACGTTCCGGCAGCGACAGCATCAGATGTGGCAGCTCTGGAAGGAAAAGGAGGAGAACCCGGATTTCCAGGACCTACATCAGCCACCCCCAAGAGGGAGTCCACGGCCTACCAAGACGTCCCCATATTTCGGTTCAGAGTGGGCGGAAACGTCGTGAGACACGACGCGTCGTCCCTGGAGTCGAGCGGGATCCTCGCCGGGGGACGAGGAATGGGAACAAGGGTGTCGGGACCGTTAAGGGAGAAACCGAGGATAGGAAAAGAGGGGGAAAATCGCGGCGCTCGATCAGAGGTGGCAAGACGCGCCTCCGACAAGAGACCAAGACAGCAGTTTCAATTCAAAAATCAATTTCCCTCCGCACCTCTTCTGTCAGTGTGCAAGCGTCGTGGCAGGCAGCTGTCTCCTTTGCGCGTCGTCGCGAGAGGAAAGGAAGAACCTTCCGCCACCTTTTTCTTTATAGGCCGTCTGGGTTTGCGTTGCGACGCCGCTGTTTCTTTTTTTGCTCTTCCCGAGGCTGGCGGCCGAGCGAATGCAGCGGTTCGGAATGGATATATGAGAATATAGAGCTTTGCCACCTGCCCTTAAGCCTACTTCCACACGGTGCACCTGTAAGCCACCTTTTACCTCCGGCCATTGCCAGCGACCCGCCGTTAGTTTGTACCTGCGAGTCGCAAATCTGGAGCTGGTCCCAGCCCCAGCAGCCAGACTGTTAACGAGCGACATCTAAAGAGAAAGCTTCGGATGTCGCGTCGCCCTCGTCATCAAACGTCAACGAAGCTTGTCGAGGGCGCAAAATTTGCCAAACTCTGACGCCTTCGACAAGTTCCCCTGCTGAGGCTTCGATGAGAGCTACATCTTCGTGCCGCATGGAACCGTTTTATGGCGGGAAGGATGGGGGCGACAGGTTCGAGGGGCCCCCGAGATCGTATCTTGTCACTTATTCATAAAACGTTCAACTTCATCTCGCTCCGACCAGTTGCCATTCACCACTTGGCCGCGAACGAAGCCGGCTGACGGGGGTTGTTTGTATTCGGGTTAGAATGAGAGAAGAGCGTGTAAAGCCGCGAATACGGTGCGAAGCGAATAAAAACTGACGCTTTCCTCTCCGGGGAATCGCGAACAATCTCGCGAGCCTCTTCTCTCGCTCGCTTCGCTCATTCTCCTGCTGCAGAATGAGCGTTTTGGCTCTTAGGGAAACAACGTTGCCATCGATGTCTTCCTCACTTTGGCTTCTGTTTTCCGGGAACATGACTAGCCCCTTTCAACCACGAACTCGAGGATTCCTTGTGTTCCTGACTCCCTTGACCTCTGCGCGCACGTGGCGCTCGAGTTCCTCCTGAGATTTTTCCGAAAGCTTCTCCTCGGTGGAATGACTCTCGAAGGATTTCCATCGATTGGAGCGCAAATCTCACCTCACATTCATTCGTTTACCATTGCCATCGATTCCTCATTACTCCTCGTCTCCGTCTCCGAAGACGTCTTCTCCTTCTCTGCTTCGGTCCTATGTTAGTCGGATTCTTGCCGATCACCGGCCGTTGTCTCATGGAATACTTGAATTCTTCTCGAGACGGCAGGTGTCCTGCTTCCACAATTCCCGCCTATTTTCTGCTGGTTGACTCCTTACTATCCGGGAATCTAATCACAGCGAGACAGCATTCAGTAACACCGTCAACGAGCCGCCGTATATTCCGTGGAGAGACGGCGCGGCGGCGGCGGCGGAAGGGAATTCCCTATCAACAAACCCTGCGCGCGTGTCGAGCGAGCGAGCGACGCCTCGCTCGTTCTCCATCGGTTTTCCCGGCCCGCTATTCCTAAAACGGACGGAAGCATAGTGCGTTCTGAAATCGTCAGAGTCGAGATAGGGGACGCTTATTTTTCAAATTGAAAGCGAGCCGTCCTGGCATTCAGCAAAGAAAAGTCTGAATGAGACTGACTCCTGAATGCAACATCGTTCCGATGGAAGAGCGGTTCCGGTCAGATGCGTATAACGAGCCCGATGAAGGGAATCAACGATTCCGTTTTGAATTTTCCAAAACGGAGTGAAGAGCGCGGCGATTCCCAACGTCCGCAACGATCAGCGGCCGCCGCGCCGGAAGGATTTCGAGAACCTGAGGAAGAATATCGAAACGTTTCTCTGACTCTCTGGCGCCGTAACGGAGTCATGAAACATCACGAAGGATGGATTCGTCGGATCGCAGATTCCTCCCTCCTTCCGTGAGAGACTCCACCGCCATTACCGTAGGAAGAAACATTGGAATCAAAGTCTTTCCGCGCACGTCGTCGATACGGGAGTCTCTCAGGAAGCAGAAGACTCGGATGCGATGCCGTCAGAGCAGAAAATGTTTTTTTCGAATTAACGATTAATCATATACGGGAGGAGTTTCGCGTCACTTTATCCGCTCGAGGATACTCTCCTCGAATGGGCATCCAGGAGGTTTCATTTTCCGATAATCTTCTCATAAACAGTCGTGTTTGCCGTACTGTTGCTCTTGCTTTGTCTCCTATCGGACCGAAAGGGTTCCTCTACGGCGTGTGATCATTTTCTCCATGAAGTCACGCTTGCCTCGAGACATCGGACGTGTTTGCATCGATCCGAACCACCTGGAGTAGTTGCACGCTCGAAATCTGGCGTGCTATTGTTGTACCGTGATAAGAGCTCACAATAAACATGCACGGCCCGGATCGATCCGAGACTTTGCGTGGATGATTCGGACGAAAACGGAGACGGCTACTACCTCCTACAGCCGAAGAAAGCAGGAAGCAGCCGATCTCGATGTTTTCGGAATATTTCCATAAACTCGGAATCCTTGTCGAAAGCGATTGACAGAGACGGGACGATGCGGTCATTGTGATCCCTCGCACTTTCACTAACAAACTTCTAAACAGCGCGTTCTTCCCTATTCCGAACCGGTCGCTCGATCATGACAACAAACCTCCAGAATGTGGACTTTGATCTCTCCCGTGACTCAACGACGAGTGAGAGATTGGACTCTCGTGGCAGATGTGAATTTACAACGACACATCCAACACGCCTTTCTCAAAGAGCTGCCAGGGAACAGAAATCGTGAATCGATTGTCCGTTCGATGCAGTTTTCCGTGACATTTTCTCAAGGGTTACAATCTCATCAACGAAAACGAAACTCCGTGCTGTCGACGCTCGATCTTGAAAAGCTCAACCGCGAACTAATACTCGGTGGCGAACGCTTTGATCCCAGCACTTCTCTCAGCGGTGGCGGCACTACGATATCATCTACGACGAGGTGATCCGAAGAGACCGAACTGGGAGTCCGAGGATGTCAACCAAGCTCGCGAGAGCATCGGGACAGTGGGCGGATGAGTGTGGAAACGAAAAAAAAAAAGATGTTGACTAGAGCTCAGATTTCATTGGTTTCTCATCTCGGCCCTTCGAACAGCCCACGCTGTTTTCTCTCTCTTGTTTATATGCATGAGTCTTGGAGTTGATATGTTTTGGAAACATATCACGCTCCGCCGGGTACCGCGACTGAAAGTTGTCGCATTATTTTCTTCTCACGTTGGCAAGCAATGAAAACGCGCGAACGTCAAACCGGCCGAACAGTGTTTTTCGCTTTTTTTTTCCTCACTCTGTCGGGGACCGCGAACTTTGGTGCGGAGCTGCTTTTCCCCAATCATCGCTCGCTTCGCTCGGATCGTGTCCTCCCTAATACCGAGGTTTTTCCTAAACAATGATCGAGGAGAAAACACGGAGTTCTTAAACTGCATCCGAAATGAGAAGATGGATTCACAACCCGGAGCTAGAGAGCAAGCTCCAACTCGTTCAAATATGCTGTGAGGTTTTCGCTCGCGTTCCGCGTCCGTTGGGTGGACCAGAAGACAGAACGCCGCCGCCGCTTGTCCTCAATCGTTTGGTTGGAATGAAATTTCCATTTGTGAGTTATTCCCTCATTCAGAGCGGACTCACAATGGCGTTCCCAACAGAAAACGGAATAACGATTCCCTGTTAGACCGCTGGAACGGTGTTTCGGTCGTTTTTTAGACCATTCCCCGCCGTCTTGTCCTCTCGTTCTCTTCCCCCGAACGCGTTAGTGGCGGCGGCGCGGCGGCGGTGGAGGTGTTTCTTGAATTGAAAAAGGATGGAGACCGGTGCCTACACGGAAACGTGTGAGTCCAGACGACGGCTTGGCTCAAAGGCTCTCGTATCCGGACGGAAGATAAATAGAAATTGATGAAGCGCGGGAGAAGACACCTCATCGACAGTTCGGGTTTGTTCTACCGCGGTAACCTTTAAATATTTCAGAAACCTTCGAAAAGGTCTTTGAAGGTCGGGACCTCCACGATCATCTCGCGAGATCTCTGTGGAAACCCGATTACTTTGCATAAAGATTAGAGACCAGTGTGGTGTTTGGAGAGAGAACAACGAGACTCCAAATCCAGCGTTGCTTCATCAGTCAGAACGGCTGTATGCAACAACACGGAGTTTGTTTCTCGAAGCTCGTCCTCTTGAACTTAAAAACTTGGCCATTAGCGGACTTTCGAGACGGCTTTCTCAAATTGCCAACAAAGCGCTCGGACGCCCGGACGGACGGACAGACGACCGATTCATGGACAAACTGATAGGCGAGCGGCCTTGCCGACAGGCCGGCTGCTGAGCTTGCGTTGGGCGTTTCAGGTTTGCATAACAACCGCATTGCATCGACTGCTCACAAGACGACTGTCGGCCTTGTTCCTTGAACTTAGTTGAAAGCTTGAGTTTGACCTTGAGCTTCAATCCAGCGATCATGGTCAGTTGAGACTGCCTGAGAAAAACTGACGAATAGCTCTCGGGCGACGAGCTGATACTCCAGAGTCTAGACTAAGAAACTCGGAGCTCGGGACTTGTTGAACGGGCGGAATTCGTAGAAGAGAGCTCGGGGTTCTGTAGAGGACATCTCGAAACTTTGTCAAGAGCAGTTGACAAGCTCGAAAACAATCGCTCCGCTTGAAGCGAGACTAGTTCTTCACAAGAAATCCCGTTCTACGGCTCCAAATCTTCGTGCGGCTCCAGCTGTAGATGATCTTGGAATTTCGAGCGTTAGTTGTCAATTATGGAAGAGATGACGAGTTTTCAGTGATAATGGTATCTCGAAGATTAACTGGTTTGCTCGAAGAAGCAGATGATTCGAGCTTGAAGAGAGAAAAACCTTTTCGGAACGGAGCTTGTTTCAAACACCGATGTGCGTCGTTGCTGAGGCGGAGGCTCCGATTTGGTTGTTCATCAATTCCACAAAGTCGTTCACAACATGACGGGGAACAATCCAAATGCATAACTTCCACAATGTCCGTCAGGTAATTAGTGCTTCAGAATCAAGCTTTATGGGAATCACTACTTTCATCGTCTCGGCCACTTACGGGACGATTGGGTTAAGCTTCGAAGCGAATTCTAAATGTTTGGCGGCCGAATCCTCAGCTTGAGACCGCATCGGAGTTAATTCGATGAATTCCCTGCGGCGGAGGCGTTTCCCGGAGTCAATCCGCTTCAAAGGAGAACCACCAATCATTGTTCGAACAGTTTCTCTCCTAAATGAATTCCAAACCGCTGAGCTGTACCGCGAATCCACATCACAAAAGGAACATTGAATCAACAGATTCGTCGGGGATTCTGAGAAAAATAATGATCATTGAGAAGTCGCCACTGAATATCGAACAAACGGCGCTTGCTTTCTGCTTGGTTGACCGGACTCCTGAGAACACCGTTGAGAAAATTTTCTGGAAATGATTTGTCGTCCGATTTCGATGCAAGTCCAGAATTCTCGGGTGGCATCAAAGTAGCGAAAAGCATCGGCCAGCCTCGTGAATCGATGGCTTGGGAAACATAGAGACCTTGCTGACTATCTGACCATGAGTCAGATTAAACCGTAAACACTTTTTTTGTGTGGCTTCAAAAGATTTGTGAAATCGGTCTCCATGACGCAGGGTATGATTTGGATACGATCGCTTCTCATCTTTGCTCCCAGAGGATCTTCTTTTCTGTTGGGACAAACGCTGCGAAATTTATTCAGCTACGTCTGTCAAATCCAGTCGAGAGAACACCATCGTGTGTGGTTTGTCCCTCATTGTTATTCATCATTTGAGAGTTGGATTTCCTCGCTGCGACTCTATTTGCCTGCTCCCAATTCTCTCGGTTTGTTTCGATCTGCGCGGAGGAAGTGTTGGAGCCGGCGAATATTTTCTGTTTCTTCCCCTTCTGCCCGCATTCTCGACGATCGAGATCGGCGAGGCGGTCGGGTTAATGCCCGCATAAATCCGTCGAAACCCCGATGCGTTTCAACGATTCCATAACTCGTTATGTCGTTTCGAGTCCGTCGTTGATCTTTAAGATATTTTTATCGAGCTCTGTCGTTGACTATTCTCGTGTCCGCGCCGTAACGGGACGTGTTCGTCGACCGTGGACGGCGCGGCGCGGAGTCGATGATTTGCTCCACATCTAACGGAATAATTTCGCGGTTCATTTGCCAAACTCGAAACCAAGAGATCCGTCGCTCATTGCGAGAGGTGTCAAAGGCTGAGGGGATCGGTTTCCACGGCGCGGCGGCGTGAGTGTTTTCGAAGGTTTCCATGACTACCCCGTCGGCTGTTTGTTGCGGGGCGGTTCAGCCATTGGCTTGCATTTCCCGCCTGCGTTCGTCTCCTCTCCAGCGAACAAATTCGCCAGGAACAACGAGGTGCGTTTCCGGAAGCGACCAAGCGGGAAAAGGCAGCAGGAAAAAAATCCTCCGACGCTTTCATGTCTCTCGAGTGAAACTAGCGTGCCGGGGCGTCGTTCTGAAACTTGCTGCAGACGGATCCAAAGTGTTGAAACGAGCGGAAGTTGACGAACCTAGGATAGAGCAGCAGGCAACTCACAACCTGAGCGCAAGAGCTCTCACGGAAAGTGTCAGAACTCGATCGAACGACCGAGTGCTATGCCGAATACGCGACGTGTTCAGCGAATGAGTTGACTCTTAACCGTGACGTCATTTTTATCGCGTTACATCATAAAATTTGTCCACAAGCGTCGCAGCGGAGCGTGAGGGTGCGCCTTGTCGATTCAAGACGCGTTTGGCCACTGTTTTGATTCAGTTCGTTCGCAGACACGGAGTGACTATGGTGCGCGTAGCGGTGCTCGGTTGTGGCGTTTTGGGATCGAAAATAGTCGGCGACTTGGCGTATCACGGCCACGAAGTCCGCGCGTTCGACAGCAACTCAGAGGCACTCGATAAGTTATTGCTCAGGCTTGCGGAAGACACAAAAATCCTGCGAAAAGACGGTCTGCTTAACCAGCCGAACTTTGTGGGCAACGTTCTCTGCATGTCCCGGCTGGAGGAAGCGGTGCGCGAAGCCGACTTCGTATTCGAGGCAATCGTCGAAGATCTCTCGAACAAAAGTGAACTTCTGACCCAAGTTTCCCACCTGTGTCCAACAACCACAATCATCGGCTCCAGCTCGATGCACCTAAACATAGACTCGATATTCGAACGGGCTGCCGGCAAAGAACGCTGCATCGGAGTGCGTTTCCTGTTTCCAGTTTTCACAGTGTCCGAGGTTGAGATTCAGCTCGCCGAGGAAACTTCGACGGACACGCTTACCCGCACTCGGGAATTCCTGGAACGCATGGGAAAAACTGCTTTCCTCCGGGCGGGAAACCTTCCGCTGGTGCTGAGCGAGGCTCAGAGAGAATACCGGTGGGTCACCCGAGTGCACATTTTCCAACAAACCGCCCGTCGTCGGCCTCCGCTCTTGGTGCCTGACCTCACTCATCACGAGAGTCTTGAGCGGGTGCTCAATTCCGAACTGATGGATGGCTTATCCCGGGAGAAAGATTGTGTCGTGTGCATGGATGAGGAACGGAACTGCGTCCTGCATCCCTGTCACCATCTCTGTTTGTGTGCGACCTGTGGCAAAATGCTCCTCAAGCGACAGGACGCCTGTCCTATCTGTCGCAAGAAAATCTCGTCTATCTTCCGAATTTTCTACTCGTGAGAACGGTTCACGCACGCAATCAACGCTTCAGCGTCCGCTACATCTCAGGGGATCTCAAACAATGACTGATGGCCATGAGCTCCGCAAGCAATCGAGATTCTTCCACGAACGCTAGTCCTGCGCTATCCTAATCAAGTGTATGAATGATGGCAGCCATCATCAAAGTTCACCGCGTGTGATATGTATGTATATCTGATTGTTCACTCTTCCAGTGTGAGCGGTCCCGAACCACCAGAATGTTAGTCAGCAGTAGTAGTTGGAATAAATTGTGTGCTATCATGAAGTACATACCTACAAGAGGCGTCAGCGAGTATTTTCAGCAAAATTTCCCAAATAAACACTAGTGCCTCATCGAGATCGTGGTTCTCCTCAATTCGGCGACCTGCAAACGCAGCACATCACGCATTCATCGGGGATGTGGCAGATGTTCATAACCATCTCGGTCCGAGGGCTTAGCTCGGTCCATAGCGACTTGCTGACGAGTGAATAACAAATAATCACCGCTACAGGGAATATAGAGTCGAGCATGCATTGGAGGGCCTCGTCCAGGAATCGTGGGGGCGGCAGAGAGGGGGAAAAGGGCGGCGGCCCGACCGTCAGGCCGGGAGGAAATTATCGACTACTTTTATTGTTTGCATTACGCTGCTCAACTCGACGATCTTGATGAGTTTGCCGAAGCAGACGTGCTGTTCAACAGCAGTCGTCTCAGACCGGTCCAGGTGCGGCACTTGAGCCACGAACACGAGCGCAAGGTCGAAACGACGGAAGTTTGAAATATGGAACGGAGAGAGTTTTCTTTTTCAGGCTGGGCGGATGATTTTCCAGCGACAGAATCGATGACATCGCGATGAGAGTGGAAATTTCCAGAGGGCCTGTTCTTCCGGATGGAATCGACTCGGTGAATTCCATGCTTATGCAGCTGGAAAGCCAAATGGCTTGAAAGTCTCCGGCTATCGCGCTCGGAGAAACACGAAATTTCGAGAGTAGAAACAAGCTCCGAGAATCTGACAGTCTTCGTCTGTGCGTAAGCACGATGGAGAACTGCAAATCGAGAGCGCGCAAGAACGTATGAGAGGCGTACGAGCGTTTACCACACACTCGGTTACACTCGACCGAAAAATCATTATGCAAGCTCGAAGCGAGCAGGCGAGCACGGAAAACAGCGCACCGTTGAATAAGAAAGGAAACGGTTGCCGAAGGAGCGAGAAACAACGAAGTCGGCCAACCCGCCGACCTGCAAAACTCTTCCGCAGTCAGAGTTGCGGACCGAATGAATTGGTGGGACTCGAAAATAAAACAGAGAACGCCGCTTCGAATGTACTGTGGCAATAGTTCGGAATTTCTAGAAATACACTGTGGTAGTCGGAGCCCCGCGAGAGAGAAGGAAAAAAACTTTCTTCTGCTGGCGGTAGAAGCCCAGGAGCCGCGCAAAGTCAACGAAGTGGTATGCTCTGTGGATTCCTGGCGAGTTATTGGAGAATTATAAAGTCCGCCGAGCTCAGTTCACTTCTCAGGAGTCGCGCTTTTTATCGACATTCATTCCCTGCGTGCTTCTATTTTGTATCAGGAAACTTCACTTCAGAGATACACGGCTTTGTGTGCCGCTCGATTCGAACATCTCTTGGACGATGATCTCCAGCTAACCACTGCGTCTGCGTACCATCTCGTATCGCATGCGATACCTAGGCATGAGCGAACGCGATATATCGAGTGCAACAACGACTCGCTTACGACAACAAGATCCATGGGCTGTGAGTGTTTTGCAAGGGGCAGTCCGTGAGACAATGATAGACTGCTGCTGTTGCATCTCTGCCAGGAGCAGTGTAGTGTGGAGAATCTGTTTTCAAGCCAAACACTCCAGCTGGCCCTTGTTGACGCAGATAGAGTTCGCAAATCGAAAACCGAACGGAGCGATTCTACCGCGGTGTTGTGATGGGTGACACCACTCTCCAAGTTTCCTCGAACGTCAACAGCGGCCACTATCGCGCAATCGTTGCCGACAGAACGTTTTCGAGCGATTTGAGGTCGTACACCTCGAACTACTCAATCTCTTGAACATTTGCTTCATGAGAACGCAACATCATTTGGTTTGTATTATAAACCAATCAATTTCGTCTTTTGTCGATAATTTGTCGCCAGCATTGGAGGGATCCTTTTCACGATAAATCGATTGACAATTGAGAAGACCTCGAATCGGAGAATCTTGCTGTGAATCGATTATGTAAACTCTGGAAGCAGCGGTCCCGCGGTGAATCTTGAAAGGATTGCGAAGCGTGAAGTTTAAAAGAAGGATAGCCGTTATCGAGTTAGGGAGGCTGCCTGTCACCGCGCCGCGAAACGCCGCCAGACACGAACAATGGAGAACGAGGATCAATATTCATCCAGAATGTCTTTAAAGTTCAGCAAAAAGAAATCCCATAGATCTAAAATGACGAGATGACCCTTTGGAATTGGGATCTCCGCTCAGAAGACCAAAACTTCACTCTGTCCAGCCGAGAGAATCAGGTGAATGACTCCATGTCAGAGATTCCGCTCCGACAGCCGCGAATCTCTTTCCACCCGAGGGGCCGTTTCGTAGGAACGCACGTGCGTACATATGGCGTCGTTCACAAAGATTTCCGTTCTTCCGTGGGGACCTCGTAGACTGATTGAGAGTGATGTGGAGACGCCATCGATCATCATTCCGCCCGCTTCCACTGACGCAGTACGGCGAAGCGGAAGCCCACCTGCAGTTACGCCAGGCACGTACAATACGGCGGTAGCAGCCTTCCCGGGAGCGCTGATTCCAAAATTTGAGATAAGACTCGAGTCCGGAAACAGTATTACCATAATTCCATTAAGACTTTCTCCCGGTTTGTCTGCTTGCCAGCCAGCCAGCCTGTCGCTATTTTTGCCCGATCGTCCGATCGCCAACCCCCGAGCTTGTCCCCACAGCTGTTCGTGGGAGGGTCTTGGACCAAGTGACTGACACATTAGTCCGTGATAACCCTATCGAGGACGTCGTGTCAGACTGGAGGTCATTTTCGCAGCCACGTCCCTTCAATTTGTCGAGCTTGACGCGAACAGACTAAATAGGCTTCGTTTTGATGATTCAGTTAGAATGATTCGGAAATTTTCCGACTCCAATCAAGCAACTAAGGACATTCGGATGCGAGAACAACAGGACAGGCCGAAGAATCCTCCCTGATTGAAACAAGCTGAGCGGTGAAGGACGGTGATTTTCGCTCATTATTGTCATGGAAAGTTCTCAGGGCCAAGAAACGAAGCCAAGACAAGAAAAAAAAGGCTTGGCAGAACGACTCGCAGACGAGATTAACATGGCCGTCGTAATCGACGCTTGAAGCAGAAACATGGGTTCTACACAGCTAACGAGCCCAAATCACTAACCGACCGCCCTCCCGACTTCTGCGTGTGCGGCTTTCTTCGTCGCCGAGAGGGAGGTTCGGGTGTGTGAGATCCGCAGAGACCAAATCCTCTCTTGCTCGATAGAAAAAACAAGAGGCCCCCAGTTTTCCTCCCTCTAGATCAGGAGGAAACCAGGGGAGAAAGAGGAAACCAGACGGTGGAGGAACATCGACGGCCGGTTGGCGAGCGTTTTCCTCTGAGAGTTTGCTGAGTCGAAGCTTCGGTCAGCATCCGAGGCGCCGCGCCGTGACCTCCGGCAGCTATTCTGCTCTTTTTGTCCGCTTTCGAAACCATCTTAGAGCAGCGTGACAAAGTGACACAATGATAAGGAACGAGCTCCTCTACTCCAAGCTCGCGTATTACAACGAATGAACAAACAAACAAACAAACAAACGAACGAACGCACTCATGCCCTAGTATACTCCCTCTCCTAGTCAATGTGACAGCGAGGAGAAAGGAGCTCCATTTGCAGGAAGATCGAACATTATCACCCCGCAAATGTTCTGATGCCATCACAAGCCGTCGCGACGGCGTTGTTGTTGGTCTCTTGGTGCAGGTGTTGTCGGCAGTCGGCTAAAGACGAAAGCGAACGTCAGGTTTCCAACCGAAGCTCGCGCGAAGCGAAAGGATTTCGGTTGACCGACAATCTGTCAACGCGGGGTCGAAAACGCCACAGCGGCTGGAAATGCATTTCCCGCGCGGCCACCGAAAGCTCTTGTTGAAGGAATTCTATAACTTGAAGTAGCGGCAACGGTACCTTCTAGTCGATTCGCCGTTGCTGTGATTCTGATGCAAGCAACTGATTTCAAACTTAGTTCCACAGCAAGTCGACGCAGCGCCGAGAACTTGAGTATACGTTGCGAATCTCTCGAGACCAGCACCTCTTTTGTAAGAGTTGGTAAACAGTGAGGCCCTCACAATGCACCAAGTGCGCATGTTGTTCGTCTCCTATTCGTTCAACAGGAACACTGCCTTGTCCTTTGAGATCTATCCTGCCAGCTACTTGAGATTCGCTCAAAAACACGGAAACCTGCTTCGCTTGCTCGTTGAGTCACTGGAATGGCCAGTGGTCGCCGCTGACATCGCTTCAACTTCATCAATGGAGCGAATGTCTTTTATATCGTTCTTCATGATTCACTCGCTCAAGGTTTTGTTTTTGTTCCGCCCGAACTCGTCTTGAAGTTGTTTCAAGGATAATCACGTCGGAGAAAGTGCCCAAATAAGAAATGGGTCGAGCTCGCCCGAGTTTCGAGACTGGACGTGGATAATTAATTTTTCCTCGGAGCTCAGAGAACCATATCGAATCCTGTCAAATTAATTCAAAACACCACGGACCTCGGCAAGTTCCATTTGGAACTGTTTTCTCCCGTCCGAGGTGTGCACAACAGTGATCTATGATTCGTTCAACAGAGTTGTGAGGTTCAATTGTACTATGGCGAGGGAAAACAAATGGTCGGGGATCGAAGCGGGAGTCCGATCGACGTTTTTTGCTTGTTCAACGCTTAATATTCCGTGGGAATCGCTCGGATCGAGTTATCTGAAACGAGGTGGGACGACATTGTGGCGTTTTCGACGGTTTTGGGATCGCGTCGAGGCTTGAAAATATCCTGATTTGGATCGAGCAAAAGAGAAAAGAAAAACAAACACGATTTCCTTCTATTCAACACATGTTTCATGACTCTGGTGCAGGGAGATGGGATCTCGAAACCTGAAACAAGTCATCTCTTGGTTGGTGAATCAAGCCCCGAAGTTCGCGTTGACCTGCGAAGGGACAGCTCGTGGCGGAGAAGAGTGCGCCACAACCGTTGCAACGAAGTGAGTAACAAATAGAACGGTTCGCCTCGAGAGTCAAATGCAGATCTCATCGAGAATTTCCGCGTGAGCAGCGTGCCGATTGCTTCCTCCGGCCGAGTGGACGTTCGCCGGTCCTCCAGATGAGTTATATTGGATCGCCAGTACACACGCGTCGATATTGGCGATGTCGCCTCTCGAACATTCGTGCAGTCGTTTGCTTTTTTCTTTCACTCTATTTTTCGCTCATCCGTCGCTCGTTCTAGCTGGCTCGGGTCCTCCTCCTGTGGAGACAGTTCAGCGCATGGGTTTCTTGACTGCGAATCGAGCAGCTAGTCTAGCAGGCAAACAAGCAAATATACTCGGTCCCTTGAATTCCACGACCTAAAATTAGATCAGTTGGCAATCTTTCAGCCCGTGCCCCATTGTCGTACGTTTTATCGTTCTCGTTCCTCCGCTGCTCTCCGAACAGAAACAAACACAATATATGTACTTGAGCGAGCAGCAGAAGAAGGCAGAAAAAAAAAACGCTGTCAAACAAAGATCAACTGCGCTTCGACAAAAACACACGGACTGAGCGACCAATGAAACAGGCAGAGAAACAACATAAGAACACAAACATTCGAACTCACCCTGTGTTTCCCAGGGACACACTTACAAGCTGACAGGAAAGATACATTGTGCGCAAGGCTCGAGATCTCGTTTTCTCCCTGAATGTCGGTCTCGCAGTTCCACCTCTCGATGTCAATGAATGAGGTGGAATGGAATAGGAATGATTTTCAATCAAAGACGAACGATTCGAGCTTTACAGTTCATACTCGGATCTCTATTCCGCCTAGCTAAATCGAGACGACTGAGAAGCGTCGAGCGAAGAGTACACATGACGAATTCGTGCCGAATGAGTCCTCCTTGTGGACTGCGGAGCCTCGAGCTCGCCTCAGAAATTCAATTCGTAACCGACCGAGCTCTCCCTCATTCGAAACAGTTCCTTCTATGGCCATGTGTTTCCTTCGACTCAAGATTTTAGCCCATATCACACAAAGCGTCGTTCCGTATGCTTTGAGTGATTATCTTGTGGAGTCTCACATAGGAAACGGGAACACTCAGAGAACGGACTTGGCCGAAAATTGTCACCTGGAGAGCATTCATGCAAGCACCCTGCGGCAGTGGGAAAAGTGAGAAGCAAACGTCTACTATACATAGATAGGTCTGACCATAAGAGAGCCGTACCTTGAGTATGACAGCTGTTGGGACGTTGAGGCTCGTTGGACTCGCAGACAGTGTCGCAATTCCGGTGAGGGAAAGCAACTCGCGATGTTTCACCGCCTATAGAGGAGCCGGAACCGCTTGCTCGAGGCGAATATCAAAGAAACGACTAAAGCTTTGCAAGTTACTCAGTCAACCCGCTCGCACAGGAATCATTGCGGAGCAGATGGCCACAGCTGCATGGACGCGGTTTCGAGCGGGAGGTCAGAAAAAGGGTCTGAGTTCGATTCCGGCGGGCTGCCGGCACTGATCTTTGATGGAACAAAGTCTCCCAATTTTTCCGTTCCTCTTCCGTTTCCAAAATGCTGCGGGGAGTTTGAGTTGTTGAGGAATCATGGCCAAACGGAGCTTCTGACACCTGCGCTTGTAATGATGAGATCTGTGAGGCGGCCGGCCTGCAGCTCCTCCTGACTCGCATCCTACTCGCAGACCTGTTCACTCTTTATTGCCGCTGCTACCCGATTCTCTTTGGAGTGCGCTTGTTTCGGAGGGAATCTTCTTCTTCTTTCGACTTCTTATCCATAGCTTGTTCCGTCTCGAATCCAGACCAGTAGTCCATGACAGCTAGCGAGGGGCTTTGTGCCTACGTTTCTCGTTTCACTCGGATGTTCAAAATCATCCAAAACTGCTTGAGAATACGTGCGTGTAGCATCCTTCAGGAGAATCGTTTCCTTGTTCCGGTTTGGCTCCCGAAGTTTCTTCCACTCCTCGGGCGATCCGTTCCATGCACCGAGCTTCTGAGGAAGCGTGACCGTGAGAACATTCGCGTGACGGAGCTCGATTCACGCATCACGAATCACGCTGAATAACATGCGGTTTTCGTTGGATCTCGGAGTGGAATCTCTACGATATCTCAGCGCACTGTTGCGCGCGGTTTCCGATCCGTCTGTCTACAAACAGAGGGGAACAATGAGATGAATGCTTGAGTCTTCTCGTGCAGATAAGAGTGAAATCGGATATGGAAATCGTTTGAGACTCGGCCAGCGAAAACCGACAGTGTCGCATTGGATTTTCGAAAGTTAGCAAACTCCCAGAAAGCCTCGTCTGTCCTGATGCTGCGCAAAAGATAATGAAGAGCTGCAAGCACTAACGACATGAAGGCACACAGTTGGTGGCCATTAACAGGATTTTGCAAGGATTCCGGGCGAATTTGTCTTCCTACCCGGCGACAGCTCTGTCGCTAACCCGTAGACTCCTGTCGTGCTCCTGCTCCTGTTATTGCCGCTGTATTCATGCAACTACCTCATCAAGGTCGCATAGTTCGTTGACATGCCGACATGGCAACCGTTGGCCATGAATTACCTCCTTCCATCCACCGTCCTTTTCTCGCTCCTGATGTTTCTCCCGATCTTTTTCTCTCTTGCAGTCTATATTCTCCCTCTCTCCCTTTTTCTTGCTCTCACCATGAGCTACCATATCTCTCCCGTTTCTTGTGAGAGAGTTCCTCCTCCTTTCTCTCTTTCTCTCTTTCTCTCTTTCTCTCTTTCTCTCTTTCTCTCTTTCTCTCTTTCTCTCTTTCTCTCTTTCATTCGATGATTCCTTTGAATGTTATGCTATGCTGTCCGTCTCGTCTCCAACCTTTCACTATCGCCCTCTATATATATAATGTATCGTATATCCTCTCCCTTGATAATCTTCCATTCATTTTGTTGGAGTTTTTGTTAAGAACATTAGAAAACTCGCCGTGCGCGTCGTTTCGGTTGGAGTTCTTCGAGCTGGTCTGGTCCTGCTAGCACGACCGAAGCATCGGCAGCAGGAGGAAGAAAAAAAGGGTAACCTGGTAGGTAAATATTTAGTAGTGTGATTAAGCTTGGCTCGTGTACTCAAGGCGGAGTTGTTTCGTCTGCAATGTGTCCGCCCAAGACTCCTTTCGTTTCTTTTTCTCCTTCTTCTCTGGCCAGGTCGCTTGCTCACTTGTTCGACTCAAGTTCTTTAATGTCGGCGCCGTGAGTCCCACTTCCCTTACGCGTCCCGGTCTGTCTTTGAGTCCCAACGTCCCAAGACTTGTCAGAACACTAATCTTATCGCTCATGTTTTAAGTGAATGTATCCAACTGGAGCTATCTCCACTCTATCGGTTTAATATAACAACGACCGCGAACGACTTTGAACGAGGCTAGCGCGCAAAGGCAGACGAGGACGCCCACAACAATGAACAGTGATCCCTCGACAGCGCGCATCCATGATTAGCCTTATCTTGAAGTCTCGACAAGGATTTCCGGAGCCACAGAGAACGAAGGCCAAACATTGTTCTCCCTAATTTTAAACCTTTTTCTCTGATCCATCCTCTCGCTTGCTCGCTCGAGATACCGGCTCGATGAGACGAAGCTTCGCCGCTGTCGTCACCGTCGTCGTCTAGAGACCTCGTTAAGCATCTCAAGACGTCAAAGCTGCGCAGGGCATCCGGGAAATCAGCCTACGGGAGCCTGTTGTCGTACCGAGCCATGGCCTCGGGGGTCCAAGGTGATCTGCGTCTGACGGATCCCTTGACTCGTGGAGTCGTCTTCTCTCAGAGTAGAATTCCAGGACGAGGGGTTCTTTTTCATCCGGAAAATATGAATTCCATTCAATATCCCGAGCCGCGAGCGACGTGCACAGTAGATGTCATCCGAGATATCTCCAACGAGCACTAATCCGTCCTGTTCAGGAAACACAACGCCTCCTGTGCACAATTGCGATCATAAACGACCTGGATGAATGATCTAGAGTACATGTTCACTATAGAGGCCGCGATCGCCTCGGGGAAACAAAGTCTTCACGAAAAGGATTCCGAAAATCTGCAGCAAGATATGTTACCCTTGGAAGTTATTGTCTGCTTGCCTGAAATCCACCCGTTCAAGGCGAAACCTCGAGATGAATGGAAGACGGATGGTAGTTCTTGAGAATGACGAGAGACACAGACTCGGGGTACGACGATGAAGCGATTCAGACGAACGAAATGGAGCAAAGATGGAAGCACTAGAGATGAATGGGAAACGAGAGAGATTGCGGAGGTAGGAGAACCAAGATGCGCAGGTGAAACGGAAGCGGAAGCAGGAGCGGGCTTAGGGGGCAGAGAGAATCAGAATGGCGAGTGACGAAGAATACGGCTCTGAATGCAGCGATGAAGCGTTCGGAGTTTGAGGTTGTACAACTTTTGGAAAGTTTGGAAATGAAGCGGAACAACGACGCACAACAAACAGTCGCCTCGGCAGACTCGATTCGAGAGCAATTATTCCGTTGTGTTTTCATTATGCCACGAATCTGTGCGTGCTTCCTCGACAGCCGGCAATTCGCTCGAGTTCGCTTTTTCGTGAGATTCCCAAGGACATTTGCATGTGGCCGAGGAAACAACATTTAGAGAAGAATCTTTCGGACCCGACAATTGAGTTTTAGTTCCCGAGAGAGTTCTGGAATGAGTGCGAACTCATTATAGGGAAATGTTTCGAGATAATCGACTCTTCTGGCAGGTTATCGTTGAGTGTGGTCTATAGTCTATATCAATGACACATCGATATAACAACATCGTCGATAATCGATCGCGTGAGCGGGTGGAAGCGGAGATTCGAGTGAAGGTCGACAGGAGAATGGAAAGGGGGGACAACAAGGACGAAAATGCGGAGAACGATGGTGCGACACCGGCTACCGTCGGTCGTCGCCAACTCGTTCTCTACAGCTACCGAGTGGCACGACTGCCAGCTGTCTAACCTAAGAAAAGGAACACCATACACACGCTACTGCCGCCGCCGCATAACGCGAAAATTACACAGAGCCTGACGTTTGCTTCTTTGTACGGTCATTAGCATTGTGGTGCATAAAAACATAAGAACAGCGATGTTTTTGCACGAGCAGTAGGTTCTTTGCCGCCTTGTAGGTGGGCCATTTTTCATAACAGATGAAGGGTCCCGCGGGGGGACGGGGCTCTCAAGCCACATCCCGCGTCCTCTATCCGGCCCCTCGTAGTCTCTGGGAGTGCTCGTTTCCCTCGTATGCTCTGTTCGACCCTCCGTTCCTCTCTTTTGATCTTCAGATCCCTGCTTCTTTTCCTCCCGAACTCCCGCTTGACCGTTCCGGCTCTCGCTCTGTTTTGCTCCAAATTGACCCCAACAGCAACGAGGGTTGAGCTTTGAAGGAAACGAATAAGCTACGCGGCAAAATAAGAATTCTTTGAGTGACGGTTACCTGCAGTATCGATCCATGATGATTATTCTCTAATATCCCTTGCTCGACGGAGCATCTCCAAGGAAGCGTCGAGCGGTTTTCGTTCGGCTGACATCGGAAACCTCTCGAAAAAACATGATTCCGTCTCATACAGCGAGTCATCAATAGCTTCCTAATGAGGCTGCTTCGAATTTCCTTTCTTTGAGCTCACCCTCTCTCGTTGACATCACAGCCAGATTCCGACATCAGACTCTGAATTCGCTGAAAGCCGCCCTCGGCCTCCGTCGACGCTTTGGCGGTATGGCCATGAAAGGAATATTAAGGAAGAACTTGGAGGGAGCAGACTGCAAACCTGGGTTATGACGATAAATAAAGTACCAGGCCAAGTTCTAATGATCAGGCCCCGCTCAGATATCGGGAAAGATCGGAGGCAAACGAGACTTTTGGAGTTTTCGAAATCAGAGTAGACCTGATTTGGAATAGAGGTCCAAATCTGGATATCGCAACGATCTGCTGTAATGTCGTGAACGGAGGAAACTCGTACTGATCTCGATCGATTCCGTTGTTATCTCGACCGATCGTTTCCTCTCCTATTCCCGCATAACTCGTTACAAAATGATGAATTTCACTCCTAGTGCTCACAAGATGATCTCAGAATCGCAGTAGCAGCACTGCTGGACGCGAGTTGCGCGCATAAACTACTGAAAGAGGCGGAGAAACGCGGTAAATTACATCTCCCGATGATCGAAATCCGAGGCAATAAATAATCGGGAAACCATCAATTTAGTCTGACGAGACCAATCCCTACCTAAAATTATCGAGCCATCCACAAAGCCGTGCTTCGTTTTGGAACCCCAAGAACCGTCCAAAAGAGTTTGTTATTGAATTTTTCAAACATTTGCGAAGCATGAAACATCGGCCTTCACTCGCCTAACGAAGATGTATGAACGAATGCGCTCGAACGTTCGATCCGGAAATCCGATTTTCCAACTTTTGAACCAAGAAAAGCATCTCCAACGTGAACTCGGTCTCGACTTCGTACCCGAGGCCCGCATGGATTCAGGGAATTTATTCCGTAGGAATAAAAGCTCGCAGCAATGATTGCTTCAGAATTGTTCCTGAAAACTGCGCGGAAACTTGAGACCTCCCAAATTGCTTCGAAGGGAAGCAAGTGATCTTTTTCAGGCAGCAGGCTTCGATGGATCCATATCCCTCACTGCGCCTCGCGCCTCGCGGATGAAATTTCCGATGTCATCCGCGAGGTGCGAAGCCGCCGCAAGTCTTGACGTCGTCGTTGCTCTCCGCGCGCCCGCCGAAATCGATGGCAGCCGGCGCGGCATCATCAGGACACCGGTTGTTGGTCGCTCTCGTTGCCGCTGTCATCGGAATCGGAAGAGGCAAACGCGATACACACAGAGATCCAAGCGAGTATTCACGCATGAAACGCGTCGACCTCGATGCCGGACACCTGGCGAAGTGAGAGCCGATTATTTTTCCTGCGAACGCGTGAGCATCACTCAATGATAATGAGGCTTCCATTCACCGCGCTTATCCACGACCTCTCTCCGTCATGCTCGTTTGCTCGTTCAGATGCTTCCATTCATCTGTCCGCTGTTTTTTTCTTTCCTTCACGCGTCCAGAGAACGGGGGAATATTAGCGCATTATCACTCGAGCAATATTATTCCTCCGGTGCGTTGCTCTTGTTCTTCGTTCGCTGGCTCGGGAGATTCCAATGCACGGATGATCAAGGAAATCTCGAACACGGCGAACAAGCGAACCAATGGACGCCAGCTAGGGCCTCGCATCTCCGAACTCCCGGTTAAGCCTCGTTCGGAGCGAGAAATACGGGATCATTAACAACAGCAACGAGTGCTGATAATAATCCAATGTTAAAACTCGAGTCCCGATTTGAAACTTATCGGGAAGCCAAAAAAGTTCCCACGATTTCGTCCTCGCTAACAACCCCAGCTCGAGAGTCGGTGAAAGAACAAACATGTCGAGGGTGAATCATCATCTCTCGGTTGATGTCAGTGCTCCCAAAAAAACCCCAATGAATCCGAAATTCACTGATCTTTAAAGTCTACAGCAGGGGGATTCCAGAAGCAGGAGCCCGGAATTTCCCAACGAAGCTTCCTCTCCTCGCTCGGGACTCGGGGTCCGCTTGGTACGCGGGTAGACCTAAGACATGTTGTGATCGGAAGAATGTTGATCACAAAGGAATCTGAATAAACGATTCTCCAACTGAGTGAGATCTGCTCGAAGCGTAGATGGGTTTACCACGTCAAGTTTCGATGCGTTCTGCTGTCACCGAAAACCCGGCATCAAACCTCTCTATCCTTCATGATTGGAAAACATGAACAGGATTCTCAGAATCGTTTATATGACGTGGCGGCAAAGGCATGAAATTGTCTTGATGTGATTCGCGCAAAAGTTGAATTGATGCGTGACCTCAAGTTCCGAAGAATTACCCATCAGGATTCCTGGACATTTGACAGAATATCCCGTTTCTATCAGACAGGACCAAAACTAGGAAGCATGATCCAGACGACTGCTCGGGAAAGTCATTCGCAAGCATCAACATAAAGCACACGGCAGTATGTAGAACGAGCTGAACAGAATAGAGAATCGATCTGAGGATGAACAACCATCACGAGACGCGGCCACCAGACCGAGAGAATCTCATTTCCTCCACCATTATGGACAAACATGACAGCCTTCGCTGTTGGGCGGGAATAATCGTATGTTCTTGCCAGACCAGGATGACACCATCCGATTGAGGGAAGGATGGGGACTCGATAATTCTCTCTCTGATTCTCGTTCAGAGGTGATTTACGCAACTGCATCGCGAGGAAAACGTATTCGTATCCGCACAATGAGCTAAGCTGGGCATCAGCGTCCATTCAAGAAAGGCATGTTTTGCAAGGGTCTTCGTAAGACGATCTGCTCACTCCGCGCGTCATTATCAAGCGCTCAGCTCAGAAGCTCCAAGAAGCGCAATCGACGAATCTCTTGAAATATTCGATCGGAAGCATCATCGGATAATTATCCCCCGTTCGATTCCAAACTTGAAGAGCATCCTCCACCCATGGAACGAAGATTTCCGATTCGCTCTCTTGATGCCGCATCGATTGTCATTTATGCAATCATCGTCACGATCGGTGAGCTTCGTGTTGCTGAGGGCATCCTGCAGAATATTACGATGGTTCGGAAACACTGTCTAAGCCGAAGAGAACAACTAAGCTAATCAAATATGACTCAGACACAAACACCCGAGGGAATTGTCAAGGTCATCCCGACGCGGGAGTTACCCCTCGTTACGACGGTTTTATCATTTCCACGACATCGCCCCCAACTGAGGATCCAACTCGACCCGCCTGCTCTGCAGCCTGAAATTAGCTTGGACTCGGCGTGCATAGAAGAGCATTTGGGCGATTCCACGGCTTAGAGATGCTGCCGCTGATAAATAAATGGAAACCATGAAACCAGAGGCTTACCCACCGATGCTCACACGTTCACCTTCGAATTCGCTCTTCTGCGACTCCTTGTGCCGGGGGCTCTCGGTCCCGACAACAGAGGTGACAATTGAACTTTTTTTTGGCAATTTCATCCTTCTGTCACCGGAGGCCATCTCTAAACCTCCGCTCCACTTGTCGCCCGAAACTAGAAGGAACTCCTTCGATTGGACCTTTGGATGAAGATCCTCGTTCTACACGGCGTATAACTTTTTCGGATAACGTCAGCTTGCGCTGGGTGATTGAAACCCCAAATTATGTGGGTTACCACCGCGCTTTCGGTCGAGTGGAGTTCTCCGCGCTCAGAAGAGAAAAGCTACGAGCGATCCTACGGGAGAACGGCAATTCAGGAGACGAGTTAGAAGGCGGAGAGGATGAACGCGCGTCGGCGGAATTCCCCACAGGAGGTCCCTGCTCGCTTCCGAGGCTGTTGCTGAAGCCACGAGCTGTCTTCAGATAACCATGTCGAGTCGGGCCCTGCGCGTGATAAATTGTTAGTTTCCCTCAAGGCTCCTTACATCTTCTTCAGGGCTCATCGGAGCGCCGCGTGAAAACATTCCGGGTCAGCATCTTCTTCAGGATCCCTCGCTCTTCCCGATTAAAATACATTTTCGAACCTAATTCGTGGCTTGGTCGCGTAGCAATCCGTTCCCAGAAGGGATACGATGTTAGCTTAGCCTTGAGCATCCACTTCGAATTCCAGGGATGCCTTTGTGCCCGGATCTGACGCACGCCTCAAGCTGCAGGGATCTGTAAAAGGGTAACTAATTCATTAAGGTGCAACCATCGAGTCATCTCCAGATCGTGCGGTCCGGGAACGAGTCTTAGGTTAGATTACATGGTTCGTTTGTAATTGCTGCGGGGAAGACGTCGCAAAGGTTTCCCTGCAGGCGATCTCCGAAGGTCTCCCGAAGAAAGGACGAGATTCGAGGGAATTAGGTAAAAAATCGATCCGAGGGACCAGGCTCGGTCCCTAATCGATCAGATTTCGAGATCAAAAGTAGAATCGAAGTATCCCGCCTGGCAAGCCGTCGGATATGGTTTTGCTATTTCAGTTCGGGAGCGGTTCGACGAGAATTGAAAAACGTTGACCTCCAAATTGACTTAATGTTCCTCTGATTCATTCCTGTCAGAGTTTCACGAGGTTTTTCCGCATGGTTCAGGTTGGAGAGGAGGCGATTTTTTTTAGAGAATTCTGTGAATCGAGGGTGGCATGATGAAGAGAAAGGCACGCAGGGAAAGAAGGAAAATTGAGAGAAAACGAGCAAGGCGGCCAGAGGGAGAACTACTGTAATCGATGGCGATAAGCAGAAGAAGAACCCGGTAGCTCGCGAGGAGTTTGAGCTTCCTTACACATGGTAATTTCAGCAATTTTTATCCCGTTCCGGTTCGTTCGCCCCACAACAGCCGCAGTACGACACACTGATCCCAAGAGATCATCAAAACGAACATTATACCGGGTTGAGGTCTAGCGGTGCGGCCTTATTCCTTTGAGCAGCGAGTTAAACATTTTCTCTGATTTCAGGTGAGTTCACTCGGAAAGGAATCGGAGGCAACGGCGGAGTAAGCGGGATCCCCGCCGACGCCGACGGTGTCCCGGGACGACAAACGGAGAGAGGGAAAAGAGATTTGGAAGATGATGACGAAAGAGCCGAGGGAGTCGACGACGAAAGCAGAGATAAAAGAGGAAAAACGAGGCGATAACAGCGTATCAGACGAGTGCAGTTGCTAGTCGAGCCGAGCGGCCAGCAGCTGTGAGGTGATAGCTTCGTTTTTGAGAGCTGCTGGTTCAGGGTTACATCGGAGATATAGCCGAGGGCGTGCGGGAGGGCAGGTGCCCAAGGTAAGAGAAGCAGAAAAAGAGAACGAAGACGGAAGGGGAGACGCAGCGGCGGCTCTTTATCGGAGAAGCCTCAAATGTCCTCTTGTAGTCCTCCCTCCCTTTTTCCTTTTGAGTCTCTCGAGCGTTATTTTTCCCTGAGTCTTTTCTCATTCTTCCGCTGTGAATATCGACTTTAGTATCGACCAACTTCTTGCTCTGCATGAAGCCAATTACGGTCTCAAAAGTTTTCCTCATTCGAATGCACACTTCGATGACTATTGCTCCATTTCGTTCCCCCCTTTACATCATCTCGATTCGTCTCCTCCCGAAACATTTCAGGGACTGCTATTCACGCCATTCTCCTTCTCCGCTTTCGTCCTCCCCGAAGATTTCACGAAGTTGTTTTCCACCGAGGAACTCGTCGCCAATGACGACGCATCGACGAGATATAAACGAGCTGTTGCAGAGAAGCTTCTCGAGAACATCGAAGATCTCGCGTACAGAAGTTTCTTCTCTTTCAAACAAGTTCAACCCTACTGGGATTGAGGCAAGCGTCTTGACTTGGGAAAGAGGTAATGGAGCCTCGGGAACCCTCGTCCTCGCTCGTGGATTGTTCAGATTTCTCAACCGGCGGGACGACTGAGTGGTCAGCGCGGTCGTCGTGAAAACAATGGAAATGTCTCGATTTGATGGTGGATTTTGGGAATTCTCGAATGTCATTCACAAATCGGACCTTCTGCGACCAACTAATCAGGAAGAGCGGTGATTTTAACTTTATTTTCGTCTCAACGAGAACTCCACTACCGCTGTGAAACACGAAGGCGGGCTCTGATTTCCGTTTTGCGAATACACATTTTGAATTCGAAATTAGGGGTAATTTGTGTTTTCGAAATTGACCTTCAGCGGAAGCTTACTCTGAAATATTAGCGGAGCTTGGATTCAGCAAAGGCACAGATTACTGCTGGTTGCTTGGTGGTTTTCCGCTCAGAGTCGGATTTTTCCGTCCGTCGGCAAAACGGATGCGAGGGCGTAATGGAAAACTGCATCTGGCAATCCGCTCTAGCTGTCGCCATGCTTCGCCGCGCATGAGCTGAGCGCGCGGATCTCGAATTCATTCTTTTGTTGTGTGAAGTCTCCTCGATAAGATCATTCTATCCAGAATTCGAGTCGCTTCCTCGTTTCTCGATTTCCTCGACGATATAGTGAACACAATCGTCGCCATCACTGATACCAAATTTCAGTCTGTTCGTCGAGAGATTCCGCTGTCAGGAGATGCGCTTCCCCGCGAGGAAGTGTTGCACGCCGTCAACAGCTCCTCCAACCGCTGAACGTCGGACTCGTTCGCGACAACAATACCGTTTTCGTTCTTCCGAGAACGCCTCCACCTTATTCCCGTTTGCTCAACCCTGTTTCCTGGGCGCTTTTGAAGGAGCGAATTTCCATTCATCTGTCCAGCCATTCGCCCGACCTTTCATCCGTCTAGGCCGCCCAACAACGAGCCAGGCCGCTTTTATTCGTCCCTTTGTCCCGCTTTATCTATCCCTGAAGCTCGTCCGCGTCGTCTGCTCCCGGATCAGACAGATGGGAACGGGAAGGCGATCGAATGGACGCAACCCGTACCTTCTTGACTCTTGATGTTTTCTCCAAGGATCCGTCGGGGTAATTGAAATCATTTCCAGTGGCTCCTCGTTTCATTCTTCGTTTCTGCGGCGTCGCGAGGCCCTCCATCAGGAAAAGAGAAGAACTATCGGATGTTGATTCATTTCGCGGCGGATCCGCTTCTTCATCGATACGGTTCTACATTTCCTCGAGATGGAAACCTTCTAAGCCCAACCAGGTGATTCGAAAGGAACGCAGGTCGATCTCCTTCTCCCCTCGAAAACTTCGCGAATCTGAACGCCAGTTTCCTCACTAATCGCCCAAAGTGCTCCAAGGTTCGAGTCCACCGCGGCAGTCCGTGTTGTGTCTCAGCTCTCGAGGTCTTCTTGTCACGTGCTCCGACATTTTCCAATTGAGTTTTGAATCTATCCACTGATGATCGACAAAAAGTTTTCGCTTGCTTCCTCTCTTCCCCTGATTCTCTTTTTCTACGGTTTAGTCTTTTTCCGCGCGTATTCCCGAGACTTTTCGTCGGTGAAGTCTTTGGCCGAGGCTTCACCTCGACAAAATCGGGGAACTCTTCACCGCCCGTTCATCCAACCGCCCGCCTGAGCGTTTCTTCCCTAATCTCGTTTCGTCGTTTCTGAGTCTTGGGAGTAACTCTCGTCGTCCCGTTGCACCGGCTGCCGTTCTCCTAGTTCAAGTCAGGGAAAAAGATTTTGCGATTGTCGATGATGAACAACACTCGAATGATATTCAGCCACCATTGAGCGAATCAGTGAATTGGAGCCAGGTTGTCGAATCGTACCTCTCATGATAGACTTCTCAGACCATCGATTTCGAACCACTTTCTTCCCACGGGGAATGGCGAATCGTTGCTCATTTGCTGAATTCAGGCCATTAACGAATGTTTGAAAGCACTCAGAGTTCCATCGACGTCGTGTAACTCAATGACGAACCAGGCACGGTACGGTTGCTTCCAAACAACTCTCGGATTGTTGCGAACGAACTTATTGAAATATTCTCCGAAGCGAACAGACCGCGTCGGCTCCGAACCTTGAACGTCGAGCCTAGACTGCTCATTTGAGGATTATTTTCGCGGCCACAGACTGCTTTGACAGTTTAGAAAGCCATAATTAAACGCTTGCCCCTCTTTCATCCCGTCCCGGTCCATTCTGTCCCGCCGGATGTCCCTCTTTGAGACCCTCGATTGATGTCCCCCTTTCGGCGTCCCTCCGGCGTTCTCATCTCCAAGTCTACTCTTTCACAGTTTGGTCTTCCATGCTGCTCTATCGTTGTCTCGCGTTCGGCTTCTGCCTCCAGCCACGAAGCTCAGCGATAGGAGGCCATCGCAAAGTGAGAAGTCCTTCTCTCTCGAGATTCGAACGGTGGCTCCGAGTTGTCAACGGAGCCTTGGAGTGCACAGGTTTCGCATTCGAGGGTTCGAAGCAATCGAGAACAGGATCTCTTATGGTTATTCAGAAAGTTGTCGAGGGCGGGGAGATAAACCGCGCAGCCGAGTTCTTCGTTCGAGGTTTTTCGAAAAGAGGGAAATAAAACCAGGACTGATAGCAGGAAAGCGAAGAAGCGGTGCGGTGCTCGCATACGCCCATCACTCGGTTACGCGGCTGTATTATAATATTATCGACAACGCATCAATATATCGGCCGCTTTCCCCATCGTCGTCCGACAGCGTCGAACCGAGAGAGGTGAACAAGCAGAACATCAGGTTGAAAACCTGGAAGGGAAACAACAGCCGTTCGGGAAAGCATCGTAGGTCGCATCTTCCCGTCTGGCAAACGACGCGCTTCGATAATGAACGATTCGTCCCGCTCTGAACTATTTTTATCGTCCACGTCAACAACTAACTCCGAGCCGAACTCGCTCGGCTCCGATGGCTTAAGTCGTTCAACGATTCTTAGTTGGACTCTGGAAAAAACAACACGCGAAACGACAATGGCAGTGGAGTCGGAATCTCTTCGTCCGGTGGCGCCGCACTAAATGGGCGACGCCACGTCAGCTTGCAAACAGGAACGATTATCACCGCTCATTTGGCGGTAGAATCTCGGGCACGAGAAGTTCCACGCTCCTTTTTTGCGTTTGTGATTGTTAGTTCAGGGAGATCCCGGGAAGCGAACAATGCACGGAGACAAAAACAATGCACGCGCGTGCGGGAGCCGAGGCTGAATTAGCTCATGTCGTGTCGGCTACCGTTCTGTCTCGAACAAGTTTTACAGAAAGTTCACTTCCCGTGTCCAGATCGACGTGAAACGCGATGCCACGCAAAAACACCAAGTTTTCCGGAGAAAATGTGGTTCCGTCCATGATCAGGGAGCTTCTAGTTCGATCGGGCGATTTCGCAACGCTTTCTCTCGAAACCTGGATGGCACAGAACAAGCAAAACACGGAAGCACAAAAGCTGACGAATCTCTAGTTTTCTCTTTCTTCTTTTGAAAACAGGGTGAATCGAATTGTACGAGGACGGATTCAACTGGTGCTGTGTCCCAAGCCTTGAAAACTCCGTGTGCAAGACGTAACTCAATTAAGTTGCTCTCGCTCAACCACCAAAGAGTTACTACTCAAGCAAATTAGAATCAGACGGTGCCGGTCCGGGAGACCAAAAGGACTTCCGCGGGTGAGAAACGGAGAGGGACCGAGGGGAAAATTAGGAAGAGAGTTCTCGATAAAGTTTGAGGTCTTGTGATTCGCTGCGAGAAGTTTTCTGAGGGCTTTCCCGGCCACGCTCGGTTTACCAAACCGACGTTTTCTCGGCGCGCATCGAAGCCAGCCTGCCTGCCTGACTTAAACAAGCTGACTTTGTTACTATCGTACCTCGTCTGTTCGTTCGAATGTTTCCCCGTAAGTACATCAGTCGTTTGACTTTTCGCTCGTTCGTTCGGTTGGCTAGTTCGCTGGGGAAAGTTTGCAACTTGTTTCAGCAACACATCAACAACTCAAATTGGACGCACCTCTCTTTTTTTCGCGCAGTTTATTCTGAAGCCTTGAAACTTTTCCTGCCTCGCTCCTCCACGAGGGCTGCTACGAGCACGCGGAGCACCTTTTTTTTCCCTCGAGACGCGTGACTAGTCAACTAGGGAGAGTTGGAAATAACCATGAAAAATTCATCGTCACGACGAACACGAATTGGAGTTATCGCTGAGTTCCTCTTTTGACGTCTGCGATACGCGAAGCTGAATACGCCAAGCGAAACGCGCTCCACATTTTGAAGGAATCCGTCATGAAATTTGAAGAGCTGAGTTCTCCCTTTGGACGGGACAACTTGAACTCAACGTCTCCTCAGAGAGCTCGGATGCGTCGTACATATGAGGGATTTATCTGCCATGTGATGAGCGAATGAGACCAGGGAGCTGAGAATACGGTGCTGCCTTCGAAACGGCTCAGGAGATGGAACTCCTTTTAGAGTTTTCATTAAATAACTCCAAGAGTAAGGAATGAAAATTATACGACCAACGAATCAAGTCGGTGAGCGCCAACGAAGTCTTAAAGCTGAAACTGAAGGATCTCGAGAAGTCATGGAAATCCATGTTTCGCGATTCAGAGGGTCTCCGGCCGATGTCAATGACCGTCTTGACGACGCGATAACCGCAAACGACAATGATAACGTCCAAGGCCACGATGGAGCTGAGCTCTCTCTGCAATCTCACACATTTCATTGCTGTTCCGTTGTTTCCGTCATTGCTTCCCCATGATGCCCCTTGCGTGCCGCGCACGAGCAGAAGCGAGTAGTTGGAAATAGGGCTTCAATAAGTTCGGGACACTTCTCAGCGACTGCAACGGGAAGCAAGGTCACGACAAGGTCTAGGAGGGCGGGACAAGCGATGATGGAGTGCGCTATCAGAGTAATTTCCTCACTTATCGCTCCCCTCGTCAGATGATAGACTTCGCTACCGCTCGGTTGGCACTGCCCGCAGCAATCAAAGCATTCGTCTCGATTGCGGCACACGCTGCAAGAAGAAAAAATCTGTCACAAAAATCACAAATCGCAGGAGATGGACGGTGGCAGCTCACAAACGTGTCAGGTGTGAGGGTTGCCGCTCGATGAATGAAGAATGGGGTCTTCTGGGGGTGTTTGGGTTTCTCGCAAGAGTTTGTTCTACGGGTCAGGTGTTTCCTCTTTCGGCGGCAATAAGGCCCGCAGCGGCACCGCCGGCCGGAGGCGGACGGAGCTCAAAGACAACGGACGCTCTTGAGCGTGATGTCAGCCGAGCTCGCGGGCGGGCGGGCGGTCGATCTAGCAGACAGCCACTCCTTTCCGTTCCGTCTTTTGGTACTTCTTCCTTCCTCGCGTTGCCCCCTCCTACCTCTCAAACAGCCCATCGAGTTCCTACTCGGGGTCTCCATCGTTCCCTCTGAGTTTCTCTCGGAGCGAGTCTTCCTGCAAGAGCCGAGCCCACACCGCCGCTATCGTCGTCTTTTTCTGTTCTGCTCTCTTGGTCGGACAGTGTAATATATTGCCAACTCATCCGAACAACACTGTCCACCGCCCCGTAAAGAACCCATCACAGTCGGTGGATGCAATACTCATCCGAACGTAGTCCCTGAGAAGAGCAGACAGTCAGTGCAATACGGAATCACTTTGGTACTTCTTTGTTCGCCTTTCCCGCTATGGAAAATTACGATCGGCATTGACACCAGGGAGGAAAAACCTTCGATTTCGTTCTTCTCGAAAGCCGATTCCGGTCATGCCTGCGCCTACCTCGACGAGGAGCACGCCCGACTCGAGCTTGTTCTTCATACACAGGAGTACTCATCGATCCACAAAAGTGCTCGTTCTCTTGGAGTGACGACAGTGACACCACTAGAGACACTGTAAAAATAAAACAGTGTCCCTCGTCGAAGGAAACCGACGACGACGACCTCCCACACTCAGTCGTTCCGTCAAGAAGAACGTGGAAAGCAGCGACTCTAAACCAGTCGGGTCATTTGGACAGACCTCCCCAGGGCAAGATAATCGGCTCTCGCAACTCTAACGAGGTCTCCCTCCGGTCCGCCTCAAGCTGTCCTCTTCCAGCACTCCCTCTTTTCGTCCCTCCTCAAGGAGGACCTGGGGACCAGGACTCACCTTCCCCCCACCTCCTTCGGAAAAGGCCGGAATCGGGAACTTCTTCCCCGCCCCCTTTTCCTGCTTTTTAGAAGGGAGAGGGGGCCGAGTTCAAGAGGGAGCGTATCTCTTTGTGAAAACAGAGCCAGGAATCTCGCTCTCTTCAGGAGTTTCCGAGGTGCCAGGAGCCCAACGTCGTCGTTGTGTGCCATCAGCCCGTTAGCCCGATTCTCTGTCACCGAGGCCGCCCCCTTGCAAGCTTTCGTGTTTGCCGTGCTTTTCATTCGTACATCAGTACCGTGGAGAAACTCACACCGCTCGATACGGTCTTTTGTTCTCTCTGTTCTATCCGAAATGAGTTACGAGCGTGTTTATGACATCGCCCGGTACAACACACGTCGGGAGCCGCTGGCGCATCAGTGCGTGAGTGTGTGGATACTCAACGGGTCCATTCCCTCGCCGAATCATCCATTATTGGTTGCGCGATCAGGCACAAAGAATACATAGAGGACACGAGTAGAAACAATCAGCCGCTAGTGCGACAGTCAGATACATAAGGCGACCGAACAACTCGGCGCACAAACACATCCGCGCCAGCGAGCAATCAGCTAGAAACAATCAAACATAGACAAACAGACAGATAAGTTTAACAAAACGCTTTCCAATATCGGATCTTCGTTTCAAAAGAGTTCGTTCGGAGCAATTGTCACCCCACTCTGGCTCGCTGCCCCACCCCATCCCCCACTCAATCAATGTCGCCCTCCTGTCCTTTAATCATTCAGCTACTCAATGTAGGTCGAAGAATGCTGCATGCTCCAAACAAGGTTTGTTGTTTACGCACGTGGCTTACTCGCTTCATTGTCATCGGCGACAACTCCGTCTTCGCTCGAGTCATTCGATGTGAACTCGGTAAAAGCTCGATTGTTCCAAACTTCCTTTATTTACATTCGACTCGCATATTATGCATTCCGTCGGCCAACTATTCCCACTCGGCGACAAACTGAAACACAGCTTGTCGACAAAGAACTAGCTTTGGGAGACAAGTCACCGTGCCATTGCTGCTAGACTCTCGTCCGAGTTCTGTTTGACGTTTTCCGGAAATTCTCTCAGCCGGCAAAATCGACTCGGAAATGTTCCGCGTCCGTTCAGCTCTTTCCACCGGACGCATTCAATCTCCCGACGGTCATCCTGCTCGTCCCGAATTCACAGATGTTCAGACGTGACACGTCTGACGGTCGAGGAGTGTCCTAACGGAAGCACTCTCCTGTCACCCCCGTAGTTAATATACAAATCTAGTGTTCGGCGTTGGAGTTATGGTCGTTACGTTATTCGTTATCGTTGCGTAGTAAATGCAAACGTCAAAGGCTCTCACCCTTCCCGTGAGAGTTGTTGTTGTTGTCGTCGCCGCCGTTGAACGCGAGGGGCTTCACGACATCTTTGGCGTAGGCACTAAGAGTCTCTCGGCGGCGTCTGCTTCTGACAGCTGCAGCTCTGCGCTGCAGGCGTCCCCATCGCTACTCTGAACGTCACAAGCTCGTTGCTTAACGCTGGACCGGCAACGACCGCAAGGGGAAAAAAAACTCTCGCACTTACATTTAGTGCAAACACTTGATTCCGCGTTGTCATTGCTGTAATCGTTGTTGTTGTTGTTGTTGTTGTTGTTAACGCATTTAGTTGCGGGAGCTTGCGTTAGCGACGACTAAACGGAGACGCTTTTTCATCTCTACATCCGGCGGTAGGGATCGGATAGCGTTTCGGGCACAACAGACGCGAAAAGCGGAGAACAATGGTTGAGGGAGATGAAACGAGCTTAGCATGCACGAGGAGTTTAGGGAGAAAACTTTAGATTGGTGGGGGTTGGTGCGGACTGGTTGCTGTGAGGCGCAAATGATTTCTTTTTCTCGCCTGCTTACACTTGATGTTAGAAAAGGACGCTAGACAAGGAGACGTCGAGCTCGAATGACTTCAGTTCTTAGCAACAATTCCAACAGCCACCGCCACAACAACAACAACATTTGCGATTTCCTAATGCGATTTACTTTCGTCGTCGTAAGAGCACCGAGAGCGGCCCAAGGCGACCCTCTAAGAAGGAAGCGAGGGCCGTGAAGTTTGCTTTCGCTGCTTGTTATCAGATGTCAGACGCCCTCAATGCGCCGCAACTGGATGAATGAATGACTTTTGTTCGCTCGGATGCTGCATTTTTTCTGCTTCCGACTGCGGGAGATTCCCGACCGGCTGTCTGTTGATTGGCGGCAAGAGACTGTTGTTCGGGTTTCGCCGAGCCCCTTTTCAAAAGCTCTGCCCGAGATCGGCCACAAAGTCAGAACCTTCGTTTGAAGCTGCTGTTTAAAACCACCGGAATACTCAGACAGCTGTTTGAAACCGCCAGAGTTTCGGAGTCTTCCTCCTGGGACGCTGATACTACGTTCTGGAAGCTTTCCTATAGATGCCGACCACATCCGTTATCTCCGGAATTTCCAAAACAGGAAAGATGAAATTCGCGCAGGAAAAAAGGCTATGGCGCGCACTCATTCGTTGTGTCTGGACGTTGTCATTGATATCCCATATATTCTCCCTGCGATTGTTTCCTCGATCGTTCGCGCTCCGTCGGTGGTACCTTGTGGATGTGTAACCGACGATACCGCGGGAGCAGATGTCGCGTTCGCAGATATGTAGCTCCCCTTCCTTCGAAACGACCCGTGTTCCAACTATACTCGAGTTGAACCAACCGACGGTCCCGACCTTCACACATCCAGCAGCGTCTATCCGCGCATTCTGCGCCGAGGATTCTTCCCCGGCTGGGACCTCGGCTTGTGCGTCCCAATCAGCAGAGTCGAGTACGTTCGAGAAAGAGAATTTAAAGACGAGGCTCTTGAAAGGTCTGAAGATTGAGGAGAAACCGTTGGAAGAGATTCCACAATCAGCTGATACCCAGTCTGCCTTGAACTTGCAAAGCTCTGCGTTGCAACAACTCCTTTAAAACCAATCGCCATGAGGGTTGCGAGAATCCTCGCTCTTGCTGTTCCGTTTGTCGGCTAAACTGACTGGTGTGGAATACGAGACTGCTCCGCAACTCCCGTTGCCAGTTCATTTGTTCGCTGAGAAGGAGCATGACGACCACTCATAGCCGCTATCGTCACCATTCGGTGCTCCTGTTGCCACCGAAGCAACATCCGAGTGTGAAAGAAGTTGAAATGGCAGGACCGCTATTTTTTCTCGAGAGTCCTTCAATCTTCTGCTCGCTGCGCCCACCTCTCTCGGTGTTTCTCTCGCTCGTGACGTTCCTCGTCGTCTTCTTCCTGTGTCCTGTGTTGTCAACTCAGGACGCGGCGGAAGTCCAAACGGAAATGATGACTGTAGAGGCAGGCAGAACAGAAAATATTTGTCAGGAAGTGACCGTTGTAGCAGAACCGCTGATCTTCGTCGACCAAACTGCACAGATGTCCGTCTTGCACTGCCGCACTGAGTTAGCTCTGCCATGCAGTGATTTGTGGATTTCTTTATCCAGTTGCCACCAAAACCAGACGACGAGACAGCTCGAGGGCACTTCCGCCAATTTGCAACTAGACACCCATAGTCTTTGACGTTGCTCCCCTCCTCTTGTCACTGTTTCTCTTTTGTACTCTGATTCTCGCTCTCATCAGACAGGCTGTAACTCTTGTTACTCTCCCTTTGTCCACTATCGTTTTCCATCTTCCTCTGGTTCTCACGTTTCTCCGTCTATTTGCTATCACCTTCTTCCCTCTCTCTCTTAATCCCTTTCTGTCTCTCTCTAACTTTCTCTCACTCTCGCATTCGTCTCTCTTCTCTTTATCCCCTCCATTCTCCTCTCCCTCGTATGTTTCTCTCTATCTCACCCCCTCCCTCTAATCTCTCCCTCTCTCTATATTCTCGGTTCATTTCGTTTCCATACTCATCACTTGCACTGCCGCTGAAGCGTCTCACTGGTCTGACGAGGACACCATTTCTCAGCAACAATGCTTAACGGGATTAAGGCAATCCCGCATTACGTGTCCACTCGCGACTCTCTCCCCTCTCTCTTCCTCTCTTTATCCACGGTCCCTCATTCACTTTCCTCCTCCTCACTCTCATCTTGTTCTCTATCCGTTCCTCGTTTCCCAAGTTATCTTCCATCCTTCGATGTCTCCACCTTCATCCTGTGATTCTCTGTTTTATTCATCTCTCTTACGAATTCGCGGCCGGTTGGTCTGTTTGTAGATCGGGCTTCTCGGTGGTCGGGTAGGCGTCTCCAATGTTCTCGCTGCTGCTGACCCCATCCAATTAGAGTCGTGCTTGGAGTTCCCTTGCTAATCTAGCCTTGCCTCCTTTCGCCAAGCTTATCTCTCTCTTTCCCCAGCACACATTCTCCGTATTGGCCACGGCAACAAGAACACGTCTGCGACTGCAATCTCTGGTTCGGTCTTCGGCAAGTTCCACAACAATAACTCAAACCATTCGTTACGGAATCCCCGAGCAAACCTACGACCTGGCAGGACTCTCGGCTGTTCCGATTGACCACAAAATATGTTCTTCCCGCAACGTCAGGCGTTTCCGTTCTCGGGAACTACCGAACGCTCCATTGAATCTATTCAGCGCGATCCGCTTCTTGTTTCAAGTCAACCTGTTACCCGCTGCGCTGTGGCAAATGGAATCCAGCCTGTTTTTGCCAGGTGGCCGAACTAGATCGTAGACGTGAGTCCTGGCTTTCTCGACCGCGGAACCAACAGGGTCTCAACGTTTTCTTCCTGCCCACTCTCGGACCTTTTGCAATTCCGTCACCAGCGGTGGAAGCACCGAGAATCTCGAGCGTCTCCGCCGAACTCGGAAACGCATTCGCTTTCGAAACGTCCAGACATGCTTTGCAGAAGCGACCTGAACCGATGTCGCTGTGCCTGAGCTCCAGCTCAACAAAGCAGCTTTGTTCGTCCGCTTCGCCGCGAATATATCTTTTGGTGTTCGTTGTTTGCCGGTAATCTCTCTTCGTGTCTCTCTTTTGTCTTGTGTATGCTGCCTTCGGAGAAGAAATCTCGGAGTCTTACGCAAAAATAATTGGGCTTGTCTTGTCTAGACAATCTATTGTTCCTGCCAAGTAGATCGAACTACAGAAGAGCACAAACGAATCCAGAGTAGAGCAGAGCAAAGTTTCAGGATATAAGGAGTGTAAAGGTCGGCTATTTCTTCCCATCTCTGATTTTTGTTTGTCTGGAATCTGTACTGCTCCATCGCGGAAACAATGGCTCTGACGTCACTATTCTTCTCAGAACGAACAAATCAGCCAAGCTCGACCTCGAAACAGGGCCTGGAACAAGATGATGAAGTGGCTATAATTCTCGATTATGAGTCTACAATGGGCGAGTCTGGAGATCCGTCGGCTGAGCGACGGAGTTTCCTAAAAAAGTTCTCAATCAGTGGGAATGCACCGGAGCAGACTCCCTGGTAGTCTTCAAAAGCGTCGAGCAACCCGGTTTCCGATTTTCCCGCTGTCTGGAACATTCTCGCCGGCATCGAGGCCTATTTCAGCTGTTCTACCATACTAGTATGTAATATCGTTTTGATATTTACGTATTCGAAATTCTGAGTAGCTCGTTGAATGACGCAAAAGCTTCGCATTCAATGACGGAGATGATTTCATCTCGCATTTCTTCGATCTGTTGGAATGTCGGAAAAGTTAGTGAGCAAGCGGGAACGCAGTTCATCGTGGAAATTATCTACACTCATATTTTGTTCTCGACTCCAACTGATCCGCAGCTCCATTTCCTAACAACGAACCTGCCTGGCAGCATCGTGTTTCTGTGTCCACGAAAACATGATCGATGGAGGTTGGGATGTCACATGAGTCTTTCGAGTCAGTCACATCAATCTTCCCGTCGGTCTCCTCCTCTCGAACGCGTCTGGTTTGCTCTTCGACAGAGAGGAGCTTGCGCATGCATCCGAGTACGAGTTCAGGAGGATTCAGGAGAATCTCAACTTCGATTTGCCGGAAGTTCTAAGTCATGAAGTTGGAATGTAACATCCTTTGAAGGGATTCCCGGGAAGTTTAGACTACAGGCGGAACGAAAACGCGATGATATGAACTTCTCTAGTTCAGACGCCGTCAAAATGATGGCTGAGGGTCTTAATCTCCGTGATTGTATCTACTTTATTCATATAGTTTTCGAGTACATGAGTTCGTTGATGTCGAAAACAACAGCTGCGACTCTTCTGCAGAACCCCCCTTACGCTCTGGGTCCCAATCTGTTCATTCAGTATGACCTCAGATATATCAACCCCGATTGTTGCAACCATTTTTCATGTTGTACGTTAGTGGTATGCTACGAGTCTGCGGCAACAGGTAAACAATGCGGTAGTACATAATGAGCTCCTTCATACGGGAAAAACTCGCACGGGACAAACCACTTTTCCAGGCAACAAAGATGATGATGACAAGTTCGAGGTCGGGGGTGAGGTTTCTACGGTAGGATGATTGTTCTTGGGATTTGAGGCTTGCCACAATACTAATCTCATTTTCGACTTCGGTCAACTTAGGAACCAGGAATGATTCTAAGGAGTAGGGTTCGCACTCCGGGGAGACTCGATTGCCCAGATTGTGCTTCTCTTGCAGATTCTGATTTCCCGATTTCCTTCTCTTAGAGACCCATTATAGAAACCAGGCGAGAAGGAGAAACCCGCCTGTAAAAGAACGAGCAGGGGACGGATGAAAGGTTTTGGACACAGATTTGGTTGAATAGAGAGGGAGCTTCTCACGCGAATCTATTTTTAGCCATATTTGATGGACATTAAGGTTTATGTATGTAATATCTAAGAAATCACCAACAAAGCCTCCGAAGATTGAAACCCGGGTCCGACTGTACCTTCAATGGTCGCTGTTGCATCTCGGGAAGCAAAGCGGAGAGTGCGGACAAGGGTTACGACAGTGGGTTTCGAGGCAGATTGAGGTACAGGGAGCGACGGTGAAGCCCTTCAATTGATTTCCCGCGAATACCTTGGTATTATTCTCCTGATCACGTTCGCTGAAGCCCTGGAGGGTGATTCTGGCACGTTGCAACCGCCGACAGCCGGCTGCTGAGCTAATAGCATATGCATAGAATAAGCTTGAAAACGGAAGAACAAAACATCGCACCCACGTAATCAGCGATCTTGTTTCGATTCTTCAACACCCAACAGAAAACAAAGGTTCCTGTTTATTCTGTCGTCATCCGTGCTCGACTTTCTTCTTGGAATCGCGGTGGTCGTTTGGACCAGTGCGCTGGTTTGAGACCACAAGGTTTGTTTACATGGTCGCACCCAGTGGAGCTTGCGTTGACGTCTCGTTCATCATCCAGTTTCCAATAAGCAAGCTTTCAATGCCAATGTTTGGCTGATAGATGCTCTTTACACGCAATGGAACATTTTTGCCTTCGACGACGTGAATACCACCCGGCATCAGCGGCGTTTCCTAATTAAGGGACACACCAATGCGTTAACCGTTCGCGTGAAACTCCTCTCCAGAAACAAGGAGGATATTAAGGGTATTAGACGCTTGCGCCTCGTCGCATTCTCGATGGAATCCACGGAGCTTAGGAGCTTGTAGCTCGCACACGTTTGTTATACATACATAGATTCGCTCATCGAGAGCAGGGTTTCGCTTCTGTTCTCTATTCGATCGACCACATCCTGTCGGGACTCGAGAGTAGTTCTCCTGAGAGCTTTTCGGCGTCCGCCTCTTCTGAAAACAGCCGCGCCGGCCGTTGACGGACGATTTTCTTTTAGTGGCTTTCTCCTCGAGAAACTTCACGCGCCCTCTTGTTCCATCTGAATCGCTATAAAATCATCCCTTATGAGCCATGGTCCATTCTTTCAGTCAAGACATTTCTGGAGGCGTTCTGGCCGCTCCGCGTAAACAAAGTCGAGACGCGGAGCAGCAGAAAAGTACAGCTCTGGGTGCGACTTCTACAACATAAGCTTCCAGACTCGTTTTTCCGAGATCGAGAAAGAATCTTTCGAGCTCTGTCTCTCATTCTTGGGGTTGACCGAAAGGGAAAATGTAGATAGTTTTCCTCGGGAAGGAAAAGAAGCTCCTTTCCCTCGAAACATGAAGTCTTCGGCTCAGGATGAATCCAGGTATGTTTTCCAGGATAGGAGTACATTGGGTGCTTGGTCGCAATTCCTCAGGAAAAGATCCGACTTGGCGATGCTCCCCAAGAGAACCATTCGAGCTTGGCCACTGATTCATCAGTTTACCTTCATTTGGAGAACTCTGAGCGATACTAATCAGCTGCTTGAATCGATCACGCGAAGCTGAAAAAGAGGAATATTTCCCGTACTCGTCGTCACGCAATTCTCGTATTCTGCTCTTCTCCGATGGAAGCTCCGGCCAGTGGAAGCACAGCGATCAGCGAGCTGAAAGGCCGTCGAGGTAAGAGACAGGTTCGACGACTCCGTCCGCACATTGTCCATCTGTCTTGATTATCATCACCATTAACAGTGGCGAAGTGGGAGACCGCTCTGTCAGAAGTCCCTGTCTGGAACAGAAGAGAAAAAATGAGAGCCACCATTTTCGCTCAACTGCAGGTGGATGGACGTTGTTCGTAGTGAGTGCCGCTAACTTTTAGACTGGCAGATGATTTTGGCAAAATTGTTTCCGTGCGCTGCCAAGTTGAAAGCAGGTGTCTGGGACGGACGGACCAACCAAAGGAAGGAGAAGCAACGCGGAAAGGAACGACATGGGCACGGAGGGAGTTCAGACTCGTTGGGAAAAAAGAAACGGGACAGCCCGGACCCTCTTTCGTTCACATTATGACATCTTGGCGAGCCCGAGTGTCAACTGCAGCTGCCGACCCACCGACCTAGGTGAGCTCGACGTTCTATGGCCCGAGACAGGTGAGGGACAACTCGTCCCCGCGGAACGTCGGGGGCAGGCCAGCAACGATTCTTCACTAACGAGTTCTTCAGACGATGATCTTCAAACCCAGCCAATTTGGAATTCCAGAGGAGATGGCGCTCTGAGAGGAAGATGGAATTTCAAGATTTATCTGTGACGCCGGAAGGTCGAAGTCGCCTATAGGTGTCAGGCTATCGACGCGCATAAATAACCACGGGAGCGTTTTAGGAGGGTTTTGAGTGAGTAAGATCACTACGACGAAACATCACCGGGCGAAGCTTGTCCTCAGTTTCTTGCTGAAGAAGAAAGTCGCTGCAGTGGAGCTCAATGAAAGGTGACAAATGCGCTTGTTGCGTGGCTCTCTGAGCTTGCAGTGTCTGATGGGTGCCTCCAGTGTGCGGCGAGAGAAAAATCTGCGCTAAAATGGCGAGCAAGCTTGCTCCAGCATCACGGCGCACTATCTCTAAGGCGATATTTTACTGAGTAAGGCTTCCTCCATTTCCCACATGTGATTCGATGCCTCGGTATCCAATGTTCTCCGTGAGAAAGCATCTTTTGCCTCGTTGGCAGCTGATGTAGCTGCAACGGAGAGCAAAAGCGCGGGCAAATCTGCCGCATTACTTTTTGGCTGCAGGGGACTCATGAGGTTAAATCACTGCTCTGGAAAAGAGGAAAACTCCCCGTACGTCCATTAGGGATAATCTCTTCGATTTCTGCATACCGTCAAGAAGATTGTCAACTCTCAGGAGAGTTTTCTGATAAGGACACCGAATCGGCGTAAGTGGATAGCACCTGGCTACCGGAACACTACCGAGAGAAATATTCGCTTTCCATTACTTCCCTCGCCAGGGACTCAGAAGCGAGCCAGGTCACATATCACGAAACGGTCCGCTCAAATTTCAAGAGATGAATTCACATCCGAGATATTCAAGCCTGGCCACGATGAGCTCGAGGATTGGAAAATCCGCAAATTTCATCTCTGCCGAGATTGCTGCCGGAACATCGGAATACGAGACCACCAAGCGGACTCCCGCCCGGATTCAACGAATGTTGGCTCGAGACGAAAAAAAAAACACATTGTCGCGAATCCTAGCTTGTTTTTATCACATTTCCGTCGTTCCAAGGTTCCGTTTTATCGTCGTCGGCTCGCGTTCCGTCCGTGGGATGTCTTCGTGTTCGACGAGTTTTTAAGGTCAGGCCTCTCGACGTGAGGCGATCGTCGTTCTTCTTTTTTCCCCGTCGTTCACGCGTTTTTCCCGCGCCGTAATTGTGCATATGTCCTGCACAGCTGCGTGACCTCTTCAAGTTCATTGCAGATTTCCCTTTTTACGGGCAACGGGAGCGGATAACCGATTGGCAGGAACTTTTCTCTCCCGTCTTTTTTTTTCCAATTTTTCCACTTTCACGTCCCGAGCTTCGCAGTAAATATAAGAACTCATTTGTTCCCCGCGTGACGACACTCTGGTTTCATTTTCGCCTTTGAAGGTGGAAATCAACTGCGCGGGCCGCGTGCTCATCATGAGCAGAGGAATTTTGGAATAACGTGTACACTTTGTGGAGGTTTATCAAACAATCTGCGAGCATTCAGAGCAAGCAACTCCTGGGGAACCTTGAGGCCCGTCCATACGAGGGAAACGGAATGAGAAAAGAGTGCTTTGATGATGAGATGCAATCTTCTGCGAGCCTCACTTGAGTGAGCATTGCATGGCGAGGTCAAAGAGCGGGGTTACTTCGCTGTGGACAGAGAGGAGGTAAGAAGTGAACAAACAGGAACACGTAGTGTTTTTCCTCGTAATGGCCCCGTCGTCGTTGAATTTCTCAGCAGATTCGTTTCACGCGCGAAAGAACCCTCATTGCGACAACACCTAACGAAAGCTAGAAATGGATTTTCCGCCTTTCCGAAAATTCGCCCTTCGTCTCGTATCGGTAACGGTCCGCTGGCGCATTGTTTGTTTGTTTGTTAGTTTGTTTCCTCTGTTCTCGCTCGTTCGTAGTAAAACGTGGTGTCGTACTTCCTGGGCTTTTCCAATGTCTCTCCTGAGAGCCATGTGCCGCGAGCCCAATACAACTGCGAACTCGATCTAATAAGACGTTGTAAATACATCAGTTGTTTGCGGAACCAACTGAGAAAGACTCAAGAGAGTGCACGACATTCTCCACGGCCTCGGTGAGCCTTGCGGTCCCGGTCCGGCTCGAATTCGCCGTTTGGGGCGTCTAGAAAAGCAGAAAGCGTGTGAGTCATCTTTTTCTCTTTCGGCTCACTCAGACGAGCACGGCTGGAAAGGATTCCGAAGATCAGGAGTCGATCGGAGGAGACCTTGAGGACGACGCTCGACCCCGGTGAAAGGAGTAAGGATGAAGATGAACGGGAGCAAAAGAAGGAGACGACGTATTGAATTGAGTGACTGACAGTTAGACTGAGCAAGTTGGAGTGGAGCTGCCGAAGAGTGGGATCTTCACTTTGCGTTTCAATTCAGGAGAATCAACGGAATCTCAGTGGGAGTTCTTCGAGAGAACGACGACGAGTATCTCGAGAGAAACGACTCGCTTTGATGAAGACATGAATCTGAGCCTGTCTACTCAGAGAACCGTAGCAACGTCTCTCTCTCTTGTCCAATTCCAAGTCTCTATCGACCCGGCAAGGTGATCCACTCTTTTCATCGACGCGTGTCCTGGAGAACCCCGTAAAAAATGTCGTACAGTGTTGTACTCCGGAGCATAAACCCGCCGAAACTCTGAGTTCTGAATTCCGCGACTCTCTCATTCGAAGATCTGTCTTTGTTTCCATGCACCTCCATGATCCACGACATCTTTCCATCTTGCGCCGCGTCAAGCGTTGTGCGACGCTGGACAAATGATCGAAGGTCAGATACCACGGCGGCAGTCCCAGCCGAGCTCAGAGATCCCACAGCGGAAGGCAGCTCCGGTGTGGGAACAAATCTTGCTCATAATTCACTATCGGTTGAACTTCGTAATTGCCTCACGCGTCAGGAGTGTCAAATTCAACACCACAGCCTTTCGATAGAGCAGGTCACCCAAGAGTCTGTGGTGTGGGTCTTTCGCACTCAAAAATCCATCATGATCAAGAACATTGAGAATGAACCGAAAATATACATCATTGAATTCAGAAAGATCGTTTAATCCTCGATCTGTGAGTACCTGAATGTTCTAGGTTCGGTTACCAAAAAAGCGCTCCCACTCAGGCGTCCGGACTGAGGAATTGTGGAATCGCTTTCACGACAGAGCGACGACTTGAGCTGGCTTCCGGTCATCTGCTGGCGCGTGCCTCTCGCTACGCTCGCGGGCCTAGATGATTCCGGCAGTCACAGCTGCACCTACCGCAGACCCATAAATTGCGGCGGCATTATTCCCACTGCACCCGCCACCCGTGTGCCTACGTTACGTGATAAGTCGCCGGACGCCTAACAGTAAAGAAGCCGAATTCGTTAAGTTGCAATCGTCAGGGTAGTACGGCGCTCAAATTCAAAAATAGCGGCAGCAGCTGGTGATCAATCAAGAATACGTCGAAACGGAACGTGTGAGAGGTGTTGTATTGATGTGATGTTTCTTGCCGCGATCACTTGAAGTCTCTACATAAGAACATGTGGTGTGACGTGCTGCCACGTAAACCACTTGTTCAGCCGCGTTCTCGACGTGGTCTGTCATTTTTCTCACCCAGTGACTGTGATAGTTCCACTGCGGGAGAACTGAGCAGAGAGAATGATTATCATCGATTGATGCAAGCAGTGCAGATTTTTTATGAAAGGAACTTTTGCAATCAAGGCGTCAACATTCTCCATGAAAATGAGATCAGCCACCTCTAATTCCTCTTTCGGTCGATGACATCCGAAGGGACCCAGGTCAGCACTTGAGATCACTCGAGCGCCACAGGAACCAATATCACGAATTTGGGTCAACCTTCAAACTCCACGAAAACCTCAGACGCTCTCGAACGTAGAGCCGCTCCTGCCCCCCCCCCCTCACTTGGTTTTCTCTCAGACGAAGCGATCACACGTTCCTTTCCTTTTCGAAACCGGTTGTGATTCGAGGAAAGGTATATTGCTTGTCTCGAGTGATGGAACTCCGGTCTCGAGCTCCCTGATTCAACGAACATAGGAGTTAACTTAACGAGTTCTCACCATTTTCTGGCATTGTAGCTTCGAGTTTCGATCGATTGCTCTTCGTTTCGCGTTCTAGACTCCCGACAATGAGAAAATTTTAGAATTGACTCGCGGCGCCGCGTGCTTTCAAAAACTTCCGTTTTTGGAAACCGGCGTTTCAGTGAATACCGAGGTGATTTAATTCAGACTTCAGGGCTCACGAGGTTTCGGAGTCTCATTCGATTCACAGCTGAGGATTTCTCACATGAGAAACTTTGAATTAGCCATTCCGATCCAGTGCAGAAGTCTTCCAGAGGATCAGAAACTCCACTCAGGAAGATTGTGGGTCACATCTGATCGAGAGGACCGCCCCTAAGTCATCCTCCTTGAATCCTGGTTTAGTTTTTGATCTCTGCCGCGAATATCTCGAGGGAAGCGGTTCGAGCCAAGCCCAGGTCGGGGCACCTCACAATAAAACTTGGATTTTCTGCCACAGTGATTCGACTCACTCCATATCTTCCCAATCACAGGGACTCCAATACCTTTTTGGAACGTCGTTCTCGGTTTGAATTCTCATCCTGAGTTCCCCTCTGTATCTCGCATGAATTCGGAGGCAGTCTCTGTTTCGGAAAAGTGCAACGGGGCGCGTACATGCAAGAATAACTTTTCCTAATTGCATTCAACTCGGTCTGGCTAAGCCTCGCAGCCACTTTGTGGAGAACAGACTCAAATAGGGTCTGGCTTCAACTATACTTCAGCTTAAGGCAGCAGCTTAACGAGAAGTTTAGGTGTCATGAAGCCCGCCAGCAAGCCAGCCATCCTTCCTGTCCCTCTCCTCAATCCCATGCTGCCCCCGCTGCTCCTGAGCCCTATGCCTCCCTCCGAGCATCGGATTCCTGGCACTTCCTCTGTCCGCCGGTCGCCTTTCCGCAGCGAGGCTGAAATGAGACTTCGCTCACCTGCCGCAGATTCAGGCCTCGATTTCGCGAGTTCACAGGTGACCATCGAGTGAGAACTGTTGCGGAATTTCGATCGGACTCTCGTTTGAATTTCGGGGTCTGTCAAAGACTGAGTTTCGACTTGAAACTGCCCGAGGGCTCCCCCCTCCCCCTGTATCCCCTCACAGGACTGACAAAATAGAACTCGCCGAATGAATTGTCGCTGTCTCGTGTGTCACATCGAATATTGATCGCGGTGAGTTTCGCCGTCTTGCAGTGGGAGATCCTTGGCGCGAAAGTAACCGACGCACTCGATCACGAATCATGTTCTCGATCCGCGACAACAGAGATCGATGCAGCTTTGTCGCGAGGATGAGCGATTCGTCCTTAATGACGAATCTCTCGCGGGCATCATCATTCTTCTTCGCGGTCAACTCCACCATCTTACTTGGAATCAACTCTCTTCCTCGTGATTTCTCAAATGGAAAGTTCTCGAAGTCGAACAGAGTGAAGAATTGAACCGACTACGGGCTTACGCATTTCCTGAGAAAGGACACTGTTAAGTGCTGGAACAAATCACCGGTTCGATTCTTATGCTCAGATAGAAGCAGACGCAGCTGTTTTTGTGAGAAGGAAACCGAAAGATGACTGACGATGGGAAAAAAGGAGCAGGTAGGGAGAGACGTGGAAGGCGAAGCTCTACACATTCCTATTCTTGGAAACTATTTTCAGACAATAAATGGGAAGTTCCACCTTGCTTCGTTTTAGCGGTGATCGGTGACGCTTCCCTTGACGACTAGCTCCCGGCAACGAGAGCCTATTCCGCCTTCAGGGCAAAACAGTTTTTTCCTCCTCCTCCTCCTCCTCCTCCTCCTCCTCCTCCTCTCTTTCTTCTCCCCAAAGTCAACAAGCATCTAACCGGCCCATCAAGTTGCGACCCACCGCTCCCACCAACACAGTGACAGGCATCGTCGTCGTTGTTGCCTCGCGCATAGTCTGTGACAAGCAATGGAGAGGTGAGAGAGTTTCGAGATCACTCTCGAAAGCTCCGAACACGGGATAAACCGAGCTAAATTCGGCGATGACTTCTCGGCGCGGCGGAGTCTTGGAAGGCTTTGAAAGTTTTAGGAACCGTTTGTTGAGAAGCTCCTGATTCGTTTCGGAACTTGTGCCGCGAGCTCGGATCGACTTAAAGTCCAATCGGATGACCGGACGTCGATCTTTGGCTTCCATGGAAATAGTAATCGAATACATCCACAGACAAAAATTGAAACGATGGAGAGAGGTAGAAACACGAGATTCGGTGCTCGATTTTCAAGTAAGAAACAGGGCATTCAGGATTGTCTCGGCCTAGCTTTCGACAAAATCCCTTCGCAGCCACGTCTCAGATGCAGTTCAGGTCTTGCGCCATTCTGTTGGCAGGTCTCAATTCAAATTCTTCGATCGTCCTGTTGCGTCAAACCAAAGTGTGAGATTGTGCAACGTATTCTCAAAACCTGGCCAGTCGATATTATTTCAAACAAGTCATCCTGCGCCGGAAGGGACCCCAGGAGAATAGCGAGATGACAACAATGGAACGGTTGATGTCATCAACTACTCAAAACCCATCTCCGGCCTATTTCGATCGCCATTCAGAAGTTGGACCGATGGCTTTTGATTCGTGACTGAGAACGGGCAGCATATCCGCCCGTTCTCGAATCAGCAGGTTTTTCGTTTGAAATCATCGTACCGAGTTCGCATTCTTGTCCGAAGTCGATCGAGCTTTTGTGCACTGTGTTCCTGATAGGAACTTCACTGAGCAGTTTGCCCGTGCGACTGAATTCATGGTGTTTCAATATTTGACGCGGTTGAACTGAAAACACCTTTTGCTCTACTCGGCACAGAATCGATTCTCGAGCTCTACCGAGAAGAGAAAGCGCTCGTCCCACAGATTTCTCAAAGCGCGAGCATGACCCATTCGATCGTGAGGCACGCCACGATATCGATTCCGACGTGTCGTTCAACAGTCCAGAGACAGAGCAAACAACAAACCGATTTCCTGTCAGATATCATAAACGGCCGGAGAGCCCGACGTGGTAGTTCTGCCAGTGCACCGTATTCGAAAGTTATCGACAGTTTAGCGGGAAACCACCGTTCTCAGGAAGTCGCGCGTCTGGATTTCGGAAAGGAAGAATCTGTTCGAGAAGGAACTCAATGTTCAAATAGGGAGGTGTGAAGAGGAACGGAGGTCTCACGCAGCTGGTATTGAGGAAGCCTTTTATTGTCGCCGATTTGTCGCCGAATTAGTTGGAGAGGTTGAGGTTGAAGAGGGAACCCGACCATGAAAGAAAGAGAGGGCAATCCCGAGGAAACGATGTACGCCAGTGACTTGTAAGTAGTTCGGCAGACGCTCGACCAGTTGGCTCTATGAACTGCGTGTGGGTGTCTTGATGGACATCGGTGGGGAATCCTTTGGTGACTGATATATAGGTTATCGATAACATCAGAATCCTTCCAATTACCTGGTCATCGGTGTTGAATGGCGTGTATAGAAGCGTATCGCTTTATTGGTCAACGACGACAGCGGTATCAGAACTCTGCTTCGGCTCAAATTAGGAGTGGAGGCGACGGAACCGGCGAACATCCGCCGTTTCGATCACTTCCTCAGATGTTCGACTCGGAGCGGTGGCGGCCGAGCTTGCTCGAATCCGAAGGGAGAACTGATGAAATCTTTTCCGTCCTCATAATAGAAGGCTCCGTGTGCTTACAAGAAAGCAATCGGTTGCTCAATGTTATTGATGAACTTCTTGTGAAAAACTGTCACAGAAGACGCTGCCGCAAAACCGATTGCGGCTTGTTTGGGACATCGAGTACCTCTGTCGCGCAGAGTGAACATAACAATGAGTTCCGACTCGCGAAGCTCCTGAGCTACGGGAGAGGGTGTCCGAGAAATAACAGTGCCGCGCCGCGCCGTAGGGCCGTGTTCGCGTGTTCGACGGAGTTTGTCAGACATGAATATCTTATCCGACGCGAAGGAAACTCCTCGTCGAAAGCAACTTCTACGCAAAACATATAAATATGTATATGAGCATATAGGTGAAAAAGTGGCTAGCTTTGTATGCAAGCAAACATGGAAGCAAGAGCAAATAAACCTCCCCACGTAGAAGGAGTCAGCGGACGAACGTACGGAAGGAAGCCCGTCATGGGAAACGAGGAAAATGAAGGAAAAAATTCTCCTTATCGTGGAACGGCAGCACTTTTTTCGTCTACTTCTTGTTCTCGTAGTCGGTGGCTGTGGTGGTACGACAGAAGGCTTCTTTTTTTTTTCTATTCTCGATCATCCCACATGAAAGATGGTCATTGCTGATGGAGAGGCGTCTGCCACGTAGCCTTCGCTTCCGGACTGCAGATCCTCCTCAGAAAGTGAAGCGAGCCGAGTGGGAAACGAGAGATCCGGCAGGAAGACTCCATGAGTTGGAGCTGCCAGGAAGCTGCTCGAAAGGAAACCGCAGACTGAGTTTTGACGAATTTTCAAAAAGGGACACTTAACAGAAGTTTCGATCGAAGACGAATACAAGCCAGATTCTAATCGTGGGGACATTCTGTTCAGATTCCAAAGGGCTCGGTTGAGGTTCAGTCGCAGCTGATGTTGGAAGACGATCCAAACTGCATGATTTCAGGATGGAAACGTAATAGTTGGGGATGAGTAAGAAAACAAGAAGATCACTGAGATCGCGTACTGTACTCGGACACGAGCGCGCATGGAAACTGTTTTCGTTTCGAAGAAGAGTTCGCAAATACATATTTTGCAAGCGGTGAAAACAAGGAAACGACCGAGCTGTCCGGCTGAGAACAACAAAACGGACCCGCGCTGCAACGACGGCGGCAGTGGCGAGTGCATTGTCAATGCGCTTCATTCACTACACAGGAGAACGTCGTAACGGGAATGGTTTCGTCCATTGCTGCGAGAGCATCAGCACTCGAGAAATTTTGATGACCTTGGACATCCGAGCGTTACGTACAATGTTGCTTCATCTGCGCTCGCTCGTGCCTGCGTGCGTGTGTTTCTTCCATTCTTCTTCCGCTTATACTTTCAATGTTTCTTCCAAGCCCCATCGATCCACCACAAAAAATGAATTCTCTATTCCATCCGATCGATTTCATCTCGAATCCTTCGATGCTCAGCTGCGGGAAAGGAGTGTCGAGTCGAATCCCAGAGGAGTCCTCTCCAGAAAGTTGGAGGCGAGTCTTTTGAGCAGAACTCGAATACCTGGCTTTTGCTTAGCACTTATACTGATCAAGATTTCATTAATCAAGCTGAGAGACTTCTTGCTATTCAAGTGAAGCCCGCGACTGCTGCATCCAGGTCGGGAATAGACTATCAATATTTAATTCGGTACAGGCATCGTCTCAAGAGGAGACTGCAAGCCTTCCGTTGTGCCTTGTAGTTTCCGCACATCCTTCCCAAGATCGTTTCAAACGGAGCTTCGTACACAAAAGCTTCCCTGGAACGATCCAAGTGGTCTCTGCATTTGGATATTGCTCCGAAGCGGTCTCCAATCTGTTCGAAGAACTCGATTTTCACTCATTGTTCGAGAAAACAACGGAATGTGGCTTCACTCGTTCTCTCTCAAGCATCTCTAACCGCTGTTTCGTTTCTTTTCAGGTTATGCTGGAGAGTGGCCCCGGCGATTGTGCCGAGGAGAGTTTCTCACCGTTGATCTGCTGCTCGATTGCCTCGGTGATCTTCGACGCGGCTGTATCCCCCGGAACCGGCGGCAGTCGCAGAAAACCGTCCGTTGTTGAGGAGTCGTAAGCGCGTCGTGGTGTTGCGTCTCGCGCTCGCGCACCACCCGCGAAGTTTCGGATCGATCTAAAACATAACGAGCAGTATATTCCCCCGTGCGACACTCGCTCCAGGCAGCTCTTCGAATGTGTTGCAAGTCGGGGGGCCAGACGAGGCCCCCGGGGGTCGACGGTCGTCGACATGCGGTTTGTCTCCCAATCCGAGCCCCCGGGGTCGGCGGCGCTCGATGATCGCCGAGTTGGTCAATCCAGGCGGCGGCGGAGGACTTCCAAAGTTCAAACAGGGTCCTCCTTCCCCTATCGAACAAAATCCCATCAGCCAACAATTCGAGATCGGACGCCTGGTCGGCTCCGCAGGCCCGGAGTTTGTCTGGAAGATCTATGACGCAAAGCGAAAATCCGATAACAAGGTGAGATTCTTAAGCAGGCTGGCTTCGAAGTGGTTTCTCAGGAGTCAGAAGTCCTCTCCTCGATCGTCCTTGATCTCATCTAAAGTTTCAAAAAAAGCACCTGATAACAAACTCGAAGATCTCGGCTTTGTTAGCAACGAACATCTCTGACGACGAGCGTTACGAACCTCACCGATAACGAATTCAGATGGAGGGCCGCGACAGCGTAGTAAATTGTCAGCTACAATTTCTCTGGGTTTCTCGTCCTGCCAATTCCATCATGTGTGAAGCTTGGACCGAGGAGACGCGAATTTCCCATATGAAGTCACAAATAAGCTCAAAGGTCGTTGTGGCTGTGTTGTCGCGGAACTCGTTGTCCGCCAAGTTTGTCATATGAGATGATGCTTGTTTGCCTAGTTCGATATCTGTGAGTTTCGTTGTGAGCAGAGTTCATTATCTGTGAGGTTTGTGTTCCCTCAAGTTCCTCAAAACCGAGTTAGTCATCCGCCAAGTCTGCTATCATTTGGATTCTTTGTTTGACAAGTTTATCATCTACGACGTTCGTTATCTCTTGAGTTCGTTGCTTGTGAAATTCGTTGTTTCAGAGATTCTCTGCAGAAACGGAGGATAATTTGGGCACCCGGCGCCACATTGTCTCCGAGAGAGGTGTTTCGATGCGAAACGGAAATAACTTTCGGTTTCGCTTTTCAATGAATGAAGATATGACACAGCAATGATGTGCAATCCCGAGAATCCTCCTTTGAACACGAAATGCTTGTTGTCCGAGGAACACGAGTAAAGCAGACCACAACACCCGTAGTGATACATCAATATGCGAACCCATCGAGTCCGACATCTCCATCAACGTTAGCCGCTAATTAGAGATTGGGTTTTCGAAAAATATGGGTTTAGGGCTGCAATATATGTTCGGTCGTTTGTCGATGGGCTGCCAGGTATCGCGGGAAGGAGCTGAGGATATGTTCCAGATGAGTGCGAAGTGACTTCGTAGGCGGCCGCTCTGTTGGCAAGACGGTAGCCAAAGCTAATTAGGCTGTAGCACACTAGAATAGCGACTCTTTTAGAAGATGATGATGACGTTGATCGGATACGGACAAATCTTTCCGTATTGCTGGGGCTGCTGCCGACAACACCAGCGCCATATCCAGAAGATGTCTTCGCGAAACAAAGGCCGACTGGGGAGAGACCGGGGGAAAAGAAGAATGGGAATACATGGAGTGATGAATGGACGCGTAAAAGGTTCGATGAATGAACTGGCTCGGTCGACTGAATGTCAGACGCTAATATTAGCCGACCGAGTATTGCCAGACTCGAGCGTCGGCAACTGGACCACCCGAGTAAAAGCCGAATTAGTCTGCGCTGTCTCCTCCGATGTCATCGGCGAAAAGAAGCAACAAGTAGCAATGGAATCATGGAGAACGCCCCGTTCTCGCTGAGCTCGAAGCTTATTTGAGGAGTTGATGTCGGGAGAGGTGAAAGTTCGGTGTGGAAAACATCGGAGTGGGTTAAAGCCGGACGCGGGGGCTTTGGTGGCCAGCATGGTAACAGCAATGGCAACAGCCGTTTGCAGGGCGGGAAGTGATGGCCGCAGCCGAGGGACTTAGGGGAGCCTGGGACCAACGCTAAACCGGTAATACCCTTTGGAATGCAACATTATTGGACAGCGACAGCTCAAGCCAGAGGCGTTTGTAGGACCGGCGGCGCTGGCCTTGCTCGCGGTCACACTTTAACTCTAAGCTTTTCGTTCGCCTGCCTGGTTTATTGTAACGCGCGACGCGCCCTGAGCTCTTCAGGGAGCTTTAACGCCAGAACAGCCACTCATTCCAGGTAAATTTTGCGGACGAGTCACTTTTACGGGTTTCCGTGTATTTCACTTGAAAGTTGTGATTACAAAAGTTTGGACCTTCTCTACTGCTGCCCAGTGTCGATGGACAACGGCGGATTCCATTGAGAGTCGTAGTAGGAGTGAGTTGAAGTTTGAAATCTTCCGTCGACGTCTTCGGAATTGGTTAGAATTGGACCGTTTCCGAAGTCGCGGATTCCTCTCTGTCTTTCATGAAAGCTTCGGAAGTGTTGTTACGTCCGCAGAAGAAATACGAGACAGACGTCAGGTGATTGGTTTTGCGCTTTGTTTTCTCAACGGTTATCTCGAGTCGATGTTTCGTGAATTCGTTCATTTCTGTTGAGTTTCTTTTCGTCGACTTGAATTCCACGTATCGATAGTCTTCGGCTGTCAACGTCCCGCAGAAAGATGAGAAAACGAGCTTCCGATCTCGGAGTTCCGACATGCAGCTGTTTGAAACTTTGAATCCCTTGCTACTAGTCCCCTCGATGCCTCTGGGTGAGTTTCTTCCTAGCTCGTGGCGCAGAGTTCGGATACGAAGCGTCCGCCGGCCTCGGGCACCGAACAGATCAAGGAATCCACTGCAACATCTGAGTTACCGAACTGGGCTCGCGCGCGAGACAGTGTCAATAAGAAGATGCGAATCGGTACAGGTGATACGGACATCTTTGATGGCTCGGCCATTCAGTCCCCTTGAATTGAGAGGACGATGTCAATTCGGCATGTGACAATTTTTTCAAGGATATTTAGCTCGAAAGGTCGTAAGTCCACTATATTTCCTGTAAATCTTTGTGCGTTTCGCATCGCGCATGAGGCTCACATGAAGAAAATTCTTCAGGACGAGATCCAAGGTTGAGCCATAAGTGAAGTGACGAGGAGGCTACGGGAGGGAACGCAGAAACTCGGTGGCTTTCCGGTGTGATAATTGACGTCGAGGATTAGTGTGTTCTATTTCTCGCTTCTTGGACGTTGTATCGACAGGAATAAATCCGGCAGAGGCTGATAAGTGCGAGTGTGCATCACGATTAGAAGTTTTAGATGCCGAAAACGAGACTTTTAATTTGCGAGTTCCAACTTCGGAACATGTGAAAAATTGCCTACTTCAAGTTGGAGAAGAGCCGAAGTTTGAATTAAGGAGCCATACTAGATCAAAATCGATGTGTAAATCGATTGTCCGTTCAGTCCGGAAACTGAATTTTGTTTCAATTGAGGATCGAGAGGAACATCTTCCTAACTTTCTCAATACAAAATGAAATCTTGCGCGCGTCTCTCTTGCGACCTTCCGAATCTGTTAAGCTGAATAGATGATGTACATTCTAATTGATAATTTTCGTGATTTTTCCTGTTCGTCGAGAATTTCGAGCTTCGTATGATCTCTTTATGTAAGTGCGCTTACATCCATCAATCGTAGATCTATTCACCTGCGAAGACACTCACTTCTTGCTTGGAAAATCAGAAGAAGAACACCACTGGCGGGAAAAGTGCTAAGGATCATCTACGTGCTTCGCGTGATACTTAACGTTTTCTCGCACAGAAGAGCATCCAGCATGTTCTTGATGGAATTGTTCACTAAACCACGGCAAGAGCGGACGAGATGTACGAATGACGCCCCAACCATTTCCTGTCCATGACTGACTTCACGTGAAATCATCGCGATGCCGGATGTTAGTTTCTGGGTATGTGCCTCTCCACGATGAGAAAGTCATCGCGTGACTTACCCTAATATCGAATCTCAAATACAACCTCATCACCACAGGCCTCGCTCATGAAAAGGCGGACAGCTGTACTAGGTGCCTGAAGTTCTTCCAGAGTGTGTGTTCGATGGTGAGGAGAGAAGGCACTGGAAAGACATGCTCTGCCTGTCCCTCTGAGCTTTCCTCGGGCGATGCAGACGAATCGCTTCGGAGATAGATTCATCCCATTTGGAGGAACGATAGAAGCGCAACACGATCGTGGACAGCTTGAGCTTATCTAGGATGATCGTAAGCGGCAATCAGACGTCCCTTCAAATCACGGATTCCAGGAGAGTGGTCTCACCAGAAACCCTGCCAATATACAGATTGTTCCAAGGCTATGAACGGAGTCTTCAAGAAGTCTACCAAACCCACTCTCTACCAATCGTTTTATTTATCTCTCGGAAAATCTAACGTCTCGGCCGAAAGTTGTCTTATCAGCATTTTTGTTTCGAAGATGCCTCATCTTGGGAAATATCCCGTCAGTTGTCCTCGAACATATCAATGAAAAAACGAACCCTCAGACTTATTCATGCGTAGGGAAGTAGTGAAGTATCGAAGTATTCGGATCCCGTTGCGGATCCAGCACAATCCTAGCTTCAAACAGATGGCCTCCAGATTCGCGAAAATGGCCACTTGTCGCCCTGAAACACGATTTCACTCTGCGAGCGATTCGTTCCGGCTCTGATAGAACTTCGGAGAAACGTCATTGAGTTCAGTGGGAGAAGTCAAAGCATCTGAAAGAATTCTTGTGAGCGTCACGGTGCGGTGTTTTTGGTGAATTCTCTCCTTTCGCTGTGGGAAGTCGACTTCCGCTCCAGCACCTCCAATGTTGCTCCTGGGCTCTGATTTCGCCTCCAGCGGTGGTATTTGAAAGAGAAGGGGAAAGGAACGCAAACGAAAAAGGAACTCGCGGGGAAGGAAGTAAAGGTGCGCGAAAAAGTAGGAGGAGCTGATGGAGGTATTGAGGGTTTGGAAGTCGTGTCTGCGTCCACAGCAGGACTCGATCGGCATGGAAGTCACGACCCAGCAGGACGAAGGACAACCCAGTTGTGTTGGTTCTCTTCCTCACTCCCTCAATCGCTTCGTCGCTTCACTCGTTGGGCGGTCGGTGGGTCGTCGATTTCTTCCGATGTCGTCTTTCCCTCATGGCTCCCTCGCTTCTCCTCCACCTCCTCCCAGTCACTGATTCAGGAGGAAAACGGAAATTAAGAACTAATTGGAATCCTTTCCCTCTCCACGGGCACCATTGGTGCGACCTGCTCTCCATGGGTTCCTCGAGTTCGCTCTCAGCTCCATGCACGAACTCAGACCTCGTGCGGAGCTTCATTCACTCCGTACAGGACCTTCCGCCGTTGAGTTCAATCAACGTCTCTCTCTCCCCCGTTCTTTCGATTTTTCGGTGTCCACGCAGCTTGTGGCTTCTCGCACACAAGGAACGATTCGACATGCGATCGATCGGTGAGGAATATTTCGTATTTCCCCGTCGATTATCCATATAAGCTCGAAAAGTCGGAGGACAAAGACAGAAAACGCTGCTGGCAGCCGATAAACAAAAGAAGTTCGGATAAATCGAGCAGGTGTTACTCCGTGAGGATATTGCAAATCGGACTCTGGGCGAAAGAGGGTAATGGAGAACTCGCTGTATCGTGCCGCATGAGATCTAAGGTATGAAACCAACAAAGAGCTCCTTCACAATGGCTCCAACTGTTGCTGTTGTCGCTCCTGCAGCCGTTACTGCAGGAAAACGATAAAGCTGGCTCACAGCCCTCCAGCTGCTCAAAAGAGAGAGGACTACACCTGGCGCTTGATAGCGTCACCGAGGTCACCTCTGGCAGCAGCACTTGTACGGCAAAAAAAAACTGTCGCACGCCCTCAGATGCTTCTAAACATCGCCCACTCAACAATACGAACGACAAAAAATAACCATGGGAACTCGGAACCCAGGAACGACGGGCTCTTCTTCCCTGCCGGGAGCGAGCGAGCTGGGCGAACCTTGCAAACTGACCTCAGGTCATGTGGGGTTTCCACAAAGAGTTCCGGATCTGGATACGGCGTTCCCGAAAGGGAAAATCTTTCGAAACAGAGTCACCCTGACCGAAAAGATAAATTCGGTGACAGTTTGACGGCTCTGTCAACGTTAATTCACTCGACAATCAGCATTACATCCTCCAGACATGCAATCTCACCAGTGTTTCGGCGTTCTTCCCGAGTTCCAGTGGGAACTGTGAAATTCGGTGAAAGATTCACGGTTGCCATCGATCACTTCAAAGGCCGAAACAAATGGTGGACGCAAGAAGAGGTTGAAGATGAGGAGCATCAGGAGTTCGGAGCGATGCGAGACGAAGGGAGTTTTCAAGTTTAGTTAGCGTGAAGTGGCTCAAACTAGAGTTGAGTTACTTGAGTTCCCCTCGATGTAATTGGCCTTACAAAGCCGTCAGATGTTAGTTTTAATGATGACATTCCCAGCTCTTCCCACTCTAGACTTTCCTGCGCTCTTTGGCTCTCTGTGACTTTGTTGTCCTGAGAGGCTCTCAATATTCCGACCCCGACCTTCTTTGACGATTTTGACAGGGCAAGTTTTGCGATTCTCAAAGGTTGCAGCACACGGATGAATCAATCGAGCGTTTCCGCTCCAGACTAGAAGATTCCCGCAGGCTTCATTTGGAACAAAGCGACATGAGCGAGAATTTCCGCCTTTCGTTACCTTGCAACGCCGTTGTTCAAGAGGAAAACCCAAAGCCAATTAGTGCGCAAACTACGGCCATCGCGTCGGCTCTGGAAACACATCGACTCGTTTACTCGACCCACGGATTGATGGGTTAGCTCACCTTCGCAGAACTTCATCTGATTACGGCGTGAACTCTTTGGGAAACGATTGACAAAAAACCGTCGACGTGTAAGCTTGAACGGAAGGGAGCCAGCGCGGGATCGAATGGTGAGATTTAGCGAGAAATTGGGCGCAGTGCCGAAAGTGTTCGGAGCTGCTTTACCGCAGCAAAACGAAGAGGAACAAGCGCTTGGCTGGAGCGTGCCAACACTCGAAAAGCTGCTCCATGGTTTACTCAATGCGCTCGCAGACACACTGACATATGCACGCTGCGGCGGTTCACCGGCCCCTGGACTCGCAGCCTTCCTCTTCGCTAACGATGCAACCATCGGTTTTGTTTGACGAACCATCAGTGATTTGGACGCTGTTCCCGCTTCACGGGCGAACTTGCGGACTAACACATCGGACACTAGGATTGAGGACTTCTCTTGTTGAAATTTGCTTGAGTACGGCCGTCGACATCATTCTGCGATCGAATTCAGCTTCTATGCGACGGGAGAGGACTAGAGAAACTTGATTCTGCTGCGATATTGTGTTTTCAACACTCTTGGAAGAGTTGACAGCGCGAGCTTTTAGGATTTGGGGCGAAAAGTGCACAAACACCGTCCCAAGCCGTTTCCATTGATCATGGAATGCGATCGATAGAACGCGATCGATAATAATCACTCCACTTGCTGCTTGAGAATCACAGCAGGTGAGAAGCGGTCGATCACGAAGCGCCATCGATCCACTCCTTCCCCTGAATGTGTCGTAAACACGAGTTTGATGCTTGTGAGGTCGCGTTGAGTATTTCTTCATTTTCCAACGGGGTACACCGATTCAGGATGGTTTCCACTGAATTCACTCTGCGCCCAGTAGGTTTGTCATCGGAGAGATGCCCCGATCCCTCTTCGACATCGAACAAAATAACTCGACTCGTCAGTCTGTCAACTGGCGCCTCAATCTGACGTCAGCTCCAAACGGAACGGAGTTCCACGATGCCTCATTATCAAAAGGAAGACGAGAAGAGAAAGAGAAGAAAAACCGTTTCAAAATTGGAAACTCGTCCTGACCTTGAGAGCGACTTCGATCCAACAGAAACGGAAAGAATCCTGAATCGGAGAAAGCTCTCACGTGTGAAATGGCCTCATGTTCCGTTCCTTCTCTTCGAGCGAAGGATTAGCTCAGTTATTTATAGGCGGCGTCTGAATACTCGCTTCAAAGTAGGAACTTTATGAATATTGCGAGAATATCCCCCGGGAACGCTCAAGCGGCTTCGGGGGAGAGTTCCACATCGGCTCGCGGATTCGAATCTGAGCGAGCTCCTCTTTCTCCACTCTGAACGTCGGTTTTGCCGTCAGTTTCCCGGTCTGAGATTTGGAAACGATTTCCTTTTTGTGCTACAACTGGTTTCGAGCAGAAATTGGAGAAGGGGAGTGTCTTAGGCGCCGAGAACCAGATCTTCTTGGGGCGAATGAGAGGAACAACTCACACTTGTGAGCGAAAAGTTCAAAAACCTGATTTCATTCTGGCAAAGAGCAGCAAACAGATAAAGTAACAAATTCTTCGTTCGGCCCGCTCGTTCAACGAGAGTCGTTGAGACCTGCACCTCGCAGCCACGTCAAGCAACATGGAGATTAGAGAGAGAGAGAGAGCACAATTTATTCTGGATGAGACACTCTTGCGGACGGGATCAAAAGTTTCCGCGTTCGTTCACCGTGAAAAACTCCGTACGACTGGGAATCGGGTAACGACTAACATCGTTACGAGGGAACGCGCTCAAAATCTCGTATGCACAGATTCCCATCATGAGAGCATTCAACAACGGAGCAGAAGACAAAATCGCACTCGAGGTGATGACTCCTCGGTGATTCCTCAGAGTTGGAATGTCCCACCGTCCTCCTCGTTTCCTGAAACATCTGTCAGAATCGCTTTTTATCGAACGGATCGCTGGAAGTCTACCTCTTGACAATCTTCCGGAATTTTATCCAAAGTCGTTCAGCTCAAGAGCTCGAGAAGTGTTCCTTTATTCGCCTGCAAGCCATCTGAAGACCGTCGTCCTGAATGAAGTCCGTTTGTGCCGGGAGCAGGGCAGTGAGGAGAGAGAAAAAACGTGGAAGGTCATGCCGTCCTCCTTATCGTGTTGCAGTCAGACCTCCGGACGCACGAGGCGTGCAGGAAGGCACGCACAACTGCAGCAAGTTCCTCTGGGGCCGAGCTCCGTGTTCATTTGATGTCATTCCTAGTCCTGCATCAGGAACTTGTTGGTACGTTACAGGTTAGCGGTGAGGGAGCTGACGTTGGAGGGGGGGAGGGAACGAACGAGCAGCCCGTTGTGCCGAGGACGAGGGCAAGCCGTTGGAGTACTAACTAAGTAACTTAGAGGCGAGTGAATGAGTCGGCAACTGCGTCGAAGGCGGAAACTATCACAGTGCGTACTACACTGGGCCCGACAAGCGGGTCTGCGAGCGGCAAAGGAGCACGGGGAGGTACGAGACACTTCGACAGTCGATGCAATGCAAGACAAGGCAAGGCAAGACAAACCGGGCACGCTAAGGCAAGGACTCACTGTCCCTTAATATACGTTAGTCCCTTCCGTGCCATTGGTCTGCTTCCCTCGAGGACGCCACTAAGCAGATAATGGCGTGGAGAGCAACAGAAGAGACAACGTTGTTATCGGAGGGACCACCTGCAAAGAGGCTGCCGCCGTCGCCTGCGCCGCATCTAAGACCTCCTCCAAATCCAGCCAGCACACAGACACAAAAACTCTTCGCCTCCATGAATCCTGGCGCCTCTAAGGAACAATTGACAGACTTGGTGCTGTTACGTTGTAAAGGATCCGGAAGTTGATATGACAGTTACGGCGGCTGCAAAAGACTCGGAGATCCGCAACATAGAGCGGAAATGAAGCTTCGAGAGGGAGTAAGAGGTCAACGATCGGGGATCGACCTCGATTCCCGTCATAAAAATCACTGTCATCGGGGTGTAAGGGCGATTACCACGGAATTGCTAATTATTTCTCTCTCGCGAACATTCATTACGCTTGATAAAAAAAAACATCGCGGCGAATGCGGAACAAGTAGCTGTGAAGTCAAGAAGCTGAAGCCGGATTGGAGTTTCTGGAATTTCCTTCACAGCGTGTTTTTCATATACATACATACCTCGGGACTGTTCCGGGACTCTCCGTGCTTCCCACGCGGTGACTTCAAAGGGTCGGATGGTCTTTTGTGTGTCGTGCGTTAAGAAACGTTCGTAGCTTGGAGGAAGTTTTCCTGCAAAGCTTACCCTCGGTGTCTCACGAAGACCTCTAACTCGAGCTGACTCGTTGCAAGTGAACAAGTGAACAAATGACAGCAGCCAGCTGTGGCCCTCACCTCGTTCTTGGGACTGGAGTTGAGCAAACGGTGTCTTCCCTAAGTGTCTTCAAGTGAGCCTTTCGGGTGACTCTTTTCGTGGGAAGAAGTGCGAGGCGGCTGGACACTCGTAGTGAACCCATCTCGAGAGCTCTAGGGCCGCAGAGTAATTTCTGTTTGTCTAATGCACACACACACAACGTGAAGGTTTCCATTCGAAGTATATGTGGCAATGATTCGAATATGAATGAGACGACCCCGGAAAGATTCGCTCAGAATCAGAAATTTTGACCTTTACGTTTTGGAATTCCCACCCGCTATCATACATGAGCGAAGTACTTTGCTGATGGTTGCTGGTTGGGCAGATCGGTCTTTATGTAGTGAAGAGAATCGGAAGTCGATTCAGGCTCTCCGATCGATTACACTCAGCCGCAACTTGACATCCCTCACGTTCGTCTCGAAACTGTGATACTTCCGCTGACGGGCTCTGAGTGAGAGTTACAGAATGAGTGCAGTCGCTCTCCGGCTTCCGATTCCTTTCTATTCTGCAAGAGCCGGGCTGACGTCGTTGTCGAAAGTAACACCTCGACCGTGCCGGCCAAAAGAGTCGCTGTCCACCGAAGCGTAGACGTTTTCTCTGAAGCAGATTCGAATTTCGAATACTTGGATCGCTCCCTTTGCGGACTCTGATGTCAAAGTCTCGCTGTTTCATTCTGGTTCTAAGCTCCTTTTGCAACGAGCTACGTTTCTCAGCAACATGAATAAGAACTCTCTGAACCGCGGGACTCGGATCGCTCGTTCAAAGCTTTTGCTTTTGTCTTGTTTCAGGATGCCTCGATTTTTTTCTTCGAAAAGAAAGTTGCCGAGAAACTCCACAAGCCAAAACGCAAGGAAACCATCACCGAAATCCTCCGATTCGGAGTGCGTCAGTTGGATCGCTATAAACATCCAAAACTCCTGTCGGTGCTGCATCCGATTGAGGAATCGAGGTAAGTCGAGGATTGCAGTCGAATTTTCCATAGCGGAGCATGAGAACACTTGGTGAGTCAGCCTCGAGAACCGATGTATCCCAGACCTTCCTTTCATGTTTTGCTTTTCGACTTTCTCTGTTCCTTTTTTCTTGTCGAAAATTACTTACCCCCGCCAGACCTGATTCGCTTCGATCGAGTTTTGCCTTTTGGTTCTGTTGGGTGGAACTCCGAGTTGCGGTTCTCGAATGCTTCTCGACTCTTTGGCAACAACTGCTGTGATTTGCTGCATGGCCGTAACGGCTGCGTGCGAGTGCGGCGACCGAGTCAAAATGTCGTAAATTTCACGACGGATCGTGCTCGAGCAAAATCCTCCTGCGACGACGAATTCAATAGTGAATTCTCCCGAAACACTGTCCGAAGAAGATGAAGGAGCGCGAGTGGAATAAACCCCGCGCTCGGCGCACTCGAAGCTCGTGCAAAGGTGTGTAACGGTCGATCGGGCTATCCGATGTCGAAAAAGACAGCGCTGTTCGCTCGAAAAGAGGACGCATGGCCCCTTAACGCCCCATTAAACGCAACTCCAAATGTCGGAATTGTCAAACGTTGCCAAACGTACGGCTGCACCGGTCGTGGGGCGGCGATCGGAGTCAAACCAACGATTTGAACGCGTCGCCGCCGTTGGGACTCGACTTCATTCCTCTGGAAGCGACCGTTGACTTTCGAAATTCGAAAGTTCGGATTTTCCAAAATCACTTTCGGCAAACCGCGCGCTCGCCTTCCTGGAGGCCACCGTTGTTTTCACCCGGAATTTTTTCCTTTTCATCAGAGAAAACTCATCCGTGCAGCGACTGCTCTTTGTTGCTGTAAATCCATCGATGCCCGGGGCATTGCAGCACTTTTGAAAACATCCTCTTGGCGGGAAGCCAGACAGTGGGAAGGAGCGGGCGGGACGGCTGTGATTGTTTTCCAGCCTCTACGTTTCATCTGAAACAGGGTGGCTTTGTTTGCTGTTTGGACAACGAGCTCGATTGCCTCAACAGGACCGAGTTGCAAACAACAAGCCGGCTTTCTTGTGCGCTCATCAGTGGAATATCAGTGGACAACGCAGCTTCATGAAGACATGAAGGCGGAAAAAATGTTCAGGTTGCCTCGCAGCCAAATGATGACTTCGTATAAACTCCTTCGGTTCCTCGGATGCTTTGCTGGCGGCGACTTCTGAAGATGGAGGTCTTTCCCTCCGTTCCTGACAGCTTTCAGCCTTTCCTTGGTAGGCCGGATGCACCAATCCATCATCGCTATCAGAAGCTTTGCGTGGTCCCTGCTTCGAGAGATGCCCTCAGAGCTTTTCTCCGTTACGACTCTGTCCAGCCACCCCGCCACCTTGAGAGGGAAGTCGTATAAAGTCTCCCCGAGAGGTTCCTGGTCTCCCTGACGAACCTGGGGTCCGTGTTTCTATATCTTGCGACTTTTCTCCGGCGTTTTCGAAAAACCCCTTCTCGAGTGTCTCTTGCTTTCTCTCAACCTCAAGTTCCTCTTGTCTTTTACCCATTCGAGTGCAAGACTTCCCTAAGCCGGAGTTCTTCCCTCCAAATCTTCCCTGGTCTCTCCAGTGGTTCCCAGCCCTTGTCCCAAGAGGTCCGACCGATGCGCGAGACCAATCAAGACAAGCAATATACTGCTGTATACACAGTTGCTTATGTACGGGGAAACAGAGCTGTTCTCTCTCAGACGCCAGGCTTTGCTCACGACGAAAACGTTCCGATATGAGAGAGCAGAGTCACAAAAACTTTACGTGCACACTTCCGATAGCGACGAGCCTGGCGACGAGAGATGTCGGCAAGCAGAAAAATGCTAAACCGGCTCCCAGGCAATCTTCGATGTTGTTCGACGCAACTGTTGTTGGATGTTGTGAGAAAACGCCAGCAGAGGAAGCCGTCCGGGCAATAAAGGCATCATACCAAAACTTTGGCTAAATTCTCCTCTGGATTCTGTCGAAAACCAGACAGAACTCTAGCCTCCCCTGCCTTTTCCTCTCCTCAAAAAGAGAATGATGAGGTTGAAAGGGCATGCAAAGAATCAGTGACGAAACGGTGTTTGAGGTGGACTCGAACCTGTTTCCCTCGAAGACGCCGTCCGACTCTAAGTTCGATTGGTCTATTTACAGCGACTCGCTTGCGTTCGCGACCGAGCCAGTCATGGGCAGCTTGGCGAACATACTCAGCTGCCTCGAAGACCGTCTCCCTCAGACGGTGGCCCAAGAGACCCGAGAGTATGAGTTCCTCGATATAGAGTACAAGTACGGCCTACTCCAATTGACCGAGGCACTGCTATTTCTGCACTACAATTGCAAAATCATCCACCGGAACGTTTGCCCGTCGTCGGTGATTGTCAACAAGAAAGGAACGTGGAAACTTGCGGGCATGGAATTCAGCGAAAAATGCAACGAAACCGACCCAATGGTAAGCCGCTCACCGAGCATTCACCCGACCCCGTGGACGGTCGGGTTCTACGACCGCGCGGTCCGAACCTTCTTCGAGAAGTTATGTTGCCGCTAAACCTAGGGTCCGGGTGTCGCCGCGCACATCCGAGATCGAATGCTTAACTCGCGCTGTGTTTTTTTGAATTCGACAGAACCCGATCGGCTGCCAAGGTTTTACATCGAAGCTTCCTAAAATGGGTCAACCCGATCTCGACTACACGCCGCCCGAAGTACACGCAACCTCGTCGTGTTCGCCTCAGAGTGACATGTTTTCGTTGGGTCTCCTAATCACCGCCCTTTTTAACCAGGGCCACTCACTGCTCGAGAGCCAGCTGTCGATCTCGGTCTATACCCAGCGGATCGAAGAGGTACGTATGTATGTAGTGTGTATTCCTCGTGTTAGCTCAGGACTCTCACCGATTGACCACTCACAGACGAGCGCTGCTCTCGCAAACTCGCGAAGCTTTCTGTCGGCCACTTAAACTAATACCCGGAAAACAGAGTGCCGAGAACTTCTGCCGGATCGAGGCTCAACGAAGGATTGATGCACAAATCGCCCCGGGATCGAAAAACATGAAGCGAAAAGGCATTTGGGTCAAGTTTTCCCCCTCTCTCAGGACGGGGCACTCGCGTTTCCTGTTTCCCTTCAGTGCTGGAACATGTTTCGCATGTCAATCCTCCGGAATATTTCGCGAGAAGATGATGACCGCGCCGGGTCAGAAGAGAGAAGGCTCTCGAAAGTCTTGAACCTGATCTTCGAATGTCGAGGAAGAGACTCGATCTCCCATGACATCTGAAATGTGCGCAATCGTTTCGGCGTGATCATCTAGAAAACTTCCGCAATGGCGCATGATGTCCCCAGTGGCTGTGAAATGAGCCGGAAGAACTGAAGTCTCTAACGAAAAGAGCAGTCAAGGAATCATAGTGCTTTGGAGGAGAAGCATCGACCAAACGAAAGATCGGAGCGAACACTTGTAGTAGGTTATCGTCCTACTAGCCAGAGTGTCGCTCTTTTAGGGTCTTTGGGATCTTTGTGAGGCAAAAAAAAAACGAGGATCGGCTGAAGACGACCGAGGGGACGATGCAGGGGCCAAGTAGACGGCGTCCCCGCCAACGCGGTGGCGGCGAAGTAAAGGGAGAGCGAGCTCTTTAACATCTGCTCTCCTGGGGGTGCTCACCGACGGCTGTCAACGTCCGATAAGCGTCGAGGATTCTGGTCGTCGCTATGCCAGCGTACACTTGCACGATAGAGTGGTCGGTAGATTGCAAGTGGCACTCACACACGATTCGCTGACAATGGAGGAGCTTGCTTGCAACTCAGCGCCATCGGCCTGACCGACCGACCGACCGATCAAGCGGACGAACGAATCTTCCCAATTCAGAGCGTACATATGTTGCAAACGAGATTAGTTCGTCTGCTCTGTGGAGCGAACCATCGGACATGTCTGCGGCTGTGCGACCGACGGTACTCGATTATCCATCCATTCGACAATCTATTCATTTGGAACTAGGGATAATTGATCGACGATGGTTCCGATTAGTCTCCGAACGATCAATGTATCAATTTGCCTGGAAAATCATTGGAGCTGTTCGTCATGGATCCGGCGACGTCGAGCTTTGTTGTTGCCTAATGTGTCGCGAACTGCCATCTGCTCCAATGGAATCACACGCGATGGATTACTGAAGGTGATGAGCACTTGGCGAAATTAGAGAGAACTCTAGACGCTCAAAACTTCCGTTTGAGCTTGTAGTGAACGAGCCACTCTCCACGCCCAGACACTATTCCGGTGATGTTTCCGCTCCATCAGATTTCCAATCACAGTCCTCCGCGGCAAAAGCAAACTCCAAAATCAGTGGAAAAACAAACCTACTTGGTCAGATAAGCGACATAATGTGATTCGGATCGAGTCGTCGATTCATGTTCTCTCCCGGACGAGGGAAAAAGAAAATTTGAAAGTTCGGAAGTTATCGACGCGATGTGGTTTTCAAAATTCTGTTCAACAGCGAGAATTTCGAAGTCACGTTTACGTTGAAGTTTCAAATCTGAATGCTTTCAGATGAACTCGAACCTACTGTCGCTCCTGGAGAAAATTCCCCATCACCTACAGGAGCCCCTCCAGGGTCTTCTCAACATGGACGCCAAGCGGAGACCAAACTCACAAAACTTTTCCATCGTAAGTGTTTCTTATCCGACAGCCTATTTCAATCTTGAAGCCTCTTTTCCAACACTCGTTGCTCGTTTTCCCGGGCGCCGCGCCGTTCTCGTTCGTTCGACAAGCAATTTGTCTCTGTTACGTCGTAGTTCTTTGGCGGCCAATCGAGTGGCTGCTGTGGCTTTCGGTCAGGGTGAGGAAACTTTTCTCCAGCCCTGACCTTAGCCGCTCGGAAGGCGATTCCTCACTGACAGAAGAAATTTAATTTGCAGATCAAATATTTCATGGATCCAGGTGTCCACGCGCTTCAATACCTTGACGTGATCCAGATGAAGGACTCCACCCATAAGACCCACTACTATCACAATCTCAAACAAACCTTGCCCGCCATACCAAAGGTGAGCTGACAGCTCTAACGGCTCGGGAGGAAGCCGAGTTTCCATTCCTTCATTATCCGTTGAAACTCCGAGACTTCGGGCTTCCGGTTTGAACGAAGAAACTGACGACCTAGGCTCGAAACTCCACGCCCACCGAAACCGCGGATTTCACGAAGTCTTTATGAAAGGAACGAAATGCTACAGAATCAACGATAAGAAAAAAACCCTAAGCGTCAGGAAAGCGAATTTCGATGCGCGGAAAAATACTCACTTACGTCGGTTCGAGCAGCGATCCGAGGCGTGGACTTTTGAACGATCGCTGTTGGGATCCATCATGAGAGCATGGCCGGCAAGCGTTTTGATACGCATGTGATCAGTTATCGCGGGCTCTTTCCATCAATATAATCACTTTAGTCACTTGACGGAGCGCGGAACACCTCGCGGTTCGATCGTGCTCTCTTCCTCGCCGTATTCTTCTTCATCCGCAACTCGATCTCGAGCTCATTCGATTTGCTCAACGAACTTAGCCGAAAGCGATCAGAAACCCGCGATGTATGTTACCCACGAGTCCAATGTGCTGTAAGTGGAGTTCGCGAGTAACCGCCATTCAAAAAGTCTGCGGTTTCGGTGAACTGATAAACCGAAAAAAAGCGCAATTCTTGAAAACTGCAATTTTGCGATGAGCCGCGGTTGGAAATCGCTGCAAACCCTAGTTATGACGGCGGACGGAAATGCTACGCAATAGGTCGGGGGCGCAGACGGCCGGCGGCACGAATGAAAATGCATCGACCGAGATAAGGGGTGGAAACACTCCCGAGAGGTTCAAAGAGATCTCGATCTTAGCAATTTCGACTTTCTTGCAGAAACTATGGTGGCAGCATATATTGCCCTCGTTGCAAGCCGAACTACAGTCGCCAGAAGTGTTGGCAGCGGCCCTGCAACCCCTTCTCTACATGATTGGAAATTCGTCTCCTGACGAGTACCAAACAATTATACTGCCCGTCTTCAGGAGCGTCTTTGGAATGCCCAAGTCTGTCCAGGTAAGCGCCGCAAGTGACGAACAATGAAAGAGTGGAGCTATCCTTTGCCTTTCGATCCGAATATTTGACTTCAGTTTCCCTCTTGTTGTCGCTTTTTGCTTTTCTCCATCTTACTTGCTTATGTTCGAGTGTGGCGGTCACGAATATACGACAATGTGGAACTCAAAGCCAATTCAGAGTAGAGAACGTCTGCGTGGGTTTCATGAGGAACCGAGGAGGTACGATGGTGTCTAGGGGAAAAGGAAGAGAGGAGCGAATCATTTATTGGAGGGTACTAGAAGAAAACGAGGGAGGTGATTCGGGAACAGAACAAACGACGACTATCGAGAGAAAAACGAAGAGCCGAGGTCAGGTCTAAGGTTAGTGCGGAACCCACGGAAGGATTTAGGCAAAAGTTGAGTCGAAGGTAGACCACAAAGAGTGCACGTTGACGGCGCAACTCGGACCCATAATGAAATACTGTCGTAAATAAAAGTTTGAAGTCTAGCCGCTATGAGGAGAAGAAACGCGATAGCGACCCCAAGGAAGAACAAAAGAGAGAGCAAGAGATAAAACTCACGAAAGCGGCAACCAGGAAGAAGGGTAAATCTATAAGAGAAAATGGAATGGTCGTTGGCCGTTTTCGGAAATTTCCATATGTTCGTCATCACGCTTCAAGCAACAGCCTGCCTGCCCACTGGCAGCTTTGCTAGAGGCTCAATTCTTCGCGTTGTACAGAAGAAAAAAAGCAAATATGCGCATATCTCAGACATCATTGCAATACATTCGTCCTTTCGGTTGCTCGTTCTCGATTCTTTTCGGAGCTCTTCCTCCGTCTCCGGACTCCTTTTCCCCCATTCCTCCTGATCCTTTCTCACGATGGAATTTCTCATTCTGGGATTTCGTTTGCCTCCAGTGGTCTTCGGGGGACGAGGCCGTGGCTCCTTGTCCCCTCAAGGGCCTTGTCCGTAGTTTGGTTTGGTTCGGTGCGTGCTTCGCCTTGATGCGGTCTCGGAGAACACGTTCATGATATGTTTCAATGTTTGCTCCTTTTCGTTTGTTTCCCCGCACGCTACTGCAGATGTTGTTTCAAATCAGCAAAAAACAACTCTTCGCTGGTCATGCGTGAAACTAGCAAACACCAAAATCATAAGACCGAATCTCTTTTCTTCCGCTTTGGATCTCGCGGAAGGAGAACGTGCCCTCGATCTCGACTCCTCGCAGCGTTGCAACTCCGAGGATAGAGAAAACAGGAGGAGACTCGAGAGCTTTTCTTCATACCCGCAGATTCTAAGTTTCGATTCGTTGCAGGCAACTGTCACTCTGCTTGAAAACATAGATATTCTCATGGCTAAAACCCCAAAAGCGGACATCAAGTCTGACGTTCTTCCAATGGTGTACAATTCCTTTGAGTCGACGGCACCGCAAATCCAATGCGCTTCGATACGCGCTGCCGCTCATGTCGCCGAATACCTCGACGAAAACGCCGTCCGCAAGATGGTTCTTCCCCGAACCCGCTCTGTCTTCGAGACCAACTCGGGGCAAAAGGTGAGTCCCCAAGTGTCGTGCACGGACGCTCACTTACCTTTGGACACTGCTGGTCAAAACGACTTTTTTCAGTTTTGAGAATCGCTTTTCATGGTTTCTCGACGTTCGGTGTTTTTCTCTTCGTTTCCTTCCAGAGCACAGTCTAGGTGCAGACGCTGAGCCTGGCCAAGTTCGGACGGAGAGTAAACGTCGGGAAAAATGCTCCGTTATTTAGCAGAAATGCAACCAATTAGCTATTGGAAATCAGATCGATCAGACGGTCTGACGCACTGCTTGCTCCTGCGCTCCGTTATATCGTACGATTTCCAAGGGCAAACGATTCTTCGGTTATTGATGTTCGCTAACTTTCTTGGATCCTTTCGTTGTGGTGTTTGCCGGGAAAACATTGCCACTTCGACGCTCTCTGCTCATCCTCTGGTGTTCATTTCTCTCTCAGAAAACCCTCAAATGCTACCGAACACGATCGATTATGTTTTTGATCGTGTCCTCAGTCTCCTGGCCGACATTCACCAAAAGAGACAAAAGTGATCCCTTCACTGAACAAACACTGAAGAACCGAGGTACCGCAGAGCTCTCGGCCACTTGGCTCGAAGTTCAGGAACAACTTCCAAACCTCTACGGAATGTTGAGGATTTAGGGAGGTCCGGCTGCCTTAGTTTGCTCGGTTGAACCCGGAGGGACAGCCGAAGTTGGGAACAGAGAGCGCACGCTCGGCCTGGATGCGGACGCTGAGGTCTTCTGTTTTGACTTTGTCCCGCGACCAAGGAATTCGTTCATTCTCTCCTTTGTTTCCCGAGCGATTCCTTTTCCCAAGAAGCTCACCGAATGATATCACGTCGACAGAAGTTTACTTGAAGAGTGTCATCGGGTTAGGAATGAAACAAAATACAAACAGTTGAATTCGAATCGGGTCGCGGAAGTCGCAGAGGCAATCGGGAGAGCTGAGAAAGTGAAAGAAACCTCGAAGATCAAAGTCAAAGGCGCTTTCGCAATAATTTCGTTCAGATCAGTGCCATGGAAAGAGAGCTGGGACAAAAAACTGAGCTTGCCCTCAGGAAGGCACGCTGTTACGCAAGGGGAAACTCGATCCTCGGTCGATGGAGCGCGTGCCGCAAATAAAGACAGGGAAGAGGTTGATGTAACTCTATGATTTGCAATCGATTTCAGCCTCTTCACAGTATGTCGTCGCAGGTGCAGGCGAACGCGCTAACGTGCATCGAACAAGTTATGGACAAACTGGAGAGAACTGACACTCTAGATCAAGTTCTGCCTATGTTGGAGAAAGCGAAAGTTCAAGATCCGACGATATTGATGCCAGTCGTCCGTGAGTATTCCAGGCTCCCTGAAAACTTCTGTTTCATAAATTGTTTCTGATAGAACCGGATTTCCAACGGATCCAACCACAGAATGATGAATACTTTCTCTCGGTCGGGAAGATCAACCTGTCAGCGGGATTAATTGATATGGGTTGTGGTTTTCCGTGAACAGCTGTGCGCCGTCGGATCTGGGCTCCGGCCACAAGGTGTTTGTGAGAATCAGCCTGTCCTCCACGGAAACGGTCGTTCAAAAAGACAATGCTCACATGACTTGGCTCTTTGCAGGGATCTACAAAAGGATGATGGCAGATAAGCGCTATGGACTCACAGTGAACCTCCTTGCAACGAAGGTTCTGCCAACTCTCATCCCAGTTGCCGTGAGTCCAGCGCTTAAGTTGGAACAGGTGAGTTTTCATCCTGGAAACCTCCGTCGAACAATTCCCCCGCTCGGAACGAGGGGCACACTTCCGAGATGAGCTGGTGATTCCCGATGAAGTCCGGGACCTCTCGAGCTTCCAACCCTCGCCAGCTTGTGTGTCCTTCGATTTTCGCTCGTTCCGATGAACGACGTCGTTCCAGCTGAAATCTTAGCTCGGCTTAGAAGAACTGTCACAGCAGGTTTCCGAATATGAAACTCTTTCGCGCACCGCATAGCTCCAAAACGGGAACGACATGTAAAGTATCTTCCGATATGAAAACAGGTTCTTGAAGCTTTCAAGACGCGCAGTTCGTGAAAATCACAGAGCGAGCGTAGATCGAAGAGGCCTTGGAGAGGAATCTGCAAAATCAACGCCATTGGAAGTCATTGTGATACAGATCGAGGAATTTTGCATAGATATTGTCAGGGATTGCTGAGTCCTGCGTCACGTGGGTTTCCGTTTATAATCAAGAAGGAATAGCGAGTGGAAATTCAAAGAAATTCTCTTTTTTCTTTCATTCCCGCAGTTCCAAGAGCTGACCGAGCTCTGCCAAGAAATGCTTGACGTGGTGTCAAAAAGTCAAAGAAACAAACTTAAGTTGGAAAAACTTTCCCTTCAATCCACAACAGAACTGTAAGTATATCAAGGTGCTGAATGAAAGCTAAGAATTCCCATCTGTGATTCTGATCTGTGATCTCGTATGTCACTTCTAACCTCCGGAGCCTCTACAGAGAGCGAAACAAAGAATAATATGTTGCTGCTCAACGAGTGATATAGGCTCGCTAATCGAATTCCGACCTATTCTCCTCACTCGGAGCACTTGTCATGTTCTTGCGACGTAATGTTTTCAAGTGCCAGAAATGTGCGGATTCCAGGTCGCTCAGTATTTGAGACGATATTCCGTCATTTTCTTTGAAAAACAACACAGAAACTCTCATTATACCGATCTAGAGTAACCGATTCGATCTGAGAGTACTTATGAAGAGATGCCAATCTGCTGTTATCCCTGCGACTACTTCCTCGACGACGCTGAATCGTCATCGAAACCGAAATCTATGATGTTTTGTTCTTATGTTGAGACGTATGACTCCGTGAATACCAGCGGGAAGCCTTATCTAGAAGAAATCTCTTACCCGGGGAGGGAATCCAGAAACTAAGTTCATTTCCCGTTTTTTGTGCGGTGAATCGTCCGCCATCGTTAGCAAGTCTCCCAACTTAGAAAGTACCTAGTGAAAATGACGCAGATTCTAGAGGCTTGTTTGGTGTAATTGATTGATAAGAAATAATTCATTGGGGATTCAAGCGCGACGACGGTGGACGACAGAGCGAACGAGAAGAAATCGGATACTGCGGAGAGGTTCGTAAAATCCCCCGAAAACCCCACCTCAATCAATCACTCCACGCTATTCACCAAAATCGACTGATTGATTGATTGATTGATTGACTGACTGACTGCTTCGTTTCTCTGCTTCGATTTTTATCTTGACCCTTGACGATGGACCCGATTTCTGCTTTGATGACCGCTCAGAGAACCTCGGGCTGCACAGTGTTATGACGAGCGCAAGAAAAAACACTTCGATTCCAAACTCCGGGACTTGAGTCCCACCCGCCTCAAGATTTTTGTAGGAGATTAACGATCCAAGTGCTGATGTAGAACCGTCGTGGATGCTTCGCTTCCTCCACCTTCTGAATGATCACCCACTGATTGCTCACTCGATCGGAGATTTTACCGGTCAAGTTGGAAAGATTACGAGATGAAAGATTACAATGATCTCTGTCGTAATATAGGATTGTTAGTGAAAAGAAAACGATTGAAACACCTCTTCCGGCAATTAGAGAAGCTCCGATGTCCGAGAGGCCAGGCTTACGCGACTGCCGTCCGCTTCAGTGAGATCTCCGCCACGCACGGTTACGTTGAGTGCGCGTCAAACGCTACCTGGGTACCGTACGTGGGAGGAGGACACCGATTGTTTCGCTAGTTGAACCTAGATCAGTGCATGCCCCAAAGAGAAAAGGAATTACACGAGACCACTTCAGACATGGCTTCATAGTTGGCAATCGTACCCCACACAGTTCAAAGTTACTCAGAACGCTTCCGTTATTTTGCCTTGCCTCGGAATTTCACGCACTTTCTGAAATACAAAACGACAGATCGATCACAGAAGTTTCGGTTCCTCGATTGATCGACTCAAATGAATGCCGATAGGAAGAACGATTCCCAGACTATATGATCGATTGATCGATCATCGCTTCCATCGATCGGAATTAAAACATCCCAATCACTTATCTGTTCTGGAAACCATCAAGTCGGAATTCCGAAATCGATTATCAATCAAGTTTTTGTCCGATCGATGGAACGCTCGATGATCGATTGATGGTCTGGAGATCACATTATTCTGCTGTTGGAGAGATTGATCGATTCATCACAGATCCGATAAGTTAACAGTCAATCACTCTCTCCATCAATCATCCGACTGGTAGGCTGATAGATCGATGGATTATGTGAAAGGTTGGCTGATAGCTTAGGCAACAGATTGAGCTTCCGAGCACAAGAATGATTGGTAGGATTAATGGATGATTGACCAAAGGATAGGTCGATCCTCCTCCTCTCGTCGACCTGGCTGGGATTGACAGGTTGAGCGACTGATTGAATGAGGAAGCTTTGGATTCACTCGGCGGAAACTAACGCAAAACATATTTCGCTTCTCCCGATCTGCTTACAGAGTTCCAGTGCACACTCAACCGATGCAATTCAGCGCGATCGAGCAGCCGACTGGATACCCTCATCGTCCGCCGTCGCTGCGCCTCGAGTCCAGGCGTACTTCGATTTCCATGGATGACGTCGTCAGAAGGACATGTAGTTCAGGTGAGCCGAGAATTCGTTTCCACACGATTCCGAGCATCGAGGTCCCCCAAGCTGAAAGCAGCTTGATGTGGTCGCATCGATTTCTTGAAGGCAGGACGTTCATTCCGAAAGTTGTACCCTGTGGGACTTTTACGAGAGTGCCGGAGGGTTTATCCATGCGTAGCATCCAACTTCGATCGGTTTTGTCAATGCGGTCTAGTTGTTCTTCTCTCGAGTTCGTCTTCTCGATCGTCTCTTTGTTACTACTTAGCAAACGAGTTAGTGTCAGCCTTGTTACGAGTAGAGCTTATTCTCATTCCACTGGCGGCCTTTATTGTCGTCTCTTCTTTTGTCCCGCTTCGCTTTGGTCGCTGCGGATCGTTTTGCTTTTCCCTTGAACTTGTTTGCCCTATGGCCCAGTGTTTCGATTTGTCCATATGCGGATCCTCGATTCGAAGCACGTTCATAAAGTTGGCACAGACTAAAGAGTTCGTACCAGGGAGGATGCGAGTCGCCCGACCTCCGAGAGAGGCGTCGATTCTTGATTTTCCTCGTCGTGCTGATCGTGTCCACGACGCGTTCATTATCGTTGTCGTTACGGCTGTTGCTCCCGTCATCGCAGCGACAATGTTGCATCCTGTTTCCATGATTGCATTCCGCCGTGCCGCCGCATGCAACAGTCATCCGGGATGTGCAGGACAATATTCAAGAGAAGCAACCGGAGCGGTCGGACGGTAGTCGCCTGTGAGCAAACAGGAGGGCAAACTGCGCAAGCAATTCCCTCGGCGAGTGGGAGATAAAAGCTAACTGAGATGCAAACGCCGGTTACTTTCACGCAGAGGTGAAGCTCATTCGCGAAACGAAGCCCATGTTTCAGTTCCTGTGCCTCTCCGGTAGTTTCGTCAAAGCTCAAAACGATTCGATTTCGGCGCCGCATTGCTTCGAAGTCCTCGGTTTTGGTTTTTGTTTTTTCGTTCCCTGCAGACTTCATTGAGTCTTCTTCCTGTGCCTCGACAGATCCCGCTTCTTCTGGTCTCCATCTTTCTCATGTTCCCAACAACACCCTCAGCTACTAGGGCCAAATATTGCCGGAGGATCAAAGGATTTGCTCAGTCACTCCTCGCTCAGATGGCGGAGCTTCCTAAAAGTTCAAAATGAGGTCCTCCGCGGCGGCATGATCCTCACTCCCTGCGCACGTCCTACTCCTGTTCGCCACAACAAAGCTCATTGAGGTCGCTTGATACGCGAGCTACAATCGAACCGGCGGAGATCCTTTCGAATTTTGGAACGAATGGTTCGATCCAGTCGCAATTCTCGGGTCCTAGTTTCAAATCGTTTGAAGTTTAAAGAGAGAAGACGGGCGAATCAAATCGAGGAGCGGAACTGATGGAAAATCCATTTCATCCTCAGCCTCATCCTCACCGGACTCGAACCTCCTGCGTGTACAAGCTACGCTCCCCGGTAGGCGCCACTCGGACAACACGATCCAGCCCCCACGAATACTAGTTGCCCCGTGCTCTCCGTGCACGGGGTCGCCTCTCGGCTACACATCGTCTGGTAAAGAGCTCACAACTTTCAATTCTCTGTTTCTGTGAACTTCATTCGGGTGGGAGCGAATAAGTTTCCACAAACAATATTATTCCACCGATGCGACGGCTGCTGACGAAGGTTGATTGTAACCGGCACGCAACCCGCAGGTGTGCCGGTCCGAAGGCATTCGTCAGTGGGAATGCACCAACAGGATTCGCGTTTTTCGAACTTTTTCTCGTCGCCAAAGTTTCAATCCCCTACATCCACATCTAGTAATTCAACGGGCCTTGGTGCAGATTTCTTCAATTCCAGGTGAGTGTTTAGCCTAAAGTTTGCGCGCTCTCGCTCAAAGATCCGTTTCCTCGAGATTCCCGTGCAATCCTCCCAACTTGGGAGATGGGCGTTCTCAAGCGGTTTCGAGTTGCCGTGTCCATCTCTCCTCATTCCTAGGACCGGTGAATGTCGGTCAGAGAAAACGGCGAGTGACAGAAATATTCTCCCGTCCCCCATCCCCCTTCTCGAAAAATGGGGGAGGGGGAGGGCAACTGTTGAGTGCAGCTAACGGCGTGCCCTGAGAGGTGAGCCATCTGTTCCAGTGAGCCCCGAAAGTTGCGAGTGGCGGGACGTCGCGACGTTCGTACCAAGAACGGCGAGGAAAAAGGTTGTGAACAAGTCAGATATGGAATGGGAAGCCATCAGAAAACCGGCCTCAAGAGAAGTCGGGAAGGGTCTCGACGAGAACGGATCGAGCCTTGAAACGGGGGCTTATTAAAAGCATTAGGATTAGGGTCGGCGTAGAAGAGATGGAGGTTGAGTTTAAGGCCAGCTGGTCGTGGCAGTTTGCGCCTCTGGGCGCTTGCCCGTTTCCCTTCCCGAGTGAAATTAGTTCGCTTCGACGCTCTCTTTGTCTCGTTCCCGCTTTCTCTCGCTCGTAGCTGGCTGTTATTCACGACAGCATCAGCAATGCAGATTGCCGACTCCAATGTTGCCAAACTCGACGACCAGAAACTCTGTTCTCAAGAGGACGTCAAACAAAGCCTCTTTTCCTCATCAAGGTCTTGTCATCGGCATCGTTCCCTCGAATCTGAATCTAGAGTTCCGTTTCGACTCGACTCGAATCCTGCATTGAAAAAGGAAGCTGCGTAGTGTTGCTTCCATTCCTCGCGCGCTGTCCAACATGGAAGTCAAAACGCCAGCTCTGGATCTTGTGTCCGCTTCAGAGTTTTAGGAAGAGTCTTTAAACGCTCCAACGAGAGAAGAGATGCACAGAAGATGAGCAACAGAGTTGCACTACTACGTAGTGAGGAGGAGCGAGAAGAAGGGAGTAGTATCCGTTGTTGCAATCACGAGCGTCGTGCTGAGGATAATTCACGTTTTCGATGGCAGAAATGAAACTTTTCATAGCTCCAATAACGAGGTTTTGAATGGGGCGGCACGCGTGCGTTCATCGATTAGAGATTAGAGTCTTAACGATACACCTGTTCGAAGGCCGCTTTCTCCATTCAGAGGACGATCTTCTGTCTTATTACCCTTCTCTTCAGCTCCCCGTCGAGCCCCGAGGGTCCTTGTGGATCATAGTTCTCCCATACGCCTTCTTGCGGTTGTCGATGTCCGGAGATTGAGGTTATCGTGGATTCCTTTTTCTCATCTCATTGCGCCGCCATCAAAATGTCACCTCCTAGTGCTCGGATAGCACAGGTGTCGCCTCTTCGCCGTTTCAAAACGTATCACTTGTCAGAAGAGTTATTATCGATCCGGCATTTTTGAGTCGGAGTCTCCCTGAGGGGAGTTCAATGACTCGCACAATCAACGCCCCCTAGTGGTGGCCCAGGTGAGACGGGGCCAGGTATCCGAAGAAAGGGAGCGATCTGTTCGGCACCGAGTTTCTTGTGCCTCGGACTTTGGTTGGACGAAATTGCTCGCGCGATCGCTCGCTCGTCTAAACGGGTAGGCGGGAGACCGGTCGTATTGCAATGAGAAGAACAGAAGAAGCGAGAAGGGGCGTCGTGGAAGAGATTGGGGGGCGGCTGGGGAAAAGGTGGGAGGGGGAGGAAGAAGCAAGGAGGATGAAGAGGATAAAGAGCGAGAGCCAGGAAGGAGAAGAGAATGAGAGAGGGACAGTGCAAGGAAAGGACTCCGGGGGCGCCACCAGACGTCATCATGGCCGCCTCCGTGCCGTACCGTGCCGCTCCTTGAAGGCAGAAGCAGAACTCAAGCAACCAGCGCCGCGACCGGTGGCGGGTCGGCGGCGGGCCGGCGAGCCAGGAGCATGCGGCTGCCCGGCTGCGGGATTGGCCTGCGGCTCGAGTATCTCCCCGCTGCACCGGTCGAAGGATTTCGAATCAGCTGATCGTGCTTCTGAGTTCGTATCGTAATGGATCAATTTTTTGATCAGTGGGCAGTGCTGTGATCATCTTCGTTCATTTAGTTAATTTTGTACAACAAATGCTCGTGTCTGGAAAAACGGAATACAACGTATCATCATCTGAAATGAGGTGAGAGGAGAGCAACAAGCGTCCGTTCGTTTCGTTCGAGTGAAATTTAGCATTTCAGCTCGGACTGCCTCGACTAGCTCGCCGGCGCGGCGGTGCCGTTCGGGATTCGAACTCTGACTCGGTATTCAACATGTGTGCCCTCGTGGAATTGAAAGGAGGGAAGGAAAGAAAAGCGGTCGATTTGCTTCCTCCCCGACTCCGGAGTTTGCGTTTCTGTTCTGCCCACAGTCGCCTTGCTGACTCGGTGGCTCTTCTGTGAATTCGGAGGTCAGATCGGTCGATTGTTCGTCCGGATGGTTGAATCGTTGATTTGTCGCAGCGCTGTCGGTTGTGGCTTCCAGCATCGCTCGGTTTGTTGGTTGCTGGGGTGCTCCGTCTGCCGGTGGTCGAGAATGACAGTAGTCGAGTGGTTGGCAGCCAACAGGTTCATAATTTACATCCCAGGGGCCTAATTCCTCACTGCTCGGAATAGATGATTTCATGGAATGGAAACACACAAACGGAGTCAACTAAGGGGAAACGACAAACCATCCTGGAATAAGAGACAAGAGAGAGAAAGACTACGTCGTGCAGGGGAGAGGCGACTCAAACGGCCAAACACGTTATCAGCGTCGTTCTCATGTAAACGACGATAGAGTCGTCAAACTTGGACTGACCGACTGAGTTTGAAGTTTTCGAATCTCAGACGTGTTCTCCAAAGTACAGTGGTGTGGGATGATCTTCGTTCTCGGGACCTTTCGAACCTTTACCTATGAAGGTATTATTTCCCCGTCAAGGAATCATGCTACATCAACCTTGTCAGCAGAAGACACGTTTCAAACCCTAGGGATTCCGGTCTTCCCTCGATGGAGGAGGACAGGTGTGCAGCTTCTGGCCCGCTTCTGAACCTTAGCAGAAAAAGCGTAGCGAATCTCCGGTTTCGTTCCATTGTACTCGATATCGCGAAGGTCACGCGCGGCTGACCTTTTTCAGTCTTGCACTTTCGATTACCGCGCTCAAAAATCTGAAACCCTCGTTGATATTCTCGATCGATGAGATATTCGTTCGCAGACGAGTTTGGCAGCGAACTACATACGATCGAAATCCCTTTTCTGCCGATCGCGTTCTGGGATCGAGAATCCTCAATCAAAACCCGAGAATCCTAAACCGTCGAGGCACGAGGTTAATTTATCCAAATGACGAAGATCCGTCAGGAGCACACGGTGTCTCAGCGATTTCGTATCACGGCGACTTTCCATTAATTCAAACAACCATCTTGATGGTTCGCCCGAGGAATTCATCGTCGCTCTAATCTAACTACGAACCCGCCCCCTTTGTTTCCATTATTATCTCACGCATGAAATTGTTATTATTATCTTTACCTTTGTGCGCACTCAACAAAGCAAGACAGTCGCACTTGAGCTTCTCCTCCCCGGAACAGACGGACGAGAGGCCAAACGCTTCCCGACATAGAGTTCCTTTCTTTCCCCGCCTCCTATCTGCTCCTTCGGATTCTCCTCCGGAGCCTTTCACGAAGATGGCGTTCCGTCTTCATCCTCTTCGTTCTCTTCCTCTTATGTCTGAAGTGGTGGAGTTCCTGTCGGATGATGGGAGGAGGGATAACAGGAGAACGAACGCCGACGGGGAACTCGGTCGGCGGGGAGGCGGGCGAGCTCCCGCTTCCATCGTTGCTTCTGCTTGTTTCCTATTCACCTCAGGGCAAGCAAGCCAACCAGCCGTCCTGCGAGCAAGCGAGTGAGAAGACAGACCGACCAGCCAGCCAGCCAGCCAGCCAGCCAGCCAGCCTGCAAGCGAGAGTTGAATCTACGTGCTCTCTACAACATGTTCCACGCCGCTGCGGCTGCTGCTACGACTGCCCCTTGTGCTATGTTTCAATTGTACGGCTCCTGTGCCTTTTCCTCGATCCGAATAGACTCCGGAACAAGCCTACTTCGGATCCAAGTCGGCACGGAGACCGCAGCTGCGGACGCTACGTCGAGCACGAGAACGGACGCTGGCGGCGGCGGCGGCGCATGCAATTCCTCGGAAAGCTCGGCTTGAGTGCGATCAGGGGATCCTTCGGAGACCTCCGTAGATGACTTGATGCGGGAATGTTGGAAGAAATTCAAATAGATCCGAACTGACGATACGGTCTCGTCCGGCGGGACTCTTCGTTCTACAAAACTACGTGGAATCGATAGAGTCGTATTTAGCACGGAACGCTACGGACACGGCTCAAACGGTTGGTACGTTCAGGGGAGACTTAAACAGCGACGAGCCCGGGCTCAAGGCCTGGGAACAAAAGCTCGGGTTAAGCTCGGCTGGGAATTCCTTCTCATTGCCTCTGCTTTCCTCGTGGTCGTCGCCAGGCTCGTGGTCGTACTCGGTTTCTCTGCATACGGAATTGTGCTCGTTGGTACTTGGCGTGAGGTTTATGATCGCACGCTAGCCGCGCTCTGCGCCAGCGGAAGAGACGGTGGTGGTGATGGTGGCGACATTCAAGCCTTTTACTGCCGTCATCCTCCCTCGTCGGTCGGTCGGTCGGTCGGTTTTGTGTCTGATGAACCCTGCCGAGGCCAGTTTCGAGAAGAACAACGTTGTCTTCCACGTTTCCTTCTGTTTCCTCGTGCCCCTAATCTCACAGCGCTCCGTGCCGTTCTCTTAGCGAGTCTCGCTTGACGATGCGTGCAATCGCGACATGATACAGACATTTTTAACTGCGGTGCTCGTTCCCCGTCGCATCTGCTCCTCTTGTCGCGGGTCATTTGGAACTTGCGCTTGGGGGAGAAGAAATCGTCGGATTCCTCGAGGCTGTCCTCCTGATCTTCAAAACTGGAAACTCATGAAGAGAAACCCACCGACGGTTTTCAATTCGCCACTCTCGTGTCGTAATAAATATGTTGCAACATCTCGATGTTGCCGTTGATGTTCGCAGCCACGTCGGGAGAAGAAGCGACCGACGTAAGTCGACCTCGCTCGGCGGGAGCAACACCTGAGCCTCGAGGGCGGTTCGTCGCGAAACGGTTTGTTGGCGGCGGCGCTGCTGGGGATGACGGGGAAACGTCGTTTTTCAACTCCGCCATCCAGTAAGCCATCTGGCGAAGCAGCCATCCAGCTACCTGGAGCCTTCAAGGCGCGCAGGTAGACAAGCAGGCCGACCGACCGGTGTACGGGTGGGTGGGCAGACTGCGCCCGATCTTCCGGTCGAATGGTTTTGTGTGAAAAATGTCACAAATTTTCTATCGGCAACGTTCCGCTGCCGTAACCTATCTATCGCTTGCATTCAATTACGGCGCGGCGTTGCTGCGGCCATCGTCGTCTATCTGTCCCGGGTATACTTTACATTGTGAGCGCGAGCGTCTGTTGACTGAGTGAGAGTGAACGACGTTTCCGTAGTCTGTACGGCAGCTATTTGGATGTTTCTATTGCTGATAGGGGACTGGGAAAACACCATCATGCACGGAGAATGCAGTTGCTGTTGCTCCGAACACGGGTCGTGGCGGCGGTCGGAGCGCGGCGTTTAGATCTCGTGCAACCGCGTGCCACGCTTTTTTTGTTGCGAGTTCGAAACGGGACGCTTTTCTCATCGTTTCACTCATGAAAGCGGCAGCAATCTTTCTTCCTTGATACTGGACTCGACGGAGGCACCCGCCGGAGGCACATTCCGGGGGCTTCTATTCTATTCTGAGTCTTCTTTTGGGTCGTCTGGTATCGAACGTTCGCCTGGCCGGCTCGGGGTTTCTCCTGTCGAGGTCCGAAGCAAGGCGAAGTTGGGAGGTTTCCACCTGTTTCGCTACTTCAACCTTTATCTCTTCCTGGAAGCTAATGGGGTGGGCTCGACATGCGGATCGGAGCTGTACGACTCAACCTCCAGATGATGGCATGGCTGCCACTCGCGAAAGAGAATAAATCGTTCGTTGCTCTCTATCATTCTTCTCACAACCCGGGGGCGATTGGCTTACCTCGTGCCGTTCCCCTCCGCTACGTCTACCCCTTACAGGATGTCTATTAACGTTCGTTCGCGGCGATGTTGGTGGAGGCCGCGACCGCACCAGCCTCCTTATAGCGGTTTCGTGCCACTGCTCTTACCTTAGACCACATAAAAGCACAAGAAGCTCTCGCGGACTCTGACAAATGTGCGGTACGAACGTATCGCGGGTGAATCTGTAGACATACGTACGATGTCTTATCGATTCGCAAACGTATCACCCTGTTTCGTTCGTGTATGCTGAACACCCTTCTGATCATAGATGTACCGATGCAGAACCACGTCGCAGAGTTTGTAAACAGAATATGAATTGCCGACAGTCTATCCTGTGGGCCAAGTCTGGCAGACCCATTTATTAGAGTTCCAGGAGGATAATGCACTCACAGATAGAGATGCTCAGGCAAACCCTTTTTTTTTATCTGAGAAAAGATGCTTGTTGTTCACCGATCGAACGTCAGGAGAATCCGAACAAAAACGTCAACGTTTTTGTTGTTCTCCATCTTATTTTTTTCACTCGGAGTGGTGGCTGGTCGGCTCAATACATGAATGGATCGTCGGATACCATGATCGAAACGAGGTAGATCATTCGGTCGGAACAAAGCATCATTTTTCCGCCGTCTTCGTTCGTCTGTTCTGTTCTTCGAGTCTCTTCAGTGCCTCGCTGTCTGTTTTTCTCGCCATCGGTCCGCCTCCCCGACCGACGGCATGTATGTGTCCATCAAACGTGGGATGAGAGTCATAATCGTCGACGTGGACGGAATATCTACAACAGAGCTCCTATTTCCCCGGCTCTGTTCTAAGAGTTATCTCACTCCTTCGGTTTGCGTGCGGGCGTGTGTCTGTCTGACTGACTCAGTGAGTGAGTGAGCGCTGTTCTTTATCGTCTCTGCCACGTCTCGTTTCCGTTGGATTCGTGCTCCGTTCTTTCACTGTATCTCTCCAGAGCAACGATACAATGGCTTGTCCTCGTCTCGATCGTCGCTTTCCTTTCTTTCTTCCTTCCTTCGAAACGACAGCCTCTGGCAGCGAGCGGACTCTTTTGGGTGTCTGCTGCTGCTGTTTGCAATGCTCGTTACGTGTTCGTCCGATTGCTTTTTCATTCGGTGTCAGCCTCCCCCCCCCCCCTCTCTCTCTCATTCACTCTCTGACTTGTCGTGCTTATTACTCATTCAGTCCGGTTATACAAGCGAACAGTTTGTAATTTGGCTGCTCTGAACTTTCTTCTTCACACTGGTCCTGCGAACGCCGATTCCCTTCTCGGTTTCTTATTCCTCTCTCGATGGGGGCCCCTCCTATTCCCCGCGACCGCCACCACGTCTCGACTTCTGCGTCGTCGTCCACTCGAACGCGTCTGGCTTTCTTCGCCCGGCGTTCTTCCGATTCCTCGGTCGGCAGCAGGAGCAGTTCCGCTCGAGCTAACTCCTCCTGCCAGTTGGCTGACCAATCCACGGAACAGCCGACCAAGCGCAGGTAGCCGCTCACCTGACTGACGATTGAGCGAGCTTGACTAGGGAAGTGGGCGGCGAAGCCTTCACCGCAATCAACAACCTCACTTCTTGCTGACCAACGTGTTCAGCGAGGCGTTCGCCTCAGGCTTTCCGAAGTTCTCGTCTTCTTCATGACAAAAGCCTCACTCAGCTCTGCTTTCTCTCTGGAGATCTACTGAACGAAATGTTGGGCGATGGCGAGGTGCTGATAGAAGGAAAGGAACAGTCGCCAAGAACAACACTTGGGAAGAAAAAGATGGGTGCGGGGACGAGACGGAGCTCTCTGGAATGACGTAAGATGTGACCAGCTGTTGCTTGAAACCCGTGTAGTCACGGAGACAGATCAGACCGTAGCCTTTTCGTGGGGGCTCTGTCAACACTCTCCGAGCTCTGGTCGGAAGCGTATACAAGTTTCGAAATTATTCTCAAGTCCTGAGTGGAAAGACTACTTCATATTCACGGGGATACGCGGAATGATTTCGAAATTCTGATGGGTATATTCACGCTGAGTGAGTCCAGTCCGAATTCTTCTTCGAAAGAGAAGATGATTGCTGAATGAGACGATGAGTAACTTCTCCGGTCTTTCCCTTTCAGTCGAGCCAACATGAGACGCTACTCGGCCGCCGCTGTCTGCGGAACCGGACTACCCAACCAAGCATCATCGTTCCTACAACAAGTGGGTTCTGGAGTGTCCTCACTCTTCTCTGGCAAATAATTCGATTCGGCGCCAGCAGCAAGTGAAAGTAAGCAGGAGAATTACGAGAGGAATGAAGTCGCAGCCGCAGCTGGTGAAGCTCTCGGGCTTCGACGGCTCCTAGTGTTGCGCCTTCCTCGACATCATAATAATTCGAACCGCAGCTGTGCTACAGCTTGAGGAAAAGCGAATATTGTTGAGATCACAAAGCTGAGATGAAGAATTCAGCAGTCCTCGCATCACTCCGACGATCGTGGATCTCGTACGGATTCTCCTCCTGAAAACTCACTGAGCTCCCTTCTACCTCTCGGCTTCAATCCCACCTGGACCAGACTCGATTTTGAGCGTAGCTCCGAGTCGTCCGCGTATTTCTCCAAAGATTTCTATGCAGCTCCATCGAAATTCCGGCTAAACTCCAGCAACCCACCCTGAAAACCTTCCGACACCGAACAATGGTTCACGAGTAGCATTTTCTCTAAGCTCGAACGCTCCTCTGATAACCGATTGATAACCGGCGAGGCCTCAAACATCGCGTCTTCGCCGTGAGAAACACCAGCAACCATTAGCTTCAACACCAACTCAGCTACAACCAATGATTAGGCTCCCGCTGAACGAAACGGCGGAAATTCCTTCGCAGTTGCACTTCGTGCAACCTCGAGGGGAGCCGGTCGAATTATGAACTACTTTCTTCTACGGCGGACTCACCCGAGCCACAAACGATTAGACCTGTTCAGGTTTACAAGAGCCACTCACCCGTAGACTGCGTACAGAACGACCTATCACAATAATGAAGGGATCGTTATCATCGAACTTAAGGGTGAGTACTGAAAAGATCTATCCATGCAGTCAATACCACCTTTCGATTCTGCCGGTATGTCCCCACCGTGAGCCCCCATCCGATGCTTACCCAGGGGGAGGGGCGACACCCCCCGAGATCCTCATAAAGCTCCGATCCTACAACCCGCAACTTTCCCCCCTCCCTTGCGCCCCTGTGAGTATCCCCGCCTGAAATAGTTCCCCCTCGCCCCCCAAAAGAGGTATGGCCCCTCTTCCCCCTGATAGAACTAAATGTCTCGCCTTGCTCCACTGCTCAATGATTTTCTCGCCGGAAGGGTCAGTTTAGAACATCTCTTTCGCTCTCAAAGAAGATTTTGATTTTTGTTCTCATTTTGGAGAATTCGCGAAGGATCAGAGTTGGGGTTCCTCATACGGCTGTTGGGGAGCAGATACAGCTGAACGTCAACGAAACACGAGCTTCTTTGGCCATATTTCTCTTTTCTGTTCTTCGAGCTCAACTCCAAGAGCGACGAGCAAACAGACGTGAAGCGAACGACGATTCCGGGATTCGAGGTTCAAACTCCACAGGCACGTCTCTTTCCTCGGAAGAGAGTAGAAGTGTCGGCCGAGACGGGGTTGTCGAGGTGCAGTGTAGCATCGGAGACTGTTTTTTATTTTTCTCAATTTTTTTCTTTCAACTTTCAACCGATTCGCCTCAAGCCTTCTGAGTGTGTGCCTTATCTTCACTCCAGGCAACTCGACAATCAGGGAGACAGAACGGGAGGTACCACCTTTCCTCCTCCGTCTTGTCGTCGAGTGCGACGACTCCAACAGCGACGACAATGACCACCACTCCCACCGTTACAACATGTGCTACTACCATCATCCCGATTCTACAAGCAGTCTCAAGTTGCCTCTCGAAACAACACGAAAAGAGAAAGAAAAAAACGGACGCGTGCGGAACGAACTCCGCACGACGTCAAACAGTGGATGGGACCGGAGAACAACCGGCGAAGGGCAATTGAACTCATTCGTGGAAATCTCAAGCAAGTCGTGGACTACAAGCACCTTCCGCTGGGAAGGATGCCGCAGTACGTGACGATGAGATTCGGTCACTCATTCATCCGGCGATAGAGCAGCGCGTTGTCGAAACATCGCGTGTAGGAATTGAGTGTATGAGTATCTCAGTCAGTCAGTCATTCATTCAGATGATATAAGTCACACACAAAGACTCGACAGCCGTGTCGTTTAGCTCGAGTTTCCATAGAGTTTTAAGTAGTCTGATAGTGGCTGTAATCTTGTATTTGGATGCGGCGGGTCGATAAATCGGGTCTCAAAGTTTGAAATTTCACTTCATCCAAGACCCGACCCGGCTGCAAGATCAAAGCTAGGTCATAGATAAAAGAAAACGAGGAAACATGCCGCATTATCATTTGAGTGATTGTGTGAACTCCGCAACAAAACGGGGTTCCCGAACGCTCCGACCCAGGTCGAACTATCTGTGAACAGGCCAATCAAGCATGATTCAATGGCGACCGATCTCAGCCTCATCGAGCGTAAGACATAGAAAGCGTCTCCTTCTAGAGCAGCGTCACTCTGACGTTCCATGTGATTTCGTCAGAGTCCGTCTTCTGGCAAAACAGGGTAAACGGAAGAAAGAAGAACGAAACAGGATAAATTTCTCCTCGAAGCGAACACTCGATTCTCGTTGACGTCTCGAAGAAGTTCTGTAAGCTATGCTGCTCAATGGGTGCGAGCGCTCGTTCTGATCGGTTCGAAGTCGGAGATTGAAAGTCAAAAACATTCGAATGTCATTGCAATCCATCCCGCTCTCTATGTACATTCAACGCAATGACTACCTGTGAATACTCTCGAATCGCTTACCGACCGCTGTGACATGATGACGAAAAAGCACTTCAGTTCCCCGAACTTTGAATTGGGGAAAGGAAAATACACACGAGCAGGGCGGAACATTTGGAAGAACTGCTAAAGAATTTGTTTCGATCGTTCCATACTGACCAATCCCGAACTCGACTCGTCGGGTGTTCGATCGATAGTAATAATACTAATAATAAGCCTCATGATGATGATACAAACTATTGAGAGTCACATTACAAATGATTGCCGGAAAGGGAAAAGGCGAAAATAATCAGATGACGACCGGAGGATGACGGTTGACAGTGATGTTGATGATGAGGTTGTGCAATTAGACCTCGTTGCCTGCATTGATCACCGCCGCCAAGCAGAAAGAAACGAAAAGCGGTTGTTGAAACACCGGTTTCCTAACAATGTTATCCACACATGTCAGCATGCTTCGACATGTTTGTTAAGGCTGATTCCTCCACTCATTATGATCGTCCCATCGTTCGTTCGTTCGTTCGTTCGCTCGTTAGTTCATTTGTCGTCTGCTGCATTTCCCTGAGCAGCATCTTCTATGCATATAGACAAGAGAACTAATTACCTACATGAAACGAATTCCTCTGACGGCACCTATCGGTCTAGAGAAGGGATCCAGAACGAACAGCCAACATAACAGCCAAGCCAGCCGGCGAGCAGCCTCCATGAAGGTTCTGCCATGAATGATGATGATGATGATGACGACGACGAGCAGGAAGAAGAACAGGGATCATGAATGAAACATATCCAAGAATGGACATATCAACCTCCCGGGCTTTCCCCGGGGACCACATCATATCCTTTTCCGTTAGCCGCTTACTCGCCTAACCGCCCAACTCCCATCTCCCAAGTCCCTCTCCTCTCCACGGACCCGTCTCCCGAACTCCCCTCCTACCACCAGTCATTCAGTCCCTGCTGGGGGAACCTTATTTCCTATCGGCATAGAGACTACTAACATGTATGTATGTATGTCTTCTTGAGCAACTTTAGCAACTGAATCAACCAAGTGTTACGCAACTGATCCACGATAAGTTTCGAGTGCGCCTTCGGATGTATTTTCAACATCTTCGACCGAGAAAGCTCCAAAACGACTGACAGCGATCGAGTTCAGATTTGAACGGAGCCGAGAGCTCTTCACTTCCCAGAGTCGATTCGAATTTTCTGAGATTTTGCCATTGGTTCGTTTTCCGCAGAAAATTATGTGTCTTGGAATCGCCGAATAATTCTTGATGGCGTTCCTGGAGGTCGTTACACTCTTTGCGAGCCTTACGGAGGAACTTTGGTGTCCGCGGTGTGCTCGATGTCAGGAGCGAACCGAATCAAACATCAAACCATCCAGACAATGGTGTCAGAGTGGAATTATTCAGCCATGGGAGCTCTTGCGCGTCGATGTGAAAAGAGCGAGAGAGAGAGAGAGAGAGCAAAATACCACAAAGGAGAGAAGAGAGAGAGATGCCGTCGAAAGGGGGAAAGTGTATCATTATTCAACAAGTTGTACAACACGATTGTGCAGCAGCAGCATAGCGACACGATTGAGGGAGAACAAAACCATACACGCAAACACATGAAGCGAGAACACGATAAACAGATATGAAACACGACATACCTACATTCGAGTCAACACGGCGAACATATGAACATGTATACCCCATATGAATGTCGACCCTACACACCTTCGCAAACACAACATATCCTGCCCGTGCAATGGACGCCATCATATCCATGTCATCGCTTTGACTGTTTCACATCGGTCCACGACCAACCCTGAGGTCTTCGCTGTCACTGCGACACCGGACAGCGCCGATCGAGCAGCCTTAAGCCGTGCATCCCAAGTTGCACACCTCCGCCAGCAGTACCACCCATACGAGAAGCCCTTCAAAACAGTACCATGAGCAGAATCACTCAAGAAGGAAACAATACGAAGCCCATTTGAAAGTCACCTTGCCAGACCGCAGATCGCACGAACACGTTTGATCCAACCGCAGCAGCAGCAGCCTTCCAGCAGCCAGAAAGTGTTGGAGCATCTTGTTCCGTCGGCCGAGAACAAAACCAATCGGTGGCTTGAAACCATCCGACAAAACGACGATACCCGACCGATTTCTATCCCATGTTCGTCCTCCGACGTGCCCGAATCCTAGCATCCTGTGACGCCCTTGTTCTTCCGCGTCACCCAGACATCCGCTAGGAATCATCTACGAGAGGCGAACTCGAAGCAAGGTCACATGCAATCGAACTCTCGCAAAGTAGAGCGAAGGTCATGGACCTGCCACCTTGAAAATGCCTCTGCCGGGCATTTTCCTGTTAGAGTCGCATCACTACCCACACGCGAAGTGAATTTAGTGGAGATGAACCATTTCACAAACAAGGACCAGAATCCCAGATTCCGCGTGGCAATCACCGGAAGCTGTCGACAGAATTTTCTCATAGCGTCAGTTGACCTGCATGCGAGCAGTGTCTCCGCTTCAGAATCATCGAAGCAGCAGCTCAACCACAACACGAGTTCTAGTCATGAAGGAGATTCCTCGGAGGAACTTCTTGACGACGATGTTAGCACGCAACAGCGGAAGCGAGGTCGTCGAACTCGAGAGTGTCTGGAGAAGTTGCGTTGAACAGCAGCAGCAGCAGCAGCAGTGAAGAACGTTCTTTGACTTGAGAAATATTTACATTGTGTGTGAGCTTGTTATCACAGACAAATACAAAGAATACGATTCTACGTCGCATAGAGACTCCATTCAGCCATTTTGTGAAGAAACAAACCGAAACAGAGTTGATATAAGTAGAACAACATTGACGACGGAAACAACTTCATCAACTTCTTCTACTTCTGATATGGATACTACCTTAATATAATTAGATCGTATCGATATTCTGACGTCGATGAGCATTGTTCAGAGAACAGAAGCGGGATCACACCGTAACACCTGACCGACCTGCGCGGGACGCCACGTCCTGGATGCTCCGCACAGCTCCTAACCGCTGCTCCCTAGAATCGTCCTCTGTATTCAACCAGAACTTCAACCAGATAACTATTACTTCTATTTCCGCAATCGTTCGAGTCTGCAGCCTTTGGAACAGGGTTCCTTGCGTTCCAGAGTATCTACTGAACTCCTACGAGATCTCCGCGATGCTTCTACGAAGCCCAAGCCGTACTCTCGAGGGACTCGTTCTCCGAGAGCGTTTCAAAGCAACCGACCCAACAGGTTTTCACCTCTAACCCTTATCCAGAATCTAAGCCCCTCAACAAGCGCGGTCGCCGGCTCGAATGATCGAACTGAAGGAGACAAAAGAGCCGAACGAGCTCTGTGATCGCTCAGAACTGCGGGCCCTCGCATTCCTCGCCGCTTCCTGGAAAGCAACAACAACAACAAGGAATCATCCTCTGTGGTTTGCGAGGAGCCTGTCCAGATTCGCAGACGAGCGCTTGTCTGAGATCTCCAAATATCACCAAGAAACGATTGTATACTCTTACCTCAGTGAACTCATTCGGGTTTCACCGAACACCTCTTTACCGATATTCTGTAGGCATTACCAAATGCTAGCACTAAGATTCGCGAATAGTGCTGATCATGATATTTGAGGTTTAGAATTTCAGCTCTTCTCTGTAGTTTCACTCTAACTACATCTACTACTCCTAATCTAATGTGGGAACGATGACACTACATAAACTACCACTACTATCGTTAGTTCTTCTAGATCGATTATAACGTGGAGTCTGCGTCAGACCCCGTACAAAATCCATTGGGAACCGAGTAACACGAACTAACACACCACCAAACTACCGACCTTTGTAACTCAATCCAAGACGACCGCTATCGATCCATTTACATTCAACACATCCACTTGAGCGTAAACACACGTCCACAAAACACGTGTAACCTCCGGAAGGACCCGCCAGAGTCTTGGAAAACACCTCATATTCTTCTCGCTACCAACCGACAGACCATCGATTCAATCATTCACCACTAAACCCCGCCATAGCCTACAGACCGAATACACCAACGATGAAGTTGCGTTACATTTTCCATCGAATCCGTTGTCCTGCGGAAGCTCGTCCATACGACAAACGATCCAAGGGTTCGCTTGTCTTCGCAATCCTCGAAGTGTCATATTTCTTCTGATGTACGTTCAGCGCTTCAGTCCGACAAAGACTCCGCTTCATGTACAACCCCACACTCAGATACAAAGGAACTCTCAAAAAGAGAGGGCGAGAGAGAGAAAATGAAAGTCGGAGCGGCGAATCTCTGAAAATGATTGAAGCCACGCTCCGATGCGGACCAATGGGTGAAGACACTTTTTCCTCGAGAAGTCTTCGCCGATCTCAATAGATGTTCGACACTCAAGTCTCCTTCCGACACGCGGTCGAATCGAACTCCGCTGTGGACGACGACCACTTCGAAGTACCTTGAGAAGCAAAAGTGAAACGAGTTCTAGGTAATCAGCAAACTTATCACCCGCCACCGCTGCGTCTCTCTACTCTTTCAGCAAGAACGATCTTGTACTTTCCTCGTCGCCTTCCCCTCTCTCTCTCTCGTAAGAAAAGTCTTTAAATTCCCACCCTTCGTCTGAGCGATGATGAGGCGACTCCGTTCTCAAGATCAGTCAGTCGACACATGTACCACTCTCATCTAACGAGTATATCAGGCGCGGCGAATGTAGAACAAGCATGGTTCCGATGATGAACGGCGAGCAAACGAAAAACGTGATCCCGAAGAGATTGTGAAACGTTGATAAGAAAAGAAAAAACAAACGTGCAAAAGGCGTGGAATGGCTTCGCTCTCACTGAGCGTTAAGTGCACCTGCCTCCTCGTGACTGGTTTCGACTGCCGCTCTGTTATAGAGAGCTTCCAGCTGACCAGGTTGAACGTACGCGAACTCCTGAAACGCAAGATCTCCTGTTGAAACTCGCGCTTCGGGCCCGACTACTCCACCATCAGTACCAAGCCTTAGCCGATCTCGTGGCGCGATACACACACCGGAGATCTCGTCGTCGAACGGAGTCATTTGTTTTCAGCAAGACCGTTGAATTTCCAGATAGACACGGCACTTCCATTACGCTTCAAATCCCCCGAAAGTTTTCAACGTCACCATCTCTGGGCTCTGAAAGATCAGCTGTCAGCGACCATTTACGATTTGATTGTTCAAAAGTCCATGGACAAGTTGCATAACACGAGTTGATTCGTTTTCCTAGCTGAATGGGGAAGAGATGGAATAAGTTGAGCGGAATACCAACAACAACAACAACAATAATAAAAATAGAAATCTATGATCGATTTACTCATTCTTGACTATGAACATGGCGTTCGGCTGTTTCATTCTTGGAATATCTGACTGAGAGACGATGGACGACGATTTCCACGATCTAGCAGTCGGTAATTCGTAACAACAACCACAGGTAGCTGCACCCTGAGTCATTCTGATGATCTGTCTTTGCACCTATTTGAGCATACTTACATATCTCCTAAACCATGATCGAAGCTAACGGACATCAAACAAACCAACAAGCAATTACCATCTCAAGTGGTGATTCGATCACTGCGTCTCTAATCATCGGTTCTGACGGCTGCTCCGAAATTCAATTCAGACTCGGTTTTAGAGTTCTCAGGGATTGGGGTGAGACAAACATCCAGCCATCAATCGCGATCGGGAACTTCACCTTTAAGTCTCGTTCGTCCGGTCATATTTGTTTTATTGAGCCGCCCATCACCTAGCACGCATCATCGAAATTCGTCAGCTGATTTCAGACGACTCGTCACAGAAATGCTCGACTCGTTACAAGCAAGCTGCAAGTTCAAGTGAATTTCCACCGCGTTCAATATCGAATTCCACGCATCATTTGACACAGAACAGTGTATTCTCCCACACGGCACCACACCGTCACACCTGACATTCCTCGTGCAATTGAAATGCTCCGTTTTCCAATTTTTACCGGCCAGTTTCCTGAGCTCCTTGCGTGATAACGTTGATCTTATCTCAAACCACAACGATGATGTTATCTATCTGTTGAATGAGTCTATCAATTTATCTATCGAACGATGTTGAGCAGCGGAACTACAATTCCTTCTGCCAGTAGTTACGGGCCAGGAAACAGGTCGCACAGCTCCGGGAACGGGGCAATATCAATGGTGATACCGAGAAAGCAATTCAGCCATTTCTTCGAAAGAGGAAACTATTGCATGCAGCAAACGAATCGATAAAGACATCAGCGAAGGGTCTTCGGCGAAGAGAGAAACTACGAAAGTCGTTAGAGCGCCTCGGGAACAAAAAGGGAAACCAAGTTGAGGAAAACGATTCCCGGTTCAAATAACATAGAGACCCGGTCGTCGCGTCGCACTCGATAAATAGAGACTAAGTCCGAGTGCCGGAACGCATCTGCACTCATCATATGTTTGATTGATTGATTCGTTCATGGTTCCATTCCTCATGTAATTGTCGCTTGAAAGCAATAATAAAAACGCGGATCAGTTGAAGATAGGAACTCACTGAATTCATTGAGGGAGGGGATTCCTTGCAACTCATCGTCCGCGGATAGAAGTTAATGACTGATCAAACGAGTGAGAGACCTGTAGATATTGTCACTCGAAAGATTTCTGAGACCTCGCATACCAAGTCGGAGTAAAAGGGAACCGGAGTTTGTGTATAAAAAGTTGTCGAAATCCATGTAACAGTTATAGGACAAAAGTGAAGAAGCGAGACGGAACACGTGTATGACAAGGAACCTACCAATGCAAAACATTCACGAGACGACCGATATCAAGTCGAGGCGGCACCGACCTGAACGCATAGACAGTCAGTTATAGTTCGACACAATCAAAAATATTTGATATCGGATCGTGGTCAATTTCATTGAAGCTGAACAGGGAACTCTAGACTGAGTAGGTATTTCGGAACCGGGGTTGACACCTCTCGTCGTTTCAGGCGGTCAAAAAAAGCAAGCCTCATCCTCATTCTCCGTCGATCACACTAGTATACATATACATGAAGCAGACGGTTTCGAGAGTCTCTGACAGCTTTCGACTGTCAAGACTGGAAGACGAAAATCTTTGTTCTCGAAACCTGAGGATCCGGAGACGATTTCGACTGCATTTGTCGTTAGAAAATCACCTCGGTGTTCCGTTCCTGTTTGGAGCAGAATGCCACCGCAGTGAATCCTGTTCGCGTCTCGTTGATTAATTGCAGCGAAAAGTCATTACCAGATTCTTTCCTATTGATTATTTGGAAACTTTTGTTCCTCAGTCTGCCAAGCCCCCCTTCACTTTCTCACTAATTCTCCGTTTCGCAATCCGTCGGTCCGGCTCTTAATCGATACGTACAGATGTTCGTCGTTCCGGTGCGGGACTTTGCTCACTCCGCCGTCGAAGCTCTGTTTTCCGTACGATTTTGTCTTTGTTCTCACTTGATCTCTTTTCTCTTATCGTTTCCGTTTCCTGATGTTTTCCCTGCCTCTTCGTCGCGTCTTTTCAATCGGAATCAGGCAAACAAAAGCAAGTCTCGTTGGATCGAAGCGGTTGATCGACCGCATGCGGTCATCACGGAGTACAGATGGATGGATGACTCGCGAGGACAGTTCAACCTTGAGCGGAATTCTGCTCTCTGGTCGAGTTTTCAGATTGTTTTGTTGGCTTTCAAATGGCAAGTCTCCGGATAAATGTGAAACTCTTCATGCATCCATATATCACGTGGAAGGAGGGCAAACGTCTACGCATTTCAGAATCTCAGATCTCCGAGTATAAATATTCACCATAACCATATCGGGAAAACATCAAAAACCTAAGACCCGATTTCCCCAGCGAAGATCAAGCAGACGAAACGTCAGAGCAGGTAAACGTGGAAGCAAACAAGGACGTGATTTACAAACTTTGAAGAAACGATAGATGATCTGATGTGGATTGATTGATGTCCAGCTCTGCTAGGTACATATATCACCTGGCTAAATATTTGTCGCGTCTACTATTAGTATGTGGGAGAGGAATAAAAAAAAATGACTGATTTTGTCCAAAATAAGGTTTTATCTCTCTTTTTGAATCTATTAGGATTAGCATGCATGAGATGCAGCGCGAAAAGGTTGGTTGTTCCTTTGAGTGAGTCAAAATGCCCATGATTCAATTTCGTTTTCCAGCCCATCGATATGAATGACATGAAAACATATCGGTCCGTTTCGTATCCTTCACTTCACGAACATATCATATTCGCATGTTATATCCTTGTCCTGTCAGTTCCTGTTCAGGATTGAATGATTTCTCCACAGTTGTGGCTGATGTTTTCATGCGCAGTTTCACCAGTTTTCAAGGCAAAGTTCCCGATGGATGCGGTCAGGAGAATGATTTCAGGGACAAGAATTTTGAGCAGTTTAAATTTTCCGATATATTTGAACATTTCGTCCGGCCAGGATTACTCAACGTTTGGCCTTTTCCTCTGAAGCCACGGGCGATTTCGCTGACGAACCGAGTATGGTGAGCGATCAGTCCCACGATTGCAGAGGCTGATTTGGCCTCCGGCATGTCGTTCTAAAAGTAAATCAGCTCCGCTTAGAGAACATGAACCGATTCTGGATATCACGTTTTGGGAGCGCTGAGTGGTCAACTGAGGAAGGTGGGGCCGAATTGGACTCCAGCGTGGCTGCTCGAGAAAAATTCTCGTCGTGTTCTCCGGTGGAACCGTTCTGATTCCGCATCGTTCTAGGATTAGAGGGCAATAGGAGAGCATTCCGCCGAGCACTGCATCCCCTCGAGTTGTCCTCTTTTCCTTTATTCTGAGATGTTGCGCAAGTGTTTCCTCAGCGCGGCAGGAATCTCTTTTGTCATAGGTCGCGACGCAGGAACAGGGCTCAATCGTTTTCGAATAGGCCAGATGTCGCATTCCCCGAGTCGAGTGGTGAGCCACTACCGCTTGCTAACAGACACGAGCTGAGCTCAGGATGACTTGCTTCAGGAGCGGCGTAGACTCTCGAGATCAATTCACTGAATTTCGTGGAACAACTCCGACGAGACACACGAGTTTCGAGGGATTCCAGATCAAAGTCCATCAGAGATAGGAGCAAAATATCTTGTCCATTCGAAGTTCTGCTAAAATTTTGACTCCGAAGATTGTTGCCTTGAGTATCCAAGATCGGCGTTCCTCCATGGATCACTTTTCTCTCGAAGCCGTCTTCCAAGCGGCTCGAAGTCGGTTGAGGTTTCATGTTACTCGCGCTCCCGATAGTCAGGTGCGTCCTCATCCTACGATGACCTGTACACTCTATGGTTTAGTCACAGTCACGGGCAGAGTGGACACCCTTTCGAACGGCGGCCGTGGCCCAACACCAGGAGGAAGGAGGAGACATGGATTGATGATAACAGAGTTCAACTTTTCCATATTTTCCTCGATCGATTCCGTTCAATAAATGTTCGACTGGGAAGGGAGGCGCGGCTCCTCGTAATCCTGTGCATTCGTTGTTCCGTTCCATCCTTGACTCTGAGAATATGATTGATGAACCCGGAGGAATCTTGAGTTGGGATTCATCCCGAGCCTGTGTTCTCTGATGGCTTCCCTCCGTGACCTTGACTCTTCGGACGCTTCGATAACTCTAGTCCGCCGCAGAGTGGTCTCACCATCTGACTCATTTGTAGAATTTCCAAGATACATTAGCTGATTTGCTTTTGGTGAGAGCACCTGCTTCGCTTTCGCCGCCGAACCGCGTCTGGATGCTCTGCGGCAATAAGAGTCGAGCCAGTTCGGTACGTGTTGGGGGCTTGCTGCTCAGCTCGGCGGGTTCTACCCTCGCCAGTCCCGATGCTCGCGGCATCTATAAACCTCTGGTGAGTGCAGTTGGTCTGAAATGCAAACGCTCGCCACAAACTCGTCGAGGTTGCTGTCTCTCAAGCTTCACTACACGGAGTTGGTGAGCACGCGTTGTTCCTGGCCTGCGTCGCCGAAATCAATGACGGAAGCTTCGACCGCTGGTGGAAATCAGTTTGGACATGCCCGTCCATGTATTAGCTTGCGTGGACACCTGCGTGGGACGGCGGACACTAGGAAAAAACCTGTCAACCAGCAATGGGGGAACGGGGAGGGGGTTGGGGGGAATCGTCAGCCTCTCTTAGGGGTACGGTCTATAAAACACGGTTTTACAGCCGATTGCTATGTTATGTAGGGGACACCCGGTCGAGCAGTAGCAGCCTCAGCGGCAATAACAGAAAAGCATAACCCTCGTACGAAAAGTTGCTAATAGGCCGAGAGGAAAGCTTGATAGCAGAACTCTTTTCCCTTACTTGTCTCACTAGCGCCATCATCTGAACGGTGAGACTATCTTGCGCAGTATTCATCCAAGATCTCTCCAACAGCGGGGAAAAAGTTCTTGGGTTCAGTCCCATCCCAGCGATTCCCGTTTCCTGAGACGCAAAGTAAATCAAAACAGTTTCGGTCGCAGCAATTCAATGGAAAAGCTCATTTCCTAAACTATGATGAGCCGATCTTTTCTGATTACTCGTTCGTGACCCATATTAGGAATTCCGAAGCTTGAACGAAGTGAACCGATATTATTCCCCGGCTCTGTGTGTTCCTAGGATTCCTCTCTATGCACGCAGCTAATCTGCATTTCCCTCGCGACCCGCAAGTCGGTCGCGACCCCGAGCGAGCAAAAGCTGTCTGGAAAATGAGATTGAAGTCAAACACGACACAAAGACAAACTTGGGATCCGCTCAAAAACACTGATATTTGTTCCTACTTTTCCATGGAGGCGAGTTTCTGTACATTTCATTCAAGAGTTCGGTAAACACAAGGATCCGTTCGGCGTCCCATTCCGCTTCCGGTCACCAAGAAGATTGCTCCGCCGTTCCGGTTTCAGCGCTGCCGTCAGTCAAAGCACACACGTAATAAGAACATGAGTTGCACGCTCGGGAAGTTTGCGTCCTGGCAAATATTTCCTCGCATACTTGTTGTCTTTGGCTTCGCTATTGGCTTGTGCGACGCACAGTTTTCTTCTCTGCGTCTCACCAGTACGGCTCTCGATCTTTCTTTCTTCGAGCTTACGTTTTTGCCACCGGCGTCTCAGGGAATCCAACCACAACCTCAAGGCATACGGAAAGCTAGCAACAATGAAGAAACATGAGCACGAAGGGTTTGGATCCTTTTGGGGATCGGCAACTCCAAGGGAAGTCGGAATGAAGGCTCGCAAACTCCTTCTGTTTCTGAGCCTCTATCGCGGTGAGCTGGCGTTTGTATTGACCAGCATTCGGAAAAGGTCGGGAGGAATGAGAACATGCGTTCATTCTCCCGGGCTGTTTTGTGCAGTGTTGAGTTGCCATTCAGACTGATCGGATATTGTTAGACACGAATAACAGGTCCACGGCGCGCCGTCAGCACACAAGCATCGCCACCTGAACTCTCGAGGACAACAAGATGGGAGACCACCCGAACACGGGGGAGTGAGATGGCCGGCGGCAGCAGGACGTAGAGAGCGTTCCGACTAAATAAATAGCGAGACAATGGAACGATTCAAACACTCCTCCATCGAGGCAGAACAAAGAGGACGGCAGGACAGCCTTATGTTCGTGACGACGAGTTCGCTATTGTTAGGCAGATTATGTTGCTTGTGCGCCAGGCTTCGTTCAACAGGCTTCACTCGCTGACCGCCCGGGGAAAACACGTATGATACCCGCGTCGAATTTTCGGTTGATATCACGCTTCCAGGATGAGCGTCGGAGCTGCAACCGTCCTCGTGGTTTCACTTGTAATATGGTCGCGCAGGACACGATTTCGCTCTCTTGCTCGATGAACTGAACGAGGCTTGAGTCCGATGTACTCTATAGGAAGATCTCTTCACGGTAGCTCTTTTCATTTTCTCACACACTTCGTTTAATGAAAAAGGCTTAGGCTCACACAAAAGCGCCGGCGAAGCAGTTCAAAAGACTCCCGGTCTATCTGAGGCAGTCGCTCGCTGGCCGGCTTTGATCGTTGTGTCGCTGGGTTGTCAAGCGGAGAAGCCAACTTGCCAACCGTGGAGGGTTTGCCATCAGACTGAAAGTCGCTGAGGGCTGAAAGATGCAACAGCCTGCTCCGCTTCATCCATTCATCTTTCGGTTGATTTGTCAGAGGGCTTCTCCGTTGATTGTCAAACAAGCGCCGGAACGAGTTGTGGACACGAAGTGTTCTTGCCCCCTGACTGACGGAGCTTGAATCGCGGTGGTGCGCAATCGTTTCCAGCTCGTGTGCTTGCTAATATTTGCTCGTTCGTGAGAGCGTGCTTCGTTCTCGATTCGAGCACAAGTCCAACCTGCCGCATAGAGTCTGATGTCGATGTGCGGAGGAAACAATGATGTTGGCGACAGACAGACAGACAGTGGACTCGGTGATACTCGCTTCCACAGGGCCGACATCCCGATGGGACGGCGCTGTGGTAACGAGGACAACGGGAGCTCGCTGTCATCCAATTTATTATTCGTTTTTGCATTTGAGGAAAGTGAGAACAAATCCTCGTCCTGGAATTCCTCAATAGGTTTCTATGGTTTCGAATCTCTTTGAGGGAACGAACGGGACGGAAACAAAATTAGACGAGTGTCCCTCCTCACTCGGTTGCTTGGCTACAGGTGCGAATGACTCGGTTCATTTATGAAATCAGAGAATTCGATATAGTAAACATCTGTATGCCGTGCTGAAGTCTCTCGATTCAGTGAACAGCTGAAAGCGGTCCAACCATGTGAGAGAATGTACGTGCATCACGAGCACGAAGACGTATCCTCCGATGTCGCTTTACATGATTGTGAAGTTCCTATTCTCCAAGAGCTATCTCATTCGCCAATCCTCGGAACCTTGGAAGTCATGAAGCGCCACTTTCTGTTCGGAGACGTTGCTTTGGCTCGGATGCTGTGTCATTGTTCGAAGAAACTGATCAGGGGCACCTTTCGATTTGGTAAACACTTTTTGCGACCGGGACCCTGTTTACTAAATCGAGAAGTGACTGTAAATTTGGAATCTGCGGAAAGTACATCTATACTCACTCAATCTAGAGACCTTATGTTTGTATCATCCAATGCGATGGATTACCTATTCCGGAGAATTGCTTAACGAAGCTGCAACGAGAGTTGACAAGTCTGGAAACAGAGGAAATGGAGGCCGTCGCTCCCCAAAAGGTAGTTCGGCCTCGTTTCCTTATTTCCCATTTCCTCTCAGATCTCATCTGTGATTCGCCTTCGTTCCCCTCGTCGTCTTATCGTAGTTCTTTTGTTTTTTTCCTCGAGCTTATCATTCACTATCCACTTTCTCTACCAATCCATTAAACTGTCCCATACCTGGCCTGCGGGACTCGACGTCTGTTTGGCTCATCACAGTTTTATTGATATTGCTTCATTTTATTGCCGTATGATCGAGTGCTCACACTCCGCCAAACGACCGATCAAACGGATGAGGAAGCGATGTCGTTGTTGTTGTCGTTGCGTTTCTGTGCCGGCTCATTGTTGCAGTCCTCAATATTCCCTTCCCATGGTTGAGGACCGACAGAGAGGAACAAGAAACAGTCCCATGACATTAGCGACTCTTTGCAGCTTAGCAAATCATGGCAGGTGAGTACTCTTGATGAGTCACGGTTTGATTCCGAAGGAGTCAAATCGTTCAGGGATCATCTGAGTTGCTCTTTCCGCCTCTTTGGCTAAATTGAGCTATTGAAGCATACACCAGCGAAGTTTTCACGTTCATCGGCATTCTTCCGATTTTAGAACCCATACCTCATCTGTGGCTTCATCGGGAATTCTCGTGTTCCGGTTATTGATCTCAAATATCTTTCGTTTTTGAGAGGATTTCTAATCTTGTACATATTGGATCGTCCTAGACTGGATAGTTGGGCGAACACCCACCTAGTCTAGGAGCGGATGTACTCGCAAACTTGTGAATTGATGTGAATTTGCCCCGAATATCAAGAGAGTTGAAATCAATGTGACCGCTTACACAAATCAAATATCGGCGTTGGACCTGCTGCACCAGTCGCACTCTTTCATTCCCATGTTTTTTGATGTCGATGAATCTGACGATTACCTCTCTGATTCGTTCGATTGCTACGGAGCACAAACTCTCCATCTCCCTCTGATCATTCCCGCTTCAAAATGCAGACTCTTCGAGGGCTGTTGGGTTAGACTGCTCCAGCTCCCACCCGGGCTTCCTTGCAGCTTTGCACTTCGGAAACGCGTCTACGCCTTCGCGATATCCGGCTTGGTGTTTCCGAACGCGAGTCGGTGTTACTTCACACAGTCGGAACATGAGTGAATGCCGGTAGGTCTGCTCGTGCGGATGAGCGGGTGTGCGCGTGTACATTGCAGGGCGCTTGCATTTCCCACGACGGCGCGTCGGCTTCGAATGAATAAGCGGCTTACTTCTTAGTCTGTTTCCGTCAGAATGAAAGCTGAAGTTGGGTTTTTGGCCTTGACGACGTTGAGATTCTTCTCCCCGCACTCTCACAGACACGTTACACGGCCGGCTGAATTTGCATACAGATTTAATTTCCCACTGCGGAGAAGTGTCGCTGCCAACATCCGAAGTACGCAAACGGGTTCCTGACGTCGAACGAGGTCCAAGAGAACTAGATAAGAACGAAGTCGGCTGAGCTGGGGAGGATCGCGCGCTGACTTCATCTCTTCGACCTTCGTGGAAAATTCCATCCCAATATATTTCCAGATTCGAAGCGTTCTTCTTCATAGAAAGGTGTCGCTTCCGTCAACAAACCATTTAGGCCGCACGAATACCTTCAAGTCGTCGTGCTCTTCATATTTTCTACTTTTCGAGCATCTAAACGTTGCTTCGCCAGCACATTCCTGAGCGTCCATTCCTTCGTGAGCGTTCAAATGTCGAGATTGCCTAACTGCCCATGTTCACACACCATGTTCCACACACTCTCTTTAAGCGTTCTATTCTCCCCCGGGGGTTCTGGGCGTTTCTAAGTTTCTCGCATCTCTCGATCCGCCCTTTCACAACAACAGCAGCAGCAGCACATCAGACTCTCAGGGCAAGCGAGGGGTAGTGGCACACCAGACTCATTAGGCAGCTTGCCATTAAACTTCATTTACGGCAACGAGAATCTCTGCGGCTTCACTTTACTGTGAAGCGAAATTAGAAAGCCCTGTTGGTCAGCGGGGCCCGAAGGCGACGGCCATTGGCCTCCCTCACTCAGGAGCTCTGACTAGCTGAAGAAAAAAAAACATCTTCTTTTTATCCTAATGATTCTCTCCACTTCAATTCCCGAAAAGTTTCGGTGCTCATTCATGGAAGGCCCCGAGAACCGCCGACGGCACTCGTACCGGTCGGCCACGGGACCCGAACTCCGCCTATCGTTGGAGCGAGAACTAAACGAATCAAAATCATTGATTTCTAACTACGAACTCTCTCTGTTCGGGAAGTCCTCATAGTTATGAGCAGCAGCTGTGGGATGTTTGAGAATCTTTGAAACGTTATCAGCACCAAAACCGAGTTCAGTTGAGTGGGGTTGGACGGACGAGTGGAGGAGTATTTCGTTCAAATGAGATTCTGTCGAATGTTCAGCGCGTACTCGTAGCATCCTTCAATGTCTGCGCTAAGCTCATGGCTATAAACACGCGGACAGGATCAAGCTCAATGAGGCGAACGACTCCGAGCTTACTTACCTCGTGTGGCTCGTTCCTTCTAATCCTTGAATGGCCCTGCCCGGCTCGTCGTGTTCCCTTTCGCAATCTCTCGGTTGATTCCAACTCCTCTCGGCTGCTTTCAATTTCTCCAGCTGAACCCTTCCACCCCAGGGCCTGGACTCTTGTGAACTGATCTCAAAACCTTAGAGACACGCCAGGCGTTTGACGCTGTCGACATGAAGAGGAACGATCGCGAATAGTATTTGCGCGAGTCTGGTGTTCAAGCTCTAGGAACGGAGAAGCCGAAGCTGGACTTGAGTCCTGTAGCGAACGTTCGATGCGGTCTCATTCTGTTTGTGTGGATCGCAGTTCGGAGTAATCTCTCCGAGTCGAGTCGCTTGGGTGCAATAGCTGTTAGCGGGGCGAGACCATAGAAAAAGCCATTGTATCTTTTATTTATGATGATCGAGGAGCCACGTCTTGACGACGTTGCCTTCTAACTTACTCAACTAATCCATCTGATAGCTTCTCGTTCAATATTACTCTCCTCGTCTCGCTTGGCTCACCTGCGTCTCAGCACCGATGGCTCTTGAGCTCTCCACCATCTCTTTCGATGTTTGCAGTCGCGTTGAAACTTTCACAACTTGCCACTTTCGTTCATTCTGTCAAGGAGTGCGAACTACAAATATATCACACAAAGAATAGAAGCTCTCAACCTGCGCTTTCAGCCTTGAGTGAATCGTCATCGGGTAGCGCGCACCTACATTGTCAGTGACCTTCGTGCCGCTGTACTTCCTCCTCTCGCCGCCGCCGCCGCCATTACTCCCGGTCGTGACACCACCTGCACTTGTCCTGGCGTATCCTGCTTTCTGCATCTTGACACCTACAACCCACGAATGAGAGGTAGGTACAGGAAAGGAGAACAAAGCACTGTCGTAATAGAGACCAGCCACCGTTGTGCTTATCAGCGACCAGATGTTTTCGCGAGATTGTCAACGACGATCTAGTGAGCGTATGTACAAACGTACGTTCGTCGAAACGACATAATAAGATGACGGCTCTCCCTCGACCGCTTAGCCTCGCGTTTCCATTTTCTCCGCCCGACTCGCTAAGAAGCAGCGCGTGCTCGTGGCTCAACTAAATGAAAGGATTCCTCCTAGCCGCTCCCGGTCGACGTGATGTTTGTAACACTCTATTAGGCGTCTGTACTCTCATGTGAGAGGTTTTTCAGCTTTCGCTCACGACCACCGCCGTCGGCCTGTTTCGGCTCAGAGAAGACCCAAAAAGCAAGATGAGCGACCGACAGAAGAGCACTTCGTCTTGGTTTTCCCAACATCGTTTGCTTTGTGGATGTCAGAGCTTGCGAGACACCGCGGTCGAGCGATACAAGCCAATGTTTCATCCGGCACCGATGTTGGAACTGCATCCGATGGAAAGGGACAGCTGCAGCCGAAGCAAATGATAAAATGCTCTGACCACGCGAACTCGCTGCTGACTCGACCCGCTGCTGCTTATGTCTATTCAGCGCTACAGCAAAATGTCTTTTGTTATCCATTCACCTCTTCGTCGAAGCCTCGCCTGCAGAATACTCCTCGTCTTAGACGCTCGGGCGCATGCGTCGTTCCTGTGAGCGACGAAAAGACTCGATGGGAATCTGATTCCGATCGAGGACTAGGTATCCGCAGCTACAATATCGTGTTCATGCGGATGATATTCCCAGCCGTTATTGAAGTGCTCTCTCCTCTTCCCCACCGACATTACGAACATTCAAAGCTGCGGGGCAGCGGCGACGATGCATAAACTACTAGAGCTCGTTACCTGCTCGCACTGGACGGCTCCACGAAGTGCGCTTAACTTTCATAAACTTCCTGTATCCAAACTTTCAGCTGTTTTGTGTTTTATTCAGGACATGAGCCTCATTCGCGTTAGTTTCAAGAGCGAATGAAGATCGTCATCGCCGCAACTCATACTTCCATAGATTTGTTTTCTCCGTTCATGACTCTCCGAGTGACACGTGGCTACGGACCAGGAGAGAATCTCGACCGAGTATACATTTTCATTGATTCCTCCGCGTTTGTTCTCGCAGAGTTTCGATCGCTCTGATCCAAGAACCTAGGCCTCGTCGTATGCTGTTTTGTGTGCGGAGTTCTCAACCACTTCAATGATTGAAGAAGGTCATCAGTCCGGAGTAGAGACGCGAATTCCCATAATCGCTCAAAAACCCATATTTCGAAATTGCGAACAATTATCAAACCAGTTTTCTTTGTTAAGGTAACGCTAGCGGTTTGCTAAATCTGGGAGAAGAGTTCACAGAATCGCGAGGTTTTCTAAATCTTTGTGTTTACGAAATCGAGAAGTTACTACAAGTACTGCCGAGACTGAAATTTTATTCACAGGAATTCCGAGGGGCAAGACTTCCGATCGTAATTCATTCAACAGTGAGAGGGCTTAGAGCCTAACGTTTCGCCCCCCCCCCCCCCCCACAATGTTCGAGAGAAGGGCGTGGCCAATCCATTGTGAATCATCGAGGGGCCCTGATTCTTCCAGTGTTTGAATCCTAGACATTCGCGTGCCGCCGAAATGCCCCTCTCTGCATCGACGCAAACAGCGACCGAGATCCCTGCGATGTGAATTCTTGAGGGTCGCGCGACTTTATTTGTAAGCTAGCTTGCTGTCAAACAACTGCGTTCGAACTCCGCTCCACACACGACAGAGGTTCCGACAGGGATTGCAGGAGGATACTCAATTTCTATGTACTTCCAACAAGTGCAGCGTCGTTCAAACGGTGAAGCTCCCTCGAATGGGTGGACTTCCGCTCCGGAGTTCCTCTTTACTCGATTTTGAATTGAGAACCCCAATCGTGACGTATTTCGAAGTACATCGATGGCTTCGATTCCTTCAACTCGTCGCCGATTCAAGATAGTTCGGCTTTCGCTTGAGCTTGGCGTTCTTGGCACCACACGAAAGGCAACCACGTGACCATCAGACGGGCGGAAACTTCACCAAAAGCAACATCGTGGAAACTTCTCAAACCGAGCAGATCAGTCGTCTCCCAAAAAACCTTTTTGCCCAGCCGCGACGCAGTGCACTTAAGGGACCGCAGAAATCCCCGTCGGAAAAGCGCAAGTCCGATCGGTCTCAAAGGGTTGACTCTGACTTCGATGAAGTCTTTCCTCTCGCCCTCGACGAAGTACTCGACGATCCAGTTCCTACAATTGTCCATCGTGAGCTCGATAGTAGCGGCGAAGTTCGCGTGTTTGACGCTCAACAAGAAACTGCTCTTGCTGTTGACGTTTCTCAGACAAACCGCCTCGATGCGTAGCCTGCCGACGATGTTTTCGAATAGCTGTCGCTCGATATCTTTCATCAGTTCCTCGCTGAAACGGTGTACGTGCGGCTCGGATTTGCGCTCGGAATCGTACATGTCATACGAACGCTGCATCTGTTTGAGAAGCCTCAGATTCGCGACGAGGAGCTCTCGCTCGGGATTCGAAGTGTCCACAGTCAACCGTTTGAGTCGTGGAATCAGTGTTTCGAAGATTGTTTTCGTTTCCTTTGGGTATAAACAGAACTTGGACGACGTCGGAGCTGTTTTCGGACGCTTTTTCGATATAACTGCGGAATCGCTAGAATCCGAACTGAAGTGATTTTGAATTGGGAACATTTCGATTTAGAATCTGTTGGTTGATTTTTATTGGACTGCCATAAATTTTCCCCTTCGTCGTTGTCCTCAATTCGATAACTGACAGTTTTTTCCCGTTGGAGCCCGGAAGACAGAGCAGAGTTTTTGGCGGGAAGAATAATCGACAGTGTTGCTCCCCGGCCGCCATTCTGATGTGGTTTCTCTGAGTTCGATGAAATGTGGACTGACGATGTTCATTCAGAACGCGAGAACGCGGGCCGCGCAGACCCATATCGGCTTCATTAGAGCCGAGCATGAATCGGTCTATTCGCTATTAAAATTCTTCCCGCAAACCCTTGCACAACAGTGCGCGGCTTGAGCGCAGCGCCGGTCGCATATTAGTATGCGGTCCCGTCCGTCTTCTTCTCAATTAGCATAAAATCATTCCGCCGTCATGAGGCAGTCTATACCGTCCCGGACACTGCGTCTCCCGGGTCCTTCAAGGGGCCGCGGGACTCTTTTCTTCGAGAATAAGTGCTGTATGGAACTCTCATGTTCCAGAGCTCGCTTTTCTCCCCTTACATTCATAGAGTTTCATTAAATCAAATGCTCCCTTTATTCTTGTTCGCTCGACAACGCTGCACCGGGATTCATCGAGGACGTCGCCGGAGAACTGAACCCCCCATTGCACCGCTTCCAGGCTTAGAAATCTTCTCGATACTTCTTAGGTCCTGCCTGAAACCATTCCGTGTTAGTCCGGTCGCGCCCGCCGGGCTCGATATCAAAAGCATTGTATGCGGAAGGTGAACTCGATCAAGATCGGGTTCGAACGGGGCGCGCGTGCACGTGACGTGCATGCGAGACACCGAGCAAGCAAGTCGACAAGCCAGCAGGTAGAGAGTGTTAGAGCGGAGACAACCCCAGTAGCGATCGGCCTTCGATGCACTCTCCGAAATATGTTTTGCGGAGACAGCTTCTATGTTATATGCATACACGTACAGCTGTGAGTACATATGTAGAAGCAGTCCATCGAGACGCCCAACTGTTGCCTCTGAGACCGGGGTATCGGACTCCACTCTGGCCACCCTCGGAGCCAACCAGGAGAGCAACCAAGTGTATTGGGGTCACGCATGGACAGTTCATCTGCGACCGACGACGATGACCCGTGATGGCTGCACGAAACAACCGAATACCACAATGTAACAGGATGAATGCGTTGCACGCTCGACCGTAGCTCTTGACGACTGCTGCGTTCGTTCGCCGTACTCTTCGTGAAGTCCCGTGAGGGTTTTCGTCATTGCCATCCAGGCGTACAGTGGGCCGGCACTTCTCTTGTTATCTGGGCAGATGCCTAAAACATATTCAGGTGTAAAAATTTCGTGCAAAAGGTTACCGTCTATGCTTTTCTGGCGGGACGGACCGGAACGGGCCAGACCGTTCAGTTCCATGGGAAGGAGCTGAGGGAATTCCGAGTCATTCAAAGAAATTTCAGGTACATAATTCACAAGTGAACAGCAAAACGAGAATTTCCTTGAATTGAGACTCTATCCGTGGAATTCGATGAACGCCAATCTAGTAGAGGGGCTGGAATCTCAGGTTTTCGATCAACATTCACCACTTCTTTTTCTGGTCTGGGACTCGGAAGGATTAGTGAAGGGAGGTTCTAGTTGCAACGAAATCGGTTGCGAAGGAGCTATTCCGATGATTCCAGCCACGAAGCATGCGAAGATCTGACGGATACTTGGATTGTAAACGAAGTTCCAGACGGAAACCGAGATCCGATTTCTAGTCCGGCGTCAAACCGAAAAATTGGTACAAACAAAGCTCACGGATTTTTTATGTCCTTGAATCCTTGAATGAATTCTTCAAAAAGATTTCCCTACCGCTCAGGAATTGGGATTCTATCAATGAATTGTTCTTTCTTAGCGTAATACGCATGGTCGCTCCATTCATTCGCACGGAGAATCAACTTTCTTCTTGAAATTTCGTTACAACGAAATTTAGTTACAACAAACACAATTTTCGGTCCCCAACGTGTTCGTTGTAGCGAGATTTTACTGTATTTCGGTTGTCATTTCGGAAGGTCAACATCTGGAGAGGACGTCATTTGGGGTGTTTTCTAAAGGAGGGTTGTTATTCCTGAAACCAGAAACCCCCGCCAAGATACACCATCGAAAATACTCATAATCGTACTTCATCATAGTTCTGGATACGCTCGTCGGTGAGTCCGCGATTCGCCATCTTGAATGTCTTGCGCCCGCCGTACCGGCGCTGGTGTAAAATGGCAATCCCTGATCTTACAACTCGCAAGGAAAAAGGTTTCCCCCAGTTTCAAATTCTCGTTTTGGGGCACGAAGTTCGGTTCGAAAAAGAATTCCTGCCGAAGCCGACCATTGTTGCGCATAGCTCTGTGACTCAAAGAAAGCGGTTGGAAGATCGAATTCGACACCTCAGGGTATTCAATGATGGTACGCGAAGCATCCTGGTTAGGGCTGCTTCTCCGCGTTTCGCATCTATAGAAAACAAGTACGGTCGTGGGTTCGATCTTTGAGAGCAGCGAGGGAACTTGGAATCTCAAACTGATAACATCTTCAAATGGCTGGTTATCACCCATTTGATCCAACGGATCTACTTTCCACGGATACTGAAACCGGTTTCTGCAAACGGATGTGATAGCCGAGTGGTCTAAGCAGTCTGCACGTTACGTGCAGATTTGCTTGTGGATTTGGATGTGGTATCACACCACATCACATGCCATGTCGACTCGTGTTACCACACTCCCGGGCGGCAGGTCGTTGGTTCGAATCTCTTCTGGTTCCAGAAGGCCGAATTCTTCAGAGATGGTTTCCATGATTCCCATTCTGTAAAACGAATATCTGGTACCAGAAAAAGAAGTTCGGATAACGGACCCCGGGCCTCTTGTGACCAGAAGACCTCCGGTATCCACCCTCTGCGACACAGGAAGCGGGCACCTCCAGCAGAGGGCCGGCGCGAGGGAAGGAAAAATAAAATTCCGAATACCCCGAGAAAATTTCGGAAGCCCTACGGGGAATTCCAGAGATCACGAGAGTGTGAGTTACTTTTCTTGTCTTCTGAAAGTTTTCTCTCCCTCATTCCTGCAACTGATTTTTTTTAGCTCGCATGATTATACGAGCAGACATTTTTGGGCAGTATCAGATATGGCCCTCACGGAGTGCGGAGGCATCCCCCGGGACTCGACACAATACGTTTTTGACCGGGCTCAGGCATCTCATTCTGACGCTTGGATCAAATCACTTGAATCGAGTGCGGGGGATGTCATTGGAATCCTTCTAAGATCATTCGGAAAAGCCTTCTGAATCTTGATGCCTGAAACCATTGCTTCAATCATGTTCAAACCCCCCGAGAATTCCCCACACAATCTGGAATACAATGATGTGTGCACATTAATTCTTGTTCCATTTCAGACGAGGGCCAAAGCCGGGTGGGTTGAAGTTGCTCGAGATCTCTGATTATTTCCTGATTTGCGAAATCCTTAACCTTGATTTTATGCTTCGATTGAATGGGCATGATGATGATGACGAAGCTCACAGACGCTGCGAGAATATCGGCCGCGGTCTGCGACAACTGTCGGTCCCCTTGGCATGGGACTGTAACCGTGCTACGGCGGGGCTGAGTTTCTGGCGTCATGGAGCACCAATGACAATTCGGTTCGTTGGTGTCGGGTTGTGTCCGCTAGGTTGTCCGGCAGGGTGTCCGGTAGGACGTTCCCTTCACCTAGGCACCGTTGGTTGGAGTTGATTCAACCCGTGTGTCCGAAAAAGGGATCAAACGGCCGATTGTCTTGTGGTCACACGGCTAATCTTATAACCAGAAATCCATGGCGGCGGTTCGAACCCCGAAGACCGCCGGGATGCACGCTATGCCACGCGTGTAAGTGTACACGTCGGGACAACATGTTTGCAGGCAATGGTGTCGCAGAATGCGTGGTGTGCATCCGTTGACGACCGTCAATCAAAACTCGGTCTGACGTTGTCCTTTCTGTGATCCTAGAATGAGGACGCACCTAAACAATGGAGCCAATCGGAGAACTCGCAGCGGCTGCAGTAATCGCAGCTGCTGCGGGAGCTACAGCGACTGCAGGACCAATTAGTGCATCTTGAGCTACGACAACAGCTACAACAACGGAAGCTGCAACAACAACGGGAGCCACCTCAACGCCAATAATCTGAGTCAACTTTTCATTGTTCTTGAGCAGGAATATGTAGGACACTGTGAGACTGCACCTCCACAAGTAGCGAAATGGTTTTTGCAAAGCTTGACTTCCTGCTCGGAATGTTGATTACGGGATAATTTCTAGGAGACTCCTGTAGATCGTCTGCTCACTAGAAGCATATCGAGTTTCCGCCGCTTTCTCTGTAGGCTATGAAAGACACATGCTACGGAGCTAGCGAGATGATCCGTTGTTTTCCGAGCGATCCAAGGGCATTTCAGATCACTTTTCCCCCATTTTTGATTCCAAAGTTCCTCAAGTCGGGAAATAAAGGGGGAGGGGGCTTCGCCGATGAAGCTATGGCCCAAACGTCCCACCGCCGAGTTTATTGGTAACAGCGGACCCACGTTGTATTTCATGAGTTTAGAAGGAGAAGAAGGAGACTGCTTGTGTACCTACGCCCCCCCCCCCACTTCCCTATGTTTGCATCATCATTTTTGCTTCGTCTCCCCGCGGTGAAATTTCGGTTCTCTGATCGGGAAAAGCTTCGAACGTTTGCAACACCGAGAGTGAACTCCCCATCGCCGAGACATGTGACGGTAATGGGAAACAATACCTTGCAAGTATATCATGAAGCCATTATGGTCACATGAACTGCTTTTTCGAATCGATGTCGACGAAGCCCTTGACTCTCTGTTCGATTGATCCGCTGCTTTTCACGAGTAACGGTTGGTTAGTCGATGGGTTTCCGCGACGGGATCCTGGACCATGACGTATCCCTTCGAGGAAATGAAGAGAAAAGCTCCTCTAAGACGACCGTGACAGTCAAGTATCCCTCTCTGCGCCGTGATGAGTGGTCGCTCTCTTTCGGAGATTCGCTCGCTCATATGCGTCAGACTGATTCGCTCATCGGTCTGTCTCGAGTGTTACCTTCCTCAGGCGCTACGACAGTCAGCCAGTAGCCAACCGAGGGAAACAGCTCAAATCAGTCCGCCGGGGGATTTGGTGAGTCTCAGATTCGGGTCCATCCGACGAGCCATCAACGACGTTTTCGAATTGATTCGAAGGGTAGGAATACATGACTAAACTGCGTATCGTTCCTTCGCTCAGTCTGGTTGGACAGAAATAATGATGCATTTCCGCAGTTTCCTTTCTGGGGAAAAAAAAAGACCCAGGGCAGTTTGGGGAGCCTGTAGGGAGGCGGAGAACTCCAGGCCGAGAGAAGAAAGAGTGATAAACAGGCGCAAGTTCTTTATTCAGAAAGGTTGACGGCATAGGCGGCTCTTCGGTGAAGTTTGATGCGGGGGGGCAGGGAACGGACCACGTCCGTAACGATGAGTTCTTGTCTGTAGTCGCCCTATGAAATGAAATCATCGAAGTGGTGAAATAGGAATGGAAAGGATAGATGAAAATGGTAATATTTAGGTACCTGATATTGTTTTCTTCGATATGAAAAGCAGAGTCGGAATTTTTTATCAAGTGCGGCGGTGAATACGCTGGTGAACTCAGTTGGGTTGTCTTTGACGGACACCAGGTCAGCCGTGCTACGTCCAAGAATCTTTTCGGCGTGCTAAGGAACAGTGGTTGGTCGAAACAAATGGGAAGGTGATATAGATAGAGGGTTAAAATAAGGGAGGGGAGTACCTCTGCGAATGTTGTGCACCACATATCTTGTGTATCGTCACGTACTAGCATTCTCAGCAGAAGATTCCAGCCATGAGTAGGCGAGGATGACTTGCACTTTGGGCAAAACCAGCGGTCTGGCGGTTGTTCTTCGACTTTTTTTCGACAGGTAGAAACGGGGCACGTTCTATAGAGAGAGGCATCAGGTCTGGCGATCATGATTGTAATGTCGTTGTGGAAGGTATAGCATGACGCATCGGAATGATCGGTTAGAACGGCGAGAAATGTCGTCGTGCCGGTGCGGGAGGAATGAGGTATCATTTCTTTGGGTAAGGGGGTGACCGTTGAGGATCGGGTGAGGACGATTTCACGTTTATTACCCGTGGAGTCGTATTCTGGGTTTGATTTTTTACATCTGTAGAGGGTAATTTTCAGTGTTGACCCGATTTCGAAAAGATCAAAGAATTTCTTGCACTCGTCGTTGAAGGCTGTGAGGCGGATCGTGGATGTTTCATCTGCGACAACGGCCGAGAAGACACAGCCGGAACTTGTTTCTTTCTTCCATGGTCGTATCGGAAGTTTCGAAATCACGGAGATGAGCAAAGGGGTCGTCACGAAACCGTCTTGCAAGTCTTTCACTTTGATGTACAGGGGTGACTGGCATTTCATTTTTTTAACTGATGGTCCCATGGGAGAGACTTGTGAAGGTCGTTTCGCATTGTTCGTTGATGGTTTTTCAGGTGTCATTTCACTTTAAGTAATTCGTTGTCGGAAGTCTTCGTTGAGAACCGGAGTCGAATATATAGGATATGGTCGAAAAATTTATGATACTGATTTTTTGAGAGGGAGAGAATCAGCCGATGAGAGATCCTGGCTGAAGAGGCAGGAGGGAGTGGCAGTTAAAATATCGTAATCATGGGTCTGTGATGGACTTTGTATGTCTACTGAACAGAGGTGTTCTATCAATGCAACAGTTTTTGGCATTTCTTCTGAAACCACTTCTCTCGGGTCATCATTCAACCAGAGTAACACGTGACAATGTGCAGACCCTCTTTTCTGGAACTCGATACGTAGGAAATGATCAACAACATAGTATGGCGCGAATGGATTATTTTTGCGTGATTGCAAAATGCGCATGATCGTATTGATCATTTTCCAAAAATAAATACTGCAAGTCACTGCGTCATCATTCACGAGACTCGCTCGATACGCAGGTGAGAATCGTTGCAGGGGTTCGTCTATGTCTACGTTAATTCCTGTTCGTATCTTGTGCAATATATTGAGGAGATGTGGCCAACGAACCTCATTCGCACTCATTGTGAGAAACACTGTGGGTTTTCCGAGTTGTCTGAGCATAGCGAATAGATCTTTTTTTCTGGACAGCCAGTTTTGAGCCGAATTCGTTATTGCTCTCATGAATGCGAAATTATTTTGTACACAGTGCTCTATAAATTTTTTGTCTTCAATCATCTCTCGAGTGATTTTTCTCAAATCCCCACTATACCGATAAGTCGCGTTCAGAGCACTGGCCATACGTAACCGCATTATTTTTGCTGCCATGTACAGAATATGTTCGGGTGTTGTTCCTCGTCTGTCCCGGCGACGAATCTCATTAGTAACGATTTGGAAAGGAGTAACTTTCAATCCCTGACGAAATTTTCTCGGGACTCCGTAATAAATTCCTGGAAACGCAAGTTCCTCGGCGTGTTCATCATAAATTATGCTCAACGGAATCGATGCCTGTCCTGGTGCTATACTAAGATATTTATCCTCATTCCAAAGTAACGATTGTTGGTTAGCTACAAGAAGTTCATTGTCATTATCACCCCCGATGCGTTCAAACTCTTCTTCCGCTTCTCCACCGTCCGTTTGATCGAAACAAGACCAATCGATCCTAATGTCATAGAGTTGGTACAACGGTGATGTTTGAAGGTGCTCGAGCCAAGTTTTGACGTCACTCTTTGTCACTTTTCCGGCGAAAGCAGAACTTTTATGAATAATGTGTTTTTTTAAACATACGTTGAAAGCATAATCATCAGCCAGGTCTCTCTGTAACGATGACACCATGGTTTGAACATCTACGGGAACGTTAATAATTTGGCCAACAATCGTGTAAGATCCAGTCTCCACACGCAATCGTCGTATCTGCATGAAAGGTATCCGGGGACTGATGAGTCGTGCAGTGATAGCGTTCAATGTAGGTAGACCGCTGGGCTTTGGCGGGTACTCAAAACCATTGAAAGTTGCCAAGGGAGGAATTTTACCGAGTGCTAAAGATTTAGCACAGGTCGAACACAACAATCTCGCGCTCTGGGCACAACCCATGAGTTCCAATGTACTAGAATGGTTTGTCCGAACAGGGCAAAGATTCTCACGGAACCATAACCGATCGCAAACGGAACAGGCCTGACCATATTCCTGGTTGGTGAACCATTTCGAAAAATTTTTCGAAGCCATCCTATTATTATTTGACTCCCATTCAGTTCGTTTTGAAGATGCTTGAGCATCACGCGAAGGAGACGGACTCCTCGCAGACTTCCTCCGAACAATCGATTTCTCATACTCATCGTTTCGCTGTCGTTGATTCAGTAACATAGGTCCATTCAAGAGCATATCGCGGAACGTTGTGAATGATCGCAATTTCGGTCGGTTCTTCGGAGCAGGCGGTTGCCCTGACTCATTATTGCCTACCGGAATTATTTCTGATATAAATTAATTATTTCTCCAGTGAATCTATATTTTATCCTCCAAGTCAAGCATCGTTTTCTCAACCCACAAATGACAGTCGTTTCGCACTGTGTTTGATCCCGCTCCCGTTTCTTCTGACGGCATTTCGCTGCTCTCTCTGCTCCCGTCAACGGTGCTTTCCTCGATGGATTTTTTCTAGTGGTTCTTTTCTCTGCCTGGCATTTCGTTCTGTGTTCAACCGTCACTAACGGTCTTATCTCCATACAAATGCTTATTGTTTCATCTCCTAATTGTTCCAGTTTTCGTTTCTTCTGCCGACACTTCGTTGCTCTCTCCGCTCCCGTCAACGGTACTTTTTTCAATGATCTTTCCGTGGTATTTTGTTTCCTCCGTCGACATTTTGCTGTTCTTTCGCTCCCCGGCACCGGTGTCTTTCTCCCCGAAGAATCCCCCTTTTCGCGTTTTTTCTCACGCCACCTCGCTACCCGTGCAGCTCCCGACAACGGAGCTGCCTTCAGTTGTTCAACCCCGTCCTTCGGTCGACTTTTCCCGACTTCCCCAGTACTCGTCTCGACGTCTCGTTTCTCCATACAACATCTAGTCATACGTTCCGTCCCTGTAACCTCTCCTATCGCGTTTTCAACCACTCGCGAGACCCTCTTTTTTTTTTTTGGCTTCTCGTTGTCTGACATTCCTGACATGCTCTTGAGATTGCTCTTCCAAGCCGTCTTCGTTATCACTCTGAATTCATCATCTCCGGTCTTGAATCGATACTTCCCCAGACTCTCCATGACCTGCTCCGTTGTAGCCCTCTACAATCATCATCTACATCTCCCTCTCATCGTCATCCTCTTCAACCATGACGTCATCCCTTCCATTCATTACGTCATCTTCTTCACAAGTACCGTCAACGGTCCTCATCATCATCAATCATACCGTCATCCTCTGCATGTCGTCATCCCTTCCATCCATGACGTCATCCTTTCCAATCATGACGTAATCCTCTGCACATATACCGTCAACCGTCCTCATCATCAATCATACTCTTCATCCTCTTCATCTATGACGTCTACATGACGTGCGTTAAGTGACGTCATCCTCTCCAATCATGACGTAATGCTCTTCACATATACCGTCACCCGTCCCCATCATCCATCATCGATCGTACTCTTCATCCTCTTCAGCCATGACGTCACTTAACGCACGTCATGCTCTTCACGTACGCGATCAACATGACGTCACTTGACGCACGTCGTGCTCTTCACGTACGCGATCACCCGTCCTCATCATCATCATCAACGGCACCGGTACCGTCCTCCGTTACACATTTTCGTTACAGATTTTCGTTACACCTTTTCGTTACACTTTTTCGTTACACCTCTTCGTTACTTCGCCACCCCTCCTCCCTCCCTCCGTCTTCCTCTCGCGGAGTAGGGCGGAGTCCTCCGCCAAAATTGCGGCTGGGAATCCTTCCGCGGGATTCCCGCTCGTACGTTGTGGGCTGCGGAACGCATGAGTGATTCTCGGTTGGTCAGGAGAGTGATACAAAGCAGGCACAGGAAACCGACGTTGGATAAATATATTGGTGAATGCATACATCATTACGTTCCCCTGCGCGCTCCACTCTTCCAACAACGGCACGAGGAATCGGGAATGCGCGCCCGGAGAGACGCATTCCGGCGCGGAGGGTCGACCAGCTGGTCTCGTGGCTGCAGAAGCAACAGCAGCGGTAGCGCCGAACGTGGCAGCCCCGCTCGTCTTAGACATCTGTTCCTGACAGACTTATCAAGAAGCAGACATGGGACGAACAGAGGAACACGGAGCGGCATTGCTGTCTACCTGCCGCTTCCTCCGAGGCTGCAATTCACGTTGGATCTTTCGAATTCCGACCGAGACGTTGGTTTCAGGGAGTGTCGGAGCTGTGGGAAGTCGTCTGTTATCCGAGAGAATACGAGAGCAGAATCATGAGTGCTGTCAGAAATTAGCGTTTCGCTGTACCGTCGTTGATTCCCGAGCGTTCCAAGAACAGATTCGAACTTGCTGTGTATTCTCGTTGCTAACCCTGATAAGGAAACACCTCAGATGACAGTACTTGCTCATCTCTGCGAAGATGAATCGCTCCAATTCCATTCTTCTGTTCAGTTACTCAAGCAGAAAGTGATGATTCGCTCTATCGAGAACCAATAATCAGGGAATCGAGAGCAGGCACTGCAGGATCTCAAGCGGAGCGCCAGCGGCAATCGTTTCTGAAGACGTAAAACTCTAGCGATGAATGAGGTCCCCACGAACTCGAACGGCTGGAATGAGTTGGGATGCAGCCGAATCTGCAGGAAAAAAGGACGAAACAGGATACCTTTCATGAAACAACGCGAAACCCCAACTTTTCTCGAGCCGAGCAGAGTCCGGAACAGTCACTGTCTATTTTCCTGCTTAATCTCACGAGATCGAATTCAGATATTACGAAAAAGCGAAGAACAATCCCTCCAGACTGAAAAACATCTTCAGAAGGCGAATGATTCGTAGTTGGAGTTTTGCAAAATAGCTGGATGAAAAAACTCATCGCTCTCCTTCAAACAGCGAGCAGCCGATGATGATGATTCCTCATGGAATAAGAGTCCCGGCGCGTCAAAGACTCACTCAGGAATCAGGAATAGGCTATCACTGATACGCATCGGAATCATGACGCTTCAACGTGGAACGAAATGTCGGATCGTTCCCAGACAATCGATATTCCTTTTACTCGAGCAGGAAGGTGGATATTGTGACGTTTCCGTGCAGAGGGTTATTCGAGGATTCTAGAGGTTTCCACTGGACGTCCCAAGCAAACACATGAAGCAAACGCCAGCTGTTGCTCGGAGTGCTCACCTGTTTCTATGCAGTAACTCAATCTGTATGCAAATATAGACGAAAGTTCTCCTCTAAGGGCGAGTCCATCAATTGTAGATGTACACCGAACGCCGTTAAGATTCGCAACGGCGCGGCGTAGCACGGTGGATCTTCAATCTTCTATAAGCCTCTCTATCCTCGGTGTTCGACTCCCCGCGAAGATTAAACTTCGTACTTCGGAGCTTTGAATGCGATGAAATTTCCTCGCGTGATATCAGAGACTTTTCATCTCAACGGTTTTATTCATTCTCGAACTCGATTTACACGTTTTGAATTCGTCCACTTGGGGAGCGATAGGCAACTATACTCTTCTTGGTGGACGATTTCGAAGGGTCAGTCCACTGCGACCACATCAACACAGCGAGAATTGAAGCGGTGATCAGGTACATGAGTAGGTGGACCGTTCGGAGAACGAATCTGCGCTGCTCCTCTACCTCCCGGAGACGACCGCCGAGATTAAAAGGTCTTTCCATCGGGTGATTGACGATCATCGGTGAGGCTTCCGGCCGATGCTCGAACCCATTGTTCTCTGCATCCTCAGAATCGAAGCGAGATACATTGCTCACGTATCTGACAGCGAAATAGAATATTCGAAACGGTTGAACATAGAGAGGGTCCGTTTCATTGTCAGCCGTTTCGTGCAGAAACTCATCAACTTGGGCGGGATTCCGAGCTAAATCATCTATAGGGTTCGCCAGCAAGGGCGCCGTCAACATGAAAAGGGAGTAGATGGCGAGGAGAATCTTTGTCCGACACATGTTTCGGCTTCGTTTTCACTTTCGAATCAATAAGGAGAAATTGAGTCAGAAAGTATTCTGCGCTGCGAGCACTTCGAAGCTTGAATTTCATTCCATATGGATCCGAAAGAATACATTCAAACCAATTTTATGGATTCCTTCGTCCTGTTGATGTTGGAAAGGAGCCGCCACCACCACACGCATCCTTTTTCTTTGATCCCATGGAGCATTTTCCGCACAGAAACCGATTTCCGATCCAGTCCTCCAGACTTATTTTCGATCCAGGAATGAAATCATCCTGCGGCAATCTATCGCAGTACAACGAGTGAATCGAATTTCGGCGACGCTCTCCGAGATTGGTATGGATTGTTCGCAGCAGGATATCTCGACGATAATCTGGAGAGATTCTGAACTCCGGCTCGAGCCTACTTCGATTCAACGTCATAGAGACTCTTCACTGCATTTGGCGTGTGATCCCTATAGTTGTTTCGGTTCGAGACACCGCATCAATTTTTTTCCCGTCTGACCTCGCGCGTGAACTCCTCATCCGCGAACTCAGGCTGCTCTACCTCCGAGCTATCAGTTTCCCGAGTCAAATGGATATTTTATTATGGAGCTCAAGCTGAGGATTCGGACTCCTCACCGCCCTAACCTGTGAACATATGGGGGTCGAGGCGCCTATCGAAAATAACGCTGATCCTTCACCGCGGCAAGAGTCGGAGTCCCTAATCGTCAAGAGTAGAGCGTGGAAGTTCAGTTATCATTAATTAATCCCCCTCCATCAATCCATGGATTAATTGATCGAAGCCGATCAATTCGATTATATTCGCTCAACAAAGGCATGGGCTGGAACAATCAGTCACTATTAAATGAAGTATCTATCAATCCATATTGATTCATGGAGGTTCAAAAATGATAAATGCCTGAACTTCGAAGCTATCGTCATGAGGTTTCCATACCTTCAAGAATCCTAGGACTTAGTTTTTGTTCTGTTCTGTTGCTTGCACGCCAATGCGAGAACCGAGTCATTGGTGCTGAATCATAGTTGGAGCCAGCGGCGGCGTCATCGCACGGATCTGGCGGTCCGCTCAGGACGTCATATCCAGGAGTGCAACATTTTCGAAGATTTCGATTGAGCAAATTTTAATGGCCAATCGTTTCGCGTCATATAAGGCGGCAATCCCTGAGTCATGCTTTGTCGCTTAACTCACTCCGCAGATATGCGGCTTCCCGGTCGTGAGCTGAGAGTGTCGGAAAGTTTCAGAAAAAATTCACACATATCACATTTCGGCGATGAAAATCTCATCAGCTCCGTCATTCCCGAGCTCGATGAGATAAACTCAGCCGTCACGAATGTTATAACGACCTTCTCTCGGCGAAACTTCCGTCAAGCAGCTGGAGCGATCGATACAAATCGCTCACAGATCAATGAGATGAGCCAAGTTCTGTCAGCATCAATCGGAACCATCGATAATGACGGTTTCATCGGTGGGCGAGGTTTTCAAACAGATCAGTCCGCAACACGTCCGCTGTGGGACGATGATCAGGAGAAGAGGAAAGAAAATATTCTCTCCATCGAGACATCTCTTAGGGCTCGCCTTTGTATCGGAACGGAAAGTTCCGTAGTCATGACCGTGAGCCATTGAGGCAGACAGGCCAAGCTAAATCACGAACGAAGGGCTTCATCGAGTCAGACGCGAATCAAGTGACGCCATTGATCTTGACAGAGTCGCTGAGAGACTCAAAAAGATCATATGAGCTCAGTGGCGGCTCAGAGCTTTTTGACGACAAAGCTTCTACGACCTCACTCACAGCATTCCGCTCTGATTTGAATTCCTTCATTCAGTTTCTTCCGGATTCGCTCATGAGAAGAGCTTGAAATTCGGGCATTGTTTCTTCAACACGAGGACGTGATCATGTTTTTGGAAGCACTCTGATCTACTGGAGATCAACTCATAGCTCCAACGGACGTTTTCAAAGGAGATTTCGCTTTGTTTTTTCCGGGCTCGACAGCATTCTCGAGAATCTCTTCGGACGAAATGGATCGGAATCTGGAAGAACTTTATTTGGAAGGCTTTGATGCATCGAAAATTTTTGACGGGGAGTCAGTCTCCAGACAAAAAAAAAGCCTCTAGTTTATTGGTTCCCAATTACTGCACCACTGCGACCCAGTATCCGGACGGATATTTTTCCGAGCCCCACCATGCTTAGATGTCAAAGAAAACTAATTTTGAGGTGCTTACCGTGCGTTTATGCATGATATCACCGGCTTCTCCGATCGAAGGTGAGCTCTTCCGCAACGGAACCCGCTCTTTACAGCGCCGCTTCATTCACAACGGCGCGGCGTTCTTCTTCCCTGATCCGCGCGACCCACCCAGGATCCGCTCATTAGGAATGGCTGTTCTAGTTGTCATTTTGCGTAACTTCCTCCATAGCAGGGATGGGCATTTTGAAAATCATGATTAGGATTACGATTATGATTTTTGGCCAAAATCATGATTATGGCCCTCTTTTATGATTACGATTACGATTTGTGATTTTTCGATGATTACGATTATGATTATGATTTCCGTGATCATAATCAGAAATCATCGAAAAATCACAAATCATAATCGTAATCAACCGAAGATCATAAAAATGGAGATGATTATGAGCCAGGAACAGAGGAAATTTTGCATTGCCGATGTTTTCGACTGTCGGAGTGAACGAGGCGCCATTGCCGCTCTGTCAATGCCGCTCTTCAAGAATAAATGGCTTCTCAGGGCCGGATGGTCGTCGACTGTCCGACGTCACCTGCTCGATCGATTCATCAATGATCGACTTTCGGAACCGGAAGTTCTCACAGTGCTAGAATCCTCGCGGATGGATCTTGACACTTACTGGGATTGGGGGAGCCAGATACCGGCAGTTACGGCAGCACCAGCGCAAATATCTTCATCGGAGGCGACCATGGAAAAGTACTTCAATGCTACTGAAGAGGATTCCAGTATGCTGAAAGCCCACCCAGTGATCGCAGCCATCTTTCGGGAGTACAATACCGCTCCGCCGTCAAGCGCGGAGGTTGAGCAGCTGTTCTCATACGCACCCATGTTTAGCGCTCCCAATAGTAACCGTCTGAGTGATTCAAAATTTGAGCAGCGTGTCGTTTTGAAGAAGAATGCTGACTTGCACTTTGTTTGCGGAATATGACGACAGCCCTCTTCGGAAGACCCTTCTGAGGGTGAATGTTTCTCTAGAGCTGGTTTCCATGGTTTCCACTCAGTTTAGGCGAATGCCAGAGAAACTTTAAGCGGCCACTGCCTCAGCTTCTGTTTCGATTGAACTTCAATGAAACGGTTTCCGTTCGAGAGACAGCTTCTGCGCCGATGATGCACCCTAAGTGGAAGACAATGGCAGAATTCGAAATAGAGGCTCGTTTCATCTGTTTCTGGCTCATAATCAACTCAATTATGAATATGATTTGTGATTTTTCGATGATTACGATTATGATTATGATTTTTCAAGATCCTTTATGATTATGATTTGTGATTATGAATTTTGCGTAATCATAATCATAAATCGTAATCATATTTCCGTTTTTCATAATCATAATCAAAAATCGTAATCATATCTTCTTTTTTCGTAATCACAATCAAAAATCGTAATCGTGATCATCAAAGTGCCCATCCCTGCTCCATAGAAGGTCGAATTCAAGCTGGAGCGCGGTATTCGATAGGTAGATAAGCTATACAGGCCGACATCCCAACCACCGTCTACACCCCGGAAGACCTGTCCTTCCGGAAATCAAGAATTGAATGTCAAGAGATGATCATGGAAAGCACACCCGCCAGCTCCACCGAGAATGAGAGCAGTGTCATCATAACCAGAATCTCCAGGATACTCTCATCATTTACTCTGGTCGACTCACAGTGAGGGATGTTAATATTTCGCGGCACCACGAATTTTAATGATGAAAACGCCGCAAAATATTTACATCCTCGGTCATCGTGAAACTCACGTCGAGATTACTTTCGCTTGCAGCGTGCGTAAGACGGAAAGTCATCTCGACTAGTCGTAGGAACTCTTTGGAATCAAGGAATCTCCGGGATACTCGAGAAAGGAAGCTGAGACGTTTCGGTTTTGGAGCATCAATTTTTTCTCTTACCTTTCCTCTCTTAGGATGACTTGAAAAATAGAGCGGTTTTGGGAGGTTACCCCGCTGTGACCGAGTAGGACAGCCTACGCAAAATATTCCGATTCGCGCACGCAGTCGAGAGGATATCGACGAAAGGGACTCAAATCCCTCTCCCGGAGCGGACTTGCTCAATGCATTCGAGACTCGCTAAGAGATTACTCGTCGGTTTCAATTAAGGATGATAATCTTGGCACGAATGGAAGCCCCACGATGTTTTTGATTTGAACTGGGATGAACTGCCACGTTTCATCCCGATCGCGCATCCAAGTAGTGTCGTCCTTCTACAAGGTGCCGCCTCTAGAGCATTGCCGCCCGGGTCGGACCGCCCCCACCCCCTGGGGGGAGTCATGCATCCGCGTCGATGTCGGTGGTGAACCCCATCTTCGCCCGTCTGACGGCCTGCATTCTCGGCTGAATATTCGCTTGTCGGTTCGGCGGCTGCCGATTGTCGTCGTGGTGAGGTGCTTTAAAGTCGACGGTTTCGTCCGAGACGCATATTTCGCAAGTGTCTGTTTCTCAATCAGACCTCTCACCTCGGAGGACATCTCAGCCCCGATGCTTTGAGGGATTGATTTAGGAGTGACAGGGACCCAGAGGAAAAGTAAAAGTTGAAGCAATGGGCTTTACGCGTTGGGTCATCCGTAAAGAAACCGTCCACATTTAGGAGAGAAACGACTTTGGGTCCGGAAAGGCCCAAGAGTTCATCAACGATTCTCCACTACGTCCTGCCACTCTGGAGACAAGATTTTCGTTTTAACTGAATTTGAGCAGACGACGTAGGGAGGTAACCTTATTCCTGAGCTCGACGAATCCGGCGAGTCCGCAGTCCAGTGTTGGCAATTCGAAGTCATTATTTCTCAGACTCCAAACTTCGTCGAACTTTCCTTGCTTAGAGTTTGTATCCAAGACATTTGTCGTCAAGACATCGAAACGTTCTCAGTTCAGCTAGGCTATCCCATGGGGCAACACTGTGAAGGGTAAATGTACCAGTTATGAATCCCCTACCAGATATGGACCCCTATCAGCTTTGGAGACAATGCATTAATGGCAGGGGGTCCAAAACTGGTCAGTAGGTCAGTTCTCCCTGGCCAGTTATGGACCGTGTCCAAAACTGAATTGGATGGAGGTATCCAAAACTGCCCATGACCCGTAGGGCTCCAAGACTGGTCAGGGAGTCCATAACTGGTACTTTCACCCTATCTTGGAAGTATAAAATGGTGTATGCTTTTGTTAAATCGGTTCAACAATCCATCAACCTGAAGAGGATCGAGGATCATTGATTCTCACTGATAGAATCTCGCAAGACGAAGTCGCTCCCCTTGCGGAAGCGTTGAAACCGTCGTAACGCAAGATGCAAAGTTTCTTTCCGAAGCTTGTCAACGTTTCGGCCCCCGAACTCCGAGCTTCGCAATTTCCGAAGTTCGGAAATTCACTACGTGTCTGAAGTCCGTAATCGGAATGATCTAGGTCCGCGAGCGTAGCGAGCGGCTTTCGCCAGCAGATGCCCGGAAGCCAGCGCGCCGAAAGCCTGCACGAGTCTAAGGCGCGTTGGCGCTCCCGCGTTTCAACCCGCAACCTGCCTATCAGAAAAGCACTGAAAACCGTTGATGAAATTGTCAGTTCGGATGAGTGGGACATGGGGGCAAACGGTGAGTTATTGTCAGTCGAGCCCGATTATAAGAGACAACCGGATATAAGGGACCGTTCTGGATTTCCCGTCTCCTTAGAACCCCATGTTAGAGACCTCGGATGTAAGAAACAACCAGGTATAAGAGACCATTCTCATTCTCTAGAGAGGTCCCTTTTGAGCGCGTTCGACTGTTAAGTTGGGCAATTGAAGCCGGAAACACGACTCCCTATGTAAGGACCAGCGATCACCATTGCCCAAAAAAAATCGTCGAAGAGCTGGGACATTCCATGCGGTATCTCCCGTTCAGAAAATATAAGAGCTTTCTGAGGAAAACATGGGAAGTTTATCATCCGTGTCAATATGGAACGAGCAAGGACCTGCGGGAAGCTAGAAAGAAGCTCATAAGAGCCTAATGAGGAGATATAAACGCTCACCGCTCCCTCCGGACATGCGTTCAAATTGATGATTATTTCGCGCATATCTGGAATCCAGAATCATGATTTCGGAGACTTTTGCGTCTTCTCATAATTCCAGTTTGAGTGGACTGGTGTATCATCAAAAACATGGGACTTCTAACAGTGAGTTGCGAATCCGCCTGTTCGATGAACTTACCCATCTGCTTGCAGAGACTACGTTCATCGTTCATAACTACAAGTTTGACGTTCTTGAGGTCTTGCGTCTGGGATTTTACAAGTTCTGGTATACGGGGTGCCGTTCCTACGACAACTTGGGGGTCCTCGAAGTATTCTCGGTCATCGCTGAGCTCATAACGCCCGTCGGAATTCTTCACTTTCCAACTCAGGCAGTATATTGAGAAGTTTCCGAAGTTCTCCATCATTGTAACTGAGAGCTTCGACGAATCGCCGATTACCAGAGCCGATCCGTGTGAAATATCAGTTCTCTTTCCTGACATATCCCTGAAGAGCACGACTTCCGTTTCCGGCCGATCTTAGTTCCCATTGTTGAGGTCACGCAACCATCAGATTTGATTCCATCGCTGACAAACCCGAAGATCTGTGTTTTCTTAGTTTTGGAGAACACAGACTTCGGAAATCCTTCCGAAGTCGGCCTTAGGTCCAACAAGACAGCCGAATGATCTTAGTTGTCTGAACAAGCTTTTGTATACTCTTGGAAAAACGAAAACAGATCGTGGCACTGAAGGATCCAAATCCATCCACATATCAGTGGCTGAGAGGTAAACATGTCACAGAAAGTTTCTTCGATCGAAAACCTCCATACACCTTCGACCTGGCCCACCGAGTAGAGGTCTAGTGCGCCCTTCTGAGGAACGGACCTTCAAGCTGTGGAAACAAGGTTTGAAGTGAGATCTACTTCACCTCGAGGGACTGCGGAGGAAGATGTAGCTGAACCGCGGTGCAGCGGCGAGCTGCTGTCGCCGGCCGAGGGCCAGGCGGGCTGCGAGCAGAACCGGGAACTCGCCAACACGCCAGCCGGCCTCTTGAGCATTCTTTCGGTGTGCTGGCGTCCAGGCATCTGCTTGCGCGTGCCGCTCGCTACGCTCGCGGGTCCAAATGAGTTCCGCCTGCACTCACTCCAGCTATCGCGGACCCATAAAGGATGCCGTCATAATTTTCGCTGAACTGGCCATCCCTGTGTTTACGTTCAGCGATAACTCGCTACCCACCGAGCCGCAGTGCCGAACAATGTGCGCGACAGATTTCCGGGCACTACATTCTGGACATTCACATCGTTTCGGTTCGGTTGCTCAGCCGTGATTCAGTACTCCTCAAGCTAACCAGTTTGGGCCTCGGACGGGGATGGGGGGAGGGCCCTCCCCGAGGTCAGCTGGTTACCGATGAGTTCGTGAACATGTAGAGATTGGCGTAACATTAGCGATGCTCTACCTTCTACCTTATGGTGTATGGTGCAGCATGTCTGACCATGAATGTTGCTCAGAGCATCCAGGTATTGCTCTAACAAGATCTGTTTTCAGGATGAAATCCTTCTGTCCGTTGCTATGCAGAAACACGAATCGCGACTTCGCTTGGCGGTTGGTATTCGTCAGTCCTGCGCAACTTGGTCGGTTTTCCTCTGCTATCGAGCCTGTCGCAAACAATACCTTCGGAAGGTTGAATCGAAAGACTATCATCGAAATCTCAAAAGGTGGTTGAGATTGGCTCGTCGAATTCCGAAAGGAGCATGTGGGAATTGCATGAGGAAGAATTTCCGACCAACCTCTTTGCTTGTTGAAGTACAAATGGCGGTTCCCTTGGCGTGGGACTCGTGCTGTGGCGTGACAGAGTTCGTTCCCCCTGGTGTCGGGTTGTGTCCGCTAGGACCTTCACTTCACCTAGGCACCGTTGGTTGGAGTTGATTCAACCCGTTTGCCCGAAAAAGGGATCAAACGGCCGATTGTCTTGTGGTCACATGGCTAATCTTGGAACCAGAACTCGATGGCGGCGGCTCCCAACGGCCGCGGGATGCACACCGCGACGTATACAAAACGTGTATGAGACGTCGTTGCAGCACAATTGTGCGTGTCTGCACCGATGGACGTGTCCGCGTTCTAGAAGAGCGAAGCGGTGCTGTTCATCGTAAGTGTGTGCATTGATAGACATGTCCGGTTTGCTCTAGAAGAGCAATACGGTGCTGTCTATAGGAGTGGGTTCACCGGTGTCCACTTTCCCCAAATCTGTGACCGTTGTCCTGCTGAGCTTGCTCGGCCCTGGAGTGAAAGGATCATTCACCAGAATGAGGACACATGAAACCATTAACACCATTTTGCTTATTCATGATGAGGTGGAGTTACTTTCTTGAATTTGAAGTTCAGAATCATGGTATCCAGGTTCATAAGTACTTGAGGTCACGAGACTCAATTGACGAATCATGAATTTTCGTCCGTGAGCTCACCAATTGAGCTCACAATGAGAAGCCCCGGAACGCTCCGAAATGTCTTGCTGGGCGAAAAGACCAATGCGAACCAATGGGAGGTAAACAGTTCACTGCCTGTAAGTTTCAATTCTAGCGATTGCTCTCGCTGTGATCTGAGTTACGACAATGGTAACAGCCAACTTCGCCGAAAGCCTACTTAGCCGAAAGCGTGAGTTTCGGCCCGCTGATTCAGCGGTGTGCTCCCTCTCTCAAAGTGTTTGAATATCCCATGTTCTCATTAATCGCCATCATAGAGATCATGGCCGGTGCAATCAGATCGGCTGACCTATTAGATCTCTACGGTCGCGGTGACACGAATCCGTGAAAATTCGCAGTTCTAGATGTAGGGATCGAAGCTTGGAAGCGAGAACGACGGACCTGATTCTGCATCAGAGAACGTCAGGATTTCGCCCGACATGGAAACTTCTTTAAGAAACGAAAGCGAGCATAATTTTAGTTTCGAGCGAAGGCACAAACATCGTCGAGCCACCTGAAAACACGCTCATTCCCGCGCCTTTGCGGGCATTGCTGGCGACTTTTCGTGATCTATTTACATACCAGACATGAAGTGTCCGCGCTTCGCGCGGACACCGAGGCCTGGATCGAATCACGAATGCCTGTCTCTTTTTCTCTCTCTCTCTCTCTCTCTGTTGTTGTTTTTCATGTGCGACGCGGCCTCATCGGCGCTGAGAACAATGTTGTGGGCGGAACGTTTACAGCACGTCGGGATCAAGTAGATCCCCTTCGTTTGCAGACTTTGTTGGTGCAACCTCTCATAATCCCGTCGTTTGTCAGGTCACTGGTTGGTTTTGTCATAGAGTTTCTTACATGAAAGTTTGGGAGGATTCCGAGAAACTTTTTGTGTCACCTCGACCTCCTTAGCGCTTTATTATTAGGTATGGATATGGATACCACTACTTTGGGAGAGGGAGTCCTCCGCCGAATTAGCGAGCCGAAACTCAAGCTTTCGGCGACGTAAGTTTTCGGCGAAGTGGGCTGTAGCCACGACAATAGGGGTGACCTGCGAAGTTTCAATCATTCTTTTCTTGGGAGCCGGTTTTATCCATCAAGCATGTGCGCATTAAGAACTACGGGGACCTCTTCTCGAAGTATCAGAAATTTCGTATCGCCGAATCGCGGAATACAAAAAGTACGGAAATGAAAGGATCCATAAATGGGAATAAATTCTCCAAGTTCAACATTTGTACCAAGTTGTTACAGCTCCGCTGAGACTGTAAGTTGGAGGGAACCAGTTTCCCTACTTCCGTACTTTCCCCAGAAGCGTTCCTCAGATCCGCAGTACGGAACTCGGGTACTCGTACTAAAAGGGGAATTGGCTCTGGTCTGGGTGGGCGCCGACTTTTGGCGCGCACGTTCGAATGTCCCTTTCCCCAAAATAGTGACGTCACGAGGCTTCCGAGGCCTCTGATTGGTCGGTGGGTTTTGGCGCTCAAAAAGATGCAGTCCGATGTGTCTGCGCGCTGGATCAGTTTGAAAATTGTTGTCGAGTGGATGTATTATCAATTGTTTTGTGAACAGGAAAATGTGTCCCGCCGTTACTCCAGTTCTTGTGCACACACCGCTGCAAAAAAGCGGCCGAACGTTACGTCTCATCGGGACCCCTCAAACACCGAAAACACTGTACGAACGGTGTCAGGAGCTCAGTACAGACGTTCGAATTCGTGCCCGACTCTTCTCTGACGACGAGCGGTGCCGATCGCCGGTGAGTCGGCTTTCGGCGGAAGTTGCTAAGGAGTTCGCGCCCGTTGTTCTTGGTCAGCAGAAGCGACTTTTCGATAGTGACTCCAGGTCCCCAGAATATTTTGGAAGACGATCGCTGGTCGAAAGTTCAGCTCGGATGACTCTGAGAACTCCTTTGATCGAAAGGAAGCAAGTGAACGTAAATCCCTTCACGCCGGTAGGACTTCTTGAATGTCAGCGGAAGCGACCTCGGAACAGCTCACCAGGGTAAGTTGCCTTTTAATGAAAGAATCGATCCTTCATTCATTCGAGAGCGAGCTCCGCATGAAACGCCGTTTCTATTACGAAATCCTCGACTCAGGTGGACGCCAAGTGCTTCAGGAAGTTTTGATTGGGTCGCCTCCGAGCTCAGAAACACTCGCAGACTCTTTAAGTTCCGTGAAGTTCTTCTACAAAGTCGAAACGATGGAGTCGACATTCGATTCTGCTGACGCTGCTCTCATGCCAGCACGTGCCGTGGTTGGGTCGCTGCGGCGTCTCTCGCCCTTACGAAGAGTCTTCGGCGGATCTTGTTCTCCGGCTCTCTCTTGATCAGGTTGAAAATCGACGATCCCTTTGTTGATCTTGTGAAGTGATGTGTTTCGCTTGGAGCCTTTCTCGATGGCAGTGGTTTCCCGATTTCCAAAACTTCGATCGTTTCTTTGCTTCATCCCTCCTGAGTCGCGTTTCCCGAGCATTTTGGCTTCGTTCTCACAATCAGTTTGACGATGAGTTTTTTCCGAAAAAAACCTTCAGGAGCCATAGAGAGCTCTTGAAGTATCATTGTTATGTTGGAGTATAATAATCGATTATTGAGAGTTTGACTCGCTCAGTGAGCGATCATTTACTTATTTTATTGCGAGTACTTTGTTTTCGAGAATTTTCCTCGTCATAATATCGTTTGCTTGAGCGCTAGGCTAGAGTCTCAATCTTCTGGTGGACAAACGTGTTTCGGTGTGAAGATCCATTCGTGAATCATTTTTCCGTCTTTTACTCCGAAGCGAAAACCCGAAACATCATCCTGATAAACCTTGAGATGCAAACGGAGGATCGCGCGTCCAACGGTTTCCAGGTACGCCACAGACCTCACCGCAGAGACCTTGAAAAACGCTTCTTGGCTCAAAGAGTGGGATGCCGACTCCGGACGATCCGATCTTGTTTCGCGATGCGCGCCGCTCGATCTCACAGAGCGGGAATCTCGAATTCTATATTCTGGAAACGACATCTATTGTTCCCCTAGATTCGAAAGGCCCGCTTCCGACATGTTCGCACTCGTCCGGGAGTCCTAGAGGGTCTTATTGCACCAGGTCACAGCAATTTACAAATTCACTCGACACACTGGATAATCGCCAATCCGCTGCAAAGCATCTCTGTCATCTACAGCTCAATGTTCGATCGAAAAGAGAGAAACGAAGACCACTGCGTGAGCCGCGATCGATCTGAAAATTGAACGACTCATGCCGTGAGATCCGCGAACCGGATGCTAAAACAGTGTGGAAAGAGAGTACCGGTGAAAAAAAGAGAAACAAACAATAACAACAACAACGTCGGTGGGCCTCGGTTAAAGAAGTCGGCATGGAACTCTATCTCAACTCTTCCCAAAACACTCAATCGACGGTTCCTTGACTCGGTGACGTCATGGAGAAGGCACCACTTTCTTTGTCTGAAACGTTTGAAGTCTCGAAGAACCACGATCGAACTCGAGCTGTTAGTTCCCTCTGCCGCCAGTAGTGAGCAAGTTTCGATTTCCCCGCCAAACGCACTCTAGTCTGAGGATGTTCGAACTCGAGGACACTCGCTTGGAGCGATAGCTTGGCTTGCGTCAATGAGGTCCTTTGAACAAATATCTTCGATGGAGCTAGTTCTCGGATTCCTCTGCGCTGAAACTCATGCTGTTCAATTCTGACAAACAACTGTAACGGCGACCCAAGCACCTTTGAATAGCAATGGCCGACTTCACCGAGATGTGAGAGACGGCGAATAAGCTGAGGATTTTCTTAGTTCTTCATAAACACGGCCCGATTGAGCTGTAGACACGCGTTCCGTTTCGTCTCTGCTCTCTTCTGGTAGGAAACGTTTGGCGATCCATCGCCATAAACTTGGCACTGGGCTACATCGACAACTCAACTCAACCGAATCAGTGGAGAAGCATTCATGTGCCGAACTCTCACTTATCCAAGGAGGCGTGATGGCAGCCCTAACCCTGATCTCTAACTAAGATCACATAACATGGTGCATATTTTCGTACGTTGAAGTTCCCATGGATGCGATAAAGAATGGTTGAGCTTGGTTTCATGAAATCTTTCTTTGCCCAAGTTCACCGGTGTACAACATTCTCACTAACCCAGTGCACCTGCGACGTAGATTCGCCTGGTTGAGCTTGGTTCACGTCGCGAGTCGCGACGCATTTCTTCAAAGTTCATTTTCATCTGCCGAGACCCACCCGGGACAGCTGCTTATGGTTCCTACTGGCTGTTTTGCTGTATTTGCCGTACAGCTACAGGTTAGAAAAGACGTAAAAAGTTGGACAGAGAAATCTGGGACTCGTCCCTTCTTTGCCTCAAAGACAGGTGATTCCTGAGTCCACTGTGCGAGAGAGGTTCTTGACGAGGCAGTGAAACTGATGCAACCGCCCGTCGCGATGGCGCGTTCTGTAAAGAAGCAAAATACACAAAGAACTTAAAGGTCCGACATGTGGTCCTGGCGAGCAGGTGGAAGTCACAGGTTAGTCGAGACGCTGCTCTAGGGGCTGAATGGAATGCGAGTTTGGAGACAAAGAAGAGTGGCATGTGAGCTTCAAGACCAGCCGCAGTCGTCTGGCTTCCGACAAGTCTTGAGAGAGTTCTTGGGGGCGCGAGAGCGTCTCCGAGAGAGCGTCGCTTCCCGTGATGATCATCATCGCTGTGGAAGGGAAAATCGCTGTCGAAGAACATGCGGTTCGAGCAGGGAACCAACCAATCGAACGGACATGCACACGACTTCGAGACGCGGGTCAGGAAAGCCTAGTGCCCATCAATGCGGCGCCCAGTGTCGAGTATGTACACGGACAAAGTCTTGCGCAAAGGTGGCTCCGATTCTGCATCTTCAGATCGTTCGATTCGGAAAGTTCAGTTGAGAACGGGCATCTACGCAGACCTAGATGCGCGTAGTTGGGTGATGAAATAAACAGAAGAGTGATGTTGATTGCCAGGAGAAAAATCGTTGTATTACTTCATCCGCTCAGGTCCGATGAACTCTGTGTCTGTTAAACTCTTTCGGCTCAAGCTTTTCGAAAGCGTTCACATTTCGCCGAAATCGAGACATTCGGTCAATTTGTTGCCTATGCTCAAGATCTAAAGGGTCCGAGTACGCCAAATGAAGACTGCTAGAAATATCCTCGTGATCATATTTCAGTCTGTGAATGTTCGATCAATAAATGCAGATGGAATGGTCTTCGATTATCGTCACATCAAGCGATTTTGTGGACGTGGTGGTGGTCAAGTGTCCGAAACAATTCTTCATGGAAGAGGTCACGCTTGTTTCGCCATCGCCGATGCGATTTTCATTGATCGTAGACTAATTGATATTAAGTGCAGGGGCGCCTCGTGAAATACGCGGCTGAGCCATCAGAGAGGCCAAGCTATCTCGATCCTCCGATGAAGCAGCGGAAAGAAGTTCTTTGTTGGGCCGCTCCGGAGGAATATCGACCAGGGCGAACCTCGTTTCGCGGTCTCGAGGTCTCCGAGTGAGCGAAAGAGGAAACATTCTAGGTCTTTCTGGCTCCCATGATGAGAACCTTCCGGTATCGGTTGAGCAGATGTTCGGGGGGAATCAGTTGATGACGAAGCTCAGAGAATCAGCTGAGAAATTTCGCAAAATCATTTCCTCCTTTCAGCACTCGATTCATGCATTCGTTCTTTCGGCTCGAAGTTATGGATGACATTCAGGATTTCCAGCGGAGCCTAAACGATTCCAATCTTCCGGAAAAACGTCCCGAATGGACTCCAGAGATCAAATGCTTCCGAGAACGCTTCAAAAAAGTTCGTTCCCGATCTTATCAAGTGGGAGTCATCTGTTATGTGTTCGCGGAAAGTTGTCTCTGGGACTTGGGAAAAACGAATCACCATCGAATTTTGAGTTCATGTTGTGTTTTCGACACTGACGTCGACTTGAGGGACAATCCCGTCCTTTGTTCCGTGCAGCGGTTGTCTTCCACAGAAAGGGGCCATACTTTCACGCCTCGGTGTGCCTCCCTGCTCGTTGTTTCGTTCGTGTGTCACTCGGTTCCTTCCGAAGTCCAGGTCTCGACATCTGCTGCTGATATCAGCAATCCGGATAGAGGCCTGGCCAGCTTCGCAGCACTGCCATCGAGTACAATGCAGCGTCTCTCTTTCTCCCTCTGTCTGCACTTCGGACTTTTCTCGAATGATTCGCAAAAACTCGTGAATGTTTGATTCCAAGTACCTGGGCGCTGTGGTTATCGTTCACGATTTTCATATCGATTCAAGAATTTTCGGAGCTCTTCCCGAATGCTCAGATTTTGCGAAGATTCTCATGAGGGAGAAAGGGGCGAGGGAAAAAGACAAAAAAAACTTGGTGATCGGCTTGGCGGCTGCCGTGGGTTCTTCCTCGGTATCGAATATCGACGAGTTCAGAAATCTCTCAATCAGAGGTGCGGTTCGTGTTCCCTTTTCGTCTTCTTCGAAATCTCGCCTTCCTTTCTCTTCAAGAATCACTGCCACTCCATGACATTGTGAAAGTTTGTTGGTTGTAGAGGTAACGGTGAGTTGGAAGCCTCGGGCGTTTGTCGTCTCTTCTTGATCGTTCACCCGGCCCGAGTTTCTGTCGTCTCATATGCGGGGTATTTCCCTCTCTTCATGTGCGTCTTCTCAAACAAAACAACAGCAGACACGGGACGAAGCCGACAGGCGACAATCTCATCGTCGCTCATCACCGCGGGGAAACCTCTGCCGTTGGATGAGCACGGTTGGTGGCTTCGTGGAAATCGTTGTCGCGAAGCTTGAAGTAGAATGGAACGCACCGCTCTGGCGTTCGACATGAAACCCTTTCGTTGAAAGCCCGTCCATCCAGCGCATGGAAAGGATCAAGTTCGGCTCTACCTTCCCGACTCCTGAAAATGACGGCTGAGTGATCGATTATGGAGCATTCTCTCAGAGCAAAATAATTCTTTGAGAATTGAAGAAAGTTCCGATGGCGTTGTGAAGCTCATTGCTTAATGCCCGTCCCAATCGACCTCGGCTTCGAGGGACAGAAGAAAACAAATCGAGAAGCGAGAGCCTGTTTTTTTCAACGGCTTCCTCAGCCTTGACGACATCGGTACACCGCCCCACGGTTCGCGTTGTTGAAGGCCGCACGAGCAAGGCGTGTGTATCAGAGAGATTGAGCGAGAAAACAATCTGAAGATTCGGGATTTTCCGGCTACCAAAGGATTTCGAAATGAACAACCGCTGCTACCGGCGATTGCTTCTCCCAAGAACCGCTTCGATTGATGACAAACTCTGAAGAAGGAGCCGTGATTCGTGATCAGAGAAAAACGTCAGTAAGAAGTTTCAATGAGATTGGCGTTCTGTTCATTTCTTTATCGAGCCGTTCGCAAAAAAAAACCGTTATATGCTGTGTCCAAGTTAAAAATTATCCGTTGAGTCAAGTACATTCTCAGGGAAGGGTCACGTAGTGGAGAACCGGGAGCGTCCGCCGAATTCACTGTCTGCCGACATTGTGAGAAAACTCAGCTCGTCGGCAGCAGATGCACACTCGGTGTCTGAGTCTGCGGTCTCCCGATTTGAATGCGGACTCAGAGCAGTCTGGAACTCGTCAGAGTTGGCGAGTTTGCCATGCTGGAGCCGAGAGGCCCCCAGACATTTAGACCGTTAAAATAAAATAAAAACTGGTTTGTCTACATCAGCCACCAGAAGTAGAGCCCTTCGCAAATCGCTCAAATGCTGACGTAACCGTTCTTCTATCTGGTTTTTCTGTTCGGGTGTGTGGGAATCACTGACTGAATGCTTTCTTTACAGCAGTACATTTTTTAGGACTGCTACGTGTTGTCGAGGTGGACTTCTTGGAAAAACTCCATCCAACGATGACTCTTTTCGATTTTTCAGGGAGGATCAGGACAACAACAAAAATAATAATGATAATGACGACGACAACGACGACTCCGAAGTGGCCACAACTTCCATGTACGGTATCGAGGAACTGGATCGTCACGCCAAAATTCAACGCATGTACCTTTCCCCAAACGACAGCACTTATTCCAGGTGAGACCTCCTCTGCCTTCTAAGAAAGCTTCTGAGATTTCGCTCTTCAGCAACATAATCTCGGGATTCTAATTTGCTTTCTCGTTTTTCAGATATGAACAGGAATTCGTTGAACTGGACCAGATCGGAAACGGTGAATTCGGTTCCGTTTTCAAATGCATCCACAGGCTGGACGGCTGTATTTACGCAATCAAAAAACTCAAGAAACCCATGCAAGGTAGCGCCGCCGAAAAGGCTTCCCTCACGGAAGTTTGGGCCCATGCAGTCCTGGGTGCTAACACTCACGTTGTTCGATACTATTCCGCGTGGGCGGAACTCAACCACATGATCATTCAGAACGAATTCTGTAATGGTGGCAGTCTACAGGATCTGATGCAAGAGGTAACGATCGAAAACCTTCCTCCAACTGTACATAGACGATTTCGAGTTTTCTTTCTCGGTCGCTCAAGCATAAAGTCATCTCTGCGTGGAAACTAATATTCCATCTTTCGGTACCAGCAACAGGAAAGTGGAAAACCCTTGAGTGAGCATCAGTTGCGTCGACTCGGGCTCCATGTCGCGAACGGCTTGAAGTTCATCCACAGTCAAAATCTCGTCCACATGGATATCAAACCCGGGAACATCTTCATATCGAAGTAAGTCTTTCATATTTCAACTGAGCACAACAGCTCGAGACAAATGGTCAAACTGATCTTCATGTTCAACTCCATTGCAGAAAGGACACAACACCCGAGGATGAGGACTCAATACCTCAGGAACATGAGGTCGACGAACACATCACTTACAAAATAGGAGATCTCGGTCTCGTGACATCATCGCTCCATCCTGAAGTTGAAGAAGGAGATTGCCGATACATGGCCCCAGAACTGTTGAGGGACGACTACTCCAATCTTCAGAAGGCCGACATTTTCAGCCTCGGTCTCATACTTTACGATCTCGGTCATGGTATAGCTTTTCCTAAAAACGGCGACTAATGGCAGTTGCTCCGAAATGGCCAACTTGAACCTTTTTCGAGTTTCAGTGAGGATTTCAACAACCTCGTCAAATCGATGTGTGATCCTGATCCTCTCACGAGACCCTCGGCCCAAGACCTCGTACGAGACCCACGTCTTGTGCCGTACACGAAAAAGTCGAAAGCTCAATTGCGCATGGAGCTAAACGCCGAAAAATTCAAGTGTCACATTCTGGAAGAGCAGCTCCGCCAGCTGCGACAGGAGTACTTCGGCAAGCGCTTGAATTTCAATCTCTTGAGAAACCCGCCGGACTTCTTAGCGAACCGCAGAAGCTACAGAGAGAGCAAAGAATACCCACCAGTGAGAAGAAGTTTATTCGTGGGACGAGGTTGCCCTCGGTCTAACAGTGCGCAGTAATCTATTTCTAGAGTCTGTGCTTCCAAGTCTTTCTCTTCGTAAATCTCCGCTGAAGACGGACAGTGCAGTAAAAGCACAAGAACGAGATAGCGAACAGGATGTTTAGAAGCGGTTCCGATTAAAAACGCTAGTTTTTGCGAAGGTGGTAAAGCTGTTTGGTTCCGTGGCACGAGGTTGATCAGAGACCGTTCGAACCGGCCCGATTCCATCTTTAGAGAAGACTGTTCAAAGGAACAGTCTGCAAATCGAGTGTTGGTAATCGGTGCTGGTCGTCGACGTTTTTTAAATTGGTTTTTGTAAAGATAACTTATGAGAAAGAGAAAGAGTTCATTCAACACCGCAGTTTTACCCAAATGAAAGAGTTATCCGGGGAGATACGGTGTGGAGAGAAAATTCTGAATAATGGTGTAGAAGATGACCGCGATGGACGTGATTTTGCGGAAATCAGATGGTAGTCAGAGAAGCCTGAAGGAGCAGGAGTTGGATCACACTGAAAAAACGAAGATCATGGTGGTCATGCAGTTGATGCCAAAGAGAGGTTGCAGTTCTTCGAACACTTGACGATCCTTTCCAGTGCAACGTGACATGAAGTGATTTCTGTTCAAAGAAAAATCGGAAGACTTGCGAAACTTGACGATTTTGATGAGCAGAGTGCAGCGGTATCAACTACTGATACCGAAGGTTTATCAAAGGACGAAACGACAGAAATGAGACGGAGGAGAGAGGAATGATTTTGCTGCTTGAAACGAAAATTATGTCAGTGTTTTGTCATGTGTGACAGGGAGAATGAATTTTTGATTCAATTTCTCGAGAGTTGAGATTTATCTAGCAGAGAGTAGAGCAGGAATAATCTGTCCGTGTTTGATGTGTGTTTTATGTATGCTGTTTATGGACTCCCCGTGTGATCCACCGTGGTTTGCAGAGTTCGTTCTGAGCTGTTGTGTAAAATAAAAACGCCATCTTGGTGAGTTGCCGTTATCGTGGTGTTCCTGTGCTCATTCGCCTGGCATGCACGTAACTTAATCCAGATGGGACGATCTACCCCAGGACGCGTTCCAGTAGAAGAAGTAGTAAAGTCAGTAGGTGAGACCTACCGAGTGTAAATACAAGAGATGTATCTCAAATCGTACTTCGTGAGTTTTCCTTCAGAGCAGGTTTAGTACCACATACCTAACAGAGAACGCTGCTGCTTTCAAAGGAGTCTCCAAGTTAATGGTCAATGGAGGACGACTTATAGCCGATAGTCAATGCTTGCGAGACAAGTCTGACAAGTTCCATAAAATGATTGTACATCTGATTCTGAACTCATCTATCAATGGTAGCGGAGACTTCTCTTAGATTGTCGCGAGGCGTCGCCAGCGGGAAGCTCTGGAGGTCAGGTACCTTATGCCCCGTGCTCCAGAATCCCGTATGCCAGAAAGAGAATCCGCCTCTCCGAATCCGCCTGTAGTTCCTCGTCCTGGTTGACGGAAACCCGATCACCAGGACGAGGAGCGACAAGTTCCTTGGTATCGTCCTCGACGAAAATCTCACGAAGAAACTCCACGCCACACAACTTAGGCAGAAGCTTGCAAGAGCCGAGGCACTCATACATCATTTAAGTTAGAACCTAGAAGCGAAAAGCTTACAGATAATCCATAATGCATATTTTCATAGCAATCTCCCTTACGGAATAGGGATCTGCAGCTCGGCTCCAAGGCAGTCACAAACAAAACTTTCAAACTGTCAGAAGGAGAAGGAGAAATGTCAGTAAGAAAACTGCTGAGCACATGTCCAGAAAACCACAGATCTTACAATTAGGTATAGAATTTTCGGTGAAAGTCAAACCTGGGATTTACATCTACAGTGACTATCAAAAGCTCAGCCTGAACGAAAAACTCGAACCCGAATCCAAGAAGGAACTCGAATTGAAGATTTTCCCAGTACCGAGATGCCGAACCGCCTTCAGAGAGAAAGGGGTCGAATGAAATGAAAAAAACGGGAATGAAATACCGACTGAGATGAAAGATGCCAGAAACCTTGAACGGTTCAAGGATGAATACATAGACCACCTACTAGCAAGCGGAGTTAAAGAGTGACAAGTGACAGCGATTTGAGCAAATGATTCCGGAACTGTCCTCCTCGACTTTCGAGAGTCCTATGCAATAGAAGTTTTTCTGCTCATCAGACTTAGAGAATTCGTATTATTTCTGTTCAAGAGTTGCGACTACAGCAGCAATTTTCGATTTGATTATATCCGGGTTGCCTGGAATGCCCTTGTGCTCCTTGGGCGGCCTCTTTACCCAAAACATTTCCTGAGAATCCTGTTTCCTGAGGCTGGTGTTCATAGAACGATGCATTCAAATGATGGAACTTGATCAAATCGTGTTCGAAGATCTGCTGTGTGAGTTCATGAGATGTTCAGCGAATATGAGTTGGCAACCTGGGCTTTGGTCTGCAGAGCAGACTGGCTGAACGTCACTTTGACCATATCTAGATTCCCTATCCCAGTGTTGTAGTTGAAGTTTCAAAAGCTCTGGGTGATTACATTGAGTAAGGTGTTGGTTGACAAAACCGAATGCGGTCCAGTTCGTCATACCGATTGAATTTAAGACAGTTTTTGAACAACCCTTGAGGATATTGTCTTCGATGACCGAACCCTGTGAATTGTTCATTTCTCTCAGTCCTATAAAGCTGAAATTCAATCCTTTGTGATCGCTACAGATTCACTTCTGTGTAGCGCGAAGAACGGTTTGAAGTTGAATTCGTTGTTCAAATGGCATCGTAACAACGTCTTCTTTCACTTAGTTGATTGGAGACGGAACCACGAGAAAGAGACGCCACAGATGAGTAAAATAAGAGCCCTCTGATCTGAAGAATGGATGAGAGAATCCACTCCAAGTGGAAAGTGCAGAAAGCGAACGATGATGTTGCATTGACAGCACGACTGGGATCGCTGTAATTGATGCGATCGACAGAGCTATTTTGAGTTTCAAGTAGCGTGGCGACGTTGAGATGAATGTGACACGCTATCGAAGAGAGACTGCTAACCCCACTGAGCGGCAATCAATCTTGAACCAGATCCTTCTCTCTTCCACACATTGGATCAAATCGTCCGGAGGAGATTACACCGGCTCGAAGCAACCCCGCGCTCTAAGCTGAGAACACACTGTATGGCTGCTTTCCTTGCAACGACACCATGACATTACAAGTCTTGCAGCCTAGCGAGATGGTTAGAAATATGAGAGCAGACCAGAGCCTCAAGCGTGCAATAAGTCATGAAGTTCTCAATGACACTTGAGACGGTTATATTCTGCGCGTTGGAGCAGTCACTGACCTCGACCACTCCTCATTGTCGCTCCTCAATGCAGTCAATTATTTACGCAAGACCGAGAGACAAAGTCGAAATCTGGGTAGCGCGTCCCATATTTTCCCTCGATCGCGCTTTGGATTCAATGAGAGAATCGAACTATGGTAGAATTTGCGTCGATGATTTGTCTCTATCGGAAATTTTCCAGAAGAATTCCTTCAACTCAAAATAAGCGAGGAAGCTTCGTGCAGTCTTTCTTTCAATTCTTCCGTTCGAAACGATTCTTAAATGAGCGAAAAGCTTCTCAACGGTTCCCCTTTCGCAATTTGACTGAATATTTGAGGACCTTGGAGAAAGTCTTGACACGCCGTTCTCCCAAAATGGCCAAATTAGGAGTTGGAGATTTGAGCGATCGAGTTGGCAGGGAACGTTGACAATTCCTGGTTTGTTCAATCGGGATATTCTCGGACTGGACGACTCTGATTCCTCTGGGATCTCTTGATTTGTCGTCCTCTATCTGGCCTTCATCGTTGAGGAGAATCGTCGGTTCGAATCAACTTTCCTCTTTTTTCTCCATATACGTTCCTCATTCGAGCGGAGGTTCTCCGGAACGTGTGCGGTGTATCTGATTGAAGACAAAGGAATAATCGATGCTTTTGAGCGTTTACATTCTACGTGGCTAGTTCTTTTCTTCGGAAACCAGAATTCGTTCCAATTCCCGATTGAAACTTTAGTCAGGGCGTCGAGAATGTTCCTCCTGATCAGGCCTGGGATTTTTTCACGGAATTTTTCCCTAAATGGCACCGCAGCGTCGAAGTATGTCCTCTCAAAGAGCACGAATGCAGTGAATTTCCCGGTGGAAACCGGAGGAACTCGAAAACTATTGCTGGAACCCTCCGGTCCCTCGGAGAAATTCTGGAATTCACATCATGTCCACGAGAAATGGAAAATTCACGGATTTGTCGCGCGAAAAAATTCTCAGCCTCATACTTGATACATCGGCAACCAGCGACATTTCCTCGTGTTCTGGAATTTATTCTTAGCTGTCGTCACTTTTCCTACCTATTTACAAACTCTCTCTCTCGAATGGTCCTCCCTGGCCCCAAGTTTTCTTTTCACTTATTGATTCAATTCATTTCCATTTCGCTTCTCCTCCGTCACAAAGCAAACAGGAGTTAGACATCTTACAATGAGAAGGTTGACAGAAACAGCACGCCTGGAAGTTTTGTCTTGCAGAGAGATGGAGGACATCGGCTGGAGCGCGTGTCGGGTTGTTTCCAATGTCTTGACAACTCCAGATCAGGTGGACCTCCAGTAGGCGACGGCGATTAGCTGCGCTGCCTTGGAGTTGACGGAAGGAGGTCAATGGAATCGATGGGAGGCAAGGGAAAATCTACCGGGGTTTATGACTTCGAAAAGTTTGAGGAGAATCGCTCAAGAGTCTTATCTTGGTACGGACATAACGGCAAGAATAACTTTGTCAAAGGTTACAAACTACTAACAGAACAAAACAAAAAGAAAATATACTTGGCCACTTCACGGCTTGGAGGGAATAGTCTACATTCGATATAACGTCTCAAACTGCGACCACAGAATCGAATCGATACAAATTCGAAACCTCTGACCGGTGGTTTTGATCTCTGTCGATGTGTCTCGTCGATGACATCAGAAGATTGCGTTCCTCATCATCATTTCAGCGTCGTCAACGGCCTCGCGCAGCTTCACGTCGTATTTGAGAACAGTCAAGTCTTTCACCGTGTACTTCATGAAATTGTTCGCGCACTCCTCTTCCATTTTCGCTGGACACGAATCCCTGTAGTGGTGGACCAGGGCTATATCCGAGCCAACAATAGCGCACTTTCTCGTGTCTGCTCGAAGCGGTATCAGAGTGTAATGGTTGAAGACTGCCAGAGACCCCTCGCTAGTAAAAAAGCTTTTTACTGCGAAGCCGGGTCTGGATAGATTTGCCGAACGTTCCGTTTGTTGCAAGATATCCATTGGGGTTCCGCGCTTTCGGAATAAATAGGCGTTTGTGAAAGCGAACGAAGCGTACCTGTCGATCGCTTCGGCCTCAGTTTCACGAATTCGATCCATAACTCCCGCCCAGGTAGTGACGTCTGGGTCTCGGGGGACGATGATTTCGTCGATGTCAAGGAGCACTACGTATTCATATTTGTTACGCATCTTGTAGTAACAGTCGTTGTAGGGAACGAGTTCGAGCCGTCGCTTCTCCCACGTTCTTGTATTGAGAAAATTCTCAAGGAATCCAAGTCCCTGAGGATATTCGCGCGGGGGCAAAGTGAGCTTTTGCAGCGAGACTTGACGGAACTTCTCGTAGAATTTCAGTGTCTTCCTCGTTTTGTGATGTACGTGGTAGTGGTAGAAGTGGATATGTTTCGCTCCCAACAGGAAAATCATCTCGATCCATTGTCTCAACACGGGACTGATGTCTTTGGGATAGAACAGTCCTTTGACACAAACGGCAAAACCTTCTCTCGTCGAACCTTCCGGCAAAGGTTTACGAAGTCGAATGTTGTTCGAAGGACAGGCGCACACGTCTGTTACGATCGAAACAGAGGAAGGAAGTTCCTTCGTAGCGTCTCCCAAGTAGCATGACAAAATATGTGGCGTTGGGATGTCTCTATCGCTTCCATTATCCCAGGAGTCCGACCATACTCTGTCAATTGAGGCGCGTGCGGATCTCTGAGCGCCCGATGGATAGTTGACTATGCAGTAGAATTTGATTCGAGTCCCGCTTTTTCGCAGCAACGCTGGAAACGAGATGTTTTTCCGTTTATTGAACCTTGAGCACCGATAACTTTTGTTTTTCTCTACGCCTGAAAGTCCATCTCTGTACAGAAGAACAAAGACCTACCGATCGCTCGAACAGTGTATTGGCGAATCCCGAGATCGTCTTTTATGCGATCGTCGAGATGTGCCGAATAGATTTCGATGTCCACTCCGGGTATTATGGACCATTCGGCCGTGAACGCTGGGATTGAGCAGCTGAGTTCTTTGACGGGCTCTGCGCACTCTATCGTCGGTTCCCTCGGGAAGGTGTGCCGAGAATATTCAGCTCTTCTATTTAAAACTCCGACAGTGCAAAAGGCGGTGACGCACACCATGAAAAGCAGCTGCAGAAACCGCCTGAAACGTGGCGCACAACAGTTGAGGTTTTTTTTTGCTCAGGGCTGCAACCGAGGAAAAGCTCTCGTCACAAAGCGATCCACCGAGACTTGATTCCTCATGAAGACCGAGTTCCGAAATATTCCGACAGGAAAGGATACCGTGAAACGCTGGATCGGTGCTGGAATTCATTCGAGGCGACACTTTTGTCCGAAATGTTATTCTCTTACTAAGAATCAAGCGTGGACGAATTGAGAGTCATTATTCAGGGTACATTTCATCGGAAAATTTGAGTTCCTCATCCAGGTGGCAATGGAACATGACGCGGCTTGGTTGTCATGAAAACGAAAAACTCATCATCTTTCGGGAGAAGCATTAGTGTCTATCATCGTGAATCAGTCAAGTATGATCCGGGCTCACAGGAAATGCAAAGATGGATGATAGCTCAAAAAAAAACATTCAAATTTGGCGCCATTGCTTGCCCTCTCTCAAAGCTGCTCTTGAAAAACAAATCCAAAACAAAGTTGCGCTCGATTCAAGTTCACGAAACCGTCGTTTTCACCGGCGCCGCGCGGTTGAACTATATAGGATCAGGCATGAACTTGTGAGCTCAGGAACGTTTCATGCAGTCTGGTGGGAATATTCCACCCTTACATGAAATCCGGACGCCCACGCGACGCTGTGTAACATTCTCATCCGTGAAGGATCTACGGTTACTCGGCTATGACACTGTAACTAAACTCTAAACCAGTGGAACGAGAAGTTCCATCGACAACTAATAGAAGAATCACGGATAGAACTCTCCGATTGTTTCCCGAATCGTGCGCCAAGTGACACTTCCATTCACGTCCGTATTCCAAGATTCCAAAAATGGAAAAACCCTCAGTGATGTCGTGCACTCGTTGCGGCTACCCGGGACACTTCACTTACCAGTGTCGGAACTTTCTTAAGGTAAGAGGGAACATTTCCAATGGATTACATGGTTGACACTCGTATCATCGGCACGACATCGAGGATTTATGCAACCGTGATTTTGGTTCCGAACGACCAGCCATCTTGGGAGAGGGATTCTTCAACAAGCGGCGTGGGAAACTTTGACCGGAGATGCGATCGATCGGGAATTCTCATTCCGGGGTTTTCACTCGATTTCGCGCACTCGAAGCGCTTCACCATCAAGGGGCTTATCTAATCTGTCTGACATCGCTCAACTCTCGAGTTTCCCGCGCTGGGATCGGGCGCTGTCACTTCAAGAAACTTCCCACAGCTTAGCGCTGGCGCGCCGGTGTTCCACTGGTGGGAGATTTGGAAAAAGTCTCAGGTGTGAATGCGAGAACAACCCATTCCATCTGAGGGTATTGGTTTTCTTTTCTGTTTTCCTACACGGGCAACCTGGTAGTTGACCTGAAACGTGGGCGGTCTTCGCGTGAGCTCCTCAATTCAACCTCTAACTATTCTTTCGCGTTGAGCGCTCACAAAAACGACGCATCAACAATGGACGGAGACAGCTGAAAAGCCGCAAAACACTTGACTGACAATTGATGACCCTTGGATCTCGTTGTGTGTGTTGAGTTTTGACGACTTCTTGATTACAGGTCAACCCAGTCGACCCGACAAGCGCTGTTTGCGTGGACGTGTCGAGCACGAGCTCTGAATCCTCGGACGAGTCCTCGAGCGAGAAACGAAACGATCAAATCACCAAGGTCGACCCAACGTCCAGCTCTCGCAAGGTCTACATGAAAATATCGTCGAAAAGCAAAAAATCAAAAAAAGATAAAAAGTCGAAAAAATCCAAGAGGCACAGGCATGAGCGTGAAAGGTCTAGCAGTAGTGAGAGATCGAAGCACAAGAAGCAAAAAAAGAAAAAGAAAAAACATAAATCGTCGAAAGATTGAATGGAAAGCATGTACAGAAGAGCACTTCATAGTTTTTTTCTGCTCGTAATTTTGTGAAATGGCAAGGAGTCTCGCAAGATCTCCTGGAATAATAAACAGACATGGATTGAACCACATCCGAGTCCTATCCCTTGCATGTGATCCAGAACAAAATGTAGATATCGATTTTTCTGCCCAGGAAATTGGGGTGAAATGCTATATGTAAATCATGTCGAACGGAAACACGAAGTTTTTTTTGACGATATCCCACCTCAGATTCTGAAATGCTAATTGATTGAGTCTTATTTCATAGAGAAGTCTCCAAAACTACGGTGTACTCTGACGCATATCTGATTGGACAAGGATGCATGATGAGCAGCAAGAACGACAACATAATTTGAGGAGATGTGAGCACATTTTATTCCCCACGTTATTGGTTCAATTCAAAGTGTTGAGAAATAGAACGAAAAGTGATCCGAGAAAGCACGGCCTAACTATTCCATTTTGCTGAAGAATTCTTCCAAGTCTTCTTCTGCTCTCGGTTACGAAGACGAGGATTCGGTTCAAGACGGCACTTTGGTCAAAAATCTTTCTTCTGTTTTCCTTCTGTTATTAGCGAATGCGTTTCGTGTTTCTACACGCGGCGTACCTTGAAGGTTCCTCAAGCATCATCTCAACCTTTATCGTTGTTATCATCATCATGGCCACCAACACTATCATCATTATCGTGACAATGATTCAATCGTGATTTACGTCATTCTTTATATATGCTCTGCCTGTTGATGTCATAATCATATTTCCGAGTCAATCTCGTTTTACATCATGTGTGGTTCTGTTGTTATCATTTCATATCGCAGCACTGAAAGCTGGGCGAAAGCCGTTCCTGGATTTCGCGACGAACGGTTTCTGTCCATCGGTACGGCTTCATGCGCCCGAGCTGTTTCTCAACGAAGAGTTCTATCACATGATCAAATGTTCGTTCATTATGTACAATGGTATACATAGCTGGGCCTTGCGGCGGACCAGGCTCAGTGCTCAAGAAAGTCTGCTGTCTCCGTTTTCTCTTTCTCCATAAGTACGATGTGTCTGGCGTTCACTAGTTCGACGTGTTTCGTCTACTGTTACTAGTTATCTCCGCCTGTCATCCATCGATTTGAATGATCATCATCAATATGAATAGCGGCAGGAATCTTTCCTTAATGGGTATTATCATTATCATCAGCATCAACAGCCTCGAATTTTGTCATGATCACCATCATTTTCGCACAGTACCGTTTGATCTTATTTGCGATTCCCAAACAAAGCAAATAACATACACGAACTACTACATTGAACGCGATTCGCCAGACAGAAGACGGCTTCCGCTGTGCACGCCGTCGGAGCTGTGCCCGAAACGAGCTTACGGAAATCACCAAGTTTTCACCGATATTCGAGAGATTGTTGCAGTTAGACATTGTTATATTACTTCTGATGATTTGTGGCGAATGGCATCGTGCGAGCACGACGAGTATACAATGCGTGGCCACGACGGCATGCGGCAGCGTTCCCGACAGCTTTCGGTTTCTTGCTCGGTTGGTTGTTTTCTTCGTTTATGCAATAAATAATCTTGGAAAGGATCCCAGCCAAATTCTGAATTCGGCTCCGCGAAGACAGAAATAGAGCGTTTATGTACAGTCGTCCTCAATTCCTCTTCAGAAGAAAGAACAGTAAAGTGTGGCATATCTATATACAAAACTGGTTCGCGGAATCAGCGATCGATTGAATCGAATACGGCTTTTACGAGAACCAGGAATGTGAAGAGAGGGGTCATTTGAAAGAGGAAACCGGTGAAAAGAACTAATCGAGGCACACTCAAGTGGAAGATCGCAGCTGGAGAGAACATGGGAAGACGAAGGAACTACATATAAGTATATAAGGTGTATGTGATTGAAGAGAAGACATCGAGAACCCAGGAGAAAAAGGTTGAAGGGTCGGCGGGGAAACGAAGACCACTACTGGACCACCGGAAGCATGTTCTATAACCGTAGATATTGTCAATACACCAATTGATTACGTGTAGTTGAATACCGCTCGGTATTGCAATCAGCGATGCGCGCATTCGTGAAGGGACGAAGTTACGTGCAGCTTCGCTCATGACAAGTTTTCGATTCAACGTTTCCAGTTCACAGATATCGCAATTGTGCGAATAAACTTGATTACTGGTCGAGTTCAGTGAATCGATGGATTTCGCTGTTCTCAACATCTCTTCCGCCTATTTAACTCCATCATGATGGTCACTGGAAACCTCTTGTTTGCTTTGTGGGTAACGGCCGACGGTGTTTCGAAAAACTACCATGACGGGCCGTCGGACGAGTTGCGTCCGAGTTCAGTGCGGTTCTGAAGGTGTGTGTTCTTGTTCACGACTCTTGATTCTCTGTCTGCTAACATCGGTGCTGTAAGTGCCTTTATATCTGCTCCTAAAAGGTGCGGGTTTTGAGCCCGCAGCCGACTGGCCACGAAAACTATCAGCCGGCTGCAAGAGCTCTCGGCAATCGCAGACTTAACCGAAGATCAAAATGTATGCACCTCGGTATTCGGGTCTCTTCCTTTGACTCTGTTGCTGCTGCTGCTGCCGTTGCTGTTGTTGTTGTTGTTGTTCTTGTCGAATCCCCCCAATCAACGACGTTCTTGTTTCAACCTCAATCTTCTTTGATTGGTTCAAGCAAGTGATTTCAACGAATCGAGTGCTTCGGCATCGTCTTGTTGTTTATCGTTCGGAGATTGGAATCGATGGACCAATTTGAAACAGTCCGACGCCGACTGAGCGAAGCTCAACAAACAAAGGGACCGAGTCGTCCTTCAGCCCAGCAGACAGCAAGACAGACCCTCGCGAACGGAATTACTGCCTACTTTCTTCGGAGTCCCTGGAGCCCTCAAAGTCGTTCAGAGATGCTGCAGGAGTGATGGAGATGTTCAATGGACTGCACGAAATGGCCGATTGGCTCTCCATTGAGGCTCTGGGCGGCTCCGAAGGCGTCGAGGGTGTCACTGTGAACAGGGGCACTTGGAGTTGTTCCGTGGTCCCTTGCGAATGACTCCGCAACCTGGTCGGCTGCGGCACCTCGAGGCATTCTGTGATCGATGCAGACTTGGGGATCTGCGTTTGGGTCTTTGCCGAAGACTTCGTAATCAGTGGGGGTGAACCCGATCCAGGCGTTGAGGACAAAACCAAAGGTGACGCCAGACCCTTGCCGTCTCCCGTGTGGGGATGCGGTTTGTGAGCTCGGTCCGGCGAGAGAGCCCGCCGCAAAAGGGGAGACGAAGGTTCTGCACTTTTGGGTCTCATGAGCCCTTGCCGTCGGGGATTCACTGCGTGCACCGGGGGAGGGGGAGTGTGATTTGACGAGGGATGCGACGCCACCGCCGTCGCCACCGCGTGAACCGGGGGTCCGTGTGGCGGGGTCGCGTGGGGATACGCCAGAGGAGATGGACTCCTTGTCGGACTGACGTTTCCAGGGGGCAGTGGGGAGGGGGTACGAGCCAGAGGGGACAGGGGGATGTGGCCAACGGATTTGCGTCTGGGGGAGCGGAAAGTCTGGGCCAGCTTGTGTTTTAGACCGCACAGCGTCGAGGGTCGTTGCGTGAAGTGCGGTGAGGAAGAGTTGGACGCTGTGACAGCATTCGCTGCGGGTGAGTTCGGGGCACTGGAGCCCGGGGACGACGAGGGTGAGGAGTTGCCCGTGGTCGAGTGCGAGGAATCAGAGGGGGTTTGTGTCTGGTTTTGCTCTTGAAGGCTTTGAAATGATCTTGATAGAGTTAGGTCGCGGTTTCGAGAGTTGATTCTGCGGATCAAGGAAGTGCGCCGCTTTCGATCGTCACTCCGTTGTAAACCTGAAGCACCGATAAAGGGAAGGTCAGTCATCGCGAATATCGGCTCGAATGCGCGATGTCGGGGCGCGATTCATCAAATATCACAACGATAGAATTTCGATTTTCAATTTATCCGAGAACTCGAGTCGAAGGTGTTCCGAACCCGGGTGTTCGCGAATCTTCAAAACGTCACCGGAATCCTTGTATTCCGCTTACCTTGTATTCCATGTCCGGTCTTGGATGACGATGGCGTGGAAACGAGATTTTGCTTCGAATGGCGCGGAGGTCGTCGAGCCAGGCGACTCATGATCGGATTCCTGCGTCTCCCTCCGCTCTTGATCGACGTGGATTCGAGCGGGGTGGTTCTTATTGTTATCCGACTGCCGCCAGCCACTATCAGTGTAACGACTTGTGGATGCAATAGTCCCTGGACGGGTTCTCCATTGATGTGCGTTATCAGATCGCCCGGCCTTAATCCTGCGTCGAAAGCAGGACTGTTGTTCTCGACGGCCTGAAAAGGGGTGGGAAAAACGTAAGCAACGAGAGTGAAGCAGTCGACGAGGAAGGAAGCGAGCTGGCTGGCTCGAGAGAATTTATTTCCGGAGCATCTTATCCTTCAACGCAGGAGTTCAACGTTCCAGGGGCGACAATCCTGTTAGAAGCACTCACTCCACACAGCCGAAAATAGAGCTTGAATCGCTCCATCGCAGCTTCAACGTCTCTCTCTTCGAAGTCCTCCTCGACATCACTCAATTCAGAATTCCGTTTGAAGACTCACAAACCCGACCTTATTCTAATCTTGAGAAGGATCATTTGGTGCTTCGTATTTCAAAATTGTTGCCCCGTATCTTTCGAAGATCCAACCCACGCCTTAGATCTAGCACTTGACGGCTCGCCGCGATCGTTCAGTGTTCCTAATCGGTTCTCAGCCTGTTTGCATGCTCACTTTCTTCAAAAGAAATTCTGAAACGACCCTCTGTATCGAGCGAAGGTCACAACCTCGGCCTACACGCTTCTCAACGCACGAGACGGGTGTCTCTGACTTCTCTAGCGCAAGCTTGTCAAGCGATCAATTTGATGGTCTGCTTCCCGAACGCAGCGGCAACTATGAAGTAATTCAAGTGCTCGAGAGAACCCACAGTCAACAGACAAGCGTCGTTCGACTCGACTCGAAACCTTGAACCGGCTCAGGTTCCTCTCCGACTGTCGGGAAGTCGAATCGTGGCGTCGCAAAGTAGAGAGAGCATAGTTCGCATTTCTGAGCAACGCGATAGTTTGGATCGGATCAAATCTAGTGACGGGGGCGAATATTCAAACAGGCGAGAACGGGTTTGAACTTCGAAAATTTGAATTTCGCGAGACGCGATTGAATCTGGCGTTTCTTTGATCTACTCCCGGCTCCTGTCTGGCGACAAAATTCCTCAGGATGGAAATGAGCTCGAGGACTTTTTTCAGGATTCTAGAGGAAGCGTAGCTGGAAAAGAGAGATTTCGACTCACCGAGACGAGATGTTGCACATTGTAGACGTCTGTGTCTCCATAGTATACGCGTATTGCGCGTAGGGTGAACCCAAAGCCACGGGGACTTCTTCGAATGATTATCGGTGGTTTAAGCTGAGCCGCAATGGGAGACAGGTCGGGTGGTGCTCTTGAAGGCGAGGCGTCTCTCGAGCTGGCGCTGCTCCCTCCAGGGGACGAAAGCAACGCAAGAGGGATCGAAAGTGAGAGACCTGAAGCCGACACCGACGAAGACCGGACCCTCAAAGGACTCGGAGGGGCTGCAGCGGCGGCAGCTGCAGCGGCGACGGGAGTGGCGGCAGAGGTGGTGGACGACGAAGCGTTCTCACGTTGTCCTTGAGGAGATTTCGAGTCGTTCAGCGAGAGACTGCTCAGTTCGTCGTCCATTATGTTCAGTCGTGGAAGTCGTCGACGAGGCATCTGGAAGAAAGAATTGATGCATCTCTGTGATTACAGTCAATTTTCAAATTCATGGCATATTTGTGGAAATTTCGGAAATCATCATCATTTCCCGGAAGCTTCGCGTCAACCCTTGCGCTACCCTTTCTCATTTTCAAGACGCACTCGCGCTCACTGCGTAGTGTTTTGTTCGGTGAGAACATTCGCGTGCTCTCGTAAGCTCAAGGGAAAATCATTATGTTCTGTGTACTGAGGGTCCTGAGCGGTTTTGCGCAAACTGCTTGTGAGCCTGCCCGCTGGTCAGTACCCTCTGTCTGCATGTCTGCGGAACCGAGCAGCTTAGTGAGTCGTGTATACTTTGGCCCTCGAAGCGAAGTTGCCTTACACAACCGATGGTCGAACGGCTTTGGCCACCGACCGACAACAACAACGACGACGACTGGCCTAAAACTTCACTTGCCTCGCCTAGGGCGACAATCACCGAAACAAGAGTTCACTCAAACTTCTGGATACGCTGAGGTCCAGACCTTTAGAAAGATTCATTCATCCAGAAACAACCATTCATTCATTCATCCGGATACATCGGAACTTCGTGAGGAATGAGGCTCTGAAGACGATCGTGATGACATACGCGATCTCCGGCAATCGGTCTGACAAGCTCCGAACGTCCCTTCGCATGTCAGAAAGTTCGCCAGAGGGAAGAGTTCGAGTCAATAGCAGACTACAGAAACAGTCGGGTCTTAAAATGAATGGGAGCGTTCAGAATTGCAGCGGCTTGATCAATTCGTAACCGTCTCGTACTTTGCTCGTCTTCTACGCCGCTGATCACGAATTCAATTCGAACGACGATTCGGAGCTGAGCCGCTCTACGTAGAAGACAATTTCGCAGCAAGTGAGTCACTCGCTCGCTCACACACAAACAACATTTGAAAATCAGAAACGAAAGAAAAGTAAGAAAACGCCCGACAACACTGCGGGGGCGTGAATTCGGTGGTAAAGCCATCCAAAAACCCACAAACCACCATAACGCCGCGCCGGTGCGAGCTGTCTCCTCAGAGGAGGAAAAGCTCAAACAGTGTCTTAATCTGAAACTAAAACGCCGCGATAAAGGTCATTATTATCATCGCCATATTCGGAGTCATTCGCATCCGTCAAATTCATCCATCGCCGTGTGACACAGTCTGAGCAGCAACGACGACGACAGACAATTCATTCCTACGCAAGGGAAAGCAGAAGAAACGACTCGAACGACCGAGCAAACAACAAATCTACGGGATCGGGGCCAAAGTGCTCGGCCCCCAGGCCGACCGAGCGTCTGCTTGATTCGATTCAGTCTGATCGACTCCAATCCGCGTGAATCGATCGACGTGAGATGGAAACGACGTGCGACGCGACGATAACAGATGCGGGGCCGCGAGTTTTTCGGTTACGTTCGGGCAGGGGCAGACGAAGACGATGAAGCTAAATGTCCGCGAGTTACGAACGGAAACTCGGAAACCGCACGCTTCGTTGCGGCGCTCTTCCCTCTGGCGAAGTTTGAGTCAGAGAGAAATCCTCAGAGGAAATATCTCGGACGTTTTTACATGGACGGAATCCTGACCAGAACGGGAATCGAATTCTACCGACGCAGTCGAATGCGACGATGAAGTCGACTCCGAAACATCGACTGAGAGTTTGAGAAAAACCCGAATTAGACTTTTCAAGGTCTCGAACACACACCTGAGGCGATACATCCTCCGATTCGGTGGATTCCGGGGTTGAAGTTTGGATCAGTTCGCTTTTGGGTCGAATTGGAGTTTTCAAAGCGGCTCCCGAAGGTGAACCAGATGGTGTTGAAGGCGAGCCAGGTTGCTGCAATCGGAAAACAAAGCTTAGAGAAATCCTCCCAAAGATTTGAGCTAAAGAAAATCATCCTTCAACGGGCGCTACGACGAATCATAGAAAGTGAGGCGTTCCCGGTCCGCGGGTAGACGACTTCGCCTTTGGGTGAGCTCGGGTGATTCTCGAAACGACTTTCAAAACTGGAATCCATTGAGTGCTAGCGATGCTGCCGCAGCATGACAATCCCCGTACAGTCAGGCTCCTGTGACATCGCCTTAGGCTGTAGCTTCGCAGTAGCTGACGACATGTCTTCCTTAATCACTGTCTGTCGCAGCAAGCGACTCGCCGGCTCATTATCCCATTGTAATTATCTATCAGAGCCGTACCTATCGAAGACGGAAGCAACGGAATAAAACAAATAGTCGTCATAACATGAGCATTGCTCGCAGCTCCAAATGTAGTTTACGAATATATTATTATTAGAAACATTGAACGGATCGCCACGCGTGAGCTAATAAAATCTCGCTTCCACTCATGACACGCTGGTCATAACAAAGTCTGACAGGAGCAATTAACTAATGCTGTCGCTCATGAGTTGTTCCGAAAAGCTTCTTCGTTCGACCGGCAGGGAATCAAACGGAAACCTAAGGAAGCAAAAAAGTCAAACTCACCTTCAACAGGGCTTGTTCCTGCTCGAGTTCCCGTTCGATGCGCGAATACACCTTGCGGTACCGCGGCGAACAACACGAGAACGACGAAAATGCGTTTGAGCCCCACTGATCACCAGAATCGCCACCGTCGGTGTCCTCCGAATCCTGGTGGTTGTACCGATCTACGCGTGTGTCGAAGTACGACGTGTCCTCTTCGTTTTCCAGATGCGGAATGAATTCAGCTTTGCGCCGAAGCAGGGAATCCCAATCCATGTTCTTGAAGAACGGATGCTCTTTGAGTTCGGCGGCTCCGGCCACCGTTCCCAGCCGTTCGAGAGGATTTTGCATGAGGAGTGCGCCTGTCAAGTCTTTGACGTCGTCGGGCAATGGCCAATCATCGTCGGTGGGCCATTCGAGTTCGTCGTTGACGACGTGCGCGAAAAGTTCTTCGGGCGTGTCGCCGAAAAACGGCACACAACCGACCACAAATTCGTAAAGAATTATACCCATAGACCACCAGTCTACGGGTTTACCGTAACCCTGACGTAGAATCACTTCCGGTGCGATGTATTCGGGTGTTCCGAACACTTGCTTGTCATTGAATTGCTTTGTCTCTTTATCGATTGAGCCCTCGTAGAGATTTGTGGCCAAGTTCATGAGGCCCATTTTCGATAGGCCGAAATCTGTGAGTTTGATGTGGCCGAGATGGGTGATAAGAAGGTTGTCGGGTTTTAGATCACGGTGCACGATTCCGTAAGAGTGCAGATATTCGACGGCTAGAATAGTTTCAGCGAAGTAGAACTGCGCGATGTCAAGTGGTAAAGGGCCCATGTTTTTGAGTAGCGTGGCGCAGTCGCCACCTTCAACGTACTCCATCACGAGACAGAGGTGCTTTTTGGTTTCGAACGAACAAAACATCGAAACGACGAACGGATTATCGGTGAAAGACATGATGTCTCTCTCGGCGAACACCTGCTCTACCTGGTTTCGTAGCAGCAGGTTGTGCTTGTTGATTCGTTTCATGGCGAAACGTGAACGCGTGGCCCGATGCCGGACCAAATACACGGCGCCGTAGGCTCCGTTCGAGACGAGTTTGATGGTTTCGAAGTCGTCTTCGCACGGCGGGGTTTTCACATCTTTTGGCGGCGAAGGAGGCAGCGGGTCCTCGTCGATGATCAAAGGTTCCGTGAGATCACTCAGAGGGTCCTTGTTGAGACCGAGTTTTGTGATGATGTACTGTGGAATATGGTTTCGGATTCCTTGCAAATCTTTGGCTTGACCTTCAGCCGCCTCGAGCAGTTGGTAGAATTCCTGAGGATCGAATTCTAGGCATTCGAGTAGTCGCGCCGGCCGAGAGACGGCAAGCAGCAGCCTGCGCACTAAAGGTCGAAGGTAGGCTGCAGCACTTGGACTCTTCTCCTGGCAATCCTGCACGAGCTTCTCGAGGGATTCGCTCATTTCGTAGAAGTACTCGGACGTGATGAGCTTGTCCCGACTCTTGTCGAGGCAGTCCTTCGCTAATTCGATGATTTGGTGGTGGGCAAATCGGGCGACGGCATCGTTGACGTACTCGGGATTGAGTTCAAGGTTCTCGCAGATGAGCTGCGCCAACTGCTCCTCCATCGCCACGGTGGCTTTCGGATAGCGTTCCTTGTAGACGCTGTTGGTCATGATGACTTCGTTTTCGTGGGTGTGGGGAGATCTGAGAGGACTGAGAGACCGCGACCGAGGTCGAAGCGCTCCAGGAGAATCGTGCTCGATGAGATGTAGCTTTTCCTGCGACGAGCATTGAGAGGACACGTTGGAACTGCCTGGTGTGTTGGTACCATAGCCCGAAGAAGGAAGAGAGGCCACAGACCATCGGCGAACATCGCTAGCCCGATTCGAATTGGAGCGTAGTTGTTGAGCAAACGAAAAAGAACAGGGACTCATGTTTCTCGGGGAGTCTAAAGGTGAGGTTCCCAGTGGGAGGGGAGAATGGCATCGCGGTAAGGTGGGCGATGTCTGACAGAGGATCAAGGATTTCCGGGCTCCTGATACGCGACTGCCGCGTCTGCTTGTCACATTCAACTCCTTCTGTAAGTAGAGCAAACGACATTAGAACAGGCTGAGCGTGAACAGCCAGAAGAACTAACTCACTTAATCTGTTACACTATCGTCGTTCGACTCGACAAAATTCACGAACCCATTCTCGACGAACGAGCGAAGAAGAAAAAAACTCACACGCAAGCCGCAGATGGGCAGATCGAAAGACAGTTTGCGGACGCCCGCTACTTCGTCCCCGCCCTTACTTTCGACCGACGCCTGCCGCGCCATGGAAAACCGAACGCTGCTTGTCTTGTGTGTCTCACTGACTGACTGACCGAAAGATTGACTGACTGCTCGATGAATAACTGACCGACTGGTCGCTTGAACCAGAAGCAGTCTAATCGGGGAAAGCTGCAGAGATTCGTGGTCGAGAGTTTGATAGAGAATCAGATCCGATACGCTTCCTCAAAATCTACCACAACTTCCAGATTTCCCCTGATTGTGCATGTTGGGATTGTTTAGAATCGGACAGTCACGGCGCGCTAGAAATCGAGGGTTCGGTTCGTGATTACCCGATGGAAGGAAGCGATGTAATCGAGAGAGGAACCTGCCTGTCTAGCGCTCTTTTGTCCGACCATTTTCGGTCTCGAGCTCTGCGAGGTCGACCGAGATTTCGTTCAGGGTCGATTGTTGAGTGACGTTCCCGATGAAGCGGTCGAGAGAGGAGAACGGACAGGTCTTTAGCCGATCAAGTGCGGTATCTGCTCGAAAAATGGAGATCCGGGAGCTCCGGTCGAAAACTCGATGAGAACTTTGCAATCAACTGAAGCCCACTCCAGTTCAGCTTGAGTCCCGTGGAATGAATGGAACTTCCAACCGAATTCCTGACGACTGAAGACTGAATTGAGCCGGACAGCCGAGAGTATGAGTCCGGGATATTTCCCACTTCCATTTTGAGTGGTGTCTGTTTCACGGCTCAGTTAAACTCTAGCTGAGATTAGGCATGTATCATGCATTTGCAAACGGCTCTCTTGAACTTCGCTTCTGGCGTACTGTAAACACTGCGCTGACAACGAACGAGTCAGCGTCTAAATTTAGACGAAAGCATCGCCGCCGCCACATACAACGTCGACGACGACAACAATAACAAGAATAAACCTTATGGAACCGGTTTCATTCCTCTTGTTCGCTTGTGGGGAGCGTCCCCAGCGAAAATTCGTCGGGATCAAAAGTTTTCAGAGCTCTCGTGGCCGCTCAACGTCGACTCACGATTGATGAATCATCTCGGAATTCGAAATTTAACGAGAGTTCCATTCCTTTCCGTCGCTCGCCGATGCAGAAACAGAGAAATCAACATCGGTGTGACACAAATGCTCTAAGCGAAGCATTTTCGTTGACAATCGAATCGTGGGCGATGATGTTTAGATTGCGGTACCAGCAAACGCCTTGGAAGACCTTGCAGATACGGCGGCGGTCGCCTTCATCAAAACGTTAATCTATCCATCAATCGTCTATCCATTCTTCTGCAAGGCATCGTCCATCTGTTTGTCCGAACCCATCCGTGTGTCCGTTCTTTCTTCCAGGAGTTCATCCATTTACAAGAGACGTCCCCGAAGTATTGTTTCAGTGTTTGGCTTTTCTTTCCTAAACACTGACCTCAAGCGAGAATCTTTCGACGTTCGCGCCTCAGCGAACGATCGGCTCTGGCCGAGGTCCTCCCAGATTCAGATGAGAACTCATGGATTTCAGCTTTTTCGGATTGATTCCAGTATCTCTCGCGGTCGGCCCCCAACCCAGCCATATGTTGCCGCTCACTTGATCATATCATTAAGCGTTGATCTGATTGTGAGACCATTTCAAGCTACAACACATCTTGAAACTGGTAGTGAACGCTTCTAAGGGATCGGCAGCCGCCTCGCAGCTGCTATCGTTTTCTGTAGTCGATCATCTGGTCGATGTTGTGTTCGTACGGCCGCGAGGCTCCGTACAGCCGTTTCTATCGGTCAACACAGGGACGAACGGACCGGCTTCTACCGGAGAAAAACTTGCTGCAGCCACGGCGGCACATCTTCTGTTGAAAGCTTTCGCGGCCTTTTTCTTACCCATGCGAAAGATAACCAGTCTTCACGATACACTAAGGCCACCTTCAATGTTGTTAGGCTGAACGACGCTCTTTTCCGTCAAGAGAGATACATGGATGAACCACTTCGATTCAAAAGAAGTCTGCGGTGCGAATCGAGAATAACAGTCTTGGATCCAATTCTGGAGACGATCGAGCTCCACTGAGAAATCCCAAAAAGTGGATTTTTCCGATCATCCGAAAAGTTCGAGAAGATGAAAAGTTTTCCAGGATCGAATTCGAGGAATAGATTTTCGAATGGGAGGAGATTAGCTCCACTATTTGCAGAATTTAGGAAGAACTTGCAGCCGTTTGGAATCGAGATCTCTCAGTGCTCCGGTCTCAAAGCGAACCCTTGGAAACAGAATTCGTGGAGCTCGACACGCCAGGATATGCGCTCGCTTCTCCATTTCGCTCAAACTCAGGACCCCCTAAGGATTTTCTCAGGAACGTGGGAGGATGGCGGACAGACCGGCTTGCTAATCACTTGGTCCGCATTCGTTCCACAAATCTCTCCCGGACTATTCTGAGATTTGAAACTTAATCCGAGGCGCCGCGAACCCATTCTCGAAATGATTCCGCGCAGAGACTGCTTGCCAGAGGCAGGAATCATTTTTCGACCGCATGAGCGAGTTAGAAATTCTGTCAGAGAACAACCTGCCAGACGATCAGACAAAGCGCAAGTGGTGCGTTTCGACGAGACGTTTGATAGATTCAGAAACTGTAACTACAAGTTCTCTTCAAGCTTAACCTAACTCGATACATTCTGTTCAAACTTTCTGTAGAACTCCCCAGAATTTGAGAACTGCTTCAGTTCAAGAGGTTGGAAGTGCAAGCTCATGTCATGTCAGGGTAAAATGTTCCAATACGAATTTGTGGTTGAACATGATCAACGTAACAATGGGACAAAGGGAACCGTTCCGAGGCGGAAGTTCCCTCAAAAATTCAAAATGTCCTCTTTCAGCACTGTGGGAGTTTTGAAAACAAAGGGTTGTGACTCGGCACACCGAGGTATCGGCAACAGCTAGCAGAGACATAACTTGACTTCAAGCTTCTGAAGGCTTTCGAACTGAAGGCCGTTTCCTCCCGGAACTTTTCGAGTCCCAGAAAGACGAAGGGCCCGTGCAAATTTCTTCGAAAAATATCTGTCATTCTTTCAGCCGATCTCTATTCCCCGCGAGTCTCTCTCCTCTCTCGGTCGAATACCACCCCAGATCTCTGGATGAGAGGCACTTCTCTACCCTAGCCATACACATCTAGATAAATACCTTGAGTTGTACCACGTTGGACAGATTGAGACTGAGCGTGAGGCTTCTCTTCCTAATTCCAGACTCGGAGGCACTTCGCGCAATCGGTGAAGCCGCAGACTCGGTCGGCCTCTGGAGCCTGTCGCCAGAGCCAGAACTCGAACCCGCAGCCCCCCCGTGAACGTTGGACGGTCGATCGGTGGTGTCACTCATTGTTGTGCCGTAGTGGCTAGGATCGTTGTTGCTGTTGTAGTTGCGGTTGAGATTTCCACCGACGGTTAGTTAGTCGTTTTGTTGTTGAACAGGGACTTCTCCCATTATTTGCAGCAGCAGCAGTAGTAGCCATCGTTGCTTTTAGGCGAGGCCACGTAATGTTTCCCGCAGGAGCAGCTAAGATGTAATATGTAGCAAGTGAAGCGGTGACGGAACCAGCGGCAGCATTGTTCTCGAGCAGCGGCCGTACGTTGTCCACCACCACTACAAGTCGACAAGACGACGACACAGAGCTGCGACTCCTCCACCACCACCAGCAGTCGTCGTCAGCAGCAGCAGCGGAGCCACTGGCACCAAAGCTGTCTGCTCATCACTTTCTCGCCGCTACAGCCGACGCCGAAGAATTTAGAATCCGTCGCCGGCAATCACAACAAAACCACCAACAACAACAACAACCAGGTTCTCACTTTGAGAAACAAGAGGGAGATTCGCCAGTTTTACAGGAGCTAGGCAAGCGGCTCACTCTCAGGAGCAGAGCTTCATCGAGCACTGCATTATGGGTCTCTCGGACTTTTCGTACCCGACGGCTCGGAAGTCCCGCGAGAGCTGAAGAGGGAGCGGCTCCACCAAGTGCCGTATGTCAGTGAGATAACCGGCCAGACATCGACTAACAAGATAGCATCAGATAGACCGACATTGTTTTGTCGGTGGAATTCTTCTTTCTTGCATCTCATCTTCTCCTTTCCCCTTCTCCCACTGCACTCTGCTGCTAGCAGGGGACAACACCCATCTTTTCGAAGTTATGCTGCGTCAATAAACAAGGGAACCAAGTTTTGTGTTATGAAGTCTAGGTGGTCATTGCGCGCGTTCAGGAGCGCTCACGCTCAAAGGCCTTCCGCCCTCAGAGTTTCGGGAAAGCGCGCGTCGAAGATTCCGGCGTCATGGACAGCGTGAGCGCGAAGATTGCGAGATGAAGCCAGAAATGGAATGCCGGGCGCTCTTGAGGGCAGAAATTGCGAGATTTTGCAGAAATCAGTGGTTGTGGGCAACGGCTTGAGAGCTCGAGATCCGTGGTGGGGTCTCAGGGTCGAGATTCGGATCAAAGGCGGCCCGCACGGCCTTCGAAGGACCTCGAGAACGCAGGGGTCCCGTTAGTCGTGATCGATCCGACAGACGCCGACGATGACGGCGCGTTTTCCCAGAGATCCACTGTCGCCTTCATTCTCCCCGGATGCATGACGAGTGGTTTCTTCACTTTCACCCAATCATGGGATACACCCACCGAGGCTTCCACATCCACGAAAAAGCCAGTTTGGCTCAGGCTGCCAAAATTCCATTCGATGAAGCGTTCGATCACATTGCGAGATAGATTGAATCTTTCACAGTTGAGTTGCAATGCGAAAATGGATTGATGCAAAGTTTTGATATAAGCAGCGGAGACCCGTTAGGTTTTCTTCTCCGCCGAGGTCGATACAAATACAACCGTCACGAACGCAGCTGCTTGGAGAAAGTCAGTTGGTTGTCAAAGGACGATCGAACCGGAGAAAAAACTACGGCTTGTCACATATATTGTGGAACTTCGCAAATTCGAGAATTAAAATTGAATTAGAATCATCGAAGAAGCAATCGATATCCTTCACTTCATTCGGTAACATGATGGTATACGTCGGAAAAAGAGCAAGAGTGTACTATATTGCCAAAGACCAGTAGTGAGTGGACTTCGGCCTGTGAGAAGGACAACGAGAGGATCCATACGCCATGGACTATCTTCGTGAAGATCAGACCGAGATTCTGATCTTCTATCACAGACAAAGTTTACTCAACTATACGCAATTGAATCACGCGCTGAACGAACGTCCTCAAACGTCATCCGACCCGGTGTAAAACCAGAATTCTACGAGCAGTTGACGCGGGCAACATCACGAATTCTGATCTTTATACAACTTCGGGGAAACATTCGAGCTCGATGCATCATCAACCATTGAACTTGAAACGTCAAAGCCAGACGAGTGCATCGGAAGATTCGCTCACTTTTCAGCCTCTTGAATAGCAGAATTTCGAATATGCCGAGTCAAGATTTCGGTTCCCAACAAGGAGCCAACAAGTGTCGCAGAAATTCCTTCTTTCGAACCTTGTTGGAAAAGACCAACCGAGGAGTTTGATTTGCGAAACGTGACCCTCCAACTTGATGGCGAGTTCCTCCTCGTCTACAGCACCATTCGTGCCGCAATTCGTTCACATGTGATTCCGCTATCCAATCTTGACTTTCGGACTCAATCGATGCCGAGAGACCCTCGAACAGTATTGGAGAATCTATGGAAACTTCTCTACGACACCCGAAACGACGCTCGAAATCGTTGTGCCGGTGGCAGATTTGAGGATATATGAACCTCGGGGAGGCGGAAGAAACCAAATTCATATCGCTCCTGTTCGTTTTCACTGAATGTGGAACACAACCCACTGTTGGAAAAGGTTTCGTTGATTGCTATCGCCAAGATCAGACTTGCGACGGAGTGGTGTCCTCGTTGTGAGTGGCAGAGGTCGTGAATTTGAATTGTTAGGTCGGAATACACTCGAATATTGGGGAAAACTTTGGCCCGCTCGCAGATCGGCTCATTTCATCATCTCAGATGACAGAAACGGCTGGCAAACCCTCGGCTCTTGAAGGTTGAGCAGAAGCCAACCGCTCCATTTACCCGAATTTAAACGCGAGATGGAGAGTGCTCGACTTTCTAGAAGAGCAATAGAGTTGAATGACACCGGAATCTACTCAGTAAGCATGAGCTTCGGCAAACATTCTAATCTGCGGCACTTCCTCGAAGTTTCCGACGGGAATGTCAAACGTTGCGGATATCGGGTTGCCCACGAAATCTGAATACATCAACTTCAAACAGTGTTCCTTTGACTTCCAGTGGATCTCGGACAGTGCCAGAGTGGTGGCAGAACTGACCATATGGAGTCGACTGATGGAGTCAATATCGACTCTCCCATTTGTCATCATCCCGATATTTTTCTGTTATAAGTTTCTTGCGTGTTTTTTTTTGGGAATCGTATCGCAAGCCATCCGTCCTCATAGATCGAGAGAACTCCTGATTGAGGAAGAGGATTTGGCCGCGGGCTGTCTGGAAAATGAGTGATTCCAGGACGGAGCCGGTTGTTCCGCTCTCGCGTTGCCTGAGTCGGTGGATGGAATCGAAGCAGTTTTTCCCTGTCGCCCGTGGACTGTGATCAGTTAATCAATCACGGCGAAAGTCAAAGTTTGGAAAACTGGACGTTTCAACCGGGTTTGACGAGCGGCAATACGTCTTCGATTATTTTTGCATCTCTTCCGTCCACCGGTTTGTGGAAAAATTCGGAATAAACCTTGTCGCGCTTGTGACTGGCACGCCGCCGATTGTGCGTAACCAAGACACACCGCTTCTCGTGTTGGAGTGATTAAATTAAAGACAAGAAGGGGGCGGATCCGTTCAAAACTTTGGACCTTGGATCGATCGAAATAGCTGCATCTATGTTGCATAGCTCGATAGCCGGTCCGAATCCCCTCAAATCCTCAGCGGGATGATCGGTTAATACCGTGACCATCGGAAACCTTTGAAGGAAGGAAAGATTTTGAGCTTCCTGATACAGTCGGTCATGAAATGCTCCGATAACTCGATTTCAGTTTTCAATCTTCTGCGAATCGTGGAACAGAGCATCGGCTGTGGAAAGTTCAAGAAGTCTCCGTTAACAGTCAAAACGGTGCGATGTCGACCCAGTTGTCGCAATCTGGAGAGGTCGTCCAACCAAAATTGATAATAATCAATTGTGTTATATCGACCAAACTGATGTGAACTGCTTTCTACAATACTCGAGAGAGTCGTGGACGTTGGGTGATTGCGGACAAGAGTGGAGCGGAGTCACACAGATTCCGAGTTTCTTTCGAACATAGTTGGCAAACAACAGCATTATAATGCGCAATAGGTTCTTTCAAAGCCCTGGAAATAAAAGAACTCTAAATTCCAGAAGTTTATGACTGGTCTTCGCTGGTTGTTCTGGCTCTTTCGAGTTTCGAGAAGGCGGCGGTTATCGCCTGCAGGCTTTACGGAGATACCACTCGGTTGCCATTATGCTCCGGTAAACACTAAACTCCCTGGTTTGCGGACCTGGAACCGAACTGCGAACGAAAACAAACCGGCATCAAGCGAGGCAGACGGCCGACGGGCTCAGAGGTTGGATCGTTAGAAGAAAGGGTCACACAAGGAGTCGTTTTGACCGCGAAAGAGCCAGACTATGATTCACCTCGAACATAGTCCCATGTCTGGGAGTCTTGAAAACAAGGACAGTACCTTCGAGATTTTGCTTGGAACCGGATTGGGCTACGCGTTCCTCGGTCCGGACAAGGACTCCTACCCGACGACCTTGCTGCCTTTGAGCTCTTTTTGAACCTTGGCTCCGCGTTTGCGACCTTTCTTTCTCGTATAAACATTCATCATTCTTCCTTCTTTGCTCTCCCTTGTTGAATTTCTCAGCCTACAATCATGTTCGACAACATCACGAAGTTTGTCTTGTGTCTAGCTATCGAGACAGCCGCGATTGCCCGGCGGGACAAAACTGACGACTACGAGAGCTTTCGATTGTGAGCCCCTGTCCGTCCACTTCCGGAAAGATTCCGCAACGTGTGGCTGATTACACAGATTGAGAACGGTCAATGAGCAAACAAACAGCTCGCACGTAAGGAGGTCACGCATCCAGTGATTATTCCAGCAGGAATAAACTCAGTAGTATTTCCGAGTGTAGATTTGCTGATGAGATTCTACTTTTCGTTCTGAAACGAGTTCATTTTGAGCATTCGGAGAAGCAGCTTGTTCAGCTCTGTTCGCGACAATTATTATTATTGACTGGCTATTCGCCAAGATGAACTTCAAGAATCATAACTTGACTCTTAGTGTTCTCAAATCAGCAAAGTTTCCGAAAGAGGTGTTCATGTCGTGATCGGTTCCTTTAGATCGTTGTCGGAAGATCGAGTTTTCTCGGTTGGTTCGGAACGATTCGAACTGATGAATCATCTGAGATCTATGGTTCGAAGCTTCCCACCATTGATTTTCCACACTGGTGATACTATTGTAGTCGTTATCGTTCTCTCGATGATTTACGACAGACATGAGTTCATTGATTTCCACGCGCGTTGGCTGAGGGAACGCTATTTCCAAAACACCAGAAGTGATTCGGAATCGATCTCATGATGGTTTGCCAAGAGGTCCAGCCTATTGTATTCGTGCAATTATCTCCAGCTGGGAAGGAGAGACCGCAGACGCGATAGCTGTCCGCCGCTGTTGGTTAAATATATCTTCCTCTCCATGGTGCGTGACGTTGATTCATTGGGAGAATCCGCTTAAATGAAGAATCTCAGCCGACCGAGGAAGCTTCGAAAGTGATCTCAAAGATAAACATGTCAAAGACTGTTTGTTAGAATATTCGGGAGTGCCACTGTCTCGCGTGGCTGTTATAAAGTAGCGAGCGTCGAGTTCTTGCCCTTTAAAGAGGCAAGGGCCGCTGTCTCGCAAGTATGGGGTTAGATGATGGAGGTTACTGATGTTTTGGGGTATTTCGATTGTACCATGTCTGAGTCATCATCTTCCATAATCCCATGGAACAGGCCTCCTCCTATGAGTCTGCCGTGGCTAAGATCGGAGGCGTCTTCGGCGAAGTGTTTTCAAATACGTTTCTCATATTCTTGTGATTCACTCCCTACAAAAGTGATCAAAGTCAAGTGACAGCGCTCATGGAATGAAGAAATTTCCGGGGATGAGTTCAGAACCGAACCATTCACGATTCTTGAATCGAAGCCGAGCATTTGCGAGAGTTTCCCAAAATCAGACCTTTCAGAGCTAACAGAAATTAGCAACGTATGGTACACTTCTCGGCGTCTCGTGTGAATTCGGGATCCGATCGCTTCTACGAGAGGTAAAATTGTCAAAAGATTCTTCTTTCGAGGATTCTTCTAGGAGGAACAATGATGAGCAACCAGAGCGGAGTCCTGATCAAGGCTCTCCGTGCATCCTGATATGGACCTTCAAAATCATTCGCAAGGAGCTCCTTGACGTCTGTTGCTTTTGATCCTTAATCTAAATTCTAGATGATGCCACTGATTCGACAATCCCTAAAATGGTTTTCCAAAATTATCTTTCGCGCTTCCCAGGTCTAATCTCGACTGAAAAATCCGCAGAATGCATCTGAGCGCGACTTTGACTCACACATTGCATTTCATGAGTTTACACAATTAGCCTGTGATTCAGCGTTGGTCGCTTATTCGATGAGCTCTAATTCTAACATGTCGCTGCATGGACCATCCGCTTTTCAACATCGTCGAAGCATCTTCTCGAATGGCGGAATCAGAGAGCACGCCATAGTAAGCGGGCATTCTCGGAAATTTGGAAAATAGTGAGCCACGCTCTCATAACCGAGCACCTGCTTCAATGAACAGGCATGCCGGCGGGGTCTGAAAAATTGATAGACAGGCTCAAGATCGAAAAATTGTGCTGTTCTCGAAGCTTTGGTGCCGGCTCGTTCAAAAATTGGCATTACTGCATGATATTCGCAATCAATTGGGGTCAGGAGAGATTTCTCTAGTAGTTGAGAATGTTCTCGCCTATACAGTCCAATCTCTTATGACCGAGTTCTTCAGAAAAAGGCTCTTTAGGGACGAGGTTTCTGTCACCGTCGGTTTTCTCTTCTACCCGAGTCTCCTCTGAAAGATGTTCTTCAAAATGAAGTGAAATCGGGAAATCCGAAACTGTCTCTCGTGCGCGGGCATTTCGAGCGGTTTCGACTACACCTTAGACGCCTCGAGCTACTTTCCGCTACGTAACTATGCTAAGAGCTAATCTCAACGATATCGCGAGGAGAGCGATTCGAATACGGTTCGCTCGACCGTCGATAGGTCGTTCTCGAACGTCGGTTTCCGCTCGGTCGTAAAAAACAACATACGATCTCCAAGAGGAGCGTGGGCGTCCTGAAGGTTCATTACCAACGAGCCCGAGTCCACAACTCGTGGCACAGTTCGGAATCACGGTTTCCCAAATGGCCAAATGTTCCATCGGTACTCACCCGTATTTTCCCGCGTCGTTTGAAAAACTTCATAATTTTCCGTTCTAAAGTTACGGCCGTGTTGCAGGATGTAGAGTTTTCCGGTCGACTTGCATTGAAGAATTCGCTTGTGGCGTTCTATGACACAAATCAGAAATTTCTCAACGAAACGAGACTGTTTCTACTTATCCGTTCCACAATCACTATCTGTGCAATGCGCTAATTTGGTTGGTGTTGAGAGCTAGCTCTCCTGTCGACGTGCTCCCCGAGGGCGCAACAAAATCTCTCCGTTTTTTGCTCCCTCTCAGATTTCGCTCCCTCTGTCCAATACGCCGAGCTACCGTTGCTCTCGGCCTCCGAGCGAGTGGAGTGAGAGTCTTTATGAGCGCTGATACGGCGCGTTCGAAGTCGTTTGTAAAGGAGTAGAGTTTCTTGACGTCTGCGGCCTTCGACCCTCTACGCAGACGATGCCACTAATCTGTGCCAAGGGCCAAACTATGACACACTTCTCCAATATTATTATTATCGGCTCAAACTGCAATGTTTACTGTGGCGTATAAACTACTCTACCGAAGGATTTTAATGTCGTTGCACATTTCAATCGACGTCATGAAGGTTTGTCGGTCCGAGAACGACTTGAAAGAGTTCCGGGAAAGCTCCAAATAGAACGGCGGGATCCACGGTGAGCGATGACGTTGTCAATATTGTTCAATTTGGGTTTCAAATTCCCACTCCAGTCTCAAACCAAACATCTCGTGGTCCAAGAAGAGAGTTTCGCAAATAAACTATAAACAGAGAGGAGACCTTGGTTCCAGTAGTCTCAAGCGGTTGCCTCGAAGTATGAAGATGATCGCTGCCAAATTTTTTTTTCACTAGTTCTAAGGAAGTGTTTTCGAAATCTCCGTCTGCCCTCACTGAACGAACGTGGAGCCTCCGTCTCGAAAACTGCAACTCTTCCCTGAACCTTATCCGTTTTCGAAACATGTCTAAGGAGTATTCTCGGACTCATTTAGATGCAAAACTTGTTGGGATTCGTCGCACCGGAACGTAACTTCACGTCATATGTAGTCTCGAGGTCACCAGTTTAGTACATGAGGACCGCGTTGCGACGGAGTCTGCAGTGTTGGGGCCGAGGAGTTGCTTTTGGATAACTGCGCAAGTTCTCGAGTCTCAGCTTCAAATGTCGATTATTCGGCCATCAGTAATCAAGGAGGTGTGTGAAGCTCCACCTCCGGTCAGAGTCCCTAGAGAAGTTCGCAAAAGCAGAGGGGTCAGATCATCGTTGCCTCACGATCATTCCGGAAGATCATCTTCTTAAGAAGAGGCCAGTCCCGATCCATCTCGAACACATTCAGGGTATGGACAAAGCAGAATTAGGAGCGGGAGATGGTACCAGAGTAACGTCAAAGGATAAGAAACCAAAGGTTCCTGAGTTGAAAATGGTTTCCGGAAGTCCGGATGGAGTTTCCTGGAATTTCGCAGACGCCGATTCTCTGACGACTTTTGGGTCGGCGATTCCCATCCCTAGCCGCGACAGCGCACTTTTATCGAACGTCATCAGCTCTCCTCAGCTTCTAATGATCGAACATTTAGCGACATCTGCTCACGTTTTCACTTCGCTCTTTGCTTGATTTCGGGTTTCCAGAATGTAGACGGCATCATGTGTCTGAGACAGTGAAGTGTGATTTGTTCCGATCATGCACACATTGCAAGGAACTCTCGCCTTCAGTTTGAATGCTGATGCTTTATTAGCTAATAAATAGGTTGTTGTCTTCAAATAGAGGTCTAGAAGCCTTTTTTGAGTTGGCGATTTCCCGTCGGAAATAACGCGTAACCTACTTAGATTCCATTCGCGGCACTGGTTATCGTCGACGATTCTTCTAGCATTCAGAAGAACTCAAGGTCCATTTAGACTGCACTAAACACTTACACAATGAACACAGACACGTTGGGTCAGAGTAGAGCAAAGTCGTTAAGGTCTTGAAAACGGTTGCGAGTTACATAGTTACTGTGATGGCGGTATACAGAGAAAAGGAGAGAGCGAAAAATTCAGTGGCCCAAAGAGCGACTTACGCTGCGTATGGCATTCGTTCCAATTTTCAACAATAACATCACACCGAAACGTATTCACACCGAATTCCACACTCGTTCACAGACGCAAATCACGCTCGAGAACGCGAACGATCATATTCCGCGTCCAGAGCCTTTTTCTTTTCTTCCAAGTTTTCAATCTCTCACAATAAGTCATGGAGGCCATGGCGCGTCATTCAGAAAAAAAAAACAACCTCACACACACGCTTTGGGACGAAAAAACAGTGAACAGTATCCTTCTCTGGAATTTCATCGAGTATCTGAGAAGATTTGAGGAAATGACTCGACCCGGCTTGCGTCTGACCGTGTTCGTGATCCGACAGTTTCCATAATCGATCTCTAGGGTTCGCGGTAGGGGATAGCAAACCGAAATAAGATCAAAATATACCGACCTCGATAGAGTAAGAGAGAAAGAGAATCAATGAGAAATTTGACCGTTGCGCTATGTCATGGAAGAATGCTGCCGTCGCCGAATGTCGATGATGCCACACTACTGGAGACTGTTTGACATGGGAGTTTTGTCGCAGGCTACGGTTTGATAGGCTTTGTTTCTTCTGTATGTATTTGAACGTATTTACATTACGTAACATGAAGAGATCACTGCAGCATCCATCCTTCGGCGTGATGATTACCAATCATTGGGCATTGGGTAAGTATAATATATAATACAACGCATAAATTATCCCTAACCTCTTGTACTTCAACTAATAACGGCAAAATACTACTACCATCTTCTCCTCATTGTCTATGGGAATACATCGAACGGTAATAGGGATGAGGGGCCGGGGACGTGTGGGGCGGGTATATGGGGGGTATGGAGGGTGTGAATTGCGTGTGGGGAGGGGCGAAATTGGCCGCGTTCGGCGGCATGCTGCCAGGAGGATGCGCTCCAAACAAACTCGGCGTTCCATGTGCTGCCGCGTAGTTCGGCATCGAAGAATGCTGAGGATGTGGAGGCATCACTCCACCGGCCCTGTGACCAGCGTGAGCGAGTCCTTGCTGAACCGCAGGATGGACAGGAGGAGCACGCGCCATGTGCTGGTTCGCAGCGGCCGTCTGCGTCCTGGGCGCAACGCGACTCGCTCCAGGTTGCGACGGCGCGCCGTGAGGGGCCATGGAAGCTTGAGATACTTGGGATTGGGGTAGAACTAGCTGTTGTTGCTGAAGTACAGGTTGAGATGGGGGTAAATGCGTAGGCGTGGCCGAAACGGCCGGCGGAGGAACCGCCGGAGGTGTCGGTGTCGATACCGGTGAGTTGGGTCGAGAGAACTTCTTGTGATGGTGTCGTTTCTCTCGGAATTTCTTGTGACGATGCGCATAAGACGAACCATCTGAAGAACTTGAACTTCGGGAAGGTGAATGAGCCGTCGCTTCAGGGCTCGACGCTTTCGGAGGACTTTTCGGGGGCAGGGCCTTGATTTTGATTGAAACTCCTCCGCTAGCTGCAAAAAGGGGGGAGAAGATTAGTGACATGTGCGGAGGCAACGGACTTGAACTCAACTTGATGGAAACGGTTTCGGAGGAACGAAAAGGTAGACGAGAGGTGGGGGGAAAGCTTATCACGGCGAGAACCGGTCACGATCATGTGACGTCCACAAACCTCGAAGTCTTTCTTTGTTTCTTTCGTCTCTTCGTCTTTAATTCTTGTTTCGTTCTTTGAAAGAACGGGTCATCTGTGCCTTGCATAATTCGAAGGCACTGAATCTTCCGTCTGTCAAATTCGAGCGAGTTCTTTGCTTCTCTTCGCCAGCCTCGGCTTCAATAATCTTTCGGGAAGTCATGAGACAGTACTTGAGTGTCTGTATCGTCATTTGCTGCCACTAGTGATTCGTTGAATTCGTTTCGTTCGGCTCCTTTCTTCAACAAACGTCTACCGGTACTGAGTTCACGTGATTACGAATGGATCGGATTCTCATGATAATGTATCGTCCTCAACTATTTACAGAGTAAATCAATGATGATGTAATGAAAACAAAAACTCAATAGAAGTGAGCCGAGGTAGCTTGAATTGCGGCGATTCGCCTCCGTTGAGGGAGCGAGGTCGGCAGTTGTTCTCAACATGAAAGGTAGATTCGTTTCGGGCGGCGAACCTCACCTTGAGTGTCCACAACCCATTTCTTTTTCTCATCCAACGGCTGTTGGGCTTTCGAGCTGGCGCTGGCTCGCGGCTCTTCAGCGGGCGACGTCGTCGAATTCTGATTGGACTGTGAGTTCGAACCGCCTGTTTCACCGCTAGATGTTGGAGTCATGGAACTTTTGGATTTGTGGGAGTCCTGAGAATGTTTTCTCTTTTGCTTCTTCGAGCTCGACGCTGAGTTCGAACTCGTGTTGTGTCCTTCATGACTGTGATGATGATGGTGATGGTGATGGTGGTGGTGATGACCTGATTGGGACGTCTGATGACTCGAGTGCTGGGGAGAGTTTCTCAAGAGATCGCCCAGGTTCAGCACGATATTGCCTAAAAACAAATAGATGAATGAGAAGGAGTGAATTCGTTGAGATTTCAAAGTTTGTTCGGATTCAATTTGTGGAAGAATCGAGGACGACTACGTAAGGGAGCTTGGACTCTCGAACCATGTAATGAAATTCGATTGCCAACCATGCTCACCTTGCTGGGGATGCTGAGCCACTTGTGGGTTATTACTCTGTGGCACCATGTGGCTTGGGGGAACGTTCGATCCGTTCGTTGATTGTCCCGTTTTCTGAACTACCAAATGGGGGGGCGCTGCATAGCTTGGTGGCGGGCCCGCAGCATTTCCGTCGGATGAGGGGCCGTTCGTATCGGTATGGGCGTTTGAATCCCCCTACAAGGAAACCTCAGCTTATTCAAGATAACAACCCAGGATTATGAAGCGAATCAAGTCCCTAACGGATGAACGAGCTCGATTCCCTCGGCAACCCTGATGTCGTGATACGGACCGGACTCCATGTTTCTGTCTGAAGAGCTCACCTCGCTGGGTCGACTTATTTCACTCTCGGGCTCATTGTCCATGTGGGTATTTCCGTTTTGACTCCGGCCTGACGGAATTGGGTTCCGTCGAAGACAAAGTGACGCCGAAATCTCCTTGAGTAGTTGCTCTTTAGTGAGGGTTCTTCCAGTCGTCGCCAGCAGGTGCTGCTGACGAGCCAAGATAAGACCTCGTTGCTGCTCCTCGGCTAGGGCGACCTCATGCTCCAGACGGCTGCTCCGACTTTGGAGTTGCTTGTGTGTAGCAACGATCTCCTTAGCTTTTGCCAGAAGCTGCGAAGGTTCTGACACGTGTATGTCCAGCTCGCACATTCGAGCTTTCATCAACGTTACGCTGTCCTCCAGGAGGTTTCTGACTTGTTTGTCAAGTTGGTCGTGCTTGCTTTGCAGTTCGAGTTGTCGCTTCCGTTCCAACAGGATTTGCTTTTCGATTTCTCTCCGCATCGCAGAATCGCGAAACTGGTAGAGTAAGGCCCGATACTCGTGGCGAAGGTTTGACAACATGAGCTCGAGATCCTCGTTGAAGCGCTGCTCAATTTCGTCTAATTTATCTTCTTGGAGTGTCTCAATCTCATTTTCGCGTGAGCTGCTGTCCGACGCTGTCTGCGCCGGCGTCTGCGAGGGTGTTTGCGACGGAGTCTGTGAAGGTGTTGTCGTTGAATCGTCGCCCTCGTCGTCCGAGCTCAGGAGTTTCTCTTCAACGCAGCCTGGGGGTGGACTCGCGTTCACGACGTCTCTCGCGGCCATTAGCAGAGTCTGATTGTGCAGAATCTCAAGATTGGTGGCATATTTCGATGCTGAAACGAGAGCGACAAGTGAATTCCCGAACAAAAGTCTGCCGCTAGCTTGATTTTTGTTTGTCTGTACAGCTCCATATTGTGCTTACATTTCGAGGAGCCCTTCTTCTGGCCAGCTTTCGGTCGTCCTCGGGGTTTGGGCTTTGTATTGGCTGAAGCTGCGGCAACGGTTGCGGCTGCGGGTTTTCTGCCTCGTCGTCCAGGCTGAGGCTTCTTGGGCTCGGGGTCCTCCTCCTCGTCATGGCCGGACGACTGGTTGCCGTTACCATTCTTCTTGGCATTCCGCGTATTTTTTATCTGAATTCAATCAATGATGAGGATCAGAGCGCACATAATCATTATTTGGACTTGTCAGAAATACGCTCGAAAAGCAATTCATCGCCAAGGTAAGGAAGGCCGAAGAGTTGAACTCACCCACTCGGTCCACGCTCGCCTCGTCGTGGGTCCGAAGACCTGGAAATGAACAGAGTTACTCGACTTCCAAGAGAATCACTCGGTTTATCCTCGGTATTGGAGGCGAAAAATCGATACTTTTTCTGAAGAATCTATTCACCTCTGAATCTTCGTCGAAAAGGCTGCCGTTTGACGACTCCATACTGTAGTTCACCAAGTTACGTTTCCGTTTACCGTCTCCTTCAATTGAGGCCGAGCTCTTCTTGCTCTCGAAGTACCTCTGAAGTTTGGTTCGGTCGATGCAGTGCAGGTAGTAGGAAACGGGCTTGTCCGTCCATGAAACTGATCCCTTTTTAGGCTGAACCTCTCGCACGTGCATCATCGCTCCTATGTCAGACAAAGTTCGGTCGGTGATTCGGAACTGGAGATGGCAAAACGCCCTCGACGAAATAATGCGCGATCCGTCGCTCATCTCCTGGAAAACTCCTTTCAACTGATGGTCGACCGTGGGTCCAAACGTGTAGTTGTTGGCAAATACGATGCTCGCATTTTCGATATAGTGTCGGTTTTTGTCACTTAAGAAGTCGCCTCGAATGAGTTTGTAGTCCGAGTACGACTTGCCGTACCATCGCATCCAGAACCTGAAGTTCTCGTCCATTCGCTCCGCGTACAGACACGGTGTCTCGGCTTTCTCTATTCCTATGCACTGCTTCACGGTCGTCATGGCAGCCACCTGCAGGATCACCTGCCCGACGCCGCTACCCAGATCGACGAATATCGTATCTTCATCGAAGTCCGTCTCTTCAATCATTTGTGCTATGAAGTCGAAGGACGTCTCGCCGTACACCTGCGGCGAGAACGGTTCGTACGAGTTTAGTCGGTCTGGGTCGTCCACCGACTGGTTGTAGACTTTGTGCAGGATGTGCCGAAGCAGCGGCAACGTTGGTCTGGTTTCTTTTCTGACTGAAGTTCCTTTCCATAGTTTCGAGACCGAGTCGATTGCTTTGTTGTAGCGTTCGCAGAGGTTCCGCATGCTATCGAAATCGCGCGTATTGTAATCGTTCAGTACGTGATTTTCCAGAGCGGTTCTAATCTCTGGAAAGTCGTTGCACACACAACGAATGGTTTCCACGATCTCCACAGCACCGTCCTGTTTGTCCTGAAGAAGAGAGAACGTCTTGGTGAGGAACCGCTGTTCTGATTTTCCCCACTAGACTTCCACCCCATTCAATCCCCGAATCAAGCTAATTGTAAGAGATTAGCTTTATTGATGTTGCTTCAATAATTTGAAAATCCGTCCAACAATCCGCCACAATATAAGTGTGCTTATCTGTCGAAATTGACATAATACGAGGAAGAATCAAGAGCTCGAGAGGAGTCGGTTGCAACGGGAATAGTTTGTGGAACTAAAATAGATAAATCATCTCGTCGTTCGTCTTTCCTTTTCCATCTCTTCTCCCGTATTTCTGTTTAGTTATCGCTTTTGATATTGAAATCTTTCCACGGAACTCATCAGTTCTCTGAGAGGGATCAAATAGCCAAATCGAATAAACCGGAGCGAAAACCGATTGTGAACCAACTGAGCCGCAAAGTCGGTTTGTTTACAGAGTTGCCAACATGGCGCCATTCCAAACGTCTCTTCACGTCAGCCAAAAAGTTGCGACTTGGCGCCCATTTATCCGAACTCATTGAGATCACTAGAACCAGAAGCCTCCGATATAATTTGCAAATGTCTCGGATTTCACTTCGACGAAGAGTCAGACACCGAATTCCACTCAAAGGGTCATCTGTGATATCAGCCATACACGTCAACAGAGACCCACCAAAGGGTTTAAGAACGATTTGAGGGACGGTTGAAAGAGCCTCAGACGTTGAAGACTTGAAACTTATTCATGAGATTCCCGACATGAGGAGACGAAATAATCTCATGCGATCACTTTCGAACAGTCTCAGCTGAACAAAACCATCTGACAGTTGTTTCGCATATCAGTGGCTCCTCATACGGTCTGTCAATGGCGGCTAACAGCGTAGTAACCTAGATTTGAGATGTTTCGGACGAATCCTAAAAGATCTCTCGGCAGGAGGCCTTATGACATCATTCATTTCGTCGCTGGAGACTAGATTTAGGAGCGATCATGCAGCGAACGCCAAACTCCATCGTTCCGGACACGGTTGCGACGTTACTGATCTGTGGTAGTGGTAGAGGTGGTCGTCTGATCGCGGTTAGGCTTAGGAATTTTGGCAATTACCTTTAGGGGCCAGTGAAACACGGCGGGCTCAGCCCCCGAAGGGGAGTGCAGTTTGAGTTCCATAAAGTCTTCTCCTCCTTGGCAGTGTTCTCAGCCAACACCCGCTCCACCACCCTACACTGCAAACAATCTACCAATCGCTCGATGCCATTGCGGCTCGCAACATAAACTCAAACAAACAGAACACTTATCCGTGTGTTCCACATCCTTATCCGACGGAACAACCTTCACCGAAAGAACGAAGAACTGATTTGTGAAGGATCGCGTGACTTCAGGCTCATTGAAGCGATTGGTATTCACTTTCCGACATGAGAAATCATGGAGAGGACGTAGCCTCATCTTTCCTGATTAATCATTCGGTGAAATCTTCAACTTTGGGCTCGAAGGCTGAGCGTTAGGCTTAACGCTGGCCACTGTTTTCCAACAGCAGCGGCGGCGGCATCAACAAACACGCACTCCGGTAAACGTGAAGAGCGGATCACAGATTAGCGATGGAGAACTCTTCAATCAGCCAAAGTTCAATGAGCACGGTTCACTATCACTTGTTCTACTCGTTAATCCGTGACCAGTATCATCTTGTACTTTTTCGATTTCTTAGTAAGGAACTCACATCGCTCAAGGTTCGCTTCAATCCGGTGAAACTTCAACTTGAATGTTCGAATCAGCTGATCCCCGATTGGAAATTCGTTTCATATCATATTTTTCGTTTTGGCATCGCGGAACGCCTCTTTCGAATTCAGAAATGAGCTTCACATTCTGGAGGGACGTTCAGGGTGTCGCACTCCCGCCGCTTCAACTTTCGAATCTTCATCGCGAGGGAACCACAAACTTCAAAGTTCAGTCTGGTGCGGTTTCGGAGTTATCTGCCCGTTATTCATGCTCAAAAACGACTCAAAATGAGATTCATTTCCAAAACGGGTCAAGTCCAACGGTAGTTTATTTCTAAAGGGAGTCAGGGCCACTGAATTTTCGGAGAAAATTCTCTCACTTCAATTTAGCGCGATGGAGATGTTAATTCCAATATTAGAAACAACGAATTATTCTTCAAGCGTTCAAAGACTGATTGATTTAGAGCAGGGATGTCCAACTCAAATTTGCGCCGGGTCGCATGGGATGATTCGGTGAACTCCCTCGGGCCAGAGTTTGAAAAGACAGCGAAATGCCAACTTTCAAGGACGAAAAATGCTCGAAGCTCACACAGGTTCCTCTGGGATTCCTAATATCACTAAAGACACTGGATGTGTTGCCATTCTTTGTATAAAAATATTCATTTAAGTTGAACATATCACTTCTTCGTAGAAAACGGTGAGCATGTCGCCTCTACTAGCTGACTGAAATCTGGAACGAATGCACGATTCGATTTTATTTTGAGAATTGCTTTGAGATGACTCCGAGAAAGTCGACTCCGGTTTCGTGTTTTACTGTATTTCATAATCGTAAACTCTCTGCTCTCGTTACGTCAAATGTCGCCTTCGCAGAGGTTTCCCTGCGCGTTGGAAAGAAACATGCTCGAGCTCTTTTCGGTCAAAATACAGTCGATTGAAACGCAGTCGGGACATGTATGGTTGGGGAGAATTATGATCTACAACTCGCTCAAAGCGCCCAAAATCTGGAGGGCCATTCCAAGTGTTGATCCAAACTCCGACCGGCGCGGCGGGCCGGACGGGAAGGCGGCGCGGGCCGCATCTGGCCCGCGGGCCGCCAGTTGGACACCGCTGATTTAGAGAGTATCCTATTCGATGAAATTAACGAATTTTTACCTGGACTCTACAGTCCGGTATGCCCGCTTCGGCGTTTCTTGAACCATCACTGCGAGCAGTCGTGATACGACACCAAAAAACGTCGATTTCGACTGTTTTTCTAATGTTCATTTCCAAAAAGCGTCAAGTCCAAAAGACCTCATTGCTCTAGCCGCCTACACAGGACTCATTGATTTGCGAGTTAGCTTTCATTATGCTCACGATTCCGTCACCCATCGCATACCGAAGTTTCATCGTGATCCTGTGCATTAAGAGCATCCAAGAAGAAAATGTCGATTATCTCGAAATAGGAAAAATGGACTTAACTCCGTTTGGAAATCAACTCCTCATTTGAACTTCGTGGGCCACTTGCCGCAGAATCCAGAGCAAGGAAGGAAACCACTTCAAAGCCTCTGAAAACTGATGACAACTTGTTGAGAAACACAGTTCTGAACGTTCCGGAGATACTTCTCGTTTCGAGTCAAGGTTCGAAACATAGTCAGCAATCATTTGACCCTACAGGAACAATCACGGAGTCCATTCCTAGATTACAATTCCCAGGTCATCCGAAAGTATGAGAATCACATCAGGCTTCCGAGCACCGTGTCCACGATTCGATGGGAAATCACAATCGTGACTTTGGAGGGAACTTTCTTGGGATCAGAATCGGAGGCTTCTGAGACGCTTGGGGCAGTTCGAATCCGGAGCGGGAAGAGCGGAACATTTTTGATTTATTACGGCGTTGGTCACCGCAGAAGTATGGGAGCCCAAAACTGTTAACGTTCCGCAACTGAAGGATCTCATTTTCCGGAAACTCTGCAGCTTGCTCGCGAGTTTCGATCTTAGAGAGCACAATCGAGATCAAGGTGCGGCTAGGTGCAACTGGACCACGGAGGATGTCTCCGTTGACATAAGATTGCAAAAAGTCAAACGAACCTTCAAGTCCGGAGCAAGACACGCCTCTGTATCTAGGGGCTTGAAAGGGTTCGATGAGGATCGATGGAACAATTCAAATCCTAATTCCACGGCTTCACTCCGGGAATCGAAACTCTTGGCAGGCCTCTCAGGTGCATCGAAATCGAAATATCGCGACCATCGCGTCGTTAAGATAATCGAATCTACCTTGAGATAGGGCTCCGAAATCAGGGAGCCCAAAGGAAAGTCTTTGTTTAGAAGCTATTGGGACTCCCAAAAGAAGGTGCTAGGAGGACAGGTGATACAGAAATGGTTTAATTTTGGAACTTTTCATGAAGAATTTCAGTCATCTGATTGACATCTAGCCGATGTTTCTCTGGGTGGAGAGATTCCAATTGAAATGTCAGAAATCTCGGTTTCTCTTCTCTGGTGCTTCCCGAGGTTCTGTACGATCGCCTAGTCGAGTTCCCCGTTTGTGAAAAAGCGTGTCATGCCTTTCCCACTCGTTTTCACATTGAGGGAATCAGTGGTAGAGAAGATGCTCAAAAGGTCCAGCCCGCGCGAATTCAAACGCCTGTCAAGAGCAACCACCCCTCCCGCCTTCCTCCACGACCTGAGGGGAAATTCGATCTCGCTCCCGTTGCCTTAGACCCTTTCTAGAACTGTGGCTCTTCTGACGCTTCTGGTGCCGCAGTTGAATCAGAAGCGTTCAAACCACCAGACAGCTTCCAGTGAGCGGTTTTGTTTTGTTTTCCCGAAAAACCGCATGAACTCCATGACAGAGCGTTAGTTCCATTTTTGGCCACGAGGAGCGCTGGTCGGGCAACGATCCCACCCCAGATGTCGCTCACGCCGTCGTGCGTTCATGTTCCGTCGAATAAGAGAGTCTCCGCGGGGCGAGAAGCAGCAGCCATTTTAGATTATTGGATCGGAGCTCGGATAGCGCTCGAGAGCACGGAGCTGTGTGTGTGTCTGTCTGTCATCAGTGCCGACAGAACGATCTCTGTTCAAGTGAACGTCCACAGACAGCGAGTGTAAAAGTGAGTGCAACGTCTGTGAGCGCCCAGGACTTTAATCTTGGAAATACTCTTCATGGTGAGCACGAAAACCGAGCAGCATATCTGTACATAGATAGATAGATAGATGCATGCATGTATATCAGAGGGCCGCAGTGCGTAGGGATGTGTATGTTTATGTTAATAAGTCCGATACATCGGCGTTTCTGTCGAGTCCAATGGGGCCGAATGACGCTTCTCGAACTTGAGGAGACGCGAAGACGGTGGAAAAATTACGGGTCCGACGGCAGCACAAGAACCGGTCTCGTCTCCAACGTGATAGGTGATTCAAAGATCAAATATCGAGAATCCGAGAGAAACTACGACGATCGAAATACGTCCCCGTAGCGTGGAATGACTCCAGAAAACCACCTGCGATTTTCCGTATCTTTTCCGAAATCTTCGCCGTGGAACGCTTCCACATGAAACACAAGAGTCTCTGCCGTGAAACTCGAGCACATTCGGCGTCAGAGCTCCTGTATTTCACTTCTTTCGGCTCGAGCGTCTTGCTGATGAAGAAAATAACTGAACTGTTTCCGACAGTTCAGCATTAATTGCTCGGTGAATCATGACCTCTCCGCGACGTTTCTTGCCGAGTGGACGAGCGACTGTGGGCGTCTTCTTTCGTTCTTTTACAACAGTAAGAAGAAGAAAAACAACAGTCGTCGCAGCGGGTAGGTTCGTCTAAAGGCCGGTCGAACATCTGGACTATTCGGGGGTGCTAAAGGCGATAGACAGATAGAGAGTTTCGGAGAGAGCGGTGGTGGAACAGACGCGTGGATGGACGAGTGGGATTCGATCGCAAGCCACGCGATCGATCTTGCACTCGATTTTGTTCTTGAGTTCGGCTTCGATTCTGTTTGTCCGGAAACACCGGACGGTTTTCAGCGACTGAAGTTTGAGAGGAAGTCCGGCAGTTTTGAATGGGTCGTTGCTGTCAGTCTGATTCAGACGCTCGCGAGTGATAAACGCAGGTTTCGAATCACGGTTGGTCATAATTTCGAGAACAAACTTTGCGGAACAAACATCCGAGACGGCCATCGGCAGATCCCTTGCATTTACCTATCCGCTTCCGACTCGAACGATCAGACGATTGATTCTCGAAAAGGTTGGATCAAAGCCAATCCGTTATGCTCCAGAGCAGGAGTATTCAATCACGTCCAGTCAGAGCTGATTTCGAGAAAAATTTCCGAAACGTCCCGCGTGAAACTCTTCTAGATCATCTCCAGCAACTGGAAAATTGTAATCATCGATCTTCCATAGACGAACATTATTCGAACTCGTTATATTCCGTCGTCAAGTTTTTAATTAAAATGGATGGTCACTTCAAATGATTGATGACTTGTTTGATGTCAAAGCTCCCAAAACGCTTGAATCGCGTCACCGGAAGACAACTGCGGCCGGATTTGCCGTTTTGGAGTTTCTTTTTTCCTCATTCAGAACGCAGGCCAGGTATCTGCAAATACATTCGAAATGAATCGATACCGCTTCGAGTGCATGTTGGTTGTCGGAGGCTCCCTCGGCGAAAATCGATTTGATGAGGACCTTGAGAGCGTCGGATAGTGTCCATCCACCGACGAATCAAATTCCGCCCGAGGCAACTCGAGCTCATTTCAAGGCAGGGAAAAAAACAAAACAGAACCGCGGTCGAGCGACCCCACAGACACTGTGTTGGAGCATTAGCATCACCTGGAAGCCACGAGCTTTGAGGGAAGTGCCACAAAAGAAAAAAAGAAACACAAATCTGGAGGTTTCGCGGACTGGACGTGCGCCATGAATCACGGGGTCGTTCCGGGCGTCGTAAATTGCGGTGTTCGGTGAAATTTCTTCAATAATTCACCTCGTGAGGTGGAATCGCTCCGTAATCCCGACAACCGTGGCAGCGGAATGGTTTTCTGGAACTCAGGAGTTGGGAATTTCCCTCTCACCTCGTTTGCCATTCCGTGAAAAGCGCATGGTGCGTCCTGAACGCGAATCGGCTCCGAGTGGGAAACGAGAAGTCAGGGCGCTGTTATTATTTTCGTGTCGCTCTGTTAGAATTTCCGACAGCAACAATACTTCGTCATTAAAAAGCGATCTCAGCGACGCCGAGTGGTGATTCCGTGAATGATCTGAGTGAGATGAGAAGACGCATTCGTCTATTAATGCGGTCCACATTGTTTTCACTCGACTCGTTCGGTGCATGTGCTTTCAATTTTGAATTTGGCCACCGCCTCGGGAGCTCTGCTACGGACATCTGGTTTCTGTTGTGATGGCTTGCGCGCGCTTTTTCTCTCCCATCGTTTCCAGGAGTTCCGATTCCGCTCTCGATGACTGTGTCTGTTGATGTTCTTGGAAAATGTGTATGTTAGATGTAGCGAATCATTTCCCACCGCCCGCGCCCTCGGCAAAGTGTTTCTCTTTCTTCCCGCCGACTGCAACTCCGTTTGAGGTTGGCGGAGGAGCAACGCTGAGCGTTACGGATAGCCTGTGGTTTCGATTCCGCTCACGTTCGGTGCGAGTGGGTATCGCACGCGATACTTTCGCAAAAGTTGGCAAATTCGTTCCGCGCAAATCTTACGCGCGTCATAACCTAGAAACTCTGTGACTGTTTACGGTGAACTTTTTTCCGCTTAGCCAAGCGGGAGCCCGCCGGAGCCAAAAGCAACTTTCACATCGAGATTCTTCTTACCCTGTGCGCTTCCCGAATTCATGGCGAGACTTGTGGCATTCCCGTCAGTCGGGCCACTTCTTCGCTGATTTTCGAACATGGCGTCGAACCGGGGGGTTTGGAAAAGCGTTGTCCTTGTTCTCCTGCAGCCCTCCTGGCGATTCCCCCCTCACCGACTCAATCTATTTGAATCCGAGGCTCTCATCGCGCTGTCCACCAGAGTAAAGGAAGCCAAAGTAAAAGCATAAATGTTAACGAGTGGACACAGTAAAGCCACGACGACGACGACGACGACGGCAACATTATTGTCTTCTAGCAGGGTATAGCATTATAACCTGTCTTCGCTACTGCTATCGGGTCAAAGAGGATGGCCATTGTCATGAACGGTATCGCGGCTACACCAACACCATCAGTACTGGTCCCTTTCAACGCGTTTTTCAAAAGATCGACTCAAGTGCATTTCAGTGTCTAAATCGTGTTTCATGAAAAAAAAACTGTCATCCGACTGTCTATCGGCCGCTCCCGATGTGCTCGAAGAAAAGGACTCTCGACTCAAGTAGTCGAGTTTGACAACGCACGAGCTATCTTTATTATCGTCCTGTTCCAGAAGTGCCCTTGCCCGCTCTTTCCTTTCTTTTCGCTTCCCTCATCTCTGTCTCGGCTTTTGGCCTTCCTGTCACCAGGAGCCATCGTTCCTAAAGTTGAGCTCCACGGGAACAACAGATCGCAGCTTTTGAATCAAAGCCTCGCTGGAACTCTTCGACCTATTGTGACGACATCGGAGTACGGCAGTAAATACAGCCGGCCGGCGCAGCGTCTTATTAATTTTATATCAAGTTTCCTCTATGGCGATATCTTTCGGTGCCGCGGGCATTTTGAGTTCAGTCTCAAAACAGCCCGCGGACATGTTCCCGTATCCTTCTCGCTGACTGTCGTTTTTGTTCTCCGGGATTTTTGTCTCCGTTGTTTGCTTCCCTCTTTGTCGCAAGCGTTACGGGTCTGTGTTATTGAATTGATCCCGATGGTAAACAAATGTCGCGATAGTTTCAAAAAACCGGAACGAATGAGAGAAGAGCGCGCGAAGTCTCCGGGAAAGTTCAAGCATGGCGAACCCGAGGTCAAGTGAGTGGAGCTCAAGCGATTCTGGAGGAAGTGAAAGGCTCACCGAGCGATTCGAGAGAAAATTCATCGATTCACTGAAAAGGGGGTTACGCCGCGCCGGCAGCGTGTTCCGCATAAATTTTTCCTGGCTCCTCGCTGCTGATGTGCGATCCGTCAAGGACTGCGATAGACAGTGATCTTTCAGCGAGATGGCGTGAGTGACACGTGTTGTCTGATCATGTTCCTGAACCCTCCGTGGTTGAACTTCCGTTTTCGACTTGACAGTGTTCGAATCTCGTTAGGACTCCGCAGGAATTGCCTCTGGAAAATAGAGCGAAATTGCGCTGCGTTGCCCCTGTTGTCGTTCCATCTTGTTTCCCGCTGTTCTCTAACGGCGCGTGAAGGATGCTGTTCCCGACAGCAGAAAACGTTTGCTACATCACGACATTTTTGTAGAACAACACATCGACCCTGTCCTGCGTCGTCGCAAATTCGCTTCGAGATAATGATCAAGCGGCCCCTAATGATATGCTCTCGAGCACTTGCATGTTCTTTTTTTTTCCTTTTTTCGTCGGGGGACAGGACTCGATGGACAAAGTTTGCCGGACAAATTAGCTCAACGGATTACCCCAAACATTTCATTGCATATCTTGGCGGATTTTCGAATTTTTATATCTCTCGCTGATGGCCGGCGTTTCGTTCGAGGACCGACCGGCGAGTGAACGCTGCGCCGGTTGCGTGGGTGTTGACGATGATGCGGTCGCGCAGTATGATTGCTGTCGATTGTTGCTGTTGGCGTCATCATTGTTGTTCCGCTGCGGACTGTTTCGATCGAGTGGTTTTGAGTTTTGTTGTCGACTTCGTTCCCAATCTCTTTGTTTCTGAAACTATTTTTAGCGAGTGGTTTCGGACACATATCCGACCTCTCGAGACCCAAGCAAACGGTGCTCGTGCTGCTTTGGAACAAAACGACTCCGGTTCGATGAATCGGTGATTTCCACGCTTTCGGATGGGATGATGATTCGAATCTCTCAACTTCTGTTCGATGTTCGGCGCTGTCAGAACCTTTCCTTTTCATACTGACGTGTGTTTAGATTCAAAACGATTCCGAAACAAGCACCGGTACATCGTTTTCCACTCTTGCCGGAAGCACTCAACGATTATGTCAGCTTGTTAGGCGTCGTGTATCGAAACACGCTTTTATCCTCGCAGCCGAATTCCGCTGAACGTAAACTGCGAGCAGGACCTCAGAGATTCGAAGGGTTCGTATCCGTCGCAGCAGCGGGTCTTGACAGCCGTGTCGGTGCCGGCTCGCTGGAATTTGAGGAGACATCGTTCCGAACAACTGACAGCTCAACATTTCAAGACAGGAGGAACTGCAAGCGCTCGAGACGGGGAATGTGGTTTGAATTGCGGCCCGAGAGCTCAAATTGGGGTTTTACAGAGTTTAATGTGGGCGTTGCACCTATTTCGGTGTTCTGCACGTCGTTCCGGCGCGCCGTGAAAACTCACGCGGCGGAACCTTCTCGCTTCTTTATGATCTTTTATTCACAATCTACAGAAGTACATAGCGCGGTGTCTGATGGGCGGCTTGTTTCACTCATCGCGGTTTGTGGTGTTCCGATATTTCTTTCCCACGTTGATTTAAATATCGCCGTCGATGTAGTTTTTACCGAGCCACTGCGGCGACCGTTGTCCTGGAAGCAATTTCTTAAGTGCCTCGCAAACGTTTTGTGGTCGAGTGTGCGGATGTAGATTTTCCTCCGGATTTTTCCACGTCCTTTTTTTTCCTCTCCTGTCTGGAGATGATGGCATTTTAATGATTGAGAGTTTGTACAGAGGCGCTGTTCGCGCTCGCTCGCTCGCTCGCTCTCCCGCTTGAGTAATGGCTAAAAAAAAGTGTGTTGTACTTCCGTGTGGGAAATTTCGGTCAATTTCGCTGCTCGTTTTATTCTCAGCTGCTGTACCCGAGAGACCGAGAGGAAGGAAGGAAGGAAGGAAGGAGGGAGGGAGGGAGGGAAGAAGATCCGGCTCCAATGGAGCCCGGGGTTCGTCGATGTATTGGATTTCCACCGCTTCCTGCTGAGAAATTTGAGGGAAAATCGAGGAGCAAAAGTTAAATACAAAAGCGCAAAAGATTTGAACCCTCCACTTCCTGTCAAATCGGGTTCGGTCCCCGTCGAACAGCAACTACTTGGTTCACTCCCTCCGTTCGGATACAACAGCTTCCCCATCGTTCTTCTTCTTCAACACTTTCAGACAGAAGTTCGACTTGATTAGCTTTCGATTCATCGATTGCTGTCACGGAAACTCAGAAAGTATCGGCGTACGCAAGTGGAGAGTTTCGTACACAGCTTACGAAGTTCGCATCGTTACACACACGAAGAGAAATATCGGTGGAATCACTCGTGGCTCGAGCTCGATTACGTTTCGAAGGTGGACTCTCAGTCGGACGAGGCTCTTCGAGCGTGGGCGGATGCTGATTTGATGTAATTCGAAGCAAAAGTCAGTGTGGGCGGGAGAAAAACATTGAAAGCAAATCTGTAATCTGGTCTGAGTGAGCGTAAATGTGGGCTCACGGTCGAGCGGACTTTTCGATTGATGAGTTTGACAAGTCAACTCGAGGAACCAAATGATGTCATAGAAGCCAGAGTTAGTCTTGAGGAAGTTTTGAGTTTTCGAGGGACGGTGGTTCCATGGCCGGTGTGGGTGGAAGGACAGAGTGGCCGAACCTAAACGCCACAAATGGAAGCAAACTTTGTGGATGGAAAGCCACTCAAGTTTTGACTGGACTCCTTTCTATTTCTTCTTCTGCACCGGCGTCTTTGTGCTTTTCGAGCTCCCCTGCTATCGGCCCGACTTCTGCAAGAATCTAGCGAACCATAGTCTGGGGTTTAGCCAACCATGTAGGTAGCGAGCCGTGTTTGCCGTAGAGATCATTTTTGTCTTTGGGCTCAACGCAACGCCAATCGCTGGCTGCGAAAAGCCAGAGAATCAGAGGATCCGGTCGAGGGAAGAAAACGAAAAGACATCGAGGGAGGAACACATTTACCCGAAACGGAGGAATTTTTTTGTTGTGTTGAGGAGCCGCACTTTTGCACCGCAGCGTCGCCGATGTTTTCCGAAGTGATTCCACGAAAAAGGCACTCGGATTCCTCTTTCACTTTGTGATACATTATACCGCTGAATACGCGATCCACAACCTTCGGACGAAACCTCGTTCCGGGTGGACAACCCATCCCTCAAGAGGATCGGGCAGGGGCGGCTGTGGAAAACGAGAAAAGTTTGAGTGGAGAAATCCACGGCACGAGGAGGATCCTGCCGACAGTTGGTAAGCTGGGCACGGACTTCGTTCGCTTGTTGAGGACAGCTGCAGCAGAAGACAGAAGACGATGGGGGGGGGAGGGGGAAGGAGAAGAATAGCGAGAACTGCATCGAGCTCCTTGCCAATTGTGGGCTCTCTTACCCGCTGATGGCAAGAGACTCGACGCGGTGTCCCGGATCCATCCAACCCGTCGTCTACCTACATCTATCTCCTTCCGACCCTTTGCGCAGAGCTAGCTGGTGCACATGGGCCGAGGCTGAATTAGCAATTTAATAAGCAGCAGCCATTCGAGGAACGCCGAATAGTGTTCATAGCTCCTGCTGCTGCTGCTGCTGAAAGGCCCTCGACCGCGAGAGAAAGAGTGGATGTGAGAAAAAGGAGCGAGAAAGAAAGTCTCAAAAAAAATGTTCAAAATTAAACGTGCGAAATGGCGTCGTCCAAGAAGAGAGCCGCAGAACTTGAGGTCGAGAGAGGAATCGAGGGGGAAACGGAAAACTTTCACAGGTGGTGATGGGGTCGTCGTCATTTCGACATCTTCTCCGCGGTCCGCTTGCTTCGTCGACTTTTCTTTCGCGCGAGCCTGTCTTCGTCCTCGGGAGGACCGTGAGGGTGGCTTCCTATTTTCAGCAGCGATTTTCCTCAAGAACGGACACTTTGAATGAGGTTCGACCCGCAATTTGTTCGCCGATTCAAACCGAGACGATCCATTGATACCAAAACGTCACCAATCTCTTTCTCGGATAGTTCAGACCCGGAGGATGCTGAAAACCTGAAGGGCTCGGACCCTGGGTTCCGAGAGAGATGCCGTGTTCGAATCGATTGGCGCGAAAAACAAAACCGAAAACTTCGAGCTTGACGATGATCCAACAAAACGTGAAGAGGTCGAAGGAACTCGGACGTGGGTACGAGGGCGAACGCACGGGAATCTGTTTAGCAACGCCAGCCACCTGCTCAATCAGAGGCTCAACGTCTGATCCTAGAGAATCTGGCTGATTCGATCCGAGGATTATTATGGCCTCCTTCTCTAAGGCTCGGAATCCGTGAACCGCTTTGACGGATCAGACAGGCAGGCAGGCAGTCAGTCTTTGAGTGGCTTCGTCGGTCGGACGATTTGTCTCCGTGTCGCTCACCCACCCGCCGCTGGCAACAACTTTGTGATTGGGCTTCGTCGTGCTGAGCACCGACCTAATTCATTTTAAACGTTATCAGAACCTTTCTTCCATTGTTTTCCGCGTCAGCCGAGTGCTCAATGTGGAAATGTGCTGCCGGTGTCACTAACCGAGGTTTTGATTTCGGATTCATCCGCCGGACCCACTGTTTCCTTCCAATACCTCAAATCTCAACTTTCGAGAATTCTAATTGTTGGCACTTGACTCGATCCAAGAGCTTTCGAGAGTGGAAGAGGTGCTCTCGGAAGGCGATTCCCGAAATGTATGTGATGGCTCGAGTGCTTTCGGAGTGTCTGCCATTTGAAGTCAGATGAGTTTCTAACGAGCTTTCTCTCCCTTTCAGGTGAGTCTAAATCAACACACCTTTTTAGGCCATGAACTGTTATTCTCCAAACGTTTCTCGTGCCTGCTGCACGAGACGTGGACGGCTCGGGTATGGAGTTCATTTTTTTGGTCACTCTTGTAGCCATAAATGTTCTGATACCTCGTGGAATACCTAGATAGCGAGCGGAGAGACAAACCAAATCAACGAACCGTTCGCCCGCCCGCCCGCTCGCTATCTAGTTTGTTCTCGGCAGAGTTCAGGAACCCCGCGTGATCGAGCGTTACTCGAGCTGGATAGCTTGTTGAGGGGCAACATTAGTCGTCATCACCACCATCATCAACGTCAGCCGTAGTCGCTTTCGTTCACCGAAACGCGAGGCTCGAACCTTGTTACAGCTCGCCGATTTCACTACATTAGGCCATCTGAATGATGCAGCACAAGTTTTCGTCGTTTTTTTCGTATTCCGAGAGAGCTATTTCGGGCGAACTCGATGGACCCTTTTCGGTTCTGTCGCCGCGAACTCGTTGTGCGATGTCGACCGTCGAGTTCCTTCCGAAACCACTCAACGAGGCTCATTCCTGGGGCGACGATCAAAAACGCGGTTCACTGACCACTGCGCAACATCGAAAACCCTTGGAATTCGACAGAACGACTCGAGAAGATTCGCGCTCTCGACGAAATGAATTCGTTTTCCTCGAGACTTTGTCGTTTCTCCACTCAGAATCAATGGACGACCGATTGTTCATTTCTTGCTTTGGTTTCGGCGATGATGAAATGCGGCTGCGGTGGTCGTAAATATTTTTATGGGGCAACTTTTATTATTTCATACAGAATTAAACACCGGCCATCTACGCTAGCAGTGTGCGGTCCCGAGTCCCGGAGTCACTCGATTCCTCTCGGAGACCTTGACCACATTCTCCCCACAAAGGTCTGATCGAACTCAACACGTTGTCAAGTTGACTTTTCTGATGCCGAAATCCTCATCGAACTTGAAGGTCGTCAGCTGTCCCGGAGGAGTCTCTGACGAATCACGGAAGGGGTTCGGATCGCCTTCCATGGCTCCCAATGCGTGCGAAAATTCATTGAATTGTTGATGGGATGAACATCACTTGAGCTCGACGAACCCGAAAGATAATAATCAGTGGGAGAGTCTCAGCGTTTCTGAAAGTTTCTTCCGTGCGGACTCGACTTGTTCAAAGTTCGCCTCGATCTTTGCTGGTGATCGTTTTCGGACGATATCGAGAAGAGCAGGCGGAGTCGTTGGCTGAAAATTGCAAAACTCACTGACGCAGAAACTCGTGCACTCCGGAAGACGTTGTTTCGTTGTCGTGGAACAGAATGAGTTTCCTGAACACAGCGGCTGTCGATGAATCGATTGGGTTCCGCCGAATGTGAATGCTTGTCATTTCGGACTCGAATCAATGTCGGCAGGCTGCCAGGGAAGCAGGCAGGAGGCGCAGGATCACAGGATGGAGCGTGAGGCAGGACGTCCTGCGTATTAAATACTGTTATGGTCCGCCTTCCTGGATTAATTTCCTCTCCACTCTTGTGCGGCGAGACTTCCTGCAGCTATCTCCGCCAAACCGCCAACTTGCCGCCTGCCTCTCTAACCAGTTCGCTGAGCATTCAGTGAGCGGGTCCGCATGATGTCAGGTTGTCCCGGAAAGTGAAACCATTCGTCCCCACGCGCAACGCTGATCCACGGATCTCGGCAGCTTTATCAGTCTCGTACTTTCCTCCTCGCGGGACTCTGACCTCAGATGGAACTTTTTGTCGAGGGGTTCGCATCGTCCGCGCTCAAACTACAGGAGTTCCGTCCGAGAAACTCAACGACAAGATTCAGTCGAGGAGCTCAGTTGGAAAACTTTGTGTTTGCCCTGTTGCTCGGTGTTGTCGTGTGTTACTTGTTGTGCGGTTTTGCGACAAACAGTAAGCCACCAATAAATAGGTGATCGGATTTCCTTCGAGAACCTGTTTTGTTCTCGACGGCGAGTCGTATTACAGGCGGCGCGGCGCTCTGTTTGCTCGAGAATCATCTCTTCGGCAACAAAGCGATTCGATCTCGCCACATGCGACCTGAGAATGATTTTCTGGCTCCTCTCGAGGCTCGACTTCCACTCAAGAATCCAAAGCTTTCCTAATTCCTTCGAATCGCGAACTTCGATTTCCAGAGTTTCCTTCGACCAGGGATCGATTTTGTTTCTGTTTGATCCGATGTCCGGATTGTCGCGTCGTAATTTCGACCCGCTATGCTTTCGAGTCGAGAACACCGAGCTCTGAGTCGCAGTTCGTTTTGATCCTTCTCGGTGTTCGGGAGCCTCGTGCTGGTGGTCCCTTGTGAGGTGAGTTGAGGTGGGGTGGAACGCCGGGGAGACTGCTGAGCGAGTCGGGTTGTGTGCCGGGGGTGACCCAAATCCTTTCGCTTCATTTCGGGGATTGTACTCTTCGTCGTTGGATCTCTCGCCGGCAAGACGGGGACACACAGTCGGCGATCCACTCATATTACGCCACTTTCCGAGCACGAGTGTTCCTGAATTCCTTCTTTCAAGCTTTCAGAGTTTTCTCGAGGTTCGCCGCATCTGCGGGCTCAGAGTCCTTTGACCAATTAAGGTCGTTCAGAATTCAGAGCTCAGTTTGGACTCGTCGTTTCCTCTGTGGACGAGAGAACGTCCTGGAGAACGCGGGTCAGAATTTGTGAACCGTCGATGCCGGTTTCTCGCCGGTCGCTCACTTTGTAGCTCTGTGTTTTATTTATTCTCGAGCGAAAGATTGCCGTCCGAGCGCGCAATATTTCAATGTCTCGAAGAACAGCAGCCGATCCGGGGGTCGGCGAATGGGCGAGCGGGATGGCGAAGTTAGTAGTCGCCGATGCACAATGTTTAGTAGTCAGGTTGTGTAGACGATTTCCCAGCAGGCGGGCGGGTGGGCGAGCAAGCAAGGAAGCACACACATCCTACTCTGAGCGGGGTAATTGCGGACTGCCGATAGAGGGGCGGTCAGGCGGGGTAGAGGGACAACGGGGACGGGGGCGGTGTGCTCGGGATAGAAAAACACAGAAAGACCCTTCTTACTCACTCACTGGTCGAACATGTGATTCGGGGAGCGGTCGGCCATCCAGTGGACGAGGAATAACCCGTTTGGAGTCGAACGTCACACATATCGAGGTGGCTTGAGAGGTCGGGAGCGAAATTTGACGGCGGGAAGAAGACGGAACCGGCAGCCAGACAAGAATAGGAGCAAGGAATGCTCCGTCGCGATAACACTATTGAAACGGCTGCTGGCACCGCCGCCGCTGCTAATAAATGTTCTCGGGGCTGTGAGAGTTCTTTTGTGAGATGGCCCGTGTCAGCGACTCCCGAAGGGGGCGGGATCCCCCTCCCCCCCCTTACATGGTTTGCACTTCCCGGGCCCGCCCCTAATAAAAGCCTGTTCGTGGCCTGCGACGAGCTAATTCCGTGGAGCTCTTGCGTAACAACATCGGAATGTCTTTGAGATGGAAGCACTCGTCCAGCTCGGGAATCCCTCGTTGGTCGATGGCGTTTCTTTTGAAGTCCCCACAAGCCTGCTCGAGGAGATATTCAAGAAAGTTCGCTTTCTGCTTCGAGTGTCGCATGCGCTCCTTCGCATCTCGATTTCCAAACTGAAACGTTCGATGACCTCTCAGAGAAGAAACAAACTCCTCCAGGGAATCGCACGTTTCGGTTTTAACACAATGTTCGCAATACGGTCGGCAGTTCATCCGACAGTTCGCCAGTCGACTCTGCGAGCGAGCTGTCGCGCTCCGCGACGCGCACTCGACATTTGAAGACGTCGAGACCCGAGGAACGAACTTGTTGTTGCACCACACTGCGGAGCGAGGAGGCTTCCGCAAACACGCATGCGTTCCCGAGCTCAGAGGAACGAATGTTTGAAATGTCGACGCAACGCCCGGAACATCTCGCTCATTCGAAATGGCTGTAGTCACTGTCAAACTAACAACACACTCGTCGTAGTCGTCGACGACATTAACTCCCTCGGGTGCGACAACGAACCAACGGAACATCGGACGGCGGGATGAGTCGCCTCCTTCTCTCCTGGGCCGCTGGTTGTCTCTGTCCTTCGATCCTTGTTCTAAGCCGTCGTTTGGAAGGTCGTAGGGACGAGCTGTACATTCGACCCGTTCGAAAGTCCGAGGGCCAACCTCGAACTGTCCACTGTTACTGATGATCCGACACAGAAGCCGCGGATTCGCTTCGTTGTGCGGACAGAAATCACTTTTGGAGATGCTGAGGACGGAACTTCTCTTCAAATGGTGGACCGGTTCGTTTGTTTTATCAGGACATCAATCGCCGTCCTGCCCCTATTCCACCACCCACATAACATACGAGTGTTCGGTTCCTGCGATGTGAACTCGTGAGTAACCGCTGCGTGACTGTCCATACAGCGGATCGCACGACCGAGTTCGACGCCTCTTCCATGGAGCCGCTTGCGAATGCTGCGAGATCGGTGCTGCTCGCGCCCGCAGGAAACGGCCTATTAGCACAAAAGTATTGTGTGCACTAAAGAATTCCAACACCATTGAAATTCAGTCACAATTGCATCAGCCAGCTGCTAGACTGTTGTACGCAGCAAGCGGGCGGGCATCTGTGCCACCACCTGCACCTTCAATGCAAACCATTGTTGCAGAAAGTGAACGGAGAACCCCTTCACCGCGCGCGGGAACAACAGCGGATCGAGGGGCACGCGATGGTGGTGGGAAGAGGGGGTCGCGGGGAATTTTCCTTTTCTTTCTTCTTCTATTCTCGAACACCCATCCGTCGAGGAGGCCAACTTGAGAAGAGAACTGAACGCACGCGAACTTCGATTACGCGCCTGTCGTTCCCCGCTGGTCGACCGAACGCGCGAAGATTCCCGGTTCGAGCAACGTCGGGATGGAAAACTTATGATGAGTGTCTGCTTCAGAATTCCTGTTTCAAAATCTTCATCCGAGGCCAAATTGAAAATCACTCGAGCAAGTGGAGCGAAGAGAGTTCCTCGAGCAAGGGTTCCAGCTCAGAGGTCTAATGCCTGTTCCTCGGTCGGTAGAAGCGGTGCAAAGTGTCGAAGCCAGTACATACATGGATTTTTTGCCGGCGCTTCGGAGGAAACGGAAGACGACCAACACCACCTGAAACTGTCGAGCAGCGTTTTTCCCGCTCATTCTTCTCTTTCGAATATTCGGATGCTGATGGATGAGTTGCCAACGTCGCGAGAAGCCTTCTTGCTTGGCTTACCAAGCAAGTCTACCGTAAAAGTCCACCGTTCGAGCGTGAGTTTCGTCCGAGTTTAACGTAGAGCCTCCACCCACGTCGTCTCCTCAGTCTGGGGAGCATTTTAGCCGGCGCGCACATTTCCGACCATAGACTAACCTCGAGGGTCAGTTTCGGAGGGTCAATTGAACACGCTTCTGCTGTATACATTAACAAAGGTAAGAGAGTCTGGCAAGCGGGACGGACGGACGGACGGACGGACGGACGAGCAGACGGCTTGGCGAGCGAACCCTCAGGGATCCCGAGTAGACAAGCAAGCAAACAGCCGAGCTCGTCTCGACTAAGAACCTACGAGCGAGGAATGGGCGACCGAGTACCCGAGAGAGGAGTTGGACAAACTTTGACGCATTTCTCGAGTCGGACGGAAACGTGACGTCACGTTGTCGTCTGCTCCGAATTTGAGAAACGCTCCTGACGCTGTCGACTGTTTCAAAATTGAAAACTCGGCGATGGCGAAGACACGTCAGTCGGGACGAGAATGTTGGGTTCGTCTCTCGAAAACGCGTTGTGACGATGTCCTCGTCTGTTACGCTGAGTGAGAGGCTGTCACAGTGCGTGGGAAAAATAAAAGCAATAAGAGCTCCTGATGCTCAGCCGAGTTTGCGGCTAATCGCAGCTCAATTGGCTTTTGTGGTGGCGGTGACGGTATAAGGAGAGTAATTACACGGCGGTTCGGGCGACATTGATACGACGGCTTATGCCGAGTCCCTGTCATAATGGCTAATGAGGGAGACGGTTTTTCGCTCCGTTTTTGCGCCGGGAGCGGTGTCCTCCTTTTCATTCCGGTTCCTTCCTCCGTTCTGCGCTGCATGATACGGCACCAACCGCACGGATCAGCATAGAACCGAACACGAAATCGTCCACTTTCACTCGAGTTTCCTCATTCCTCCAGAGAAAAGGTGACGTGGGACGTGCTGAAAGGACGCCATACGAGGAGAGGAAATCCGAAGATCATCCGAAAAACGTTCCAATCGAGTAAAACGGGCCGTATGATTGCGGGAGAAGAACTGGAACAAAGATGGAGACAACTGAGAGTTCGAAACACAGAGAAAGAGAGTTTCAGGGGCCGTGGGTGCGTGCCAACTTGACATTCCGTTCGGTGAGATATGCGCTACGGAGGATCCGTTTGTGGAGGAAGTTGTTGCGCACAATTATTTATTGTTCGTCGTTCCCGACGACATCATAACACGCTCGGTATCTCACTCCCAAGCCTATATTGTACTTTCATTCTCTTACTGACTGACTGACCTACCGACCGACCGACTGACTAAATGATGGAGCTCGCTCGCTCGCTCGCTCGCTCGTTTACAGCAGTCACACAACGGCGCCCAGCAACAGGGACTGTGTGCGGGACACGCAGCAAAGGCATAATTCAGTAGGCTATCTCCTCTTAGAGTAATTTTGTCTACCTGCTTGCTCATCCATGTTCTCGTCCCCTGCTCTGCTGTCCGTCAAGATACCCACTGAGGAGAAGGAAGCTACCCAAGCAAGCGATGATCACCGTCGGCGACCATAACCTCACGAGGCCGGAAAAAACAGTCACAAGAATCTCTACCCATCACAGCGGCTGCCTGGGAGACTAGTGAGGCCGGAATAGTGTTTTGTTCCTTTTGGAAAACTCAAATATTTTGCGCAAACCACTCGAGCCGTTTTCGTTTGATCATCCGTGCTCTCTTTCAGAATGGTTTTACAGCCCCTGCCGAACGCCCTCGATTCGCCTTCTTCCGTCACATCTTCCCAATTTCCCTCTTTGCCTCGCTCCTCCTCCTCCTCCGGGAATCCACTCTGCTGCCGGGTGATCCCGATTAGTTCGTTTCATCTGCTTCTCTCCAACTTTTGAAGGAAACCGGGTGTGGTGCGAGGTAAAGTCTTTTCCGAATACTCGGTCCCCTCCGTTGTCGCATTTTGGCGTCCTCTATTCGCTCCGTTCGTTTTGTCTGGAGTTCGAAGCCAAAACACCCGAACCAAACATTCAGCGACAGAAATTGACTCCCGGTTTCCGCTACAAAACCTTCCGAAAGAGTTCCGAGACGAAACCGCATTTGGCTTCACCTCCCGGAGCTTTCCGCTATCGGTGCTCACGTGACGATGTCGTCATAGCTGGGCGCCGTCATGGACGAGGACATTGAGCTCGCCGAGCGGGATTGTTTCAAATCTCCGAGAATTGAATTGCTAATGAACGGAGAGTGATCTTTCTTTTCGCTCGCAGCGTCGTAATTTCGGGAAATGAAGATCCTCTCAAGTGGTTTTTCCTTTTCCTTTCCCGGACCTTCGTTCCGCCGAAGCCGCTAGCGACGGTCGGGAGATCTGTGTTCTCCTCGGCGCAATATTCTCCTTTTTCTTTCGTACGCTGTTGATCTTCGGAAAGTTCCGTCGCATCGGAAGGTTTGATGTGTCATCGAGTGAGAAGACTCCCCACTCGTGGAGCAGAAAGCGTGCGCCGTTCCGTCGAAATATTGTCGAGTGGGTGGACAGAGAAACAAGAACGCGACCCGTTCTGTCCTCGCCGCTCTGAACTCGGAACGTTCTCCCGTTCTGAGTGGCGTGGAATGCGCTCATGACACGATCACAAAAGGTCTTCTTCAATGAGCGCGTGAGATTCCTGAGCTTCCTGCTCTCTGGACGAGCTGTTGTTCTTGAGGAGCATCTGGAGCGGAGAATCATGGTCATCATTTTGACTTTCAGAATGTTTTCCGGCGCGCTTGTGGCCGGCTCTCGACGTGACCCGCGACTCCTTCGACAGAAAGAACTCCTTTTTGTGTTTTCTGTCGGTGTCCGATTCTTGTGTTTTGTTCAACTTGTTAGAATCGGCGACGAGAAGTACTCCGTCATGTCGTCAGGACGGGAACTGTCTCCCATTGAGAAAGTTTGTGAGAAATCGCGGCTTGTGTCTTCATCTAGTCGTTCGCTTCGCCGCCGCCGCAAGAACCACCGGAACCGTGCGAGCCTTGGAAACCCAACCTGCAGTCATTTGAGGACGAGAATCGGAAGCAATTTTTCTCTCCAATCAGACGTTTCTGCCGAGCCCTCATCCCGCTTATCCCTCTCTGCCAAATGGGAAACTTTTTGGGAAGACGGGGAGTGGATTTCACGATGAACGTCGATCGTTCACTTCCGTACGTTCGGAGCAAAACCACGCGGGACAAGCTTCGATGGTTGGATCCAACACATGGAGTAAGCAGCATTTTATTGCTGAAAACAAATCGGGTCCAGTGCCGCCAGGGAGCGATGCTTTGTGCAGGATGATTCGTTCATTGAGGTGATTTGTGCAGGTGGCAATGAGATGATTTGTGCGGGTGGCAGACGATATATCATCGTGATGCATGACCGCTTACGACCACCTATCTCGCTAACTGTCTTGACAAACCGATCATCGCACCGTCCAAAAGACTTACCCCAAACTCTGTTGTTCGACCTTCGAGAACCTTCAGCGTTTAAGGAGCAACTTCCTGGCAGTGTCCCGCATATTCTGCACTTTCTCACTTGCGTTTCCGAACATGCTCTTGCTTCCCTCATTCTCATCTTCCTCTGCCACCGCTGCGGTCGTTCGAACCGAAGCTTTGTAACGGACGTAAGAGTCTGGCCGTGAAGTGATTGATGACTTGCTAATATCACCTACGAGTCGGAGCAGAAAGACTGCGTTGGAACGGCAGAGTTTGGAGGAGGGAAAAGCGTTCCGGGGCTTGGGGTCAGGAAGCTGGAAAAGGGGAACAAAACACGATGTCTGTGGATGAAACATGGAGTTGCCATTCTGCAGCGGGTCGGCGAACAATGCCGTCGAGCTCGATGGATTCTAGGGCGGCGGCTGCGGCGTTGTACATCACCGCCACTACAACCGCGCCCGGCCACTAGAAGGGCGAACAGTTAACCCTACGAGAGAGCCAAAAGTTGTTCTACGAGCTGTTCAAATGTTTGTTTACGAACTGGCAGTGGTGGTTTTCGTGCGCTGGTCGTCGTCGTCGTCTAATTCGCCGAGTAAACCAAGCGAACGAACCATCGAGCATCAAAACCGAGGACTTGGACCTGGAGGCCTTAGATGGGAGCCACTAGAGCGAATTCCGTCTTTGCCTTGCTCGGCTTACGTCTCGCTTTTCCCTTCTCCGCCCGATTCGGATAGAAACGCAGACTCCCTGGGTCCCTTAAGGTATTGCTCATCGGAGGAAATATTTATTTTCTCATCAGACGGAAAAGTCCAATCGAATGCTAACAGATATTCTGGCCTTCGAAGTTCTCGAAGGAAATGTTGTGATTCTGTCACGAACGAGGAAATCGCCACATTCTAGGTTTCGGGCTCGAATGTTCTTGAAAGCAGAGAGTCAACAAGTTGAATGCTCCTCTCCAGGAAAAATGGGAGTTTCTCTTCCACGCGTTCGCTTCGTTATCAAAACCCGCGGATAGATGCAACGGAGTGCGGCAAAACGGTTAAGAAAGGAAACGTGTCTGTGTGAGGCTCTCTCGGAAAAAGTTGAGGCCCGCCGCCGCCATCCATCCGCAGTCGTTGACGACGAAGGCTGTAAAAGCTTGCCGCAGGATGCTTTAGCCGCTTTTACGTTTCGTCCACTGAAAGAGCAGCCACGTGACCACCGCGACCGTTGATGGGACTGCGGGCGTCATCGCCGTCGATCTCGGTTCCTTCATTCTCTCGAGCCGTCGGAGTCAACTTTCGCAATTTCCGAACTCTGGAAATGCGAGCCACCCCGACCTAGAGAACTACAAAGACCTCGGAACCTGGACGACACGACCGAATTAGAGCTTTAGTCGAGAATATCGCATCCTCCGATGCAAAGCAGAGAACACATGCGCAGTCGCAAAAATAGGCCAAGTGTTTGAGTCAGTCGAGTCGCTTAGCTGTTTACTTATTAACACACGAGTCTGAGCAAGACGTGGATATGGAGGGGAGGGAGGGGAGGGGGGGCAGGGCAGGCGGAAAGGGCAAGAGACGCACTCGGACCACGAGGAAGGAAGGAGGGGAGACAAAAGTGGGGACGGCGGGGCCAAGTTATGAATTATGGAAGAGCTACTCACATCCTCCCAACGGCGAGCGGGAAGAGTCGTACGGAGTTTTCTGAGTGCAGCGCGAGCTTACTCAGCATTGACTCGGATGAGCTTCGACCCCTGAAGGAACATTCTTCCAGAACGGTGTCCATGGAGAGCCCCAGGGAAACAAGATCGACCTCAAAACTCAGAAGGTCGTCCCTAAGAAGCCATCGGTGGATGAATTTCCAGAACAGAGGGCTCAGGCTCAGTTTCCCGATCAGTTTTTCCCGAATGAGGTTCGATTCCGCGGAAAGAAAAGGAATCCAAGTTCGCAACGGCTTCAAATGCAGTTTGAGCTGAATCTATGTCGACGACCGCACTGGCCTTACTTTAAACGGGAAGATTTTCAATCGATTAGGGTTGTCTCGTGGATAATCTCTTCAGAAATTAGTTCCTTATCGTGGTTTGAGTTACAATCGTTGTAGATTAAGGAGAAACAATCGAAACGATGGCCTTAATTGGGCTCGCCATCCGAAGCGAAGTATTTTAATCGAGAATCGCCATGATGTGAATATTCATGTGGCTAAAGTGGCTCTACATTGGATAAACGTCCCAATGGTTCAACTGATCATTAGGCGAACGCGTGTTCTCATGGTTCCCGAATTGAGCAAAGTGAGTTCAATTTGCAATGAATCCAGAGCGTGATGACGGGATATTCAAACTAAAATCAATTCAGACGATCGATTAACCGAATCTTCCTCAGTCCGATCAAGTATTCTTCGATCTCGGGAGGTCTGCTGGACTCGGTTGCACCGAGAACCTCGTCAACATTTTTCGGAGTTCGTGATGGGACGCGGATAATGTTTCCTTCCATGAGCGGCCCGGCGGAGCGTGTGAAGATCGACGTCTCGATTGACGGAAAAGCGGTGGCGAAAGCGAATCGTCATTCATTGCCGGTGAATAAATAGAGGGAGGCGGACAATTATCAACAAACAGATAGATGCCATCTATCACTGCTCGCTTCCCTCTGTTCCGTCGAGCGGCGATTCCAACTGGCTGCGAGTCGATCGTAGTAATCTGTTTGAGTGTTCCTTGTGCTTTATCATACAACCGCGATGAATAATACCTACACTGTTATTGGGCTGTTGGTGCCAGTGCTGCCGCCCCTGCTGTTGGGTGGGTCGATTCGTTCGACTCGGGTTCGCCGCATCCACACGAACCGGAGAGAGGTAATTACACCATTCACGGGCCGGTCACTCGACGACATCGCTGATATCCGTTCCTTGCCCCTATTATGCGAGAGCGGGCGACACTCATTAAGACGACGACGACGGTGTCCGTGGTGGCCGCCTCGGTTACCACCGTCTCCATCATCTCGCCATGACTGCACTTCAGGAGGATTGGGTTAACTAGAAGCAAATTACCACCTCACCTGACATGTCGGCTTCAACGGAGTCGATGACGACGTTCACCGCGACTTAGCTGTCCACGTCGCGTCGTCGGCAGTGCCACGGGGACTCGGCTCCGCTCGGAGATTCTTCGTGAAAATTACCTATTTAGGTCCAAAACGAGGGGAAAATGACCAAAACTCGAGCATCGCATGACTCGAGACGAAGTTTACTGTCGGACCAGCGTACTGTCTCACTCACTCACTCACTCAGATAAAACGATCTTCCGCGTCAACGATGCCAATGACGATGGATACGGGCATGGTGGCTGAGATTCCCAGAAGCTCCTGCTCGGTTTCCTAACTGCTACGAGAACGGCCAACGCTGTAGTCGAGCAGAAACGCGATCTAACGAAACAACGATGCGGACCGCCGCGCCGGCCGTTGCTTCGTAGTTAGTCCGTCCGACCGGCAGAGTGCTTCCATGGACAGACGAGGTCCAGGCAGGCAAACGAAAGATGCTGTTGTGCTGCTGCTGTACCCTCGGTGGAGAAAATGCTCCATGTACGAGGAAAAGACAATAAAGATGGAGATTAAGAAGCTAGAGGGAACAAGCGGGACCGCATGCCTGACCGTTCACCCGCCCGCCCGCCTGCCTGCCTGCCAGGCTGGCTGACTTTCAGGGGGCCTCCTATGCGTGGGGTGGAACAAAAAGCGAGAGAAACAAAAACTACCGTGGAGACGGACACGCACATCGACGAACACTATTGCGTCGTCTACAGTGTTCAGAGAGTCAGATGGGCGCAAACCGAGATTGGCCTCATATTCTAGCTCCAAACTCCGAGCCACTACAAACCTCAGGACGGCACCGTTTGCATTCCAACGATGCTTCCTTCATTCGCGGCTGCCGCTTCCTGATGAAGGGATCATCACTGGCGCTCGGGTGGAGTCGTCGCTGGTGCTTTCGAGGGCCGGGGCGAATCCCGCTAGTCTGTGCTGCTGACTCTGTTGGAGGGAAACCGAGGAATAATGGAGACATGCAGCGATCGGAGTCTGGGACAAGTTTGTGTACTCGTTCGGTCTCTGCCTTGTTGTGTCGGCTTTTCCTCGCTCTGAGAGAAGTGATAATCATCCGGAAGTTTCATCAACTTTGGCTCCTGACCGCAGCAGACTCCTGATGGAATGGTGGACGATCGAAAAATTTGGATATCGCGGTCCGCAGCTTTTAATTATGTTCATTTATTCATCAATTATTATCGAACTCAGTGTTGAAAGTGAACCAAGCTGGCTCAGTCCAAGTGATTGATGAAGGAATCGATCGGAATTTTTGTGCGCTCCCGTCGGACGACGCGAAAAGATTCCGTGGAATCGTTGTTCGAAGTGAGAGACTCCCTCGTATTTGGCGGCGACCGCTTTAAACTTTGACGTTGATCGTGCGATCTGACAAGTCCTCCTTGACGGCATCGAAAATGCTGTTTTAACTGTTTTTCAAGAAGTTTCCGGAGCTGTTTGGATGTTTTGGAGTCGCTGGTGGCCACGAACGACTTCTTGAACTCGTCGAAAATTGATCCGAAGCGGAGAGAACAACCTCGGAGCATGTGACATTGTGCGAGTGACGTTTCAATCCGTCTGTCTTGTCGTTTCCTTGAGGTTGCCAACTCACTGAGGTCTGTGAAGGATCGTGGACCCAGTTAGGGTCGTGGGGGGTTTGTTAAGCTGCATGAAGTTGACACGAACCTACCCGTCAGCTTGAAAGGACGAATCGGGATCGAGGGCCCGTACAATTTCTCGTAAGCGTACATTCCTCTTTGGCGTCTCCTCTCAATTCGTCCATCAGTTCCTTGAATTCGATTTCTTATTCCTCCGTTCAACCGACGTCTTGAAACTCTTGGCGGCTTTTACGTTATTTACTTCTCACTCGCTTGCCGGCCTGCCCGGCCGTTCCCCCGCCTGCTTGCCTCTCCAAACGTCGGCCGATCCGTCGTCCCGCCGGCACCCATATTCGATTTCATTCAGTTTAGCCCAATTCCAGGGGCCCGCGTAGAGGAATAATACAAGAAAACAGAAAAAGCGACGTTTCGCGATCGTAGCCGCACTTCATTCAAGTACCGTTAAAGACCTACGTTGAATCGACAATCAAAGGGAGGAAACAGATGATGATGATGATACCTTTTTCTCGCGCAGAAGTTGGACGAAAACACTCGGACAGTTTCGGTGACGACAGAGACAACTTCCAAAAATCGAAATCGGCGAAAGAAGATTCCACTTGATGCTGACAGAGGAGTCCAGGACTCGAGAAGGGGGAGTTCCCCCAAATCACATCGAGGTTGGCCGCTGGCAAAAACAGTTCCTGCGACTGCGTCGTGGTAACGGAGCGGAAACACTGCATTGACAACTGCGATGACGGTTTCCATAATGCTTCCCATGATAGTGATGATGATGATGATGATGATGATGATTCGCGCGGGTCTGCTTGCCATCGATTAGAGGACGGGGTAGATGATCTTCCCTTTTCCATACATACGCTCTTCGATAATTCGTTGGTTGGTCGCTTCCTCACTCACCCAGTCAGTCTCTATCGACGCTGCAAGCAGACGAAATCACAATGCTATCTCTATAAAGCAAACGTTTGTGTCTATAGGGGAAGGGGAGGGGGAGGGGGAAGGGGGAGTCTGCCATTGTGAGAAGTCGGACTAAAAGCTCTGCGAGATACACTGGCTGAGAGCAGAACACGTCCAGTGCAGGGAAAAAAGGAGAAAGGGGAAGGGGGTGTTCGGCCCGAGCACCCAACATAACAGAGGTTGTTCCTCTCAGTCAGCTTCCCCAATGACCCGCTCGTCTTGGCTGTGGTATGTCATCGCTCGCTAATATTGAACCGGATTCCCCGGCCCCGCGTCAATGTCCGACCGCTGGTCCGCCGTCCGATCCGGGGATTCATTCGTTGGCTATGCTGTAAGTAATTAATCGAATCTACAGGAATGACAGCGAGCGAGACCAAAACCTGAACGACGTTGACAACGAGACCAAGAGGAATTCAGCGCTGCCGCCGCCGCCTCAATACGGGAGACGGGAAGGGCGTGTCCACTACAGGGCCAGCTTACAAGCAAACGAGGCGAGCGGCAGCTCACTCGCTCACTCGCTCGCACGCGGGCTCACCTGCAAACAGATCGATAATGACTTCAAAACGTCGCCCTGAGTCTCGAGCTCGCCACTGTCTCGACTCCAGCATGACTCTGGCTCTCGCAGATATAATTTCCAGAATTTCAGAATAGAGCCTTTGGGAACCCCGTCTTCCCCATTCGAAACGGATGCGGTCGCTTCCGATCGGTCCAAGTATCCATCTGACTTCGTTGTGTCGTGAGATGAAGAACACGAGTCAAATGATCGAAGTCATGAGAACTCGTCTGTCGCTGTTCTATAGACGTAATATTCCGCTCGTTCTTCATCGTCGTAAGATTCTGGATGCTTTCATCACGACCATCCTACCGACGATCGAATCTCCGGAACCAAGCGATAGTCTGCATGTTCCAGACACCGAAGATGTGGGAAATGTGATCCATTTGATAACTTTGATGGAGTTGGATAAGTCTTCCGTAAGAGGCCATCTTTCGAAAGATCCGTCTGTGGGACTTCAAAACGAGGCAGGGAGACACCAATTCCGAGCTGGAAGCACGAACGGGAAACAAGCTCAAGGAGTGTTTGAAAAATGAAATAAAATCGAGGCGGGAGCTGTTCAGCGGATGTCAAGTCGAACGTGACAGAGGGTCGATGGCGGACTCGAGCGCTAACTAAACTGCCGTTCAAGTAGAGTTTTGTTTTATTGTGGACACCGAAACAAAAGCTGCTGCACTCGAGAGTCCATCGTGACCGCGGCGTAGTCCCCGACCAGACGAGCCAGACGGACACCAAAAGCTGACTGAGAGAGGCATGCAATTACGACACAAGGAAGCCACCGACCTACCAGCGAACCAAGCGATCACGGCTGAGTGAGTTTTGTGCGAGTCTTCTGATTGAATCTGGCTTGCGGGTCGTGTTGCCCGCCCGCCCGCTCCACTGTAGCATCGTCTCCGCGCGAGGCGTCTGGGAGTACAAATGGCGAGCAAGTCCCTCGGCGCGAATGTCTTGACGACAAAAGCATCATCCCTCACACGCCACAAAGCAGCCGCGGCGCAAGACCCGCGCTCTTTGTTTAATTCGTTCCTCCGGGAGTTGTTTCTCTCTCTTTTTTTTTGTCTTTTTAATTCTCACTCGAAGACGAGCTTCAGTTTCTGCCAAATTTAACCCCGTCGACGACAAAGGCTTCGGGGACCTCGATTCAGGATCTCGGGTGAGAGTCTTTGGTGACGCAAACTTTGTTGCGCAACATTTGTTCCTCGATCTTCCCAAAACGAAAGAATACCGGCTTTTACCCTGTACGAAAAACAACTTTCTTGAGGCTGATCTGAGGTTCTCTCTCGGGGACAAGAGTGTTACGCGACAATTGAATCCTTGCCATTCACTTGGAAGTTCTTTTTTGGTCTATCGTTCCCTGCTGGAAGTCAAGTGTCTGCCGGATGAGTCATCGAACCGCCCCGGCTCGAGTTTTAATTTGTTTCGAAAACACATCTGTCAAGAGAATCGTTACTGGAAGCGCTTGTGGATGGGGACCTTCCACGAGGTGTGTAATCCATCTTGACAGCAGCACCGGCGATCACTTCAACGCGGATTGCCTCTTGCGAGACACGTTTCTGAACGGTCGACTTGATTTTAGATTCATTTTCGAACTACTATGTAGCTGTAGAGAACACGCCAGCCACCATTTTGGTCAGTGCAAAGAGTAAAATCGACAGTTTGTGGCTTTAAACGAGAATTTCAAAGAGTTTTCTCCCGGAATTTCCAGGTTCAGCTCTCGAGACCGAAACGGTTCTGAAACGGTGGAACGATGATCTGCTTTGTCGGCGGTGGTTGGCGCTGCAAAGTTCAGATTTCGACCGAGTCGCTCAGGCCAAGCGTGAGGCAGATGGAACTCCGACTCGCCTTCTGAGAGGTTGAGGTCGTCGAGTTTTTTCTGCCCTCCTTCGCCTGCGTCGATGTCGAACGTTCCGACGAAGATTGCCGCCTTCAAAATGAACACCTTCCCCTGCAAACAGCTGTTCGATACGACGAAACGCCATAAACGTGAGTATTTGTTTCTCTCTTCTTTGATCGACGTCAGACGGACCCTGGTCCGAATCCTAGCTCCAGGTCTCCAGATCGAAACTCCGATGAGTTTGAGGCTGATCCGAGTCCGAGACTTGAATCGCGGTGGCATCGTGCTTTGATTACAGCTCGGAATTTTGAGCCGTGGAATCTCCGGCCATAGGAGGTCGCTATGCTCCTTCATTTGTCTTTGCAGGAGGTCTATTCCGATCATTTGTTGTTCTTCGCCTCGCTCCTTCTTTTCTTGTACGCTAGAGAATCATCAATCTTATCGTTGCGTGAGAGAGCGATCAAAAAGAAAACCCTGTCGGCGAACCCGAGGAAAATCGGGAGAGAAATCCATCAGGAAACCGAAGTGAAAACGAATCGAAATCGAACCGAAAAATCGAATCCGATCGATTGAAGTGCGGAACCGATTCGTGGTCATGACCTGACCCCCTAATTGTGGTCTGTAAACGAGTCCCTGTCTTCCTATCACGGTTTCGAATGACGCTTCCATCACGTCCGACGGATTCACTCCGGAATCGAGAGCTCCTCCGAGAAACGTTCTAGGCTTGCTGCATCGTCAACTCTCATGATGAAAATCATAAATTATTCTTCTCCTCTCGTCTCTAGGTGTAGGTCGCGGTTTTTTCTCTCGGAGTCGTCGGAGAACGATAAGGAGGGAAGAGACACAGAAAAAGACTTATTTTTCTTGCCTGGTAACATCGAGCCTCGTAGCTCATATTTCAAATTACCTCGACAACCATTATTTCTAAGAGCTGTAATTACTAACTTTTGTTTCCGGCGCCGTTCACTGCTGGCGCCGGCCCTTACTGCTCTCACACGAACGCTTATTGCCTCTCATCGCTTGTACTGGTACCGGCAGATGCCAACATCAAAATTAAGAGCCCGTTTAAGTAAACAGCCCTATTATGCAGAGAGGAAACCTCTTCCAAGATACTGTTTTCACGCCATCTCACTCAGTCACTCAGTAACGAGCGCTTCGTGAACTCCCGACTCAATTAGGTCGCCTGATTTCGGATTCATTCCACGACTGGTCCAGATATCCGGCGCGCGGTGAAGCGACTTGAGTCGGATTGACGATCGATAAATGGAAATGAGGAGAGCAGAAAATACTTCCTCAACGCTCTCGGGGTGTTTTTATAAAGCGTCTAAAAACGGAACTCGCTCGACAGACACAGGTCGTCGGATATCGGAGGAACTCTGTCTTTTTCCAGGCTCTCAGAAGCTCATTTTCGGTATATTTCCCTCGGTCGTCTGATTCGCTGAAAGAGTAGAACACATCGTCGTCGAGAGCTCTTACGCTCCTTTCGAAGTCATTAAAACGGGATAAGTGCACATCTTCGAAAATGTCAAGTGCAAGGAGAAGCGGACGAGAAACCGAATAGAACGGCGAGAGATCCTGGAGATTCAGAACGCGGCACCCGAGGATGTTTACTTTCCGGAACAAAAGACCCGCATCGAATGAATCGGACATAAACTATTCTGAAACTGTCGATAACTCGGCCCCGGCGCGGCGGACCGTTTTGCTGATGCTGTTATTTCCGTAGCACGTAATAATAATTGTGCGACGGGCGTATGTTCGACGTAGAGGCGATTTTTCTGTACGAGGCGTTGGCTACATCGCGTCTAGCTTCATTGGCTGAAAGTAACCGACTCAGTCAGTCAGTGAGTAACTGACTCCGATAGCCGGGCTTCGGCTTCGGAGGAAAATCGCGGAGCCCCTTGACGAGGGGTACCGAGCTAACAACGACAGCCGTAGATTTCGTTGTTCGACCAGCGAGCGTTGCTTTGGATCGAGCGGTCGCCCGGCCGGCCGGCCGGCGCACGTCTGCGATCTGAGCAATGAACCCAGCGAGGAAGGAGAGCATCGCGTGGACGCGTGGCGCCGATCGCTTCGAAACAGAATTTCAATGAGAGTTGTTTCAACAGAAATCGTTCTCTCTCTCTCTCTTTGTTTATCTTCGTTCAGGTCCTGAGTTTGAAGTTTTTTCGAAAGCACGGATCAGTCCACGAAGAAACACAACCTAAAGGAGCAGAAAATTCTCGACCGACTGCGGACCCAAACGAGCTCTTGAACTCCGCAACCCGATGATTCGGGATCTCTTTCTGCGAATTTCTGTGGTTAGGCGGAACTTCAGGAATTTCGGTTGCGCGGAAGCGGTGCAGGCGTTGCTCAAGCATAAAAAAGTGATAAAACATGAGAACAATTATCATAATTGACTTCATTAAGGCAAACGTGTAATGAAAGCAACCGGGGGGGGAGGGGAGAGGGGTAAGCGAACGCGGTTTGGGTGTGTGTTCATTCGATTGAAGTTCTGCCTTTGAAGTTTGTAATGCACTTACCGTGCGGTCGAGCTCGCGTTCATCCTGAAAAGCAAACTTCTTGCCTTCCTGCCGCGCGCCGTTTCCTCTCTTTCTCTCGTGTTTTGTTCTTCGTTCGCTGCCAGAAAGCCTTTGAGCTTCCGAAACGCAAGCATGAAAGGAGTTATTTTCGTTCGCTGAACAAGCAAACCCTGTCTCTCACAATGACAGCCAAATCTCTCCTGACGTGAACCAGCAAAGTAGCGAACGAGGAACGACAGAGATTCTGCATCAATCCACGACATTCGTGAGCCTTTAACTCTGCGAATGTTGAAAGAAAAAAAAATTGCGGAACTGGCCATGCCTTCCGCGGTTTCGAGATCCGGAAGAGAAACAGAGTCGAATGTTTTGGATTGAATGATAATTATTCGAAGTGATTCTATGACCGTCGGTTTTAAACCTAGAGCTGAGAATCGATTGACCCCGTGCACTTTTCGGTATCATTGAATCCGCAATAAGGCTCGTCGTCACCCGAACCGCGATTAACAGCAATTTTGGTTTTGTGGCGCTTTTGGAAACAAATTAATTCTCTTCAATCAGCGTCTCCATTGTTGGAGATTTCCAAACACCTCTCAATCTCATTTCCTTGGTCGATCGAACACGCGATTCGACGTTCCGCGAGACAGTGGGATGCGCAGATCCGAACGCCCACTTTGAAAGAAGCGCCAACACGGGAAGAGAATGAATCCGCGAAATTGATTTGTGACCCCAGAAAAGCGAGCTCCCATTGTGATTTGTGACAAATGAATTATTGGATCTTCCGAAAAATGAACAATTTCAATGTCTAGTGAGTGGAAGTTGGCAGTTTAGACATCAAGCATCAATCACTCGCCATCAATCCATCCATAGAAACATATGCAAGCACGGATTGATGAGGTAGAGAGAGATTGAGATGAATTACGCTTGAAGTCATCCATTCCTTCATTCATTCACTGATTGTTTGATAGATCAACCTCTAAGCTCGAGTGATGGAATCGAAGATTTGTGGTTCTGTCTCCAAATCAACAAAGGGTAGACCTTTGCACCAAACCATTGCACAATCCTATCTTATACAGATCTGGCTCTTGAACGTCGTTTGTGAGATGCTCCCCAAAGAACGAGGCAGAACACTTGGATAACGATTCGGGAGAGATGAATGGAGGTTCTGAGGAGCTGAAACTATGCAGGTGGACTGGCTTAATCTTGACTGAAAACAGATACGATTCGACTCAATCAGCCAGGTGGAAGGAGTAGCAGCAGCAGCAGCAGCAGGAAGGAAGCAAGTCGTCTTTCCGCTGTGCCTTTGCGGAGTTCTCCGATATCAAACAAGTTTTCTATTGTCTTCCCCTCTCGTCCGCTGAAGCAGATTTCTGCTCTCTGTGCTTATCTACCTCGCAGTTTTCTCGAGTAGCTGCCTTATCCGAGTCTGCCGACTCCCTCTCCCTCGTTTTCTTCAGAATATTTCTTTTCGATTTGGAAATTTTGTTCCGTCGTTTCTTCACGGAGAGTTCCGAATCGATTTTTTCAGAAACGTCTCGCACAACTCGCCCACCGTATCGTCGAGTCGTTGATGTTTCCCTGCCATCAAATCGACGAAATTTCGTCATAGTGTGGAGTTTTTTCGTTGGAGGAGGCCGTGCTCGAAAGAGTTCAGTTTCCCTCCGCCGCCGTCGCCGCGAAGATGACGCGAACCTATTCGAACAATTCCAGGTTCGAAATGGAAGTTCTTTTCCTGGCCGACTGCCTGCCTCCTTCTAATATTTCCATTAGTCTTCACTCGGACTGGCAGTCGGCCGCACGACCGAATCATTTCTCGAATATTTCTCCGAGTCGAAAACCGCACAGACACATTCACTGCTGGAGGAGACTTCAAGGAGGAAAATTTTCGTTGCGGAATGAAGCTTGAAAAAGATCGATTATAGAGAGTTATGGGAGTGTAGAGAAAGGAAAAATTCCGAATAGAATCGGAGCTCTGGAGGAAGTCGACGAGAAACTAAGAAAATACTTTCTTTCGATTTTCAGTAAAGGGTCCGCGATGGGCTCTGCTCAGCCTGGCGCTTCTAACTCTGGTGTCGGCGTTTCCTCGCGCGGGAGCAAACCCACTCACAATGGAGCAGAATGAAGGTGAGCACAAATTTTCTTTGATTTTCTTATCCGAACTCCGTTGTTCGAGCTTCAATTCCGGGTTCACGTCTTTTGGCTATTCGAGTGAATCCCTGGCTGTGCTTTCTTATCTCGTAGTTCTAAGTAGTAGGCTCCCGTGCTTGCTCTGATTAGGCTTTCGAGCAATGTTCCGAGAATTCCTGCGAAGATTCTCCCCGGCAACCTTCAGAGCTACGCAGAACTAGAGATTGGGAACTTCAAAGGTTTCCGTAGTTTCGCTCCATCCAGGCTGTTCGGCCAGATTCGCAGAATGTTTTCGAATTGGATTCACAGTCAGCTTTGATGTTAGATGTTTCGCATAGTTTCGAGCTAGACTAGTGAGCTTCATTCCCCGATGAACAATCAGCACAACAAGAATGCGTGAAGTCAGTCTGTCGAATGCGACCAACGATCCGATTCTGCTGCTGCTGCCGTCAGGAGATCGAATCTAGTTCTTGAAAATTATCGAGTCTGCTAGAAAGTCCCAAATCGAGATGAATTCAGTTTCCCCGTGAGACAGTGACCATGATCGAAACTCAAACTCAGAGAGCAAACATTGCGTTTGGCGTTTGCACTCGGCAAACATCCGATCGTTGTGTGTGAGTGAAATTGATTTATTTCGTACCACCTTGCAGACCCAAATGAGGCAGTTTCAACGCCAAGTAAGTAGACGAGACTGACTTTGTGTGTGTTGTCGCGAAGCACCCCTTCCAGCCCCCTGTTTCTCTCTCTATCTCTTTCACTCTCTATCTGTCATCCCGTTCACTCACTCCGTGGTGTCGGTTTCACTCTGTCCTCGATATGTATGATAGTTATGTCCCCGTCGCAACTGTCTTTGTCATGAACTTCCATCGCTTCCATTCCATGAACTTCCCGTTGCCTGCTGAACATGATTTAGGCTGTTTCCGAAAATTTTCAAAAATTCAAATCCTTTCTGCCAACCACTCAGGAGCAGCAATGGAGTTTTGTGTGTTTGCGCCAAACACGAATAATCTCATAGCAGTGAAAACCATATTCGACGCCAAAACACAAGCTCCCTCGTTGCGTCAAGCCATCGCTTCGTTCATTAGCCTCTGGCTAAAGTTTCTTCTGACCAGCTGGCTAGTTTGCTCGTTCGTTCGTTCGTTCGTTCGTTTGCTTGCCAGGCCCTTGCAATGTTTATCCACTCGGTCGGAGAACATGGAGTCAGGAGCACGACACCGGAGTGGCAAGACAGAAAGAAAGCGTCAGAAACTAAGCAAAAACTTTGCTTCTTTTCCGAGCCCGCTGTCCTGCGGCTGTCGATACCTGACGACGGCGACGGTTGAAAAGCTCCTGAAACATCGGTAGCAACTGCAAGTCGTTCGGTGGTTTGAAATACATACATCCATTACTCTTCATCCGAAGGAGGATCCTGCTTCCTCGAATTGAGGAAAATGTCGGATCTAAGACGATCATCGGTTCCCTCGTATCGAGGTCCGAGAATTCCCTCTTTTCAAGGACTTCCTGAAGACCTGGATAGCGAGAATTGTGATTTCATCCACCGACGATCTCCGCGCATGTATCACTCGAAAACTGCACATGTATGCATTCCCGTGAAGGCTCTTCCTCTTGTCGGCTGAACGCTCGTCGAAGGCGTTTCGAGCGCTTTTTATTGGGACGATGACCGGTCAACAACTTGCCCGATTTATCTTTTTAATAATCGATGGCACTTTGTCATGAGCGGTCCCTCGTCAGCACTTTGTCGAAGCATCTTCGATAATAATCGATTGTAGTCCGACATCCGATCCGATTGAGGTTCATAATTTTCTGTTCGTCTGCTCTAGTAACGCGAACAAATGAGATTTGAGCGCTCTCTTTGAGATAGTTCCTCATAGCAGAGGAATAGAGCCATCGCAGCATGGATCGGTTTCGGCATGACTTAATTCGAGTTCGTTCCAACGTGAATTAGGCTCTCGACCGTCCTCGGGCTCCTGGAGCCGCACTCGGCCAGAAATCCGGTTCTCGTTGAACATTCGTTTCCAAACGATCGGTCGAGCGCCGCCGAGCCCATTCCAGACTCGGTCGAATCAGAAGCGAGTGCCCAAACCTGAGCCGAGTCGGATGACGATAACTTGCAAGTGGAAACGAGACGCAAGAAAGAACGCCGCGACGTCGACGGAGCTTGCTCATAAAAGAATTCAATTACGCCGAGCTGGTGAGCTGAAGTGCGCAAAAAGTTGACTGCGACGGGGCCCAAGCAAAAAAAAACTCGCATGTCTGCGAACAAGAGGTCTAGACTCTAGGGGAGCCCCGAGGGGTCCTAAACGAGGGCTGCGTCGGGGAAGCTTCGGATCACAAAGTGGGCAACGAAGCTGAGTAAGAGGGGCAGGGACACTCCGAATCTCCCACCCGGAGTTCCTTTCGTAGAAGTCCAGATTCTCGCTCGGCGCCTGTGAATCGACGTCTGGTGGATTTTCGGCACATCACGGAATTCATTTCTTCTAAACAGCATCCATTTCTCGGCGCCAAATCGTTCCTCATTCATTTCGCAACTCTTTTGCTCTGGTTCGCCTCCCTCGTTCTTTCCGGTCTCGCCGAGCCGCCCGGTGAATATGAAATCCATTCATTCAGCGGTCGGTCAGCGCGGTCCTGCCGTTTTGTTTGCTGAAAAGAATGTGGAAGCCCACTGCAAGTGACATTGAATTGTTTTCTTTTGATCTGGCGGGCAGCCGAGCAGCAACAGCCGCCCCGTGTCCTAGCTCTAAGGTTGTGGGAAAGAAAAACGCCTACGACTAAGCCTACGGCAGCCTACGGCCAAGGGCAGAGAGAGAAGCGGGCGAACAGCGAAATTAAATATTTTTTTTTCCTTTATTATTCCGCTGAGCGCGAATTCCATCTGCTCATGTTTGGCCAAAGGTCGCCGAGTTGGGTCGTTGGCTTCTGAAAGGAAGCCGTCGCGTCGTCTGCAAAGATAAACAGCCTCCAGGCTCGGAGGATGACGAGGGGGAAAAAATCCTCTAAAAAACAGAGACCAAGAGATTTTCGTGGACGTATCAATCCCAAACAAGTTTGATCCTTGCGACCGAACGAGCGGCTCTGAACGATGAAACGATTTCAAACAAGTCTGGCAAGCCGAAGAGCTCTCGCCGAGAAACGGTTTTCCGGACCCGGTTCTCGGAAGAAATGTTCCGGAAAAAAATAACTAGCGATGGCGGAATCTGGAAGTCGACAGATCTGGTTCCGTGGTTCGAGCCTCGTAGGACGAAGACGGATGAAATCAAAACAAAGTCTGAAGAAACCGAAATGGAACTTTCGAGTTACCGCGCAGCTTGTCTACGCGACGTCCTGCTTTCCATTTCTCTTGTGTCAAGGACTGATGAGTGACGGTTCCCGGCTCCGGTTTCGGTGCTTGCTGAACTGAATGGAAAACGCGATGGTTGTCCTTTGGCGATGAAGGAAAGCCGCGCTGGTGGAAATTTCGGTTTGAATTCTCTCCGACAAGAATCGAGATCGAGAGATAGTGCAGGGGCCGCTATCGAAGAGTTCCTGGAGAAGGAGACTGATTTGAATTGAATCGAGCGAATTCAAAAGTCTTCAAAGGGTCGTAGAGAACTAGAGGAAGGACATCAACGGCAGCTTCACGAGAACGGCAGAAGCAGCTCGACAAAGCTGCTTCCCGAAGTAGCTTTCCTGCCTTCGATACGATTTCCAAATGGAGATTGGATATCGGTGCCGACCGATAAGGGGAAGAGGAAGCCAACGAGAAATATTTGAAGATGTTACGGAAATGACGGACTCGATTCCACTCCCGTCTTCTATCTGCCTTCTATCATTTGCCGAGAAAGGGTTGAAGGAACTCAATACGCAACGTTTCGGGCGAGCTCCTCGAGCGAAGGTGCGGCTTCTTGAAAGGTTCCGCCAACGGACCGGGACGAACTCCGTACGTGCGCGATTCGTTGCACTTTTTTCCGTGCTGACGAATCTCCGTACCTACATTTGGGCAAGAGATTCAATTGCGCTCGATAGCGCGAACTTTTCCGCCCCGAAAGCCGCGCCACTCATGAACGCGGCGACGCGGTCCGAATCTAGCAGCGCATGATTTTTTCACCGAGCGTTGACGTGAGTTTTCCGAGTCGAGATACTGTGGCTTTCGTTTTTCGACAAATATGGCAAATACACGACAAGCACTGCAAGCGGAGGATGATTGAGCGAGCGAGCGAAAGGCACGGAATCCCGGTTGATGTGGCGAAATGCAAGCGCTCGTTTGGATGCAGCTCGCGTCAAGAAGTTGCCCTGGCATCAAGCTCAGTGGCTTGGAGACGGAGGAGGAATCATGCTGCCGGAATGTCGCCAGCCTCACGGACCGGACAACTTCCGAGAGGAGAACCGGCGCGCCGGGGGCCCGATTCGGTCAGGGAGCCGGGGAGTGTATCGCGAGTTGCCTGGAAAAGTTTTACTCTTCTGCTTTCCGCGCGGCTGCTGCTTCCACTGAGTGTTTGGCCGTCGGTTGGTTGGTTTGTCGGATAGTTAGTGGGTTGCTGGATGACTGGGTGGGCGAGTGGGTCGGTGGATTCCCGTTCCGCCTTCTCGCTGCCGCCATTAAGGCCTGAAGACTAATTAACGCCGAAGTCAAGCTGCTGTTAAACATTTACCACCGCCTTTCTCTCCTTGCCCGCCCCCCCCCCACTCCCCTCTACACTGTTCCGCGACAGACAAGGGACTTCCCCAGTGGAATTGCAAGAGCCAAAGGACAACCAGAACTCGAGGGGAAGACAGAGAATGATGGGGAAGGGAGGGGGCGCAGACCAGAAGTAGGCGTGAAGAATACGCAACCGGGACGTGATGCCGTTGCTCAGCAAGGGTCTCATTCTTTTCGATGTCGTTGCTATTGTTGTCGTCGTCGTCGTTGTCTTTGTCTTCGGGGTAGACGTCGTGTCTGATGATGGTGGTGGTGATGATGATCCGCTGCTGATGTTATCGTATTAGGTGGTGTTCGTTATGTTTCGGAAACGGATCGTTGCAGCTCGGAATAACCGACGTATTCTATTTGCAGACGGACCACAGATCTACGTATCCCCGAAGGACCAAACCGTCATAAGCGGCAAAGTGGCTTATTTTGTCTGCATGGCCGATGGACATCCCACGCCTCACATCGAGTGGCGCAAAGGAGGACGTCGAGTGTCGACGACACGTTTTTCCATCAATAATATTCCCGGCGGCTCGGTTCTCCGAATCGACCCCGTTCGGGCGGGCAAGGACAACACGGCTTACGAATGCCTAGCGGAAAACGGCGTCGGGGAACCCGTTCGAATGTCGTTCACGCTTCGAGTCTTTGAAGAGGACAGCGTGCCGAGAGGCTTCCCGACGTTCAGCCTCCTGCCCAACATGCAGGGTATCGAACGAAACCGCAGTGCCGTACTGCAGTGCCTGGCGTCCGGCGATCCCGAACCGAAGATTTCGTGGCTGCATAACGATGTCCCCGTCAATCTGAACAATCCACGCTTCCAGCTGGTGAACGGCGGCGCCCTGCAAATCTCCAATGCCCAGGAGGAAGATCAGGGCAACTATGAATGCGTCGCCGAAAACACCGTCGGTACCCAGATCTCGCCGATGGCCACACTCTACGTGAAAGTTCGTCGAGTTCCGCCGTACTTCTCGATCCCGCCCGAAAGTCGATACGAAGTCACTCCGGGAGCGACATTGAACATCTCCTGCACGGCCGTCGGTTCGCCGATGCCCTACGTCAAGTTTCGCGTCGTCGACGGCGACGATCTGCCGCCTCCAAACGGACTGAGCGAGTATCCAGAAGGTCGCAACAATCTCACCCTGGAGAACATCCGAGAATCGGTTAACTACAGCTGTATCGCACAGTCGAAGCTGGGAACGGTGGAGCATCCCTTCCAGGTGGTGGTCCAAGCGCTCCCAAAAGCTCCGACCACCGTAATGTTCTCCGATGTGACCACGACCTCGCTCAAACTGTCTTGGAGCTACGAGCAGGGAGCTGAAAATATCCGATACTACGTCGTGCAGTACAAACCCCGAGGTTCGAATTCGGTGTTTTCCGAAATTTCCGGAGTGACCGGAACGAGCCTCTTCGTACGAGAATTAGCACCGTATACCGAATACGAGTTTTACGTGATAGCCATGAACGACTTAGGCCGCGGTCCGCCCTCGGACCCTGTAATTGTCACCACTGGTGAAGCGGGTGAGTTCGGTTTTCCCTTTTTTTCCCTCGTTTCTAACAATTGCAGCCCTCTCTCTCTCTCTCTCTATCTCTCGGTCGCCGAATCATCGCAATGTAGTTGTTCCGTTCAATTTTTCGTGCAGAGCAACTGAAACTCATTGTCGACGCCGATAATAATCCAACGATCGGGCTCGATGTCAATCGATTCCAATGACAAATTCAGATACGGAATCAAGTTTTTGAGCTCATTCGTCTATCTTATACATTCCGAGCTTCGTACAAACCGAGCGATCGGAAATTTCCAGGAGATCCGAGATTGAAATTGAGATTCTGAATGCATTGTACCTAGCTTCGCAGTTTGGGTCGCGGTTCGGATTCATTACCATTGATCTGTTGGATATGATGGGGGAATAGGAATGATATCATTCTCAAATAGCCTGTTTCGATCGATTCTCAGCTCGATCCGACGATCTAGCACACGACCGACTCGTTCCGACGACAATTCGCTAATCATAACCGTTATTTGCAATGCTATTCATTTTGCTCACGCAGTGGATATGCGTCGTCAAGTCAGTAAGTGAAAGAGTTTGTGTAGGCTTTAATGAACGACTAGTTGAAATGGAGCATCAGCAGCATCGTTCCCCGAGGACACCAGAGACCAATGAGGGCTCCACGGCAAACCGGAGTCCCTTCAGTGGGGTCGTCGGAAGGACTCGGGGTCTTGAGAGGGGAGCAAAGCTTTTGGGGAGTCTATAGTTCTGCGTGTCCTGGCAGCTCGGAAGGGCAACGGGGAGTCCCGGAGGCTCCACTGGAGCTTTAGGGTCAGCTGCCTGCCGATGATAAATCGACTGCGTATTGTTTGAGCTGGCTTCAAAAGGACGTCGGCAGAGAACGGAGTCCCTCTGAGTGGGAGCGCAGAGGTCATCGTAGCTTCCGACTGGAGATCTCTCACGAATGGTTCAATAATGGACGGTGTTTTTCCAGAGCCTGGAAGTGCCCCGAGGAATGTCCTCGCGAGACCTCTGAGCTCCAGCACGGTGGTGGTGCAGTGGGATCCACCAATGGAGCCCAATGGCCAAGTGATGGGCTATCGGATTATCTACACCAAGAATCCCACGTTGCCCGAGACAGCGTGGCAAGAATTTCAGGTGGACTCGAGTCAACTGACGACCATATCCAACCTCACTCCACAAGCCACATATACCATTAGGGTGAGTGGTCAGAACATAGATTGGAAAGATTTTCATTCATTTCGTTCCGAATCTCTCCTCCCGGAACGATGTGAACAACGATTCGTGGTCGTTCATTGAAACGTTTTGCAGGTGAAAGCGTTCACCGGCCGAGGCATCGGACCGGCGTCGCCGCCCGTCCAGGTCAAACTACAAACCGGAGTTCCCACTCAACCGGGAAATCTCCGAGTGATGGCGACGGGCGCCACGACAGTTCAACTCAACTGGACGCGACCAACCTATTCAGCCGATAACATTGTCGGCTACATGATATATTGGAATGACACTTATTCACAGAACGAAGAGCACAAAGAGATCGCCGACGTCGAAACCTACACCCTCGACAACCTGTACCCCGACACAATCTATTACGTATGGGTGGCCGCTAGATCGCGAAAGGGCGAAGGGGCCGCTACTCCAGCCTTCCCAGTCAGGACGGAGCAGTATGGTAAGCTCTTCGACTCCGCAACGATTGTGGATTCATTTCGTAGAAAGTTGAAAGCATCATACAGAACTCCGAGACCTCGTTTCAACGAGGTTCTGTAGGTGATCGAACGAAATTCCTCCGGTCGATCGGAGGCTCTGGAGCGTCGAAGCCGCTTCCGGCGGAAGAGTGTGAACAGATTCAGATATTCAAGCAGTGCACAACACTGGATTTCTCTTCCTCTGCTTCCTCCGAGTTTGACATTCCCAATGTTGAGCCATTCGATTTCCAAGCTTTAGTTTCGTTTGAAAAATGCACCGACTTTTGTGTTTGGCGCCAGTCCACACTGTCGCCAGTAGCCGCATGCTGCAGATGATTTTACCTCTTTTATTTGAAACTAGTTGTTGGCAATCCGCCCGAGGATATCGTCGGTACTCCTGTCAACTCGCATACCGTCAAACTGATGTGGCAAGCGCCGCCCGTTCTCAATCGGGCCTCGAACAGCGTGCCTGTCACCTACTACAAAATCCGCTACCAGAAAGTCAATGAAAAGAAGCCGGACAGCGAAGAGATCAAAGAGATTCAGGTGAACCCCGACGAAACGTCGGCGGAAATCTCGGGACTCGATAAATGGAGTCCTTACCGCTTCTGGATAAAGGCAGGCACGGCTGTGGGTGACGGACCCCTCTCGAAGGAGATCATGGTCACGACCGATGAAGATGGTAGGCATCCTGGACATTGGAGCGTGGTTCGGGTGGACTCTCACTCTGACTAACCCGAACGAACGAACGAACATCGAACCACTTTTTCGGATGTTAACTAACCCTCGGAGTTGACTCAACCGGATACGGGCTTCTTCTCGATTCCGGGCTCCGACTCTCCTCCGGTTTTGGACTTTTTATCGCAGCCTTCAGTGATGGTAACTCTTCCTGTCACTGGATGCGTTTTACTCTTCTCGGGGCGACGTGTGACTAACGATTTAGAGTTCTTCTGTTTGCTCCCTCTCTTATCTTGCATGCTGACTTTGCTACCGAAGGTTTTCCCAACTACCTGTCCTTGCCTTCGTGCTCCCTCGTCGAACGGTTGAGCTTTTTCGTTTTGTAAAGGAGTAAAGAACTCAGAACTCATCCCCGCACTTAAAACACCCTGACGTTGCACCTTTTGTCAACGAGTTTTCTCTCTTGTCATCCGCAAACAAACCCACTAGCCACATCCGAGAAGTTTCGAACCTCGAGGATGTGGAACGTTTCGAGGATTTGATTGCAATGAATTTTCAGTGTCTTGTTCTTCGCTTGCACCTTCGCTTTGTGATTTCCACCGAGGTTTAGACGCTTTTTCCTTCCTTCCTTCCTTCCTTCCTTTGTAACTTGAAAACCCAATCCGTCGGGGTGACTCTAGTTTTCGAGTCGACGATGAAACTCGCCCTCCTTGTGTGATGTAAGCTCTCGACGCTCGGACAGAGAGCACATCGATCTTTTTTGGACACACGGCGATATCCGACGGATGGGAACATTCACTCTTTTTTCAACTGACCGAACTAACTGAAGAAAGGCTTCGGAGTACTTTGAGAAGTTTTTCTTCGCTAAAAATTGATGTTTTGTCGTCGGATCAGAATTCTAACTTTCCTCTTTCGACAGTCCCCGGAGAGCCCCGCAACGTGAAATTATCTCCACTGAATAGTACGGCCATTTCCGTTACGTGGAAACCTCCATCAAACAAGGATCGCCATGGTCTGATTCGAGGTTACCAAATTCACGTACAGGAAGTCAACAAAGCGGGTGATATGGTGGGCGAACCAATCCGCTATGACGTCGCTGACGAAAACGCTGAATCCTTCAACGTCACCGAACTCCAACCGGATACCGAGTACAGCATCCAGGTGAGGATTCGTCGTCTCGTTCAGCTCGAAAGCAGAGCGGGTGTTTCCGTGACATTCTGCGAGAAATCTTCCTCCAAGCGGGCTGATTGCTGAGTAACCTGAACGCCCGATTGATCGTGTTTGCAGGTGGCAGCAGTTACCCGAAAAGGCGACGGCATGAGAAGCAGACCCAAGACCGCGACAACACATGGCGGTGTTCCCACAAAACCAGAGCTGAAAGCCACCGTCAAGATAACAGACGACAACAAGCTTCGTGTTGAGCTCTCTTGGCAACGACCGTCCCATACTTATGGCGAGCTGCAGATGTACCGTTTGCGCTATGGTCCAATGGACGGGGAACCGCTCGAGGAGACGACGTTCAAACCAGACGACAATCAGATCACGGTCGAACGAATTTGTGAGTAGACAGAGTTTAGGCCCTAGAAAAGGTTTCTGTTCGACTTTCGGTAATCACATTCTGTCATTTCGCAGCTCGGGGTGCGCGCTACGAGTTTCGATTGGCCGCGAGAAACCTCATCGGCTGGGGCCAGGAAGCCATACAGCAGGTGACGACGCCCGAAGGAGAACCGACCGCACCGCCGCACGATATCAAGTTCCGCCTTCAAAGTCCAGATACGGCCGTCGTCATTTGGGAACGTCCGCCAATCGCTCATCGCAACGGCCACATTGCGAACTACATGATCGAATTCCGCAAACGCGGATCGGACTTTGCCGGAAACGACCGCAACACCTCTAAAACGAGAACCGTATTCTCCGGACTTGAAGAACGAACCGAGTACGCATTCCGCATCAAAGCTTGCACCAACAAAGGTGCTGGACCCTGGTCGAAGGAAATCCTCATCACGACCCCCGGAGACATTCCCTCTGAACCGACAAACGTTCAGGCCGTAGCCACCAGCGATGGATCCTTCGAGGTCTGGTGGGACGAAGTGCCATATTTCGGTGTGATTCTCGGCTACAAAATCCTCTACACGAAAACCGTAGTCGAAGATTTAGACGAGTGGGATTCGAAAATCATTCCCTATCTGACAATGTCAGCCGAAATCACCGGCTTAGAGCGGGACACTGTCTATGCAATCCGGGTTGCCGCCTACCAAAAGACGGGCACAAGCGACGTCACCATTGGGAAGCTCTCCCAACAAATCACAGTGCGCACCGTTCCTACAGAAGTTGTGACTCAGCTTCGCGCGTTCGGCATCACGACACATGGCTTCATACTTTGCTGGAGACCACCGACACACGTCGAGTTCATAAAATTCAACATTTCCTATTCGGCTCAGAAAGAGTTTGTTGATAGCCAGGGAGACCGTCAGGAACTCCCGATTCCGGCTCAAAACGTGCTCCTGGACGCAGGAACGGTCAACTACTCGATAAGTAAGGAACGCTTCCGCTCGAAATCAGCTCTTTTCTTTGTCATTTCATCTCTCTTCTTTCGTTCGAATCATATTCAGCAACCGAACGTCAAAGTTGTGGCCGGGCGGATTCTCTAAGCCGTGACCCATCTCGTTTGCAGGCGCCTTGATGCCGTTCACAACGTACAAGGTGAACGTGACCGCGCTCGCACGGAGCGGGGTTTACAGACCCCCTGCCAAAATATCAGTTACCACAGCCATGGCCGCACCGAAACCTTTAGTGAAACCCGATTCGCTTGGCCCAACAACAAATCACGAAATCCGCGTTGTTCTGCCTCAAGCATCGGAAGAGTTCGGCCCAATCAAGCACTACTTCTTGGTGGTTGTACCATCCGACATCGCGGTCAAGGAGCCCGACGATTACCGCATCGAAGATGTGAGTATCACTTCAAATTCAAATTCCAAATGGGAACACAGCGTTCAAGCTCTTGACTCTCGTTCTCTCCGCAGCTCGTCAATGCAGCCACCGAAAACGACGGTCCTTACATCGCAGCTATGTTTCTACGTCTGGCCATGCCTCAGGATTTCCTGTTGGGCGATGGTAAGACGTACGGAGGGTTCCGTAACAGGAAACTCCACACGTACCGTCGTTACAAGATCTTCGTTCGCGCCGTTGTGGACGCCCCGCAGAAGAATCTTTTCACCAGCAGTCCGTTCTCCGAGGACCTCGGACTCGACGTATTGACCCACTACGCCAGAAACCCGACCCGGAATCCTGAGGTTCACCCTAGACCCGCGACTCATACAGACGTCGGCTGGATCATCGGGCCTGTCCTCATCATTATCCTTCTGGCCGCCACGTTGACGCTGTTCTTCATTCTGGCGAAGCGTCGACGCGGCTTCGTGCAGTCCAAGACCCCCAACTGCAACGGAAACGGCGCCAACAACGAAACCACCATGAAGTTGCTTCAGCCGAACGGTAGTCGCTCTATGGGAGACGTGGCCGATTTCTCGGCGTCCAATGGAGGCGTCGCCGATCCTTTGGAGCTGCGAAGGATCCAAACTCCCGGAATGCAAGGTCACCCCCCGATTATAGTGTCAGAGCTTGCATCGCACATCGATCGTTTAAAAGCAAACGACAACCTAGCTTTCTCGCAAGAATACGAGAGTATCGATCCGGGACAACAGTTCACTTGGGACAACTCGATCTCGGAAATAAACAAGCCCAAGAATCGCTACGCGAACGTGATCGCCTACGATCATTCCCGGGTCGTTCTAGAGCCGTTGCCTGGCATTCCAGGTTCAGACTATATCAACGCTAACTACTGCGACGGGTATGCTTTTCTCTCGTATGGACATGTATTGGATGAAGTTTCCGAGATCGAAAATTTTTGGGCGAACACGAGGTTAAGACAGTTTCTTCTCTATTGCAGCTACCGCCGCCAAAACGCTTACATAGCTACGCAAGGTCCATTACAAGAGACGATTGGAGATTTCTGGAGGATGGTGTGGGAGCAGCAGAGTGCCACCATCGTCATGATGACCAAGCTGGAAGAACGAACCAGAGTGAAGTGTGACCAGTATTGGCCCAGCAGAGGTAGCGAAAAATACGGTATCATGGAAGTGAGCCTTGAGGACGTACAGGAGCTGGCCACGTACTGCATCCGGACCCTCAGTATCAGGAGGGACGGGTTCCTGGAGGTGCGCGAGATCAAGCAGCTCCAATTCACCGCGTGGCCCGACCACGGAGTACCGGAACAGCCGACTCCGTTCCTCATGTTCCTCTGTCGTGTGAATCAAATCAATCCGCAGGGCGCAGGCCCTCTCATAGTGCACTGTAGCGCAGGAGTTGGCCGTACGGGCTGCTATACCGTAATCGATTCGATGCTGGAAAGACTGCGCCATGAAGATACAGTTGATATCTATGGCCACACGACCTGTCTCAGAGCGCAGAGAAACTACATGGTGCAAACCGAAGATCAGTACATCTTCATTCATGACGCCATTCTCGAAGCAGTGATGGCGGGCGTCACCGAGGTGCCGAGTCACCAGCTTTATCAACATGTCAACCACCTTCTAACTCAGAACGTCGACGGCTCGACGAAGCTCGAGGCCGAATTTCGGCAACTGAACGAGATGAAGGTCAACAACGCGAAGTTCATTTCAGCCAATCTCCCGATGAACAAGTTCAAGAATCGTCTCATGAACATTTTGCCGTTCGAAGCAAGTCGAGTTTGCCTTCAGCCGGTCAGGGGCGTTGACGGAAGCGATTACATCAACGCCAGCTTTATCGATGGATATCGGTACAAAAACGCTTACATCGCTGCTCAAGGTCCCATGGCAGAAACGACCGAAGATTTCTGGCGGATGATCTGGGAACACAACTCGAATATCATTGTTATGCTCACCAAGCTGCAGGAGATGGGTCGCGAGAAATGCCATGCGTATTGGCCCAGTGAGCGTTCACAAAGGTATCTCTACTTCGTTGTCGACCCTATCACCGAGTACAACATGCCTTCGTACGTCATGCGGGAATTCAAAGTGACCGATGCCCGCGACGGACAGACCCGCACAGTGCGTCAATTCCACTTCACAGATTGGCCAGAGCAAGGCGTCCCCAAGGACGCGGAAGGCTATATTGATCTCATTAGTCAGGTACGCAAACCACAACTTTATTTCCAATCTGTTGTTTTGCTATTCTTCTTCCACTGTCAATTAGTTCGGATGCTGACCTACTGCAACTCCCCCGAGCCTCCACTTTCGTTTGCTGTCAGACCAGCAATAATAAGTGGTGTTCGTGTTTCAGGTCCACAAGACCAAAGAACAGTTCGGTCAGGAAGGCCCCATCACGGTACACTGTTCGGCAGGTGTCGGACGTACCGGTACCTTCATCGCTCTGAGCATCGCCCTCGAACGGCTGCAGTGTGAGAGTATGGTGGACTTGTTTTCCACAGTGCGAATGCTTCGAACGCAGAGACCCGCCATGGTACAAACCGAAGATCAGTACCAGTTCTGCTACCGAGCGTTGCTCGACTATCTTTCGAGCTTCGACCATTTCACAAGCTAAACGAGTGTGACAGCATAGCTGCCCTGTCAGCGGCCGACTAACAGCAAGCAAGCAAGCCACCCATCCATCAACAAGTCATATCATTGAAAGTGAGACACATGAAAAAACTACGACAACGTGAAAGATTCTGAGCGACAGCGAGCTAGCAATAACGAAAACGAGAGCGAAAGAGAGAATGCCATCACTTACTAGGAACATCACCAGTATGCAATGCTATGTGAGGACGGGCAGCGGACTATTTCATCAGAGGCATAGCATTAGACGACTTCTTTTTAGGATCCATACAAGTTCATTTTGCTTGTCGTCGAATTCGCGGCTGGTTCCATTCAAGCGTAGCAGTGAATTTTGATTCAAGCTTTAAGTTCCGTCGTGTTTTTCTCAAACGATGAAGGCGACATTCTAACATGCGAAACAAGAGACAGTATTCACGCTGAGAACTGTGCGAACGAAAGACCTTGCGTTCTATGATTCGGATCGATCTTGAACGTTTTTATGTACAATTCTTGTGTGTACAAACAGCTGGCACGGAATCCTCGGATACAAGGAACACAACAGAATGGCTAGATGAGTTCTGCCCAAAGAGGCTCCTTACACTCGGGTTGTGCTCAATTTCGGATTTTTGCGGCACACTCATCGTCGGGTGTACCGGTGATGTCGAGACACGAGTTGATTTCTGACTTAAACTCCTGAGTGATATTAACATGCGGTTTTAGTAATTTAGATTGAGTTTTACGCCTCGAGGTGGCCTTGGGAGAAAACCCATTTGTTCCCACTTGTGTTCTTACTTTGAATCTGGCGGACTGTTTCTCTATGTAGCCTCAACTGTCGTGTCCACCGTTGGAGCTCGAAAGCAGAATTCGCGTTCACAAAGTTTCACCTCCATTCAGTGCCATCTTTCGTGTCGCTTTCGAGTATTATCGATCATCAGCGTCATTCTCGCAATAGTGTAGTTCCCTACTTTTCACTCGGTCTGGAATCAGGACAAACTTTTCCAATGGGTTCGTCTCGAATACCTCAACAGAAATTTGTAGGTTCGGCACTTCGCTTATTTGGGTTGTGTGGATTCGCTTTGTGATCAACGGACGCTGTCGACGCGATTGTCTCGCATATAGATTTGGTATGACTTGAAAAGTGAGAATAGAAGATCGTGACCGGATCCCGCCATCTTTCCGCGCAATGGTCTCGCACAGTTCTCTATCTGTGTTGTCCTCTCTGATCACAATGTAAATATATCGAGTAGGCCGGCGACGGTTTCCAGCGACCAGTTCAGTATCTAGTCGTCCCGACGCAAACCTTACCTTTCGTGCTCCATTCGGTTGTATTATAGTCTGTATAATTTCATTCAGTTGAACTTTCCGTTCCCGCGTTAGAACGATTTCACTCATCTCCGTGAAATCTCGGCTCTGACTTCGTTCCAGCAGGCCGAAAACATAGATCCTGATTGGAGGCGACTGCAAAGTATTATCCCCTTGGATTCTCTCTAACGAGCTTTGTACCATATCCGCTACGTAATTCAAGCAAAAAGATACATTACCGAAATAACGGGGAAGATAAGGAAATCCCTCAAGAGCACTGTCGTGTGCGATGACGATGACGACTCCGCGTGTATGACCCGCTGGGAGCGGACTATACATGGGGAAGGATTGGAAACAAATATGCACATATCAACAACAACAATAATAGTATAGTTTACAAAAGAGTAAACTATTCGATCCAATTATAAATATATATATGTATACGAAGATGAAACAAATTGTGGGCCTTGTCTGAAGATTCCAGTGGTCTCGGAATGTGTTGAGGAAATCAAAAACTACTTTCCTAGTCGTGTTGAAATGGAACGATACGAAATCATTCAGAAGAAGAAAGTTGTCGCAGAGAAATGCCGATACGACTATTTATTTATTCTGATTTGTATATCATCCATCGCGGACATGATGAACATTATTTCTATTTGTAAATAAACAGTACAGCCATCACATGTTGATTCTTCTCTCACTTGATATACTTTCAGTGGATTTCTCCTTCTTACTTTCCGAATATCTTGCCCGGATCGCACAAGAATGAACGAGGAATCGAGAAACATCGAGAGAAAATGAAACCTCCGCTCTAGGAATCCAAGAATCATACATCGGATTCCATCGGAAATAGAAACGAGAACCTCGTCAAAGTGAATTTCAAGAGGTCGTTTACTAGAAGGGTCCCCATCCAATCTCTCGGTTGTCAGAACAGTATCTTTTCAAGCCAAGGTCGGCGATCTCTCAAGTGTCTGAAGGATGAATTGAGATCTTAGCAGAGTCGAGCGTGAGCCCCGCCAAATAATTTCCTCGGAATCAGCGCGAGCACTGTATCAATCGGACCCTGTTGGTGAAACCCGAGATTTCTGGCGAATTTCCAAGTGCGGAATCAGCAGTACGCCCCGTTTCGCGTCCGGATCAGTGAATCACGCAGAATATCTAGTACTGAATACTCCCCACGGAGATGAATCGCTACTGCTCTCAAGATCGAAGTTCGACGAATGCGGGCTCCGCAACAACCCCACCGCCTCTGAGAATTCAAAATGATTCGTTGACTCCGTGCTCTTTCTTGCGGATTCCTCTTGCATGAGCTCATCTACAACGAATTCGGTTTCCATCCCAAAACCTAGGGGTATCATGAGCAGTCGAAAAACGAAATACGAAGAGGAGAAACACTACATTCTTCGGAAAGTCACTCTCTGTGCAGTCCGAATCTCACGACGTCCAATCTTCCTGGGAGCCTATTGTTCGGTAACACCTGCTACGTCCTAGTTTCTATTTTCAATCCTAATCGGTATACCGCGTCCTACATCCGCATAGGTCACTGGACAAGTGTGTCGTCAGGTCAGACGGTCCCATGATCCATGTCCGTCGGCTGCACGCCTTCCGTAATCCGCTCTGAAAGTATCGTGCACGGGTCCTCCACTAAAACCAAAATGAAAACACGTTGTCATAGACGTGGACAGTATCCCAGTCAGATTTTATTGGAATTCGTGACGTTTTGTGCGGTTCCCAAGCCACTATGATTCGAAATTGTTTCTAGAAGCCGTGAACCTTCAGCTGTTCCTGTTTAGCGATTCCGATCTTCGTCAGAAACTGACAGATGTTGTTGCGCTGGTCGCCTTGCAGTTGGAGCACCTCGCCGTATTCTGGATGCTCGACCACTGTACCATTGCAGGCGAAGTCCTTCTTGCAAGCTCGCACGATTTTCTTCTTATCGAAGTCCTCAGCGATTCCTTGCACAGTCGTGAGGGTCTTACGGCCGTTTCTCTGTTGGATTCGAATGTGGATCAAGCCGTCCTGGACGCTGGAGTGGTCATCGCCACGGATTGCGTCGGCAAAAGGATCAAACGATTTCAAATTTTCGATACCGTCCGACATGCGTATGTTGTAGATGACTGTTCCGGTCACAAATTTCCTCAAATCGGGTACTTTTTCGGCCGCTGTAGATACAGTCGCGGGTAGATGAAGTCGAAATGCACCAAGACACGCGCTCGTAGAGAACGCAAGTTTGTTCCGCACACGGATCTGGCTTCGTCCGAACTTTCTGCAAGTAAACAGCTTCGACTGTCCGCTGTTCTTTCCGCTGCTGCAGTGGCGAGGTCCGGTATCTTTTTTTTTCCGCTACGGCCGCGGCCGTAACAGAAGGTTTCCTCCTTTCCGAAGTCGTCTGCTCGAGTCCATGCAATCCGCCGAAACGGCGGCGAAGATGTAATGGCGGCAACCATGGCAACGAACCGCAGCGGCCAAATGTAAGAGGTGACGGCGGGCGTACAGGGCTCAATTTCTGAATTCACGAGACCTGGGTGTCTGTCGAGAAGACGTGCCAATGTCGCATTTCCTCGAAGAAGGAGTCATCAGTCGAGGATTCTTGAAGAGTCTGGGATTGAGCAAACGACAAGCGAGTTTCGCCGCAAATTATATTAGCATTAGTTTGAAATCATTCCAATCCTAATTAAAAGGATCTTGATTCTGAGAGTGAGGATCGAAGCCTCAGGTATACAAATTTCCAAATAGTTTCCACGGCTACTGTTCCCTTCGGACCTCATCAAACGGACGTCAACCGCATCAATCGAGGAAGAGGTCGAAATTCCTTTTCTGTCATCACATGGGCGCAAGAGGAAAATTTGGGTACACGAAGCGTTGTGAAAAAAAAAAGGGGGAAAATACAAATGCGCGAGCCGAATCGCCGCTTGCCGTCACCAGATCAATCATAATTTGCGCCCAGTGCCCGCTTCTACTTCGAGAGCGAAGCTGGAGACGCAAGACACTCGATGGGGTACGAATGGTTGATGATGAATACGAATAAAAATGATGGATCGGAGTCCGCAATAACAACCGACAGCGTGAGTGGTGCCTGAGATTCGAGAGCATCGTATCGGACATTCGGAAACGATGAGACGTTACGGCAGGTGGTTGCGGAAGCCCCCCGGCGTATGTTTTCATGGCTTCAGCCTCCTGGCTTGGTGTCAGTCTTCTTATGGTGCGTGTTTCCTGAAGAATCTCGAGTTCGGGGATTCCCGCCGAGTCCGAACCAATGAGTCTCGATTATACTTCACTTACCACTGGTTTATGTGGTTCCTCGGATTCACTACAACCCTCATGATAGGAGTCGTCCTAAGAGCTGTCCTGCCCCAGTTATCTTCGCACGGTCAGCTGAATATGATACTGCTGGGCTTCTTCGCGTGGAGTACCAGCTTGGAAGCTTTTGCGAATTCGTTCCTGATGAGGAAGCACCGATCGAGTTGGATCGATATCCTGGCTAAATGCGAACGCATCGAAGAAGAAATTCACGCCAATCAAGCAATGAGCCGTCGTATGATCGCCTCCTCGAAAGCCCTCATATTCCTGCAGGCAGCCATTGTGATGTTCAACCTTTTCCTGAACATTCTGAATAATTTCTCGCTCGGAATCATCCATAACGAGAGAGCCTATCAGGAAATCCAATCAGCGGAATACTATGCCGTCGTGTTCTGCAGTGTTCTCTGTGGTTTTCTGATCCCGTCAAATTCCACGGTGTGCCGGATCTGGATGATGTACTTCGGTAAACTGTTCGAGATTTACTTGAGGCGCATCAATGACGAAATCAACGAAGTTTTCGGGCAGCGAGACGCGAAACTTTCTGAGAAGATTGAAGTTTGCGATCGTATGCGTGTCTCGTTGAACAAGGTTCGCGAGGTAGCCGATATGGTATCCAATATCATCGGATTTGCGATATTCTACGGCTACGGCTACAGTATCCCTCTGCTGTCCGTCGCCGGGTATTTCATGACGAACCCGGCCATGACTTCTTTGGTGAGGGTTTACTACATCATGTTTGCCATCGCTCATCTCCTGAGCATCCTGATTCCGACAGCGATCTCAACTTCCTGCTCCGGCACAATCGACAATCTCAAACGAACAGTCGAAGCCATCACCGTTCACGATACAGGACCTGAATTCATGACCTTACTTGGCCTACTGGAAAGGGCAGCGAAAAACGAAGACTACAGGATCGATGCGCTCGGTTTCTTCAAAGTTGACTTACCGATGTTCACCAGTATGGCTGCTGCCGTTGTCACCTATACGGTTATGATGGCGCAAATGAACACTCAGCTCCATTCGAGTCAGAATCGCCCGAGGAACTCTACCTTACTCCCCACTTTGAACATCACCACAACTTTACGACCCACAAGGAGCTTCCTCACGACTACTCGGACAACGAGAAAACCGCGGTTCAACTGGCGATTCGATTAAGATTCCACCATCAAGTCCGGAGAACGTCCCCGATGGAACCCTACTAAAGAGATCGGTAAACTTGGGAGCCGAAGTAGCAGCCGTGAGGATCGAACTATCACTTCCATCGTGGCATCAAGCGGAGAGGAAACGAGAAATGCAAATCGTGCACTGAAGATCAATGTTGTGGAGGCGTGTCCAGATGTGCAATCGTTCACAAATCGTTCAGCGGAATCGGTTCGTCAATACAAACATGAAGTGAGGGAAACTCGACATTCCACTGATAATAATGACAGTCTACTCATACAATCTTCACCCAATCTCGGATGTTACCACAAGCAAGCTAAACTTCGGAATTCCCTTCAACATGACAAAAGTTCATTGTGAGGAGACTGAACGGATTCATGACCATTCACCGTACAATCTCATTTATCTGAGAATAAAGTCAAAAATTCGGCTCCGTCGAAACCAGTGAGCTTGCTAGACTCGACACGAACTCGGAATAAATCGATCGCAAGAGGCTATCAATACTTTCGGCTAAGCTCGCTACTGTAAATTATCGTTAGCACGAATATTCTCTCGATATCAATACAGTGAAGGCAGGCGGCTATTGATGTTCTAGGCCCTCTGGTGATTCTCTCCTCTATTTCTCAATTCTGTCAACGATACACGCTTTGGAGCGAAGCAACATGACGGGCGGGAAATTCAGTTCATTGTGGAGATCAGCATCAGCCAACAAAACGCAACATGAGTTCAAAAGAATGAGAAAATGAAACGTTCCGATTGAGGTGCGAGACCCATGGGTGATCTTCAAGAGGAAAGAAAATTCGCCCCGCAGAGGTTTCTGTTTTGTTTCAAAAATCGCGCCAAAATCATCCGCGGAATCGTGAGCCGTGGGTCGAATCCGGATTCCGAGTATCATCGACTCAATCCAAGTCCGGCATTCCAGATCCGGGAGCGAGCTCATTGAGAGAGGTTATTCCTGTGAAACAGAATCCAATGATGCGGCAGTCTAACAAATATTGCGAGAGGCCGCGCGGAGTAGGAGAGGGAACCGCTTTTGTTTGTTGTTGTCTCACATATGTCGTCGCCGCGGTCTCTTATCTGCGCCAAATCGACAGCTCCTGATCCGGATTCGGGGATTTTTGTATCGAATTGGAGTTTCAGGAGTGAGTTTCAGTCCCGCCTCTTCTTCGAAGAGTTGTATTTCACAAACAGAAGATGGAATCGAGGGATTAAAGAAAATGCTTTTAGAACGACAAAGCTCAGAGATGAGTTAACAGTGATTGGGTTGACTTCTCAGCTGCCATGTTATCCATCGAGTGCAAACTTCTCTGAACGTTTTGTGGGTGTCGTGGTCGTTTCAAAAGCGATGATTCTTCCTTCGAGACTGTATATAATCTCTTTCCTACTCCACAGACCGATTACCTAAACGATGTCTTTGACCGAAGAGGAGGAAATTGCTCAATGGGAAGAAATTCTCAAAGAACGCTACACCACGAAAGATAGGGCGTACGTCGAGCATGTGGCCAAACCCCGAAAAGGACCTCCCGTTGTTGAACAGTGGTTCCCAAGGGGCATGAACCGCAAGAGGTAAGATCGAATTCCGGTTTGCGCTCCCGATATTATGCCATCATGAATTCTGCCGTTCGCTGAGTCGAATCGTGGCATGAACCCATTCCCATTACTCCGCAGGCCCGCAAGAAGGGATGACCGAGGTTATGGAGGAGGAGATCGAGGAGACCGAGGTTACGGAGGAGGGGATCGAGGATATGGAGGAGGAGACCGTGGTTACGGAGGCGACCGCCGACCTCGATATGATGGAGCTGGACCACCCGAAAAGAGAAGAGCCTACAACGACTACAATCGTTCTCGTTGAGGAATGTTGCCTTTATTGAAATAAATGAATAATTGTATCTATCCATGTATCAATCAAAAATGATATAATGTGTTCTTCATCCTATTTTTCTCACCCCATTTCGGGAAGTGATAATCATCTATCGGGCTTCAGTATTCATCAACAGCTCACGATGAGCCCAGAGTGTCCATGGTGCTCGTTTCTAGGTTCTTAACTCTACGAGATAAGTCCCATTGGAGGCCTGATTGTTGGGAAAGTTGGGAATCTGCAGCTGGGAATTCCTGCGCGGGGAGTGCTCAAGAGATGCATGCATTGAAAAAGCTCGGCCGCGATGAAGTTGTTCGGAATGGTCCTCCTATAGCTCTGCAACCTGACCCTTGACCAATCTAGACTTGTCGTTCACCCGCGGTTGACACAATTGCGGTTTCCCGGGTAGGTAACCGAAACTAGTGAATGGAAAACCGCTGTTGAAACCGGGCAATAAGCCCAGTCGGTGCAGTGCTTGCTTGCAGGCGGGAATGAGGGTTTTGGCTTCCATTCTTATGGAGCAATTATCATTAAATAACCTTTTCCAATGAAGAAATTCTCTTAAACGAGAGATTTGTTCCGAGATCTGGCCTTCAGACAAGTCAAAGTGGTTAGATGTCGTTACAATTAGAGTTAGATGTCGAACAACTGGGAAAGGCTGAGTACATATTCCGCTGAGGATATGGAGACCTTTGATCTAAATTGCTGGTCCTCAGATTGGCTTGTTTTGCTCCTATCGAAAAGCCATAAAAACTATCGGCGGGAAAACCGCGCAGGGACTTGCGGTTTTTTCGCGGTTACTTGGCCGCGATGAAAAACCACTGACGGCTTGGGACTGGACTCGTTGGGAAGTTCGAAAAGCTTGTGCCGTCGATGCGGAACTAGGGTTCCGAAGCGACTCTCTGCGCTCGCTCATCAACGCTAGAGCTCCACCTCTTAGCGCCGCCATGAGTTTAAATCGCTCCTCCGCCATGCTGTCAGCCGCGTGGAGAAAATAAGCAAAGATCATCGTGAGCCTTGGGCCAAACAAAAAGACCCGCAGAACCAAGATTTAAAAGCAAACTATCAGATCATAAATTCTTTCGGAGTGATTCGTTCCTGTGTTTTTCATTGTCGAGCTCGGGACCAAGAGGCAAGTAGTTTTCCTGGTACGCTCAACAAAGTAAAAACAAGCGTGGCCCGGTCCCTCCGTTTTCGGCCTGACGCGGGAAACAACAGCGCTCCATGGTAGAAGTGAAGCCGGTAAAACTATTTCAAAGACCCATACTCGATCGCCCTAGCTGCATTTCGATCATTCCAACTCGTCTTCGGGATTTTTCATCGAATCCTCGGAGTTACTCGCGGTCTTCGCCGCGAACCTCCATAGGCGCTTGACCCGTGATCGAAACCGTGGGTTACTCTTTCGAGTGCTCAAAGGGCTGGATTGTCTTTGGTCACCCTTAGTTCGAAGCCTCGACTTCTTCATCGTGGGACAAAAGCCCGAGAGAACCGTTCGCAGTCACGAGTCTGGGAAAAACGTCCGTTAGCACGCCTAATGGCTCTCACAACATCGGTTGGGAATGTATGTAGATGAATTCAGTGAACTGCACTCGTTCGATTAATCGCGAATTAGATGAAAGAATCATGAATCCAAGAAGAAAACAATTCAAACCGAAAGTGGAATCGATAACCGGAGAAGCGTAGGACTTGACTGACTGAAATGTTCGATTCTTTAGATGGCCGAGACTCCTCCAGAACAGCTTCCTCCGCTGCAGTACGCGGCTCTGCAATCCCGTCTCCCCTACGAAATCCTGACAGCCCAAGAAACGGCGCTGTTCGCTGACGTTTTGAAGACAAACACGGCTACAGTGACAAAGCTATTAGTGTACATTCGTAATAGGATCCTCCAATTATGGTTAGAGAACCCGAAGCACCAACTCCTCATGGAGAACGCCATCAAACAATTGGAAGCACCTTTCACGAGTCAAGATCGTCCTTTGGCTCAAAAAATGTTCGCTTTCCTGGAACGACAAAGTTACATCAACTTCGGCGTTTTCGAACGCATCAAGGTTAGGATCGACGGTTTCCGCGCTCGCTGGAAATCGTGGGCAGAGAGATATTTTGTTTTTTCTGAGGCTGCTCTCGCGGCGTAGTCCGCTCAGACGCCTCCAGAGGAAGTAAGATGAAGTTCACGATTTCGTCGACCCAATCGAGGAGTCGTTAATCAATTCGCGGGGGATTCTGTTGTTTCCAGGTGGTTACTCCGACGAATAGGAAACGGATCATCATCATTGGAGCTGGAATCGCGGGAATAACAGCGGCTCAGCAACTCACGTTCTTTGGTTTCGATGTCGTCATCCTGGAAGCTCGAGACTACGTAAGCCTCCCGCTTGCACTTTGCTTTGGCGACTGAATACTTCGGCTTCAACTTTGACTGGAGAGTCTTCCCCCTTGACAGCGCGAATTCTACTTTCAGGTAGGTGGCAGGATCGCCACCTATAATCGCAACAACTACATCGGGGAACTGGGAGCTATGGTCGTCGCGGGCCTTTTCGGAAACCCCATCGCTGTGCTCGCGAAACAAATCCCGAATTTAGATCTGCAGGCAAGATAACCGTCTGATTCTTCTTCGGGTTTTACCGGAATGAAATTCCCCTGTTCTTCTTATTAACTAAATGTTCGCCTAATTTCGGCAGGACGTGAAAGCCCTCGTTCAGCTGTTCGATCCGACGGGAAACAAGCTCGCGCCGGAGAAAGACCACAGGGTGAGTCCGGGGAACAGTGGTCGGAAAAGATCTATTCCGACGCCTTCCGGCGATATTTCAAAACTTCTCACGTGAAGAATAAAATATGGATGTTTCTGGTGTGCTCGCAGGTCCACCAAGAATTCCTGCGTCTTCTAGAAGCCTCGAATTATTTGTCGAAAGAACTCGACTTCTATTACGTCAACAACCAGCCCATTGCCTTGGGACAGGCTTTGGAATGGCTCATAAAACTTCAGGAGAAACGTGTTAAAGAAAAACAGGTATAACATCAATCAAACTGGTTCGCTCCTGCATCGACGAAGACGGAAGAAACTCGATCGGTCGATTTTCTGTCACAAAACTTCAACTCTGTGATTTCAGGTCGACCACTGGAAGAACATCATCGAACTTCAGGAAAAAATGAAGGCGAACCAAAGAGCCATGCGGAACCTCAAAGAGCACATGGCGAAAATCTTCGCCGCTCAGAAAGACCTCGGTGAAACGAAAAACCAGCGCAGCATCAATGAGGAATTCATTTTCAGGTTAAAACCGAGGAATCTAGAACTAGCTTTTGCAGAACTTTTGAAGTTTTTAGTCCGAATGTTGGAGCTCTTGCCGCGAGAGGTTGAATCGAGTGTCACAAATCTCGACATTTTCAGGAGCAAGATTTACGATCTGAAGCAGTGCGTCAAAGAATGGGAGGCGTTGAATGAGGAACGCGCCAAGATGGAGAGCAAATTGGAAGAACTTGAGAAAAATCCACCGACTGACGTCTACCTCAGCGCACAAGACCGTCAGGTGCGTTTGCTATCGTGGATTCCATGAGTCATTTCGGCGATTTTGATTTTGGTTTGGAAGGAATTCGAACTCGGGAAGCTTCATATCAGACTCCATCTTTCACAGGTTCTTGATTGGCATTTCGCTAACCTCGAAAGCGCCAACTCGGCCACTCTCGATGATCTCTCGTTGCGTAACTGGGACTTGGATGAGGAGTTCAAAGGCTCGAACAAAATTATACGGTAATACATCGTGAAGACATTCGAAATCTTCATATTCCTCGCCCGAAGATTAAGCTGAGTGAATTTATCTTTTGCTGAACGAATCTTCAGTCATTAATGAAGATCGAAATTCTCAAACAGAAACGGTTTCACTGTGATCCCGCTCACGATGGCACGGGGCTTAGACGTGAAGTTGAGCACCGCTGTCAAACAAGTGCGTTATACGAACCAAGGAGTCGAGGTAAGCTGAAAAAATACGAGCGCTATATGCGAATCGTCGGCGAAAGACTCAATACGAACCTCGACACTTTTGCAGATCCTAGCGCAGTCCACGAAGTCCACAGGAACGGAAGCATCGCCTTCGCTCGAGACACTCACCGGCGATGCCGTTCTATGCACGCTTCCACTCGGGGTCCTCAAACAGACTGATCCATCGAAAAGCAATGTAGTCAGTTTCCTTCCCGCTCTACCCGATTGGAAAATGGCTGCAGTAAACAAGATGGGATACGGGAATCAGAACAAGGTTTGTGGAAGCTAGGATAGAATCCCTAAGTGTCGAGTACTATGTAAGAGAAAAGCAGTGGCGTATTGTGCAGTTTGACACATTTGTTGGTTCGAATCACAGGTTTTGCTAGGCTTCGATAAGATATTCTGGGAGCAGAACCTCCCGGTCTTCGGTCACATCGGCTCCACAACAGCCTCTCGCGGCGAGCTTTTCACGTTCTTCACAATTTCTCCCAAAACCCCCGTTCTGTTGGCCCTTGTGTCCGGGGAAGCGGCGAATATCATGGAGGAAGTAAATGATGATGTCATCGTGGGTCGTTGCATAGCAGTTCTGAAGGGCATGTACGGGCTTGGCAATGTGCCTCAACCAAAGGACACCGTTGTGACAAGGTGAGAGGGCTTGGAAATGCGAAGAGTCGATCGATAAGTGGACATTTGGCACCTCTTACTTGATGTCGTTCTCTTCGCATTTCAGATGGAGGAAGGACCCTTACGCCCGTGGCTCGTTTTCGTATGTCGCCAAGGGCGCCTCGGGACAGGAATTCGATCAACTCGCGGAGCCCGTGTGCGTACCCTTCACGGAGAATGATCGTAAGTTATCTGCTGAATTCCGTCGATATATTTGTCGGTCGACTTTCAACTTGAAATTTTATCAATCCGTATCTGAAATGCAATCGTCGATTCTTTGCCTCTCAATCAAGTGATTTGTGGTGCCCACAATGCGCTACAGTTCGTCGATCAATCTTTCATGAAGGTCCTCCTCGGGGTTCAACGTTCATTTCTAGTCGAAGGATAGATCAGTCTGTCTCCGCACTCCTTCGAACCCTTTGATTCCTCGATTGAGATATCGACGCCTAGGTTCATGAGTAACCTATCAGCGTTTTGAAACGCTTCAAATCATTCAAAGTTTTTGCTTTGTTCTCAGCGCCGGCGGCCAAACAGCCTCGTCTCTTCTTCGCGGGCGAACACACATCTCGTAAATACTTCAGTACGGTACACGGAGCCCTGCTGAGCGGTCTTCGGGAAGCCGCGAGGATCGCCGACACGTTCCTCGGTCCGATCACGACACCAAAATAACATTCTAGGTAGTTTCATATGAATGAAATCGAGGCCTTAGTCAACCTCCACCAACTGTCGGCGATGTCCATCCCTGCCCACGATCATGCGGTCTCTTTCGAAGTAGAAAACGCTTCAAACGACCTCGTTCGGTAGAAAGAGCTGCGTTGTGGGCACAAAACTCATCCGACGCTTCGTAGAACTTGTGTAAAGCAGTAACTCGAAAAGGCCCGGGTTCTGTTGTGTCACCCTTTCTTTGTGTGGGAAACGAGTGCGACGTGTGAACGTTCCTCTACTTGCTGGACGTGAATAATTTATGAATGATCAGAAGAAAACTGACGACTCACGGAATAAGATAATAATGCAAGGGCAACGGGTTCGCCACAATTGGATGGCAACTTCACTGCCGAAGTTTGGAAAGAATGAATGAATGAATAAAGTAAGAATCCGGAAATGATGTTGATTCGATTCCACCCTCGAGACTCGCGAAATTCGGAGAAAATCCGTGTCTTCGATGAATCAGTGAGCTCGAAATGATTATTGAAGGAGTGAAGCATCTGTTGTGCGCGTCAATCGACACGCGGCACTGCGTCCCCTGATCGCACGTAGGATGCCCGGCATAGATGGTTCCGTTCTCTCTGCCAAAACCTTCCACTGCCGACACAGGTCTGTTTTATTCTTGGGACATCGTGTAGTTCCAGATTGCGTAGAAGATGCCGACCGCTATACATGCTGCGATCGCGCAAGCCCCGGAATCGAACCTGAAAAGTCACGAGTGAGTTTCTCGGGCTCAATCGTTCCACATTTTGTTAGCTAGCGTGAGATGAGGACATGAACAAACTCCGAACTATGGATTATGAGAAGAAAACAGAGGTACTTCTCATCTGAGTAGATGTTGTAGAGCGGTCTCACGCTCCGGGGACTTCGGGGAGCACTCCCAATGCCACCAGGAAAGGATTCTTGAGTTCCGCCACCAAACAGCGTCGAAGTACGAGTCGAGGAGTCGCCTAGAGTCTGCATTCGCTTGATTTTAACGGGAAGTTCGTCCGAAGTTGTGATTGAACCTCGTTTTCACTCGAGACTTGCTATGGTCGTGCGAAGTTTACAAAACAAGGTCGTGAAGACTTTCGTCCTTTGCTCCGGTCTCTCACTCGATGGAATTCTCCTGCAAAGTGTCGGCGAGCAGTTTCCTTGCCCAAAAGCACGAAATCCAACTCAAATATCTTCTCCCGGTTTGTGCCGACATTTTCTCAGCCAACACGCGAAGATTGTGGAAAGATATCGAAGGACTAGTTGACGGAGGGGCGACTTTCGGTCTGTCAACAGCAAAGTGCTGAAAGAAACTCCAAATGAATGGGTTTCGCGATGCTTCAAGGATCCTTTTGTTGAGGTGGGCGCATCGAACGTCGCCCCGGTCTCCAAATGAATCATATTCTTCAGGTTTTCGTATTCGTTTCATCAACCGAATGTTCCAGGCCGAGTTCCGCTCATCAGATCTCGAACATTTGTTTTCACCAGATCCTCAAGATGCTCTTCGTCTAGTCTAGCTGCCTAGAAGATGGCCTTCCGATGAATTCTAGTCGGGAGAACAGATTTTCCCGCGATCGGGGAGTTCAAGACATTCTACGATCGGCCCTCGTTCGTCAAAGAATCTTCTCACTGAATATTCGTCGATAAACGATGGGTTTGGATGAAATTTCCGGCTTTCCCATAGTCGTGAGTAAGTTTTCGTCTTGAGCTAGCAACTCTCGGGTGAAAACGAGGTTCGCAGAGACGCTGGGGACGAGTTGTCCTAGGGGTCGAGGAGTGGAATGACGACCACCAGTGAAACCTCGACACCCCCCTCTTCACTGCAAGGAGCCGGACGCTTCAGCCCGTCGTCTCCCGCCAGCGTCGGGAGCTCTCCCGCGAGTCCCTCAAGTCCCCGAAGTCCTAAAAGTCCAGCCGACAGTCCTTCAAAAGAGCAGTACGATCGCGTTTGTCTTCTTTCTACATAGTTTCCAGTTCGATGATGTCCAGTCGAGAAACTGTCGAGTAGTGGTGGAAAAACGCAGTGAGAATTTTCCAGGCGTGAGGGGCAAGCTGGAGGGATCGCTTTCTGTACAGGACTCCTTGTTGTTGTGACAATCATCGTGCTCGCTCACGTATTCTCGGCACGTGGCGCGTGGTTCGACGAGCGCCAGAGCGCTCCATCAAATTGGTGCCCGGAGCTGGTCTCCCGGGAGTTTCAGCCGCAAGAGTTTGAAGTCAGCATTAATCACAGTCGAATTGTCGGCTTCGTCAGAGAACTCGAATACGCAGTCGCAAACTTCGTGAGCAGTTTCTTCTTGAGAACACTTTCTACATCTTTCGCGCATCAATCCAGGCCCAAATGATTGATGAATGGAGCTCTGTTGTTCGGTCATTATTCATTCACTATCTGGGGGATTGATGGATGGATGGATGAATAATGTCCGATCGACCAAGTTCTGGCGGTCTAGGAGTATTATTTATTGTTGCATCTCTAGAAGTCTGAACTCTTGCGCTTTGTTGAACAAGTATCGATCGAGTTATTAAAACTAGTGGAACTATCCGTCGCCCAGATACGAGTCGAGCTCAAATGGTATTTGAGAACCAAAGATTTGAGGTCGGAACCGTTTGCCGCATTCGTTGTTCGAGGGAGGAATTCGAGTCTTGGTTTCCTGATTGATGTCAATACGAAAGAATTCAAAGTCATCCCACTGGACCTCAATCCAATGTAACGTACAGTCAATATTGAGACGCCGCCTCGATGTCGCGTGTCCGTTGTGAGGTTCTGATCCCGGGTATTCTTTGTGTGATCTCCTCCTGCTTTCCAGATACTATTTCGATCAATTGAGAGAGCGACATCTCAAACAGCGACCAACGGCGACTCTGGATCTCGTGTACGATACGCCATTCAGAGCGGCCATCTATGTTAGAGAAGATTACCAGGATAGGAGAATGACTATGGAACTTTACGATACCGTACAGATGCTCTATAAGAATAGCACTTTGATAAGCAAGCTCTATCAGGTGAGTGAACCCTGAGGACGAAAGTTCAATACCTTTTTTGACCGAAGAGATTCGCACGTGGAGCTTGGGAGTGTCTCGAGAGAACTTTTATGTCGTAGTTTCTGCCGCGGAAACCTCGAGCCGGAATGGATCCAGTGATGTATGTCATAACTGGCATCATGAAGAACGAAACCGAACCAGCAAAGCCGAAGCTCTCGTACATTCATGTTGGATGTAGCGTCGACAGTAGGAGTATCCGAAACGGAAGAACTCATTTTGATCCCTTGTGCAGGTTAGTTCAGGCCTACGAGACGGCAAACTAATGTCCTTAGAGGATTAGCTCCTTGATCGGATCGGTTTCTCGATAACTTACGTCTGATTTTTTTCCAGATCAAAGAATCAGGGCAGATTTTACGTTTGCAAACAAGGGGACAAAACGCCGAAGGACGATTGGTGAGCCCTCGGAGAACTTGGTTTTGTAACAAGGACACTCTGGAGGCATGAAGTTCAAGAAACCTTCAATCATAACTCAGCCGCTCATTTTTTTTTTAAATAAAGGTCTCTTAGATCCGAACTGAGCTGTTTGATTCAATCCAGAAGTCTTTCGGAATCAAGGGGTGCTATCTTCGACTCTTCGTTCTCTCTCAGGTAACGACTAAATCCGTGGTATCGTGTTGCATCATTCGGAAACTGCTTTATATCATGGAAATACAGAGGAATTGACGACGCCTGACATACCTTAGACATCGACTCCCGTCGGAACATTTATTTACATTATGCAGGAGCACCGTGAGAACTCTCTGCAATTTTCGATCGAGTTCATCGATGGCTTTGGAGGTTTCAGTTCTCCAAAATTATTCAGGGATTTCGGACGCTTCTTTGTCGAGTTCGCATTCGCAACATCCTCCAATCGGGTTCTAAAACATCAGTCAGCTCGGACTTCTTGTTCGGAGGACATCGAAATCAGTTCATGTACGATTCTTCTTGCATCTTCGTCATCGGGTTCAGATCATGGTCGCTTCAATTAACATTCACACCGCCGAGCACAACAAATATCAAGTCATGTAGCGTGATCGCCTTCCGATCAGGGTCTCTTACGGCCTCGCGGAGATGGCTGATCGAGAAGGCGGTGACTTGGGAAAACAAGTGGATTTCATCCCCGAGTTTTGGAAAGCTTCCGGCCGCAGATCTAAATGATTCTTAGCCGACGGCCGGAGCGCTAATCTTCAAAAATGATCACAAATGTCGCAAAAACTACGACTCTCAAACAGCCGTTCTTTCTTGGTACACTACTTCCATATTGTCGGGAAGCTCGAGACGGTCCTCATCATTGCGATTTGATTTTCGCAGAGTTCCTAGGCCGCCTCGGGGAAGCCCAAATGCTGCGATCGCCTGAGCCAGATCTTTGTTCATCCTCGTTTTCTTCTTTATGGTCCCGTTGTAGTACGATGAGTCCTGGAATCAAAGATCACACCGCTTTTAGTCGTCCAAACTCTGATATGAACCTTGAGATCCTCCCCATGAAGATCAGAGGAACGAGGACCTTGACCATGGCTTGTCGGATCTTTCGGGTACGGAACTAAATTCGGGAATGTTGGATATAATGGTGGTACGACGCCGACATTCATGCGTACGCAGTGGACAAATCTTCTGTCGTGAACAAGTTTCCTTTGTCAACGAACAATCTAGACGGCCGGGGGATCATTGTCACATTTCCCGTTGCGGACGACGGCGTCGGCCGCTTGTATCTTCCTTCATGTACTTTTCTCGAAGCTAAAAGTGTCCGGCTCCCACAGTGCTAACACGTGAGCAAGGATTTCATTGTCGTCATCTTCGCTTTCATCCGACAGTTGTAAGTTGCCGAGTAAACTGAGATACAACTCATCAGACCTTGGCCGCTCCATTGGATAATTGCTTGCTTACTTCGCTTTTGAAATTTGGAAATTTCGTTCTCGTAACCGACTGGAGCTCTGCTCAATGCGTAACGCGCGACGCTTCATTTGACAAAAAAGGAAACGCTCAGAACTCTTCCGGTTACGTAATGCTCACGTCACGCCTCTGAAATCCTAGCGAATAACTTGAAAAGTCTTAAGTTACAGAAAAGCGCTCCGGAGGATCTGTTCCGTACAGAATAAAATCAATTCTAATCCAATCGAAGGCTGAGACTCACCAATACTTCGGCTTTGAGGGTGATCCCCGAGCTGGAGAACGCTCCGTCAACTGATGGTTGTCGAGGACGGGTCGACATCAGCTGCGGGAACGTGTGAGGGGGTCCAGAAGCGTTGTAGGAAACCGGAGAAGCTAGATTCGTCATCCATGGAGGTCCAATCGGTGTATGGAGAGCGGCATCGCCGGCCTAGAAAATCAGAGAAGATTTCCCGATTCGATTTGGTTCAGATTTTCTCCACTATCAAACTCAGCTCACGCGAAAATCTTTCTCGGCAGGCGTTAGAGTTCGTGAAGTTCTTGTGGAACACTTGAAACTCTTTGATTTTTCAATTTCTAGACTCTCAGAACATTTCGCCGGAAATCTCATCAGAAGTTCCGTCCGGAAAAACGGAATGGAATTCCACGCAACAGCTCAATAAAGGAGGCGATGAATGTTTTCGCTTTACACCGCTTGATGTCGAGTGATTCAAGTAGCTGCCCGGTCGTTCATCGGGTGCCATTCGTCGCTCTTCCTGACTAGCCGCGCGTACGCCAGCCTTGGGAACCTCCCACAAAACGGAAGTAGTTTCTCGTGTACAACCTCCTTCCTTCAGGAGCTGGTCGCTCGTGCTATTTCTCGCCCATAACGGTCGCCGGTCGACCGGATCGACCGCACGATCACATCGTGCTCGTTCCGCATACTTCGGACACGCGCGAACGTCACACAGTTATTGACGCGTGCTTAATTGCCACGTCCGGTAAAATATTTGAACCATAAACGGTGCTGTAGTTCGTTTTCGTGTTCAACCACCGGCGTTATTGTGCATCACGATTCTGTGGAAATGAATTGACAATCACTCACTTCGTCAGATATTCGCCCATCCATCCGTTCATTCATTCATTCAGTCCTTTCTTCCCACAGCCAAGCATCCGCTTTTTCCGCTTCAGCCGCGTATGTCTTCCACTTTCTTTGTCAAGGTTGCTCCCATGTATTCATCGAAATGCACAAACGGCGCGCGTCACAACTGTCGACCCGAGTGTTCCGGGTGGTGAACGATCTTTGATCATCTCTTTGTTGTTATTGTTGATGCGCCGGCCGTTGTTGTGCATAAAACAATTTCTCTTGAAAAGCAGCTCAGGTCCGCAACTTCATCCGCGACTTGAAGTCTAGCGCACGCATCGACCTTGCCGGTTCCGTCTCTTCATACGGCATGCTACTATGTATGTACGTTGACGATGCGGTTGCTGACAGACGATCTTGCTTGGAAATCTATCCGCTGACAGAACGGATTTAGGTCCGGTGGACGTGAGCGGTGTTCAGCTTGATGACAGTCAGATGCCGTGATTCGTTTTCTGTTCTGGAAAAGAAGATCGTGTCCCGATCCGGTTGTTTTCGCTCGATCTGGGTGATTCGTGGATTTTGTCGTGATTTTCGACTCGTCAAGGATCCTGCAGAGGACTGCTATTCTTCGAAAGCTCCTGTTTGTAGCGGGGTCCGCCGCTGCCGTCGTGCTCAAACAAAAGGGGACCTCGTCACTTCGGACCGACCGACGTCACCGCCCGGTTCTTTATCGAACTGCTGTGGACCTTTGCTTCAAGCTTCTGTTGTTTTTTACCTGAGCTCTTCGCTGGGTCGATCGGTCGTTCGGCCGACTGGGCAAACAGCCGTAGCCAGTGGTGAGACAGTTTCGTTCATACAGTTCTCTTTTGCACAAAAGGGGTGTTAACTGTGAGCAGAAAGAAACGCTCGCGTGCCTATGCGCGGCGGCGGCGGGCAACTGTGTGTTCGAGACGATGTCGAAAACTATATCTCGCCTTGAGTTTCCGCGGCCCAACCACCGCAGCCGAAAGAAGCAGCGGCGGTCGTAGCCAGTACGGTCTCCGATGTTGCCAGGCTGCTAGAGACCAATGCACCAGAACAAGATGGCAGAAAAAGAATCGAAATCATCGGAAGCATTCATTTCAAGATCGATTGTCGACCTTCCTGAAGATGTGGATCAGAAGCTGGTCCACGTAACTATCACTTTCCCAACTCATTCCTTCGAAATCAAGACATCTAACGGATGCTCGTCTTCGGAAGCACCGACTAGAGCGTGCCAATCAACGCCGACCGTGAACGTGATGTGGGATTTTTACTTTTCCGTCGTTCGCTCTGTTCTTCTACTCGAGAAGTTTTTCCCCCGAATGACTCATCATTGGAGGTTGAACTTACAGAAGTTTCACTTGATTTCTCTTTCCTCTCCCCGCGCTGATAACAGATATTACGTAGATGCATGTGGCAGCCGTCGGCGCATTCGACCGGCCGCGTATTCAGATTACTTCCATTTCAATTTTCCGGCGGGAGGCGGGAAGTCGACGAAGAAATAATAAAGATTGAAAATCACAATAGACTACTTTTCTGAGAACCGGCAACGATCGTTCTCCAACTCATAAGGGGCATGATTTATCGCGCGTTGAACGACGCCACCATCAGTGACCACTTTGGAATTTTTCTGCTTCGGTAACCTAGCGGTTTCACAGTGGCTGCGCTTTCTCACCTTCTAGAGCCTTCTTTTCAAGCATAGCTCCAATTGAATTTCGTCTGGAATTGCTTTCGGAATCGGAATCAATAAACTGTTCTGGAAAATATATCGTACGGCAACGAGATCCAAATTGTGTTAAATCGCTTTCTCGCACCGCGGGGCTTCCGAGAAGAAGAAGGAATAATAAACAAATGAACATTCTCCGCGTTTCATCGATTCTCGGAGCCGTAGTCCAGCCTCTTCAACCGCAACTTTGGCTCATACCGCTGTGGCCGATGATTTGCGGCGTGGCGCGTTACGCGGAATTCGCCGAGCTTTTAGTGAACATTAAAACTTCCAGTTTCGTGTTAACAATGCTCTTTCCTTAATGAGCGCAAGTCTGTCGGTCCGTTAAGCCGTCTATCCAAATATCCGCTAGCCAGGGACCGCCCATAAGCGCTTGTACAAGCGGCGATTATATGCGAAAAGCAATTAACGCACGATTTTGTCAAGGTCACCTTGAAATCATTGTTAGCGCCGGTTCAGCGACACCTTCTGCGAACGAAGATGTCACCGAAACGCCGAAAACAAGCATGAGAGTCCGGCAAGCCTTAAGCAACCGGGCGTTGGAACGACAGCCCTTACGAAGACAGCGGCCTTCAACTTACACCAGTTGTAGTGGCACTTGCATTGGCTGTAAAAACAGTTGCATGTTTATACAGTGCCGCTTCCACCCTGGACGAGGATTTAAAGTGGATCCGTGTGTCGCAGATTGAAATATCGTGTTTTCAAAATCAAAGTCAACGTTTGCTTCTCAGATTTTCTTTCCAGACGACGCTCTCGGTTTCACTTCATTCTAATTTTTCCGAAAACAGCACTCGAATCATCAGGCGAACTGATCGCCTGGCTGGAGTGTTATGTCTGAAGCTCAGCAAATCCGTTTCTCTCAGTTAGTAGCCGTGATATCAGGATCTGTCAACGTAAACATCCGCGACGAAGATCGAGAATTCGCTGACGCGCTCGCCGAAAACCCGATAATTCTAAACAGATCCAACTATGCAGCAGAGCTGGAAATTCAGAACTTACCTGCATCATGTTGACGTGTCTTCTCACGAGGGCTTTTCGCCGACGTCTGCGGAAGACAACGCACGAGTATAGAAACGCCACAACGAACAGAGCGCAGACGCAGCCCGCGGCGATTCCAGCGTAACGAGTCATGTCCCAGTCGACGACGGCCGGAGCAACTTTAGGAGTTCCCGCAGAATCCGTCTGGGGAATTCCTGAAATCGATTTCGAAGCATCGTATAGAATCGGTCAGTAGCTGCCAACAACTCTCAGTTTCTGATTACTGAACTGCTAACTGATGAGGTTCGAACGAAATCCGTGACTTGGTTATCCTCACAGCTCGATATGACGTATAGGTACTAACGAAACCAGAATGCAAACCGCTCTTCGAAACTTCCGTCGAATAAGGAATAAACGCAGCTACTGCTGACTAGTAAAGACGGAGTACAAGAGTACTAAGCGGCAAAGTAAAACGTCTCGCGCCTCGCAACCGGTTCGCAAAGCGCTTCCAGAGCGATATCGTGTCATCTACGGAAGCGCAGGTTCCATTCCATTTCAAGATCTTCAATTTTTGAATCTTCTGAAGAACTGACAGAGGATCGTTTGCTCGGATGGTGGAAGCGAAAAAAAATCATCGATAGAACTAACAATCGGCCTAGCAGATTCGAGAAATTTGGTGTTTTCTGAGAGACTTTTGGTGGAGCCAAGTTTTCGGTGCCTTTTTGTCTCGTCCGCTCGCTAGATCGAAAAACGAGTTAGTTATATTCAATTTGAGCTTCTCAGAGAGGAGAAACGAATACGATTCCCAATGGGCTTCTGTTGTGTTGATTCAGGGTTGGAGCAACAAAAGAGTTTCGTGTTTACGTCTGTGTTCACGTGTGTCTGCGCAGAGGTTTGCGAAACTCCGCCGTGATAGATCAGAGCGAACAGATTCCCAGCTCAGAATTTTGATTTTTCTCAAGCCGTTTCATAATTAATGTCTACTCTCGTAGCATTCAACTCTCCTTTAGCGAGAGGGAGCCTCAATCGGGCGCTGACTCAATTTTCCCAAACGTTCCGTGATTTTTCCCACACATCTCGAGTTTCCTTCAAATTTTCACCAGATTTAGTTCATCCAACATCTAACGCATTACCTCAATCTTACAATTTTCATTAATTTATTTTCATGGGTTTCAGAAAATTAGGTGGACCGGCTGTATTCTCACAGATATTCGCTCTGGAAACTTCGATCAGAAGTCTTTCTCGAACGAAAAGGCGACGGTTCTTCAAATCTTCTCCGGATTTTCTTCAGATACGAGAAATATCCCTTCCCCAGATCATCCTAGACCTCGTATGTCTGCTCGTCACCGTTTTTTTTGCTTCGATTTCAGCGACTCATCGCTCTCAAAATGGTCTACACGAACGGTCGACGGCTGCTTCGAATTTTATCTGTCGTTCACTTACATGAAATTGAAATTCCCGACAGAACAGCTTGCGAATTTGGTTTCAAGAGATCTCGAACTGATTCTTCAACTCATGCTTAGATTTCAAGTCACGCACGCACGTTTCCACGAAAATTCGAGAGTTCGCAGGCGTGAATTGTTTCACGCGCGAGAGTCCGTTCGATTCGAGCGAAGCTCCCGTTGAAACACAGTTGGGAACGAACTAAACGACTCTACTGTCGACGTTTGGAGTTTGCTCTTGCCTGGTGAGGGTATTCCGGATTAGGTTCTTTTAGTGTTTAACGAGAGTCCACTCACCGATCTTTGTGTTGTTGTCCATCATGAGCGAAACTCATGGATTCATTGAGCAGAGAAGAGCGGTCCTAACATCGAATATGGCGTCCTGAACACCGAAAATCAGGGGAAAAAAGGCCAATCGCAATTCAGTGGACAATCCACTGTAGACAAAGCGCTGCCAACCTCGACGTCAGCTGACAAGTGCACAGAGAGAGCGCATGCGCAGGATCGCCTACTACGCGCATTACATGGCGCGGAAACGTGACCTAGGCGTGATTTCCGAGTCGAAGTTCCAGAACCACGTTTCGTGACGAAATACATCCTAGTTGTAAACGTCAACGACGAAACGGATCCGGGTTTTAAGGCTCAGTTATCACTTACATCACCGCCGAAGGAAACCTACAGTAGGCCCCTGGCGACAGCTGGAGATGATGAGCGGCGCCGCGAGACGATCTGGTGATGGATTCCCTCCGCGAGGACATGATCCATGGCGGGCAGTAGATCTCATGAGAAGCTTGGAGCAGATAATAAGGCGCGGGAGCTCTCCTCCTGAGCAAAGGAAGGTTTGTACATCACCAGGATGCGGAGACACACCATCTGTGGCTAAGACTCATGGCGTCCTTGAAATGGAGTTCCGGAGCAAACAGAATTCTCGTCGTCCGTTGTCCGACTCAGATGTTTATGGTACCGTGGTGGGTTTCGAACATCGCTCAATCCACAGAGGACGTTTCGACTTTCGTTTTTTTTTACATAGTTTGGTTGCTTCGGATGAGTTCGTTCGAAGAACGGCTTCTGTGATTGTCTCCAAGTTTCGATTTAGAAATGTTTAAATATGTGATTGTATGCATGTGATGGATTCTTTTGGTACAGTGCCCAAAAAGAGCAGGCATGTCCGCCATTTGTATCCAGGTCGTTTGAGGTTCTTGGTTCTTCAATCAAGTGAAGTGCTCCGACTTCTGAGCTCATGATCCGACGCGGATCTGATTCTCCTCTCAGGAACGACTAAGCTTTGAGAGAACAGAAAGGGACAGCCCAGAATTCTCAACACGTAGGACCTCTTCCAATGTCAGCAAGCATGACAGTGACGGCGACATTGTTTTCGCTGTTATTCAAACAGACGAACGTCAGCGTTGACGATGCGACTGCTGTGGCGATGGCTTTGGTCTGTTACGCAACTGGACAATACAGAGACAGCTTTCGTTGGACTTCTGCGACATCGGATTCCTGCCGGATCCTATCTCCTTTTTGCAGAACAATCAATCAATCGATAATCTGCGTGAAAGTGTGGCCAGAGGAAATTGATTTCTGAGGGGCGACCTCTTGGGTGTTCATATGCAAATGAGCTGCAACAGTCGTCGTGATTCGTTTCTCAGGACAAACAGAGAATGGCATTCACTGCCTGATTTGTTTCAGCGTTTTCCTTTTTCAGTCTCGATTTCCTTCCACCGATGCGGTCTTAACTCTGCTGGAAGCAAACTATGGACTGTCACCAAACGAGTCACGAAGAATTGAGATCCCATGGCTCCACCACTGAATTCCAGGTGATCGATAAGACCGATGATTCTGTCGTTCTTTTATCAAATCTTCCAACAATCCATTGCTGTAGCATTTAAGTAAGTTCTCCCGGCTTGAGTGATGTTCGAAATTCGTGAGGTTCTCCCATTGATTTTCAAAGGTACTTTTATACACCGATGGTGATTCCCAGAGTGAGAAGTAGAAGGTTCTGATTCTCGTCTCCGGAAGATCTCGATCCAGAGGGTTGCGGATGTGGCGCGGAACGGATTGAGTGTTTCCACATGTCTCGAAGCTCATTCGAATACGGATCGGAGGAAAATGTCGCCGGCAGACAGCCGCCTTCTCGGGCTGCGGCCTATTTAAGCTTGTTAATGATGGAAGAATTCATCATCGAAGATGTCGATCCTTTTTTCCGACGTTTTGAGATCCCAACTGAATTCGGAACAAGAGCGTACAAGGAACAAGGCATCGAAATAACTGATCGACCTTGCTGAGGGCTAAACATCGAGGTTTCAATCGACAGAAACTCTGGCGGTGGATTACGAAACTGCGCGAAAAAAGAGAAATAAAAAAAGACTCCAACTTCGGTTGCGGACCACTGTTTTTCATCCCAATATCCGTCTGGCTTCCGATTCCAATGAGATCTTTTGTTTTCGGACAACACCGCGGTGTGATATTGGCTGCGATTCCAAACAACAAATCAAAACGAAAGCTGAACAAAAGATGTTTCTGTTCTCGAGAATCATGAGAAAGGAGTCCCAAACGACAGTTCTACTATTCGAGTGAGCTTGTGAGCATGATTTACGGTCGGGAGATGCTCGAATTCGTACAAGGACCCACGAGTCATAACGAAAGCTAGCTGAAATGTGTGGCAGAAAAGCTTTGGGTTGCAACTTGTTCTGAGCTCGTTAAGATCATGAGAAAAGCAGATAACCCAGAGACAATGTCAGTGCAACCAGCCCTTGCAGACTTTGGAACGGCGTGACGAACAGCTGAGCTATCAGCGAGGGAGCTCGGTTGTGACACAACCGGCGAAAGGTGACAAAATGCAAATTCCATGTTTGTTGCAGGCTTAATTCACGCGCAGTTTTCTCCACTGGGTTTTCATCTGGCGTTTCTGTTCCGGATAAACGATCGCAAATAAGTGGCCAAGTAATAAACCCCTCGATTCGGTGTTTCGCCAAGTGAGAGACACCACAGGAAAGCTTGCGTCAAATCATCGCTCAATCTTTCACCCGACTCGTCAAGGCACAAGCTGCAGCTCCAAACAACAACGAAAAATAGTTGACAATCTTCGCGCCGATGCGAAACTATTGAACAATGTCGAAATCATCGTATTTTTCTTTCTTTCTTTCTTTCAAGGGTCGCCCGCCGTTGAATCAGTGCAGATCAAGTGAAGTATTTTTTATAACGATTTTCCTATCCGCTGACCGAGTGAGTGATCGATCGATCGATCGATCGATCGTTTCATCCATCCATCGATCGACAGTCTCTCAACCTAAACAACTGACTATTCGATGGAATGACAGACAGACAGACCAACTGACTGACTGACCGTCCACTTTTCGTAATTGAATCGATTTCGGTGACGATCGCGGCCGTAGCTCACGTAGCTGGTTTGGCTGACAGCTCCGTAGCACTTGGAAGCTTTCACGCGGAGCTGTTCGTACTTGGACTGAGGTTTGAACGCTGGGACTGTCATAGTTTAAAAAACTGGAATCGAGCTAACGGGAAAGTTCCGGCCGTTCAGCGAATTGTCTTGTGGGAAAGCTCATTCAGTATCTCGCTACCGGTATGAACCGCACGACGGTCGGCCTCCCGTACAATCGGAATGAACCACTGACGAGGTGCTGTGGAGCCGAACTCTAGGATCACGCACAGCGACGACCATCGAACAACGGCTACACACCTACTACACGAAAATGTTGACAAAGCAACAGGCATCGAGGAAGTTTGATTATAATGTTGGAGCTGTTGCGTTCGGAGAGAAATTTACAGCTCCGTTCCCTTTTTTCTCTGTTACAGTGCAAGCTCGTTTAATGTTTATGTTTTTGTGAGTTTGACATTTTCTGTAAACGTAATCCATCCACGTTTTTATGGATATTCAACACACACACTAGGGAACCACGCTGTTTACTAGACAGATGACGCCGCTCGGAGAAGGTTGGCCTATTGTCGTTTGGGAGAAAAAAAACATTTGTCTATCACCTAGAGCGCCCACGAGCGCGAGAATTACGGCACAAAATTTCTGTCAAAGCGAACGAAAGGTGATATCTGGCTTAATGAGGGCAGCGATCGATTAGTTAAGGCAGTTGCTTTTACGAGGAGGCGAGGAAACCGGTTGAAAGTCAACTTGTGGGAAACTGCCGACTGTCACAAGAAATCATTCGTTTAATGAGTTCCATTTCTAGAACATAACTCGCGTTCTGGAAGCGTCCCAAACTGCTGTCGACTTCCCATTGATCGTGAAATGACGAATGCAGATTAGTGTGGATCGAATTGTTCCCAGAAAAATCGAAATCCCGAATAACCAGGACTTCGAGAGGAAGGTCCTCGAGATTCTGGACCTTCCTCTCAACTCGAACCTCGCTGATGTGGAAGCCTACGAGACCTTTATGCCGAGTTCGAATTTCGATTCTCAATTTCGTCTGTTTAAGGGTGATCGCGAACTCATCCAGAACATCGTTTGTTAATTAAAAGCTTTGTCATTATTATCATATCTAAAATCATTTCTATTGAAAACTAATGTTCCGTTGAATGCCTCAACATTTTTTAACGACCTCGCTTGATCGCAGCTCATTAAACGGTATTTGGTAAGAAAAAAACGGACGGCCGAGAAAGTGCACACAATATCAAAAGTCGGCATTCACTTGTGATCGCCACTGGCTGACAGTCCGTCTACAGCTACACAACAGTTTCGCCGACAAAAACCGAATCAGGCTGCAGTTACACCTGCAGGTGGCCTCGCTTTCAAGCTCAAACGTTTGGGCTTTGATTCGAAGCCCCAAAAAAAAAAGAGAGATTTACGATGTTGTTGCTTTTTGCTTCGATATCCCTCACTGTACATTGCTGATATGGCTCATGACAAATCATCTGTTCGTTACCACCTCCTCATTTAAACACCGATCGCCGTACCGATTGAGATGTCATCAGAGAACCCTATTCTGGGGGCGTTGGTTTCGTGTCTCCGTTTCCAGCGATTTCACAATTTCGTAGCGTCGATAGCGCACGGGGTTTCCAATGACTTTGGTCTTACTGTGTCGGAGCAATAGTTAACGATGCAGGTATGTGGAACAAGTTTCGAAGTACGGGTATCCAGATGCTGTTCCGTCCGATCGTACATGTTGACAGCGTTCAAATTGTTATCGAGGAAAAATGCTGCTTGAAAAGCAAGACAAAAGCTCTCAACAACCCCAAATGTCCCAAATATCGAGTAGATGTTTGTGGTCGGCAAATGACCTTGGAGGCGATTCCGTACTTTTACGGCGCTTAATAACGTGGTGTGTGGCCGAAACGGACACATGAGCTCGGCAATATCGGAGAAATTGCCGACGCTCCTCTCAGTCTGAGATCTGAGCAATTTCAAAGTGGCTCGAATCGAAATAACCGAGATCCTCGCTCATCCTGAATTCCTTTCGTCCTTCAGTTTTTGATTTGATGCCTTAGAACAATCAATCAATCGATCACCTGGCTGTAAACAGCGATTGTTTTCCGTTCGGCGGAGATTGCGATCATGCAGTCGTCGGTAGGTTGTCGAAGTGTTTCTCAACAAATCGGCGCGGACTCGTTAGCTTTCTAAACACTGAAATTACTTCGCATTGTCTTCTTTGGTACGAATAAGACATTTCAGATCCGTACGCTCATTATTTTTTTGTTCTGCTTATCGTTTCGTCTCGCATCGAAACAACCGACAACCGAAAAAGAAAAACTACATCTCTCTTTCGGTGTGATTCAGCGTTATCCATTCGATGGTGAAGTTTGCTTTCGCTCAGCCAAGGATAACAGGGCTCGAACTCGAAGCTCGACAAAACTTCGTTTGATTTTTGTTCCGTCAGGAGGATCCGCGCGCCCTGGAATCGAGTTTGGGAATTGGTCGCGCGTGAGTTCGCGATCGGCTTCTGAATTCGACAAAATCAAGCGTCAAGTTGCTGCATTTATTCGGTTTTCGTTGTTGGTTTTTGGAGGACACTTCGTGCTGTGGACCGGATCCCAGTGAATCATGTGGCCGATTGCTTCGGACGGAAACGTTTCGTCGTCGACGCGGCTCGAAAGACGTCAGGGTTACCGGTGCTCGCTGGGCACTTGCGGTGGCGGTGGCTCATGCTGGACCTGGTGACTTCTACGAGTTATTGTTTTCGGTGTCGGCGTGGCCGTGGTGACCGCGAAAACGCAGAAGAAAAAAGAAGCCGTAAGAACACCTTTTGTGCCATTCCAAAGAGGTGTCCGTTCATAGACTCGCGGTTAGCGTACGGTGGCCTATGTGACGCGGGCAGCCGTTTAGGTTTCTATTTTTTATGAGAAGATGATTTCTCTAGTTTTTTTTCCCACCGGAGCCATTCGATAAACAGTCGAACGGAAAGTGGATTGATGGATAAGTTTTCGAAATGAATAGACAAACGATGTCGTTCAGAACGCGCAATACGATTCAAGTCATTTCATCTGTTTCTGGAACCGATTCATTTTTGCTTTCTCCGCAAGAGGAGCCGTTTTTCAGAAGGATCCGGCGATCGATTATCGCCGAATATTTCTGGGCCAAACTGTGAGCAACGTTTCCGAACTACTTGAGGTCGCAAGTTGTAAAGCACGACGATGAGAAACAATCCTTGTTCAGAAAATAAATCAACTGAAATTCATTTTTATCACGATGGCATCAAAAGTGTGAGATTTTCTGACGCCTCGCGTGGACGATGACCATCATGGAGTCATTGCAAACTTCACGCACACCAAACATCGATAACGAGACTCTTCCAGTGCTTCTTACGCTAAAAAAAGAAATCATTCCGCCTTCCTTCCTATTTCGATTATATCTTCGTCGAAACTTCCGAAGTTGACAACAAATTATGATGCTCGGCGTACCATTCTCTGGAAATCCGAGTTGAAGACATGATCTGTGTTTTGGGACTGAGGCTCTTGGGAATCCTGGATGGGAAGGAGTCCCCGAGCGAGGACAATCGGCCAATGATATGAAAACTCATGAATGGGAATGAATGATACGATTGGGAAAACAGAAAATTCTGTCGTTCGGGTTTTCATCGTTCGGCCCCGGTCGCGTGCCAACCCGAGCTTTGGACGAGGACCAGAACTAGTACTATATCCAGATTCGGACAATGGCAGATTATCGGTGCGCTCGAGATAGAAGCGTATTTTTGAAGTACTGTTGCCGATCTAGAATAAAAGAAAGGTCACTGTGACTCGAGCGAATTGATCAAAATCGGGCGGCGTCAAAGATCGCTTCATATTCATGCTTTCAATCCGCTCTTTTCTCTTGGAATAAGATCGTGAATTTCAGATACTCCGATGAAATATTCAGACGTCGAAGACAGCCTATAAGCTGCGACCAAGGCTCACTGCGTGCGTCGGGCGTGGTGTCCGCATAAACCACGAAAACAACACCGGTCCCCCGAACGTGACACGTCAGACTCATGACGACAAGTGACTTCTCTTTCAATGATCAAGGATGGACTCGGGAGCTGAAGAACTCCGCGGAATCATCATCGATGTGATCAATGAGGTGTCACTGGATTTCCAGGCGAACAGTTCCTCGATGAAAACATTGATTTCAGGAAAATCAGATTCAGTTGGACCGCGATGGGGAATCGTCCCGGGGTGAAGACAGGACGGAGGAAGAATATCGATCAGTCGAAGCGACAGAAAACGAAGAAACAACCTTCCGGAAGACACGAAGAAGGTGAATATGATTTCGAAAGCCGTTATTTATGACGTCATCGAGGGCAACGACAGAAGTTTGATAAGCAGTCTCATTCTCATCATCGATTCCTTAGAGAAATGTCAGTTGCGACCACGTGACCGGCGATGAGGAGGCGTTCAACAAGAGATGGTTTAAAAGTTTAAAGCAATAGCCTCCAGGGAGCTAAATTTTCGACGAAGTACACGACGATCGAAGCTAAAAACAACCTCCGCAGCCGTTGAGAGGCCTTTACGGTTTGCGAAAAGCACCAACGAGTTGATTGTAACAAAAAACACAAAAACGAAATTGAAATTGTGAATGATTGTTCCGAAAATTGCTCGTTATGCAAATCAGTCTAGAACGAGCTGAAGTCAGGCGAAAAAATCATCTGAATATGCGCGGAACACATTAGTCCACCGTTTTTCTGCTAAACGTTTTCGACCTCGAACAGCCTGAGTTTTTTCTTGTAACTGAAAGAGACACGACAAATGCTGGCCGGCGTGCACCCTGGTTGGATCGTCACGTTTTTTGGGAATCGAGTCATTCTTTTTTTACCTCAAGTGAATTCTATCCCCGTTTCTTTGAACTTATCACTAATGCGGACGATTTGATCCGTTACGCGAACTGCGACACACCTTCATCATAATTTGTAGGAAAATGCACTGATTTCGCCCGATCGGAGACAGTGATTCAAAATCGGCGTCCCAGATTACGATTCGCTTTCCACGGAGATTTTCCGACGAGTTCCAGTGATCTTCGCGCTTCGCATGTTGCAGTCGAGTTGCCGCGATAACTGTAACGAACGGTTGCTGATCGTTCCTAGTCCGGTCCGCGGAAACCTAACGAAGCGAACAAGAGAACAGAACCACCATGACCACTGCAACTACTGCCATCATCAGAGCCATGATCACCACCATCATCAACATCGTGATGATCGCCGTGTCAGAAAACTGTAGCGTCGTACGGTTTCAATGAATTGTTCACACAGTGATTTGCAGTCTTCAATGACTTCCTTCCTCTTTCCAGCTTTCTGTTTGTGATTTTCGTTTGTTCGCCGCTCACTTCTCCGCTTCAATTCTGCCTAAACGAAACCGTTCAATGTACGAAATTGCTTTCCATTGTCTATTGCCTCAGTGTCTATCCGTCGGTCGGCTCGACTGACTGACCGACTGTCATCCATAGCCTATGAATGAATAGAAAGAGAGAAGGTCCATAATAGATTCAAGAACTCACTGAAGACTTTCGCCGAGACTGGCTTCCTTTCACGACAGCGCTCTATTTACACAAAGGATACATATTCAAGTAATCGTTTGACAGTATCCCGCGACCTGTAATTTGCCCTTTCATTCTTCAGAGTCCGTCTTTCATTTTTCTCCGCGTGTCGCATATTTCAATCAATTCATCCGAGCATCATATTCGCTCAAGGTCGAAACTTTAATTATGGAGCCTTTGATCAAATCATATTTCGCATATCTGAACTCCAAGTCATTCACGACGTATGATTAGTATGTTCCAGACAACTTCTGGACCCACGAAGCCGGGGAGAGCCAGAAGCTTAACTATCGGGCGTTCCGTATTCAGGTGGGGTCTGCAGATCGAATTCGATGATTCTTCATGAATGAATCCAAGACGGAGTGACAATAGTGCGTTCGCGAATTCTAGTAGTTTCAGACATCATGTCCAAATTAGTATCAACCTCGATCTCTTGAGCTCCATTTGGTCTTCCGTCGTGACCGCGGGTTTACCTCTCAACCGGAGTCCAATCTTCCGCTTCGACTTCTCTCTATAATCTCTCGCTTCGATCGCATACTTCAACGCCTGACTCTTATCACCTTTATTAAGTTTTCTTCGGCGTATAAAACGCTCGGCCTTCTGACTTCTTCGGCTGACGTCGCTGTTTGTGCATTGATTGTCGGAAAGAAGTTCTTTGTGATTTTCTGGGACCTCGCCCCAACTTCCCGATGATATTCGATCAGCGGAATCTTGAGCCAATATTGGAAACAGCGCACGCAGACGAAAGATTTGCATAACAATCAGATTCGTTTCTTTTTTTCCTGCCAGCGATTGAATGGCGCGCTAACTCTACCGTTCGACTCTTCTATTCTGTGAAATCGGCGGCGGAATTCCACTTTTCTCGAACGTCTTGGTTAGCGAACAATCACTCGGCGAAGGATCCGGAGGAACAGAGTACGACTGATACAGTAAAAATCGTTTTTCTGCCCGGAGCATATGACTATATACAGTTCCACAGAAAAGCGTGAAAGTCCGTCTCACTTTGACATGAGAACAATCGGTGGATCGTTCGTGCGTAGGACGGTGTCCTTAAGACATCTTCAGGTAACGCTTGATCTGTAAAAGCTTTACAAGAATAGAAAAGAGACGGAAAAATTCAGCTGTCGCTAGTTGCGATCGACGACAACGCATCAACTGGAGTTGGAGCGACAATGAGAGCAGTAACAATGACGACTCGGCCGGCATCAGATGAAATGTATTTGAACAACCTAGGCATCGCTTCGATTGTATATGGTCGCGTTTCTCCCGAATGTATCACGCCACCAAGCGGCATCTCTTTTTATTTTCTATGTTTTAGCATACCACTTGATTGAGAATCGCTGCCTCAGAGCACTGTTTCCTTCCTCTACTCTTCCTGGGGATGCGCGTCTGAGTGAGCCCACTCCTGACGATAAGCGGTCTATCGTCATCATATAACATGAAACTTACTACTTTAGCCTGTCGTTGGAATAAACGCAAGGCCGTCGTTCAATTCCGAGGAAGTAGCATCACTTTCCTGAGCGATAAACTCCGAACAAGAGCTGGAACCCCGCCTTAGAGTGTTCGGGAAGCTCATATTAATACACGATAAGTTAACAATTGTTTGCTAATTCTATAAGCGCATCCATGTCGTCTTTCTGGTGAATTATTCCACATGTCTAGTTCCAGATTTGGAATATGTACCTACACACAATCAGTCCTTATACAAGAAGGGTCGGCCCTCTTCGACAACGCAAAGCTCTTCAGAGTATTAGTGTTTTAGTCCGGATAACTAATTTGAATTCGTAGGCACCGCACCGATCCGAGTACAATCTCACACTCGTCCGCAAATAAGAAGGAGGGAAAGAATAAGTACCTAATTTTCTCTGGTTATAGCTCTTCATATCAAGATGAGGCTACGCACAGTAAAATCTCAGAACCCCTGGTAGCGAAAATCACCAATAACTGTCAAGTTTATGTCAACCCGGGTCTTTGGCCTGGTAGCTCGCTTGTTTGACCCTTTCCGAGCCGATTTGAGTGATGGCGATGGGCAGAAATATTGCTCTAAATTCTGTTTTCCAGAGTTCCTTAGCTGCCTGGGGGAATCCTTGATCAGGCCGCGAGGACGCCTTTGAGGCTGAACTTATGAAGGTTTTGATTATGATTTTGACCAAGTTTTAAATGCCTCGGGTGATCCTCGATCATGATTTTCGGTTGATGATGAAAACCCTTAAGGGCCGCGTACGACGAACCTCATGCACAAAGGACCCCGCCTCATCATCGGGATCGAATCCGTGTAAGCCGCCGAGAAGAGAATTCGTTACACGGAAATTTATTCTACATCGAGTTCATTCTACTCTCGGGTCTGCTTTACCTCCTGAAGTTCACGGAAAACCCCGAAAACTTCAGTTTGCACTCCGCTTCTATTTTTGATGCGATCATCATCGGGTTCGATATCCTGATCTGATTTTCATCCACGTCGGAACCACGATATTGATCTCATCGAGATTCCATCCTCCAAGTTCCTTCTCGGTGGTTCGCTTCTCAGGCAGGTACCTTCTACGAGTCAGATCATCGAAAACGTATTGTGAGACCTTCGGGAGAGTATCCTCGGATCATCGAAAACCATCTATCCATATGAATTGATGGATGCTTGATTGTTCCTGCCCAGGCCGAGATTGGGCGAAAATCATCGATGTGGTCGACCTCCGATCAACTCTTTCATGAATTGATGGGGAGTGATCGATGAATAATGCCTGAACTTCCAGGCTCCACTTATCATCAAATCCTTGAAAGAGGATTCGTGGAAAAAGGTGATCTCATTGACTCCTGAAGCATGGCGAGATCATTTCAGAACAATTGGGGTCCATCGTTGACCTCTGAAAGATGGCAAGCATTCTAATCGCTCCCCAGAGGGTCGGCCATCGACAATCTGAGGCCCAACTGGGCGCCATTTGTATCATTAGGGGAAGACTATGTCCTTCCGTGAAAACCACTTTATAACATGCTGAAAGCTTCACTCCCATCTGATTCTTGGTATAGAGACATGGAGGTCCATCGCAGACAGATAGACGTTCATTTGTATAGATCACGAAACAAGATACCGAGTTCATGGATGATGTCTTCGGATGAAAGAGAAACTTCAATGAGCAGATGTTGATGTATCAATGTCAAATACAAAAGTATCAAAGTCCGAAGGATAGAAGCAGTGGTCGATGACATTTTTTTTATTGATAAATCAATGAATCAGCAGTTCTCACGACCGAGCCGGGAGTTGTCAACTGACAAATCGAAAATTATCAAAGTCAGAACGACAGCAGGTCAGGCTGATAATGAAAGCACACAAAAATTGAACGGTTGAACACAAATAAATTCGAGCGGTTTCTTATCTCCCTCTTCGCTCGAAGTCCATATCCGCCGAGCAGCGTGGTTCGATTGAAATTCTTGAAGTTTATGACCGTGTAAACAATAGAATCGAATGAATTTCTCACGTAGCCAGCGAAAAAGCAGACGGAGTGAATGAAAATGTTTTCATTTCTCTTAAATCGTTATCTCTGTCGGCTGTCGTATCAAAGAAGAACACGGCTCGAAATTCCTCTGAAAACTAACAAAATCATTTTGATACCAATATCTAGATCACTGTTCTGCGTTGGAACACATCATGGAGAAAGTTTCGACCTTGGACAAAGGAGTGCATCAGGAAACACTAAATCCACAATGATGCATTCAATGCTATATTTTGCCGATATTTCGTGAAATGAGCTACGTGTAGAATGAAATCGTTCACAACTAGAGAGGTTGCAACCTTCTGGGTGAACCGTAAGTAGGAACTCCGATTTGAAAAGAAGATTGGGGAGGCGTTAACTGAATCTGCTTGATGTGACACCACCCTGCCAATTTGGCAGAGCATCAGCAGCTTTAAAATGCGGAAAACGAGGATTCGAGTGCATGTACTACTCAGCGAGAAATGACTGATGGAATGTTACGCTGCTTTAGCCTCAGGACAAGATGCTGACTTGATGATCTGCATCATTATGAAGAACAGAGATTTGGCGCGCCTTCCTTGGCAGCGTAAGTCTAACAGAAATTACGTGTCGAATACGTAATTACGTGTCGGTATGAATGGTCCTCGCGGGCTAGTGTCGATCCACATAGGGGGGATTGAAATCCAACACGGTGGTAATGGTCTGGAAGAACCAAGTAACTATTCTTTCGAGTCTTGTTGGTCAGCTCGGTTTGAGCGTGTTCCCAAGGCTATGACGGAGCTTGCCAAATCGCTGCGGCGAATAATTTAATTTGATCGTAGGATTGGCAGATTATCACCCCAAACGGGTTTTGGTGGTCGGTTTTTACAGTGACGTTTTACCAACGTCCCAGTCGAAACAATCAGACCACTAAGGCCAGCGTGTCACAGTGCCCATTGTCACTCCACATCCGAAGAAAGTGTCATGCCAACTGGTTTATTCATCAGGTGACGAATAAATGAATTTGTCAAAGGAGGGGGGGGGGCGTTGCAACCGAGCCTGAATTCCATTCACTCGGATTCCGATTCAGTTTGGGTGCCGTCAGCTGACATCGAATTTCGACTATCTTAGCTTGAGTGTGGTATGACAAGAACTTTTTGCTGACAGACCCCGGCGCGGCGATCGGTTGGATCGATGTACCAACAGATCTCAAGATTGACAAACGGACGCATGTTTCGGATCATCGGGTCCAGCTGCAAGGCTCCCTTCTGCCTCAAAAACTCGGTTCTGGGTCGGAACTATCAAAATCAAGTTCATCATTTTGATTTGCACCGAAAGGTAAGAAGCTACTGGGAACGATGGCGTTGCAGCAGCGCTCGATCATCGTTCGATTGGAGACGGTGGTCATTGGCGCCCGTTCCAGATTTTGCTTGATTGAACACTTACACAGCCCGCAGTGAAATTATGTCGAAGTTGACGTCTTCAAACGACAGAAAGCAGAAGATGGAGAAAACACGAACGACCCGGACACTCATACAAATCACTCCGCAAGCCAAGAAGCTCGAAATACTGAAATATCGATGCATCTTTCAGGTACTTTGCATTTGAGACTGATTTCGACTGCAGGCGTCGATCTTGAAGCTCTTTTTCCTTTCTCGAGGCTTTCAAGTCCTATCTCAGTTATCTGATCGGGACTGGAGATGGGAGTTACCGACGACCGTCAGCACTTTTCGTGGTTGAAATGACGTAAACTGCAAATTTGATTCGTTCGTTCGCTTCTCCTTTGTCGGTTAATCTGTATGTCCGTTCGCCGGTCCGTCGTCCTGCCTCGCGCGGAAACAGGAGACTCGCGAATTCAAGATTCCCCTTCGTATCGAATCGGAGACGAAGACGGGGAATGCAAGGAATGGAATACCTGAACAATGATGAATGTCAAAATCTTAACTGTATTTGTTAACAATTCACAACAACAACAACAACAATTGTTGCAGAGAACAGAACGAAGCGAAGGAGATGCCGATGGGGCAAGACTCGGAAAAACTGGAGATGTCTTCAGAAAAAACCGAAGCGCAAACCTTTGTTCAAGTCGGTGTCGAGACACCGTACCGAGTGAAAGAATCAAGAGAACTCATCAATTATGCAAACTCAAGCATTCTCTTTCTTCTCTTCCTGATGTAAGAAAGAAAGCTAGCTAGCAATGTTGCCGCAAGGTCTCTTGTTAGATAAGCTTGGTCGCTCACTCATTTGCTCACCATGTACGAAAGGCGATCTTAGAAGCTACGAATGCATAACAGGTGACGTCACCATCGTTCACGAGGTCGAGATCTGTGACATGACGCCTCACTCAGAAGACGATTCGATCCATTGGGTGAGGTCACTGATCTCGACAGCGCGAGCGGTTCGGCACTTTCTCCGATTGACGCTTCGAAGTCGCTTTCTCGGCGAGTTCTCGACTTCATTGTGGAAATGAGAACTCATTTGGAAGAAGCCACACTTAGATGGAATCTGCCAGAAACGAGTTCCGGAATTCGAAGACGTTGCTCGGTAAACTTTCAAAACCCTCCAGAATAACGGGGCGCGTTCTCCAGAAGTTGACGTTGAGCTCAGTTCCTGATGGGTTTTTCTTCGCGCTTTTTCTCCTCTGTTTCCACTCTCGAATGTATATTGCGTCTTTCTTTCTTTCTTTCTTTTCTGGTGGCTGCGATGACAATGGTCCGGCATACGGTCGGTCGTGCGAGGAAACCGGAAGGGAGGATCCGTTGAGTCACAAATAATTCTGCGCTCTTCTTTTGTGCACTGTATGTGTAACTGCACAATAGAGTAACGAAAGAAAGAAAATATAACAACAACAGAAATTAGCTGCGTTGTTTATGACGTAAAACTCCGTTGGAAACTTGCGTGCCTACATTACTGTTAACAAATCGTGTGGTTGCCCATGAGTGGTCTTTGTCTGCTCGAGCTTTTTTTCCTTGTTTCATTCAACATATGCTTAGCTTCGGATTCGTAATTTGAACCGATGAAGCGTTTCCAGAAAAAAAAAGAATGCAACCACCAAATTATTATCCCGCCTACAGGACTGCATGACCATTGAACCAATAAATTGATCGCTGAGCTTATGGCCATCGCTTCCAACAACGAGCGTTTTCGGGATCCGTTCGACTGAAATCGTGCGGAAATGAGGTGAAGACCGCCGTCGACGACGATTTCAGTAGCTCCGATCGCCAGTTGCGAGAACAACACAGAATAACCAACAACGACCCTAGTATTCATAGTCAGGCACAGCGGTACTGGAAAGTGAGTGCCTGCTTCCATACTTCCAGTCGAGCTACCACGAGCCGAGCGATGCGATCTTTTGCGGATCTAGTTCTCTCCTTGGCCGCCTTAGAAAAGTCCGGTTGCCACTTCCTCTCGTCTTTTCAGCAATGAACCAACTCGCCGATCGGAGATAAGCTGAGTACGCGAGCTGACGAGACCTTAGAAGTGCTACTGCTCAACTCCGCTGACGGAACTCAAGGTTGGAGCAAATTACTTCAGAAACACCATCGTTGTTTGCGGCTGGGTAGACCCTTCGGAGAAAAAAAAGAGTCGAATTCTTCGACTGACAAGTGAGAGCCAGAAAAACGTTTTGCCTCGCTCAAAACTTACCAAGATTCTCTAGCGATTACTTGCCCTAGACAGATGGGTTGACAACGCGGTCCCAGACATTTTTGACGCTGATAGTTAGCCGCGCGTTGCGGCGACTCTGATCGGATGAAGCGTTAGCGAGTCAGCATTTTTCTCTTGTTTTTGTGCAACCGATTATTTTTTTGCAAAACGCTCCCAAATATGAACGGAACCGCGTTTGAGAAATAATCAAATTGACACTTCTTTACCCAAGGTCGATGTTAAGATTCGGAAGGAGATACGTCACGGGTTTTTCGATTTCGACTTCAACACGTTCACAAGGAAATGGGGGCGGTACCGAATAGTCATGATTCCATGCCTGTTTGCGTATGCTTTGATCTGAATGGTCTGTAGAAACGTCGTACGTCACTCTTCGACTTCTTTCTGTAGTCATTGAATTCTGCGAGTGGTCGCTCACGACACGCGGCTCAGTTCAGGGTGTTGCCCCTGACGTCTGCAACTAAGCGTCATTCCTCGTTGTCCACTTGACTTCATGAGATTCCGGAAAATGTCGGAAAATCCACTCGAATACCCGCCAAACTCGGACACGTTCAGCGTTCTTTGCCGCACTTTTGTTTGGAAGCGGCGTCGTCTGCTACAGCTGCGGATTCAAAACAAATAGGTAAACAAACACCGCAGGGTGGTGCTGTGCCGGAGTGAATGATTCGAGTGCGCGGTTATCAAAAAACATCAAAAACCTCAGAAGTCTCGCGATATGGGCCGCATCCAGTATGTCGGCTTACCCTCGAAGCTTTTCGGGAAGCATCTCATGAAACTTCTCGTGAACCTCAAAGACTTTGGAGTGGGCCGAATGTTCACTCGTGGCAAGTTTGAGCAGTACAAGGAGCCGACATTCTATATCGTGAAGAAAGTTGAGCCTGCAATGGACCCTGAGGTCATTTGGGGAAATGTTTACGCTCACGAGTACTTCCGAGGCGTCGACAGAGGAGTCAATATCATCGACAGTCATCTACCAGATTTCCGACTCGTGCACAAGGAGGACGAGCAGAAGTACCTCGATCAAATCATCAAGAGCCCACCTATCAAGATCCTCCCCAGAGAAAGGGAGTTCCCACCCCTTCTGAAAATGTTGGTGCAGAGAGACTTGGAGGCTCGCGGAATGAGAGTTGATCCAGATATGAAACTTCGACAACATTACTCAGCCAAGGCCGCAGACAGAATGAATCGCAGGATCGCTGAGCCCGGAGAGACTCCTTCCTTCGAAATTGACATTCACTCATGTCCGCTTCGCCACGAGGAGCTGAAGCGGGGCGTGAATTATGACATCTAGATTTTCAATAAAATTAAGGAGTTTAAATAACTTGAGAGAGTGGATTGATTTTAAGTAGGAATTTCGTCCTTGCGTTTTGCGTAATTCTTGCTAATGTTGTGAAAGCCCATAATACTGAACTCAAAACAATTCTCAGAATGAGAAAGCCTTAACACGGTACATTTCAATAATCCATCATAAAAATTCGCGGTTTTCGGCTGCCACAAGAGCTGATGTTCCTTTTAGTAACCTTTGACTTTTCATATATCCCTATGCCGCAGTTCTGGCGATCTAAATCGCTCGAGAAGTTTCGATTTCCAGGTCCTGAACCGATTATATGGATTTTGGAGGAGAAATCGAAAAGAAGAACTATATAGCTGAATGCACCGGCGAACCGCAACGTTCTGCTGGGAGGGAGAAAGAAAAAAAAACATTCAAAAGTCATCTGTAGTAATTCTGTTAGCATCGGAGCGTAGTTAGCAATGGAAACATTCGCATTTTGTGCTTCAGATACTGAAGTCGAGGCTCTTCAAAGCGAAAATAAGTTTCACAAGACCCGCTAGCCGCTGCTCAGCCAGTCTTGGACCCGAGCGAAGCAGAAAGTAACGAAACGCCGCGCTGAACATCCGAAGTTGGAAACACTGAAGTGGCTTCGGCGGCTTTTCCTCGATGGCCTTGCCGTCGTTTGTTGTTGTTGTGGCTGCTGCCGAATTGTTGCTGGGGCTGTTGAATCGATTCTGCTTCGCTGGCTATTTTTGATTCGGAGCAGTTTTCCCCTAATTGACGTATTCAAGATTATTCGTTCCGATCATTGTTTTCTCGAGCTTGTGTTCTTTCTAAAGTATGCGAAGCTTCGAAGCACTCCGAAACGCTTGAAAATTGGGACTCTGTCGGAGCAGTCTTTCAGGCTTCGATGTTTTCGGTGATCCATTTAAAAATTCTGTCGACTTCAGGAAGGATTTCTACACAGGAAGTCAAGTACATGTATGATTTAGGCTTTGTTTTGAAAACTGTACACGAGGAGGACGTGCGGAAGTAACTTGATCAAATCGTCTAATCGCCTTAAAATGTGTTCATCTGGCGAGCTTCTGTCTGGACATTTCTGTTGTGACTCAGCTCTCGTTTTCTTCGCAATGAGACAGAAGTCCTCGCTCGATGTCTTTCTGTGAGGTTTTCCCCCGTAGAAGTTTACTCTTTTCAACTACTTGGAGATCCTTCTCTCAATATCCGTCCGATCTCGGTGATACATAGTTGCGTTTTGTTATGCAGATCGCATAACGCATGCTTCCCTGTTCCCAGACGCTTGCTCTTGGCAGCGATTCTGTAGTTTTTCTGTGGCGAAGTTCCTTTTCCCATCGATCGTCATTCTAACTAATCCTTCTTCGACTGATTGAAACTTCAGAGATTAAGGGACCGAAATAGGTGAGGTACTTTTGACTCATTCATCGTCGTGGTCCCGTCAGACCACGAAAGTCACCTGTATCGCTTTCTGTGTCGGGGTGTATCTTATCAGAACACAAGTCCGTCGGAATTTTTGAAAAATCAAGCAACCATAACGCGCGGTTTGACGCGCCCACATCAACGAGGAAAAGGGCGAGGAGAACCTAGCGAAAATAAAGTCTAATCGGTGGAAATCGTTGAACAACGCGTGTGAATGGAATTGAGTACCCGATGTTCCTCCTCCCCCTTTTCTTCCATGGTGGCAAAATGTTTCTGTTAGAGGCACGTAATTATTACCCGTTGTTGGGAAGAGATAAACTACCACTTCACCGACCGGCCAGCCAGCTAGCCTGCCGGCCTGCTTGCCCGCCTTGCCATGTGGCGACGATTGAAACGCTTGCCCTCACCCAGCGGCCCCCGTGGCGGGAAAGGTTCGTCTGGTGGGTATATAGCCTGCCTGGGGCAGGCACACTGAACAAACTGAGCTTCAACTTACTCAGAGCAACTTCAACAATGATGAAAGTAAGCAACGAGAGTCGCCAGCCCGCGTCGAGTCCGCTGCTCGAGTTGGCTACAGTGCACATTCTGAAGGATTACTTTTTCTCGTGTTTTTACTACGTTGCCGCCACAGCATTCGTTGCTCTCGTGGTGCCCACACGCTGCAGGACGTTCTAAGTGCCCTCTACTGACCATCGAGCTCTCTCTGTCGGAGGAAGCTTTGTTGCCTGTTGTCTTCTTCGACCCTTGCTTCACTTTCTTTCTTCCCCTTTCCATACTCTGCTCCTCCAGTGCTGGACTTGAAACTCGTGCTCTCCATTCCCTTAGTCTTTTCTTTCATCATTCTGTTCTGAATCCGAATCCATTACTGGAAATTTATTCGAGGAGCGATCCCGGAAAATTTCCGCGCGTGCTTTTCGGCCCTTCTCCTCCGCCTCTTCCTGAATTCTGTCTCTCAAAGAGCTCTGGAACGTCCTGAGACCACGTTGCTCGGATGATTTCCATTAACGCTTGAAATATTTTAGTTCATCGCACTCTCTGCCTTGGTCGCCGTGGCTGCCGCCGGTCACATCGGAGGATCCTCGTCGAATTACCGCAAGCAAGACGTGAGTCCGCTTGGATTTCGAACTCGCGCGATCCGCTGATGACTCTGGAAAAGAACTTCACCTTTCAATCCCTCGTTCCAGGACTTCGGAAACTACGCTTTCGGCTACGACATCAAGGACGACTGGGGCAACGTCAACGGACGTTCCGAGAAGGGCTCTCACGGCCATGTCGTTGGATCTTACTACCTCGGAGAGATCGACGGTCGTCACCGATCGGTCGAATACGTCGCCGACAAACTCGGATTCCGCGCTGCCGTCAAGACCAACGAGCCTGGAACAAAGACCTCTGAGCCCGCCTTCGCTCCCATCACCTCTGCCTTCGGAAAGGTGAGTATTTCGCACCCGGGCGTTGTCGCTCGATGAGCTTTACATCGGAGGCGAATTCTCTCCTAGATTGCACCGCGTTACGAAACTCTATTCCGAATTGTCTGGTTCGCTTATAGTGCGAATCCAGATACAGCTATCACTTGACTTTGTCTCTGGCGATATTGTCAATTTCGTCAAACACCATAACAATTGTCCAACAACAAGAGCACTTAGGAGGAATGACTCGGCTTCCCCACGATGCCAAATTTACTTTCCGTCATCGCCACCACAACCACCTTCGTTCGATAACCAAGCGCACAGCCGTACGTGGTCGCGAAGTTCTCCTGTTTTGACTGCGCTCAAGTCTTCCCTTTCAAGACTCTTTTTGTTGAAGAGTTTCCGTTGAAACGTTCGGTTTTGGAAACTGAGCCTCGCCAACCTTCCGTTACTAATGGCTTCACTGTCTCCTCCTCGTTTACTGTGGGGGAAGTTTCCGTCAGAAGATTCTTGCGGAGACATTTCAGACGTTCGTTCTGTTGGCGACTTTCTGTTCGCGAATAAACGTTGGAGTAACCTTTGGTTTCGGACTCGAATCTGGCGTGCAAGAAAGAGCTTCCGTTTTCTCGAGAGCTGTGCGCGTGGCGGATTCAGTGTCTTCTGACCTGAGTCTGATTATCGCCGAGCAGAGCATGTTGACAAGCGACTAACGGTCGTTCAGACGAACCGACCTACGGACAAACGGATGAACGGTTGCCCCATCATCAAATGTTAACCTTCATCATTTGAAACAATGATCTTCACGCGCCCATTGTCACCGTGTGACCGGAGGTCTTTCTCCAAGTTGCGTTGTCAGCAGTTTGTCGCTGGTTCGTTTCTCCGACGACTTTCTCATGATCCGACCGAAGTTTATGGACTTTGTTTTTGCAGAGCATTCCTTCTGGATCCATCCACGCCGTCCCAGTGAAAGTTGCCGCTTCATACGTTGAGCCCGCCTATGCTCCTCTTGCCAGTCACGCTTCGTACGCCGCCCCCGCCTACGCTGCTCCTGCCTACGCCTACGCAGCTCCCATCCACGCTCATGCCGCTCACGGTCACGGATACGGATACGGTGGCTACGCTGGTCACTACTAATTTATTCGATAGGGGTGTTGTACGTTCGTTTCAAAGTCTCTAAGCAGTCGGTGCTTCGGTGTCGAACTGCTGAATCTGCCAAGGCCTAGGTTTACAAGTCGTCCTACTATACATTATTATCCAAGATATGTATTTGATGAGCAACGACATCAAGGGGACGAGGACAAAGCATGAGGAAGTCGATGTTGAGGTGGAGAAGAGGTGAATAAGTGAAAGTTTAGAAGGAGCTCAACACCAAACAGAAGAGGGGCCGTGCCGCCTCGATACTTTTCCTGAGACTTGCTTTTACTACTGATGACTTGTTACTGTTATTAATTATCGACGATACCAACCGGCGAAGCCACCAAACAATATCGGCGGGTCCTTTTCTAAGAGTAGCAAAGCAAACACTATCTGGACGTCGGACGCATTCTGTATATAGCTCTCTGTAAATAATAAAAAAAGTCTTTCAACTTTTCCCTGCAAACATTCGCGAACTCTTTGATCCCGCAAGTTCCAAGTTGGATCTGACGTCATCAATATTCTCCACTTTTGACAGTATTTGCATGTTTTCTCCGTTTCGAGGAATTAAGCTTTTGTAGTTCACTTTCTCATATTTTCCGAAGGATTCGATACGCGATCCAGAGGAACGGGTCAGGGGAATTCAGGAGATCAGGGATCAGGAGAGAATCAGGCGAGATACCTTGGATGATGTGGGAGGTTCTTTCGATCTTCCAATCGTTGAAAGATCGAGAACATCGGGAAAAGGATCTGAATTCGTCCTCAAAATGTCATCAAGAAAGCGAGCAGGTCTCCGTGTGAGAAGGTTTCCAGAAGAAAGTTATCAGAGCTCCATCGTCCACCATGAGCCTTCAATGCTCTATGAACGACGCTTGTCAATGCATTGTTTTCCCTCTTTGTTGAGTCCCGAACACCGCTCTGATATCCCTCAGATATCAATGTCTATTAACTGTTTTCAAAGCATTTTCTGTGTCCATTGTCGTCGTCGTTGTCGTTGTTTTCGCTGGTTCAAAGACCAAGCCGTTCTGTATAGTTGGTTGAATCAATCCCGACGTAAACTCTTATTCGTTCTCTCGTTGCTTGCTCAGTCGGGCTGTTACCCATTCATATAGCAATCCAGGCATCTAGCGCGCCGACCCGTTGTCCATTCGCGCAGAAGAAATGATTTCACTGTTTTCCAATCGTTTTGCTGCTTTGTTGGCGATCCTTGAGAAGAAATGGAAAATGGGAAGCAGGAGGTATGGTTCGCAAACAGAAGCAATCGAAGAGCGAGCGGGAAGGCAAGCAGCGCGTCAGTCTGTCTGTCATCGGGTCTCTCTTTGCAGACTTTCCTTCGCTCAAATAGACGCTAATGGAGACAACAGAAAATATATATCAGCAAAATCCTAACATTTCGTACGACTTGTGTCAATCAAAACGCAATCGTGAGATCAACGTTTTCAAACAGCCCTATTTCTCTTCGACGACGAGGGTCGTATCGGGTGAACCTTCTCTAGTTTCGCTCTTTCTGAATCATTTATGTTGCTCGAAGAACTTTCCTGGTTTTCTGGTTCTGGGAACTTTGTTCGTCGCTTTTCAAAGATTATTCTACGCCAGCGATTCTCAACCGGGGGCCCCTAGGGAGCCATGGCGGCATCCCAGGGGAGCCACGGGATGTTTTCCAGGATCACTCCGCCCATGGTTGTGGTTCGCGTTTTTTGCAAGCTTAAAGTTCACATTGGGACTAAAATAACCCTTAATGCTTGGGTAACATAGGATGGAATAATATCGAAACCACGAGTAGAATGATTCATCAGGTGGTGAATACGAGCGTCGTATTTTCAAAAATTCTCAAAGGGTTCCAGGGGGCCACGAGCTTCTGCCATGAGTGTATGTGAAAACAAAATATATGAAATATACAAAATATGTGAAAGAAGAACAAAAAAAAAGTGATCGGGCGATCTCGCCAGTTCATCTTCTACACAATTCTTATTCTGGTTCTCTCTCTCACATTTGGCATAAAATTTTCATTCTCCTTCAATATATTTTGAATTTATATCCATATTACTCAATTTCATATTTTTTGCTCTTTTTTGTCGCAGTTTTTTCGAGGTGTTTCTCCCAAAGCTCACTCGAAATAATCGATTTTCGGAGAGTTTGAGACATTTTGACGATGTCGAACACTTTTAGACTCGAGTGTTATGTTGGAGCCTGCAGCAGCATCGCAAACCTGCAATACCCGCGTGCAGATTTCTGCGACTTTGAAGTTCTTTCAGAGAACTGCAGTGAAAAGGTCGAATCTTCCCGAATGATCTGATTCATTCATGACCTTCCGCCGTGATATCGTGAGGATCGAAGACCGTTTCCTGAGCTGAAGGCTAGTTCTTGATATCTTCGGCTGCATCATCAGAACTCAAGATCAAGTTCAACAAAAAGGTTGTGGTAAGTATGAGCCCTTGTTAAGCAGTAAGTATGGTAAGTTTATTCCGACCTCATCGGCAACAGGGGTCGGCCGTGCCCGAATTAGACGCGATATGGTTAACAATGAAAGCCGATACGCTACGTTGCTGCAAGCAGATTAAACCCTCCGCTACAAAATTGTTTCATTCTGAGCCGACGACCGACCAAATCTGCTGCTCGAAACAGACAAGGGATATTAACCACGTTGAGTGAAGATTTCATGCGGAGTTTCTCTTCTGGAAACTGTAACCATTGAGCCATTATGTCACTACTTCAAGAGATTTCACAGGTGAGAGTCGGACGACCAGAAAACGGACGCGTCAAGTCAAGAACCTAGTTGACGGGTCGCTGCCTCGGCTAGCTTTGACCCTTCTCTCTGCTGCTCGTTTTCTTTGCTTCTGTTTCTGATTGTCGCGTTCACAGCATCGCAAGAAGCTTCATCCGACAGCAAGGAACAAGACTCCTGTGAAAGCTCTGTTCAGCGACTGCTAACGATTCGTTAACGATGCGATGGACAGAGGTTCTGGGCACGGGCGAACTTCACGACATTCCCGCTTTTTCTGACCCCGAAGTTCAAAGAGAAGCGTGGACTGAGTCGCAGAAGTTTCTCAGAAGCGATGTGACAGATGAATTCCATGAGATCAGATGCGTTTCGGATTCGTTGGCAAGTTCAAGAACAAAGAGAGGTCTGAGCTCGGGTTGGAATCGAGCGAATCATTCTTCTTTCACAAGCAAGCAAGCAACGCGCTGGAAAGATATCTTGTTCGGAATTCGTGGGTAGGCAATCTCGGGATGTCAGTCACCTCGAAAACTCAGTTCTCAAGTTCCTGGCCGCCAAAGAGACCTGATTATACAATTCCGATCCTCTTTCGAGGCGTTCAGGCATTAACCCCAGTGTATTATCTTATGCAATGCTCCGAGTGTGTGTAGAGCTTTTCGCGGATCTATGTCGCAAACTTACTTAATAGGTCGAACAGGCAAGGCAATTTCGAACTGATGTAACGATTCCATCCATTTCTAATTCTCGTTTTCAATCGCGTTCCTATCCATCGGTCACTGCCATGTTAGGGATTCAAATGATCTACTAAGTATGGTTTGGTCGGAACTGATTAAAATCCCGCGCTGTCCCAGAGACCTGGATCAAACGAATAGGATTTGCTCTTGGAACGACAGAGCACAAGTTCCAGGGAGCGCTTCTCGTCTCACGGAACTAAATGTCTGAGGAGTTTTATTCAGATACGTTCCCAATTGCATGGATAATTTGAAGGCAAATGAGGCCCTCTTTTTAGTTTTGACCCGCGGACTTCACGGATTCTGGCGTGTCGGTGAAATCTATGGAGCGTTTTCTGTCGGCGATAAGCGTTCCTAGTGACCACGGGAAGTCATTCGATTCGATAAAATCATGAACCATGTCTAAACGATCCCGAAAGCGTCGATAATGGTCACCGCGACTCGCTTTCGATGACAAACCCCTTCTTGCCGGCACCCGAAACCATGTTGATAAGGAATTTTTCTAGATAAGAATTGCAGGATAATTTTTTGTATCTTATCCGACGTGAAACATAAGCTGCCGCCATGTTGCGTAATAAATTACAGCGTTTACGAAAAAAAAAACACGAAGAAAACCGCGATCAACGCCCACCTAATTTTGGCCACGCAAAAACTCGTAAGTGGAAATTTTGATGAAAACACCAAGAATCCAAAACCCCCTGCTATCAAGGATAAACTGTTATTAGTTACGAAAAACGATAAGCCATAAGCCCACTGGATGGACGCGTTTATGGCCGGTCTCCAGTCGCGCGTTCGATCTTCGAGCTGGAAGTAAAATCAAAACTCGATCCGGAAAGCTCAACAATCCATTGGAACATCGGCCCTCAACTCAAGACTTCGATTGGGTTAGTTCCGAGCCCAACTTGGAAGCTTGAAACTTACCAAGGTGTGTCCCATGTGTGTCGATGTGTTGTCAATTTGTCGAAAACGAGAAACGCTTCGTCAAAAAGTGGACCCGCATCATTCCTCGAGATCGACGCCTGTCAGCACAACTGTCAAAAATCATTCCATCAAACTTCAACGTGTTTTCATTTCTTGAAAAGCTTTCCCGAGCGAATCGGTTTCGAATGTTGAACTCGAGGTCTACTTCACCGCAAACTTTCGGATATAGATGATGTTTTGAACACGAGATAACCAAGGTGAGCGTTATTAAACCTCATCCAAAATATTTCTGTGAAGACCTTGAAGTTATCATTACGATTGTATAAAAAGAACATGTTTGGGCACGCTCAAAAGTTCAGTGCCTTCATCTAGAAGACAGGCGCCTACATTCCGAATGACAATAGGAGCCACCGCCGACGAAGTGATCGGCTGTTTTCATCGCGAGAGTGCTTGGCACTCTAGCTGTCATCAGTCTCGGTCCTTGAATGATATGGAGAATCTATCATTCTCTTTCCTCGGCTTGGTTGTCCTGGTCCTGGCATGAAGCAGGCGACGGGATGATGGAAAGTCGAGAAAATGACGAAACGCCGGAAAGTAGTGAAGCCTCAGCGAGTATTGTGTCGATTCATAAACTATGAGGGGGTTCAAGGGCCTCATGTGGCTCGGTATTTCTGCAAATCAAAAGATGGCTGACTTTCCTCAACGTTGACTCCAAGAGAAACCGAGACTCCTGATTTGGGGCTATCAATTGCAGAGACGATTCCATTCTAGACTTCGATGATATGAACAGAGTATCGTCACCAGATCCCTCTCCCCCCTGCCCCCATTCTATCCCAAAAGAGTGTCAGACTAGCCTAGCCTCAAGGACGGGAGCGCCCGTGCAGATGACAGAACTTGAACGAAACCGGACCAGTCGCGCTGGGTTTGGAAGAACAATCTAAGGTCGTTCGGGTAACCAACAAACAATATCAATGCGGGATAATTCTTCAAGTTTTTGGTTCTCATTCGTTGGTTCCAAACGATCTTTCGTGACTTATAGTTATGATCATCGACAAATCTCGTCCACAGTTGGCCGTCGGTGGGAACTGACCACTGCCAGTTATGCTCTGCAGACAGCTGGAGAAGAAAAGAAACGAGAAGACAGTCGAACTGGAAGACTTATTTTTGCACATTTACACACAAAAGGTTTCGTGGTGCTCGCTCGACTCCAGAAGATTGACGAGGAAGATTAGTTTGACAAGTCAGCTGGTATTTCGATCAAAGAAAGCTCTTTCTCCAGTCGACGACTTCCGCCAGAGTCCCTTCATGAATGAAGAGAGTCCACCATCGGATTTTCCGCTCAAAATCCGAAAAGAGAAACGCGATATCACGTCAGAAGGTCAGCTCACTCTGCCAGAAATGTTTTGGTTCTATTTGTTATCTGAACTGATTGAAGAATTATCAAAACGGATTTCTCTGGGTGACACAAGCCAAACAAACCGGTGTTTGCGTCCAAAGTCGATCGCCGCCGTTCGAAGGGTGAGGAGTTCCCATGGATTTGCCTTCTGGTCGTTTTCCTCTCCTTCGAACAAAAAACAAAGCAGAGAAACGCTAGATGGAGCGATATCGTGGACTTCAAGTTTCCGATGAAATTCCGCTTCGCTAGGGGCTGGACCGGAGTCGAGCGCGAAGAAGTCGCGAAACGTGATCTCTGACCGCTTTTGTGAGAACCGAGCCATCGCAGAGTTTGAGACCGAGGCGGCTCCGTCGCGGGGAGACCGTGTCTCTATATTTTCGGCTTCTTCTCTGTTCACTGCTCGCGTATGTCGCCGCTGCCTTCAAACGCTTCAGGCGTCGATAGTGCGTTCACCCTTCAGCACCAACTCGTTTTGACTGTCTCCGCGTTTGATGAGATAGATGACCGAGCGAGCAGGCAGCGATCGAGCCCGTTATTCGACAGCGTCCAAATCGACGAAACAGAAGCAGTGGCAGCATGCAGGCAGAAGGGCAGGGCGGCATTCGAACATACCGGGGAAAAACAGCTGATATTGACCAGCTCCCTGTTCGCTCTGCTACCCGGATAGTCGGAGACGCACTCTCTTCCAAAACCAGACGCGACGAATTTATCGGATCGGTAGCGAGTTACCGACAGACTGCTGGATAGATAGATAGATGGATGGATGGATGGATGGATGGGTGGAAGGAAGGAAGCAAAAGAGGAAGAGAGGGAGCCAACCAACCAGCCAACAAGATAGCCAACAAGTCAGCCCTAGGGATCCAAGCAGGGAACCCGGTGCCGTCCGTCCAGTGGCTCGTCGACGAGCAGCACCAGAACATTTTCTGGACCCGGAGTCCGCAGACGTCGCCGAAAAGTTCTCCCAAACCGTGGAGCTAACAACGACAGAATCTAGAAGTTTGTTTTGTGACTTTGTTCCTTTCTTCCACCCACGGAAGCATGAGGGGTGCTTCGTCGGTCGTCGTTACCGTCGCCGCCGCCGTGGCTGTCTTGCTCATATCCAAGGTCGAAGGTGAGGATAGGTTACCACAACGTCAATCTTTCCCTTCTTAGTCCTTCGGATCCCCTGGTTCTAGATCGCAGTCATGTGAAATCGAAATCAGAGGGATTCAGAAGTTTTTTTTCCTCGTTCTTCCTGAATCAAGGGAAGCCCTCGGAATCGTTGGAATGCTGAGGAAGAACACCTGGTCGGAGATCGATCGCGTAGCCTTCAATTCTGGAACGAAAGATTACTGGTCGCCTCTTCTGCATATTTTCTTCTTCTTCCTGAACGAATGAGAAGCCCTCCAGGTGTTCGTCACCGATGTCATGAAATGTCTCCTTCGTGCTCGTAGCCAAAGCAGTCCTTGGAAAGGTGTTAACACACTGAATGGAAGTTCAAAAACAAGAGAATGTCGATATAGCCATACATGTTTATGTATTTCATCCACTTTTTGCTCAGATGCCTTGGAAAACGGCTCACATTCTGGAAACTCGGGTCTATTACACGCTCGAGTCGAATGCTTTTGGTAATGCTCCCTTAGTCGGTGACCCCTACAAAATAAAAACTGACATCTCGGACGGTAGTTGTAGGGTTCGCCACGAACGGCGTGTCACAAGCGGCGGCAACGATTTCTGAAGAACCGTTTGCCAGTAAAACGCGTGAAAAATCTCGAATTTTCAAAAGAAAACTCCTTTCAAATGTGTAATAGAAGAAGTGTCAGAATGAATCGGGTCGAGGGAAATAGCGGGTAAAGTGAAACGAAAATGATACCCAGGCGTGGTCGAGACGAGCTGTGACCAAATAACTTGACGAAACTTTTGTCCCGTCCGTACGCTTTCACAGTGTATGCGTTCGTTGTTTGCATTTTCTTCGCTTTTATTCAATGCGTTCGTCACTGGGCTCACGCTTCTTCGCTGGTCAGAAGTGTGTCCGTTGATGTCGGCTACTTTCGATACTGGAGCGACGTGACTGCAACGAAGACCTCGCTTGCGACAACATCATACTGGAATGAAGACTTTGTTCATGGGAACACAAGGCGGATTCTTTGTCTTCGAAACGACGAAAACCATCGTCACAGAAATCTTCCCCTTACTTTGGCCTAATAGCCGAGTGAGGTTTACCTCTTTGACCTGAAAAACTTGCAGAGAATTCGATAATAGAGCAACCAATCATTGAGACTCGAGAAGAATCCGCTTCCTACTAGTTTTAGGAAACTTGAATCGAGAGCCACTGGTGCGAATCGAGTAGATGATAGTTCACGGAACGTCTAAACAGAAAGTGCTCCGGAATCGTGGAGAAAGTGAATTCGGAATCAGTGGTGAAACTCATACGACATCTTTTGACGACGACGACAATTTTGAATGCAGACACATGACGAAGTTGACCAATCGTTGGGATTATGAAATCCACGGCAGAGTCGGAACGTGGCCAGAGAGAACGAAATGGAAACGCGGGGAATAACGGTCAATGGTCAACGAGCTGTCAGAATTCGGGACATCGATGTTTTTTGTTCCTGAGAAACGTCTTTCGCGTTCATTCAGTTTCCTCGGTTTTCATTGTCTAATAATTTTCCTTCAATTATTTTCTTTTCCTTCGAATTTGAGGTAATATCGATGTCGCGACTTCTGTCGACTCTCTTGAGCGACTTTCTTGGAGCGAACAGCTTCCCCTGACGCGCGTGCACAGCGCACCGTTGTCTTACGGCACTTGGTCAGACGTCTCGATAGTCCTGCAAGGGCAAATATGCAAAGTCTGAGATGTGGCTTCGTTCTGAGAACTCTACTCCGATGGCCGAACCACTGGAAGCCGCATTCGAAGAAAGAATAGCCCGGGATTCGATTTCGAGATTCATGATGAAATCTGTGTTTGGGCCCGTCTTCATAGAGTCCTGTTGTCAAGTCGGCGTTTCCTTTGGTTCGACTCGTCATTAGAATTGTTCCTTCCGTGTAAATATTTCAACGCATCTCGTGATCCTGCAAATGGAGAACAGAATCCGGGGCGAATTCTGTCTTCACACTTGGCACTTCGGAAGCGATTTGCAGTTGCATCCGGTGTTGAGGCGTCCGGGAGAAATTGTCCACCTTGATCGGCAAATTGCTGATCGGTCCAAAAGACCGTAATCTCGATCGAGGAGGAAGCGGAACCGTTTCGGACTTGAAATCACTCCGACCCAGTTCGAACATTGAATCAAGCTCGGAATCCAAGTTTCCGATGGAGAAGGGGCTCGGATGTGGAAGATGCACACAATCGTGAGAATTGGATCCGATGGGTGTCGCGAATATATACTTCGGCCGCTGCCGGGGGACTCCGGAGGCTTATCGTCCAATGAGAGGTTTGACTGATGTTCTGAATATCCGTTGAAACACTGCTTTTTACGAATCATCAAGACGCTGTTTCAAACATTCATGCGTTTTGACATTCGGCGTCGAGTGAAATCCACGAATCTCTCACTTTCTGGTTGTCTTCACGAGACCAACCTGTGACACACTTGCCGAGGGTATGGGAATCATGGTCAGTGGATTCAAGCGGTGTCCGACACAGTTGCTTGAGACAGAGTAACAGTGCTCTTGGACGAGAGTGAGTTTTTTGACATGAATCTAACGTCGATGTGTTTTCAGGTGCTCCATCGAAGCCCGGAGACGAACCTGAAGTTATTCTGTCCGTTCCCTCGGGACCTCTCGATGAAGGTCGCATCGAACAGGCCCTGAATCGTCTCAAAGAGGAACTCGGGAAACCTTCGACATCCACGGAAGACACCGGCTTCGATGGCGAAGACCTCAGCACTCAACAGATCAAAACACTTCTCCAAAAAGGTACATAATAGAATTCCACGCTCCGGATCCACGATATTCGCAATTTGAATGAAATCAAGGCTTCGACTGTTTCGATTTTACGGATCATTTGTGGTGGCTCCGTGACGAAGGTGCATCGTGAGCTGTCTTCGAATCCTCGGAAATCAAATTTTCTCCCCCGTGAACCACCAGGATCCTCTTTTCGGTTCTTTCAAGGACATTTCGGGATCAAAAACAGAAAAATTGCTCCAAATGGAAAACGCTGCTCTTGGCGATATGCTTTCTGCAACGATAAAGGTGTTCTTACCGAAAACGATCGTCAAAACGACAACGAGAGAAAGAAATCCACGACCCATTGAGAGCAAATAAGATCATCAGCTGAACTCGTTCGGTGTCGTGTAGCTGTGACTTTTGAAACTGAAATTACGTTGTTGTCCAAGTGACGAAGGCGAACGAATTGTTCCACATGTATCCGTTGTCACTGCAATTCGCTTTCTCAATGACTTTGTCGGTGCGTCTGTCGAGCGCTTATGTGTTTAGCGCCGGACATTGATGCCCCTTACGTTCTCGAGAGGTGCGCAATTTTTACGCAACCAAGAATTGTTTTTCCCAACAACAGATGTCATCTCGGTCAACGATGAGTGACTCTTCTCAAGTGAGCTATGCGTCCGCGAGGCGAGCCCGGCATCTGACTTTCACTTAGATCGACGTTGCCATTGAGCATTGCGGCCGTCGATGACCTAATAAATAATACCGATATTTTTTGACCGCATTCTGAACGATTCAGTCATTCGTCGATGGTTTTACGACACTGTGGCGATGTCTCAAAACATTCCAGTATCGCTTCTCTTTTTCGTTCGAAACTCTTCTCATGGTCACGGCAACTCACTGATTGTGAGTCACGCTCACATGCTTCGTCAGCCTACATAGAGCACAGAGTTCCATCAGATCCACCAAACACGATGCGGGACACCTGATCGACTTCCATCCGGACGGGAAAAGCACTTCTCTCGAGTCAAGGAGTTCGTTCGGACTGTGAACAAACTTCGCTTCGAGACATAATCAAACTCATAACATCCACTGAGGTGCTCTGAACGCTTCAGTGAGTTCTATGGCTGATCTGGAGGTACGGTCAAACAGATTGTGTTTGGCGAAAATTTTTAGATTGAGCCTCGCTCGACTTCAACGGCCAGTTCAAAAGAGATTCCCACGCTTACTTAGAAGGCCAGAATTGTCTGTGAATGGGAACATGGGAGAACAAATGACGCAGTCGAACAGCTTGAATTACATCATTCAAGCTGATTAGCCGCTGCTCACTGTAACAAAAGAAAAAGCGGCGGCCAAAATTATCTAACAGTATTCGACGATGATCCGATGGTGGAACAATGCTCGCGTCGGAACGCTCCCAGGCGTGACCCGCCGACAGAAAATAACGGAGCGTTAACTTGTTCAATAAAACGCTTTCGAGTCGCTGCAGTGCTGTTCATGGAAGTCCTGGGGCATTCAGAAAACGTGTTTTGGGAGATTTCGGATTACCATCAAGTGCGTTGCAGATGGAAAGCCTTCATCGGTTGCGAACGAGGAAAATACTCCGAAGGATACGCCTGATGAGGACGGCGAGCAGAAGACAGAAGCCTCGGAGGTTCGCGAGGAAACTCAGGCCAAAGAGGTGCGCGAAAAATTTAGAGCGTTATTCCAGTTACACCATATAGTATCATGACTAGAGCTTGGAAGTTTAGGCATCAATCATTTTGGAACCTCCATCAATCAATATGAATTGATGGATATTTGATCAAATAGTGCCTGATCATCCCAGCCCATGACTCTGTTGGGGGGATATCATGGCCTCCGACCATTTCATCCATGGATTGATGGAGGGTGATTAATGAGTATTGCCTGAACTTCTAAGCTCTAATGATGACAATTCATTGGACCGTGATTTACAGCTGACGCCATTCCAAACTCCTCCGATGTCATACTTGAAAGAGAGTGTCGGCGATGAAGACCACGAGTTCTTCTTCGAAGAACCGCGACGTAATTCTTTCCACGAGGCTTCGTTCCGAGATGTGTTCGATGACGCCGAGGAGAAGAACGATGACGACGACGATGATGATGACGATGATGACGATGATTCGTCGGACGACACTGTTTTCAGGTGAGTTCTTCGGCAAATCGCTTCTAACGAGGCCGGAATTCGGTCACCAGAAAGCCGAGTGTACGGGCGAACCGATTCCTTTTCACACGATCGTTGACTTATCGCGTTCAACCCCCATTCCCCGACCCCCTCCCCCAAAAGCTGGGCACATCTTCGTCTCATAACTCGTCAGAAGGGGGCGATTTCAAATTTGTGAACCTTCTCAGGTCCGCCGACTCGAGGAGAACGAATTCGAAGAAGACAGACAAGGGCTCCAGATCTGAAGACGATGGATACATCGTCGAGCCGGAGGCGGTCGTAGCTGAGCACGCAGAGAAATATGAAGATCCTGAGCAAATTGTTCCTGAGAAGGATGTGATGCACGTTGTCGATGACGAACTCCTCCGGCCTAAGGAAGTGCACAAGTACAGCGATGGCTCCTCGTTCGACCTTCACACCCCGGAACTTCTTGCGGATCTTGAGTCTGGCTCTGACGTTTCCCTCAACTCGAGCGACCTGATTCCCACTCAGCTCATCGATGAAGACACGCTGACTCCGTTGGTCGCTTCGGACGCGTCATCCGACTTAGCTTCATCGCCAGACGCTCCGCCACTGTTAGTTCCAGCGCTTGAATCGATGCTCCCAGTGTCTTCTGCGGCTCCGTCGACTTCGACCCCGACTCCGACGACGGAGTCACCCAAAACCACTGAAATGCTCAAGGGGTCGACAGAAGCGCAGAAACAAACGGTGCCCAAAGAAGCATCTACTTTGTCGTCTGTAACAAGCGCAAAAACAGCAACCGAAGTACCTCCGGCCGTCACGACCGAGAAAATCAGAACCATCGCAACAGAAAAACCCGTTCCAGTTGTAACGACGACCGTTAAACCAACAACGGCGGCGCCTTCAACGGTGCAGAAAATACCGCAATTCATCAAGTCGATTTACGAAGCCGCTACCCAGAAGCTGCCGAGTTTCATTCACGCTCAAGGAGTGGACGCTGGTCTCCTCGCACCTCCGAAGCAGCTCCTGAGCGACAAGACCGGGAGTTCTGGCTCCGGGAACAAAACTTCGGGGAGTTCTAGCTCAGGGAGCAAAAGTCCAGGGAGTTCTAGCCCAGGGATCAAAACTTCAGGGAGTTCTAGTTCAGGAAGCGAAGCCTCAGGGAGTTCTAGCCCAGGAAGTCAAACCTCAGGGAGTTCTAGCTCAGGAAGTCAAACCTCAGGGAGTTCTAGTTCAGGAGCCGATATCGGACCCGCACCCGTTGCCGTTGCGGACCTTCAGAGTGTCGACGAACAGCTCGCACAAACCGGTCCTGGACGGAATCCTCAAGGTTCGGCGAACTCTTCTCTACCCAATAGCCAAGGTAGGTTTCGAATCGAATCCATTTCTTTTTGTGGACGTGCAGGTGCATTCATACCGCTTCACTAACTTTGGTGTACCAGCCCAAACGCGACAGCTTGCCGTAGAAGTTTGTCTCTTCCAACGGCTTTGTCTCCAAAGTCCGAGTTTCCTCGAGGTCCGCTCGAATCAAACGGCGAAAACCGGAGACGGTGTCGTCGAGCTCGAGGAGGTGACCGATGAGGATGACGAAGGAGACGAGGAGGAGGAGGATGGGACTGACAGCCAGAATCGTATCGATGACGCTGCATCAACGTCAACGACGACAACAACGACAAAACCCTTGTCAACGATAACAGCGACCGTTGGACCGCGGTCCACGGCTGCACCCGTCCAATGGTCCCATTCGCCCCCGAACGGATGGAGTTCCCAGGATTTAGCGTTCCTACAGCAGTTGATGAAATTAGGTGCGCCGCGACGAAATCAAACAAAAACCTCATGATACGAGACCACGATGTTCACAATCCTCCTTTACTCCTCGGAATCCAGAGTCTTCGAAAACCTTCTCTCACTATGGTTCCCAATCCACATCTTGGAAATCTCTTGAAGGGAATCTGGGTTCACCGTTTGGTTCGAAGAGCATGTTAACGCCTTTCTTTCCTCTCTCTAATCATTCAGCACGTTCTACTCGGTTTCTTCGGGGAATTCCGGCGCGACTCCGGACACTCACTTGTCTAACACCTGTTCTCCTATTCAGATTCACACGGATCTTCTGGAAGCGTATCACAAACGCTCTCCCCCGATCGGAGCCCCAATACCACTGTTTCCGTTCCTCCTCCTCGATCCAACAACACCACGCCCGAGCCAGTCCAGGAGAATCAGTCAACCACATCCAGCCCACAGGACACTCCCATTGGAACACTGGTTAAGGGCAAAGCTTGCGAAGGACAGACGATGAGCAAGTTGGATAGAATCATCGAGTTTTTTCCGGCGCGCTTGCCCGAACTCCATGAATTCAAACGGAGACGCTTCCTGAGGGCGGCGGTCATTGGTGGCCTCCACACCCTGAAATCCACGCAACGAAACGTCACCTGTAACCTCACCTCGAGTAAGTACATATCGACGCCATTGATAATGACTTGAGCTTGGGAGTTCGCGTATTATCCCTAATTCAGGCTCCATCAATTATGATAGATCGATGAATTGATGGACATTGATGCAACAGTTTGTCATTCCTAGGGATCATAAACTGATTCGTCCAACAATTCATTCGTATACGCACGCGTTCATGTATTGTGATTTGTGTTTGATGGACAATTTCCCGGGTTTGATGATAACTGGAGCTAGTGCATTCATTTGTCGATCGACTCTTCAATCAATCCAAGATTGATCGATGAAAAATGGCTGAAATGTCGACTCATTGCCATGAAACATGTTTGCCACAAAGAGAACGCATCTTGAATTGAGAATTGGACATTCCAACCAGGAACAACTTATTGGGGATATAGGCTCCGAGGCCAACTCGACGGAATCCTCAACCTGGGGATCACTGGGCTTCCGAGAATGTACCTTCGTTACACCGGACCATTGACGGTCAAAGTAAGTCCGACCGTTCAACTCCGTATTCTGTTTCTTCCGAATTCACGATCTTTCCTCGAAACGGAACCTTCCTCATGTATGGTTGAATTGCAGGTCATGATGAGCGCGATTGGCAACGAAACTCGGCCGTTCGTGGACTCAGTTACCGTGGAAGAATCCCGAGTTGACGAAATCCACTATCAGAGCGTCTTGGGCTTCGAACAGCCTTTTGTAGAGAGGGCCACCAAGTGAGTTGCGCTGCATTTCTCTTCAGTTGCCTCGACGTAGAGTTTCGGAGAAGTTCATGATCATCTGTCCACAGGTACCTGCTTCAACGAGCAATGAAAGAAGAAATCGTGGATCCGATCACTAATGCGCTCATGGACGAGATTCTGAATCCCAAGGCAGACAAGAGCAAAGTATTGCTCCTTGACGATCTGAAGAACCAGAGGAAGTTTTAAAACGATCTCGTTCGACCACATGGCAGCTCAACCTTGCGGCACCGATACTAATTTATTCGACTCTTTCGTGATAGTTAGACAACAGGTAGATCGACACAGCCGAGATGAACGACTGCACTTTATTTATGGAAGTATTTATCAATATTCGGAGCGTTTGCATCTCTGTAGGGACAGTCGCTTAGTTTTAAGAACCGTTGCTCAATTCTCTCGTGGTGAAGCGATGTGATGATGTTGAAATAAAGCCCTCGCGGAACTCTTCGTGAACAAAGGTCTCCTTCTGTGCGTCGATGTACCCCTCACTCCGTTCAATTCTATGATAACTGCAAAACAGTTTCTGTTGGATCTGGAGGATCGATGTTCACTGATCTCCAAGCATTCTCAACAGATCTATTTTCGTTCACTCTCGATACTCGGAAGGATAATATCGAACAACGACAATGATTGACAGCAATTTATTCAATGAACAAGAAGGTCTGATAAGTATACAAAGACAATACTCAATCGAGTTTCTCTCTTCCACGTTACGCATTCTCTCTCGAAATCAAGTTCTGTACAAGTTCCGCGAAAATCCTTCAAATACCTGTCTCTATAATTGTGTACAAAGTTCCCAAGAACAGTCTCCTCCTCAAATCGGAATTCTTCTTTCCGCTTCTTGAATATACAGAGCTCTTCCGCTCTGACTACAATATTTATAAATTAGACATTTTACAGAAAAGTTATTGAGGACTCCCTATTTGCCCATGAGGTTGCCGATGGAAGTGACGGAATCCATTTCCTCGTTGGTGTCTCCCTGTTGGAGGATGTTAGAGATACTGAAATTCTCCGAAGGTTTGTCTTCATCCACGGATGCCACAACTTGCGCTTGAGGACCGCTGGGTCCCCATTCCGAAAAGGACTCGTGGGGGTACGGTGCGCCCGAATACGCAGCGGCTGGATAACCTGCAACGGATCGAAATCCACTTAAGCTAAAACCGAACTCAGATCCAGGAAACGAGAGATTTTTTTGTTTTTTCTCGAGATGAAGAGACAAGGTCACGAACCTGTCATGGGTGGCGCCTGATGATGCGGCGGGTAGGCATACTGCGTAGGGTAGGAGTAACCCTGTGCCTGGTAGTACTGGGCCAGGTTTTCTGAGGGTTGTCCCGCTGTCGGAGGGTACTGCACTAAACCGGGAGCGTTTGGAGGATACACTGTTCTCAGTCCGTTGTGTGCAGCTGCCATGGGATGTCCCGCAACCGCCAAAGGTGAAGGGACCGATAAAACATTGGGGACGACTGTTGCCACAACAGCACTGGGGACGGTTGGAATCACCACGGCAGGGATGACCGTGGTCGCCACAGCGGTTGGGGGAACTTGAGCGAAAACGGTCGTTGGAGCAACACCGACCGCAACCGGAGCTTGATGCGCGGGGCCAGCGACGTTTTGAGGGATTTCAGGCTTTCGACTTGATAGAGTGGCTTCAGCGATGGCGGGTTCTTGGGCGTCGATCGGTTTCGGTGAGGAAACATCGAGTTCTTGCTTTTTCGGCTTCGCCATGTTGGCCCTGAGATGACTCGGAAGAGGCGGCCATGCTTTTGGAGCGTCTTCATCTTCGTCTTCTTCTTCCTCCTCCTCCTCTTCCTCATTTTCATCGGACTCGATGATCTTGGCCCGGGCTTTGTTCGCTTCCGTCCGCCCGTTTCTCCTGACAACTGCCTCACCTTCCGCCTCTTTGTCCTCTGCTTCCGGCTCGAAGTCTTCGTCAGCCTTGCTGACTTTTTGGGATTTACTCTTTCTCTTCGGGACGTCCCATTCGCTTCCGTCATCGGAATCCTCTTCATCATCACTGAGATTCTTCTTCTTCTTGCGCTTGTTTGATTTCGTTGGCGTTTTCTTCTTTGCCGATTTCCCTGCTTTCTTGCTCGAAGTGGCGCCCTTGCTCTTCTTGAAACCTGAAATCGAGATGATTCGTCATGTAAGAAAACACTTTTCCCATATTTGGAAGACGATGCATCGATCCTGAGCTTCTCGTCATTACCTTTGCTCTTTTTGCCCGCGCTTTTTTGAACGAGTTTCTTCTTTTTCCGTCGAGCGACAGCGTCGGAGTCAGAGCCATCGTCGTCTTCTTCATCCTCGTCTTCCTCATCTTCGTCCTCATCGTCGTCGCTGCCGCTGCGCTCGTCTTCATTGCTGGCGTCCTCTTCCGGCGTGGTCTCGTCGTCATCTTCCTCCTCTTCCTCTTCTTCATTGATGGAAACTTCGTCGTCGGATGGCTTCTTCCGGCGTGCTGAAGCTCGAGGTTTCTCGTCCTCTTCCTCGCTGCTCTCGGCATAGTTGACCGTTTGACGTTTTCGGGGTTTGCAGAAGTCTCCGGAATCGTCACTTGAAGCCTTGAAACTTCCAGACGCCTCGCTGTCCCAGTCATCCCATCTGGATCCTCCTTCTGCAAAGAGAGAAACGTTTTTGAGCTTCGTCCACGGAACAAGTTCGAATTCTGGAAAATGCGGGATCGATGCTCACTTTTAGAGCTTTTCTCCCGAGCGAGAGGGTTTTTACGCCGAGCCGCGGCTCGTTTCGCGTTTCGGATGTTGGATCGGCCCCATGACGCATCGGAACCCGCTTCGGAGTCTTCCTCCTCCTCCTCGTCATCGTCGGAAGCGAACTTTCGGCTGCGGCCTTTCTTCGGTTTCCTCTTGTTGACTTCGATGTCACTATAGTCTGACGCCTGGAACTCGGAATCATCGGAATCTTCTTCCGAATCGGCCGCGTTCAAATCGCTCAGCTTTGATTTCCGTCGCCGCTTCGTCTTCTTGGCGGCGCCCTCTTCGTCCGATTCGGGCAAAATGTTCGACATGTCCTTCCCACTGCGTTCTGCAACAGAAAGTTCGAAGATGAGACTCCAATCACAATACATCGCGAAAGAGCTCGTGAGGTGATGCAACTCACTTCTTGCAGGGGAGCTCCTTTCTTGCTGCTCTGCGTCGTCTTCATCGTCGATTGCCTCGCGCATGATCTTGTCTTACTCCTGCATTTTCTCACGGATTGCATCACCTCGTCGTGCTGCACGGCGACGTCGAGGTTGACCTGAACTGTCGTCGGAGTACTCCCCTTCGTCGTCAGAGCTGCCAACTTCACTGATCTGCGTTTCGGAAAGAGAAGATTTTAGGCCTGGGGCCGCTATTCCTTGTCCGACGAAACTCTTCGCGTGATGACTCCGAGGCCACAGGGTTCAGGAAGTTATCTAAACGAACGAACGAACGAACGAACCTCGCTGTCCTCATCATCGAAATCGTCTTCATCGATGAAAGTTTTCTTCGTGTTGCTCTCTCGTTTGCTTGCGGGCAACACGTTGCCAATGTTGATCGACACAAAAGCCAATCTCTGCTTCCGTGTTATCTCTTTCTGACGCTTCTCCCATTCGGCCTCGATGAAACTCAACTGAAAGTATCGACAGCTCTGTTATTTCCAAGCTCCTGGGGGAGCCAAGAGTTTCCCTTCTCCCAAGAATTCAGCTTGAAGGCCGTCGGATCTTGTGGATTGCACTCGCTTCTCGCAAGTTTCGGTTTAGGATTCCGTTCCTTTCGGAGAACTTTGGGAAATCGTCGTATTCATTCTTTCATTAGCTGCTGCAACCGGTCCACACGGATGATTAATGAGCGATTGATGGGATATTCGGAATGGTCTCACTCATCAGTGAATTCATACCTTGCCGTTGAGGGCTTCGATGAGTGCGTCGTGTTCACAGGGCGGGCAGTACCAGTTCCCGAGAGGAATAACCATCAGAGCCGGTTTAAGACAACTCATGTGATAGCCAGCGTCGCAAGAGTCGCACAAAAGGATGAATTCAGGATGGTCGCTTTTGTTACATTTTCTGCACGGTTCGTCATCGACTGCTGCTTTAGTTTCATCGGCTTTCTTAGCTGTTCGAGCTTTTTTGACTTCCTCGTGAGTGAATTCACCGCCGTCGGGAATCTCTTCATCGCAGGCGAATTCGTCCTCATCGTTGTCATCAAAGTTCAGCACGTCTTCCTCGATCTCTTCATATTCCTCGCCGTAGAGTAAGCCGTCCATGGAGTCGAGCTCGTCGTCGTCCGACTCACCCTTACGGCCTCGCTTTTTCTTTCCTTTGAGCTTTTTCATCAGTTCCTTATGAGCTAATTTCTGTGCTTTAAGCATTTCCTTAGCAGCTTTCCGAGCGTTTTTCGCGTTCTTGCTTGTAACAAAAACGACCTCCTTCTCTTCCTCCTTGTCCGCCTTGCTTTTTCGCTTCTTCTTGGAAGCCTCGTCATCGGACACTGCGTATCTGTCGAAATTTTACGATGGATCTTAGCATTCGATTGATTGATTGATTGATTGATGGAATTCTGGGAAAGAGAAGGAATGAAAACGAACTTTTCCACTTCTCGGCGCATCCGGCAACTTCTCCGAGGTCTGCCCTCGGTGTCCGCGTCCTCTTCCGCTTTCCTCAAGCGCTCAGCTTCCGCCAACAGCATCCGGGCTTCTCGCGACAGCTTTTTGGGTTTCTGGAAAAAAGTCAAAACATTTTGATTCGAAGCTGTGCAATCGAAAATCCAGGAAAATGTCCATTAAGTCACGAAACCAACCTTGACTTGCTCCTCCTCCTCCTCTTCTCCGTCCTGCTCGTTTTCGTTTTGAGCCTCATCGGGCTGCGTTTTACTTTTTTTCGTATATTTTCCACCGTTGTAGTCCTCGTCGTCATCGTCGGCTGTTCGAGATTTCCGTCCCCTTTGCGTTTTGGATTTTTTGTCATTTTCCTTTCCCTGTCCTCTCTTTGGCCTACCTCTCCCCTTTTTTTTAGGCTGAACCTCTTCTGCCTCCTGTTCCTGCTCCTCTGCATCGTCGCCGGTTTTGCACTGAGCGTTTCCATTGGAGGTTTCGCCCTTCTCGGGCTCCTCTTCCATTGGTTCGGATTCAACTTTTTTGTTAACTTCCATTGATTGTTCGTTTTCCTCCGTTTCAGCCTCATCCACGGCGTCCTTCTCTGATTGTGCTTCGCTCCCTTTCTGAGCCTCAGTCGCCAACTCGCTTTGGGCATCAGATTGTCCCTCTAGCCGTGTCTCGACCTCTTCTCCCGTTTTTTCGGCGGACTCGTCACAGCTCTTCTCTTTGCTCGTCTCGGCGGCATCCTCGACTTTGTCGGCAGCAACGTCGTCGGATGCCGCTGCAGCTTCCGTTTCCTCGTTCTTTGCTTCGGACGACTCCTCTGCTTGCTCTCCTTCATCGCCTCCTTCAAGGTCGTCGCCCTTCTTCCCTGTGCGGAGATCTTCGGCAGCGTGGTCTGTTTTGTCGTCATCAGCGGTCTTCTTCTTATGAGGCACAGGAGGCGAGTGCACCGCCGACTGCGGTGGCGCGGGTAACCTCTGCTCTTGCTCGTGGGGAGGGGTGGGCAGGTGAGGAATGGAAAGGTCTGTCGCGGCCGTATCGGCTTCTTCAGGAAATTCTTTCGAACCAGAAGCGGAATGCGCGGCTTCTGGTTCTCCGTCGACTGGGGCTTCAGCCTTTACCGGTGGGCAGTGAGCCTCGTTCTCTAACTTGGTTTTCACCGCCGGCTGGTTCTCGCCTGAGGAGCGCGAGTTCTCGTTCTGGCGAATACAAAGATCCTCAACAAACTCCTTCTTCTCTTCGATCTCCTCTTTGACTTTGACTTCTTCAAGTTTCACCGTAGAATCCGACTCAACCTTCTCGTCTGTGGTTTCTTCAGCTTTCAGGTTCTCCTCTTTGACGGCAGCTTTCGAGTCCTCGGCTTCTTTCTTGCCAGGATGCACCATCGGTCGCTTGGGACTGCAAGAACAACGATTTAGAACATGATTCCGGAGTGAAGTTTTCGGACAAAAATCCACAGACAGAGGTCCAGTGGGGGATTCGAGTGGAACTCACGTGTTGTCGCCCTTGAACTTTTCTCCCTTGAGCTTTTTCAGGGACTCGATGAATTCCCCGAGTTCTTCTTTCGTTTTGTGAAGCAACTTGAACGAGTGCTCGTCATCGAGATCCTCCGAAAACAGCCTCACGTTCAGATCCTCATCGACCTGGAGCCAATATACCATTCCGTCGACATCGCGGCCTAACGGCAGGAGACGGAGTTCTTCCGGTGTCTTTTCATTCACGGTCTGTTTGAATTTGGTATTGAAGTCGAACTGGAGCTCGAGGAGCCCTTTCAGGATGTGAACTTTCGAGGCGAGGTCCAGTTTCGCGTAGCCTTCATTTTGGAGACAAACGACCAGGGAGAAATTGTAGGGTGTAAGGAAACTTTCGCAAAACTGAAAAAAGGTTGACAACCGTTAGTAGAACTCCAACAACCAACTCGAAATCACTCCTGAGCCATAAGCAGCGAACTTACCCGTGCCAAATGTTTGTCGAATCGGACTTTGTTTGCGCCCGACAAAATTTTTCTCAGGAGTTTTACATGGATGTCTATAAGTTGCTCGGACACTGGAATACGAAAACGGTCTTAAGCCAGAGGTCGACGATCGGAATCATCGGGTGGCGAGAGAAACTTCGCACAACTGGGCTCCGAAGCTGATTCGAAACAAACATTAAAATCTTCCTCTTGGAGATTTCCGATATGTTGAGAATCCAACGAAAGCTTCGCCCGATTTCGGACGAATTACGTGCAAATTCAATATTCAGCTGTCAGACCAACGAAATTCCGCGGTAACGGTTTGCCAAGTCAACACGATCCCTTCGGCGTAGGGCGCCAATGGCTAGCTGTCAAATTTTCTCGTTCGTAAAAGGGTCTGACAACTTGGATCTTTTGCGACGACCCTTCGTCAGTGCTCGGGGGAGGCGTCAACGAAACGAGAGCTTACCATTGCCTTGCTGTTCGAGCATAATCTGCACTTCTCTAATTGAGCACGGAATTCCTAACTGTCTTCCGAAGCGGTCCAGAAACGAGCACAAAACGGCAAAGTCCGGAATGTCGTCACAAGAGGTGGCCTCAGCCTCCACGATGGGTTCTTCAAGGATTCTCGATTCATTACTGTCCGCCTCCTCGGTCATGTTCTCCTGAATAAAATGAACACAAAGTCGAGGAGAACTCCGGACAGCAACCCTCACATCACAAACAAACCAACACAGACGAGACTAACACACAGTAGCCGCAAGCAGCAGGCACAGGGTTGCGAGACGTCGAAGCCGGCTACTCGGCGTGGTACACTTGGCCACCACACTCAACTCATCTGGGGCGCGAGGTCTCTCGGGGTTCCGCGCACAGAACTCAAAACCCTGCGTTTGAGATCGAATCTTTCCGATCGAGGACTTTGGACGATTCGAGTCCCCAGAGATCACACGAGGAAATTACTGACTGCCACGGGACTGTGCTTAGCAGACGACATTGTTGCACACAGAGGAGTGTTGTGTGAGCGAGCGAGCGAGTGTGACTTTCAAAGAGCACAGATCAGGACGTACCGCGCTGCTGTTCACTGCCTTCCTGCGTTTTTCCCAGCCAGAAACTCCATCGAATACGAAAAATGTTCGCTCGTGCCGGAGGTCAGCTCGCCCGTGAGGCGGTGAGGAACTTCTCGACTTCACAGAGGAACAATGTGAAGGTTTGCGTTCTTGGAGCGTCCGGCGGAATCGGTCAACCCCTGTCTCTACTTCTCAAACAGCATCCCGGCATCAGCTATTTGTCTCTTTACGACATCGCCCACACTCCCGGAGTCGCCGCGGATTTGAGTCACATCAACACCGGCGCACAGGTCAAGGGTTTCGTCGGTCAGGACCAACTCAAGGCCGCCCTTGAAGGCATTCAGATTGTCGTCATCCCGGCAGGTGTACCCCGCAAACCTGGCATGACTCGTGACGATCTGTTCAACACGAACGCGAGTATCGTCCGCGACCTTGCCACCGCCTGCGCACAGGTTTGTCCCAAGGCCATGTTGGCGATCATCTCGAACCCTGTCAACTCAACTGTCCCCATCGCGTCGGAGGCTTTCAAGAAGGCTGGCGTCTACGATCCCCACAGAATCTTCGGAGTGACCACTCTCGATGTCGTACGTGCGAACACGTTCATCGCCGAAGCGAAGGGTCTCGACCCCGTGTCGATGTCGGTCCCCGTCATCGGTGGACACGCGGGAGTCACGATCATCCCCCTCATCTCCCAAGCTTCGCCCAAGGTCGATTTCCCCCAGGATCAACTCGAGAAGCTCACGAAGCGAATCCAAGACGCCGGAACCGAAGTTGTCCAGGCCAAGGCCGGTACCGGCAGTGCCACGCTCTCGATGGCTTTCGCCGGCGCGCGTTTCGTCTTCAGTTTGGTTTCGGCCATCAACGGCAAGCCGAACGTGGTCGAGTGCGCTTACGTGAAGTCCGACATCGGAGAGGCTGGCTTCTTCTCGACTCCTCTCGTTCTCGGCAAGAACGGAATGGAGAAGAACTTGGGTCTTGGAAAACTTTCTAAGTTTGAAGAGAAGTTGGTCGCTGACGCCCAAGATGAACTCAAGAAATCTGTCCAGAAGGGAGTCGAATTCGCCAACAAGTAGATCTGTCGCTTCGCCAATTTCGAAGCTACATAGTTGGAAGCACGGATGAGCGACTACGAGCCAAGGCTAAAGATTATTCGGCTGAGAAACAGATGACATCCGGAGAAGAATGAACTCGGATCTTTCGAACACAGTGATTCATCAGCAGTTCCCCATCCTTGATGTCATCATCACCAGTGGTTGACGATTGAAAGAGGAGGTGAAACAGTGATGCGAGAAAGTTTTGAACACGACAAGAAGAGAAAAAAAGCAAATAAAGTGTATAGGAAGCGGATTCCCACGGGAATCACTCTGTAATATATGTCAACGTGTTTTGATTCTCGATATCATTCGGGAACGGATTTAACAACTCACATTCCCAGCGTTCCATGATCGATCAATGATTACGGCCGCACGCTTCGCGATTTTTCTTTTAATAGCATCTTCATAGGCTTGTAGATATGTTTGCTGAGCCATAACTCACACCCAAACTCATAGGAAGATGGTTGTTTCTTTATTTAGCGTCGGGCACCAATGGGGGAAGAATCTAGCGACTAGTTTCCTGGTGGACTTCTTCTACAATCTCACCGAATCAAGGTTGGGTAGAGTTGGGAAACAACTTACGGTAACGGAAGCTATCCACGGAGGTCTGTATTTCACGACATATCTCGACCAAAGCTCCATTATTCACAGAAACAGTCCTCTCTTCTTCTCCGTGGCTCTATTCTCAAATTACCACTTCCAAGTTCAAAAAAAATTCTATGCGAAATACAGAGAAACTGCTCTTGGTTACAATTTGAGATCCTCTGAAACTTTTTTGAAACATTTCACGACGGATGGTTTTTTTTTTCTGGAACTTTGGTCCTCGTTTGGAAGAGTTGCCGCTTATAGTCGTTGGACTGAACACGGTCGACGCTGACATGAGTGGAGCTCAAACCTGCTTCCAGGACACACTATCCCAGGAGTCCAATGGACAACAGAGGCCAAACAGCTCTCCGGCGACAGAACTTAGCTTTGAGAGGTTTCACGGCAGCTGATTCCGTGGAAAGACTTCTTTCGAGAAATCATGTAGCTCAGCTCCAAATCTGAATTGAGAACTCGGTCCTCGGTTCTGCGTTCATCAATGACCGGCACTGAACAAGCAGTGATCCTCCAATCCAATATCGAAATAATTTGCTCAAGTGACATGATTTCACTGCGATGCTCCTCAAAATCTGTCGGACGATTTGGTTTTTTTTTTGTTCTTCGAGACCCCATTTTCATCGCTGACGGGTTAGCCGCTACGATACCGGTTTCCCCTTGTAAGTGTACAACGTTATGAATGCAGGATGGAATCGAGAAGCCGCTTCTGTATCTTCGGATGGATGCGCGAGCTCCGAAATTACATTGGAGGAACCTCATGCCCAAAAGAGAATTCAACTCGGAACTGTTTTCGATCGGAATCCTCTGCAGGCTCTAGTTCCACTTCTCCTTCTCCATTCCATTCTATTTCTCAATTACTAGGACATCTGAAACTTCATCAATATCGCTTTACTTCTGTCCGGAAACGAAGAACGCAATATCGTTTGGATAACGATGCATGATATTGAAAACTTCTGAAGTCCCCGGGTCTCTTCGATTCGAAAGCCGATCGCATGAAACCAAGTTCAATAAACTCGTCGTTCCTCATGACATTCTGTGTCCTTCTTCTCTCGTTCATTCGGCCACCCGTCAGAACCATCCTCCGGCAGTTTGTGGTACGCTGTGATACTTCACCATCAACACTGGAGGAATTCATTTCACGTGTCTGGCTGTTCGTGTGTTTGTGTCTGAGTGAAGGCCTTCTTTTTTGACAACAGGCCCCAGAATTACGAGGGAAATTCAGATCGATCGTACTTCACTAAGCGGTTGGAGTTCATTATCCACAATGGTGTTCTATTTCACCAGCACAGGTGAGTCGAATCCGAGCCTGTCGGATCGAGCCGTTGGTGTCGAGAAAGAATGTCTGATGTAGAATTTCTCGTTCCATAAACGAGCTAATTCACTCCCTTGTGGTTTCATTTTCCGTTTCGAATTTCCAGCAACCAATCCCCCGACGGAGCTTTATATGGGAGCCGATAAGCATGAAAGTGAGTACAACTTCTCAGATCTGTTTCGCTCGCGTAGAGTCGCAAGAATTTCGCTCGTTCGAATTCGTTGCTTTGTTTGATTGAGCCGAAGTGAAAGGAACTGATTCCAACAGATGAAGAGCTTATACGTTGGGGTTGGCCTGAAGATGTCTGGTTTCACGTCGATAACCTTTCGTCAGCGCACGTTTACGTCCGGCTTCAACCTGTGAGTACTTCTCTCGTGAAATAAATTGCCTCGGTCATCTTTGATGGTGGATTCAGAGACTGAACGTTCATCCATAACTTCCAGAACCAGACTATCGAAGACCTCCCTGAAGATCTGATCACGGACTGCGTTCAACTGGTCAAATACAACTCAATCTCGGTACCGTTCGCGTGAAGGGCTCTATTTAGTCGTTTTATAGCTTGTCTCTGGAATTTCAGTCGTTTAGAGAATCATTCCATATCGATTCACAGGGCAACAAACAAAATAACATCGATGTTGTCTACACCATGTGGAGCAACCTGAAAAAGACTCCTGGAATGGATGTAGGTCAGGTTGGATTCTTCAAAGACAAAGAAGTTCGAAAGGTTCGCGTGGAGAAACGGATTAACGAAATCATCAACCGACTCAACAAGACAAAAGTGCGTAACGTTGAGTCAAGTTCCTTTGCCACCAACGATATGAAAGTGGAGGTATCTTGGAAACAATACAATCGAAAGCACATTCATCTCATTAACATTTGCTTCAGGTCGAGAAAACTGTGGATCTAAGGGAAATGCGCGAGGAGAGAGATCGCAAAGAGCGAGCGGAAAAACGTGAAGAAGAACGCAAGAAACAGGAACTCGATAAAGAGGAGGCCAAGAAACGGGAGGAACTGAACAAATTGAAATCGTACGATTCTCTGATGAAGTCGGAGAACATGACGTCGAACATGGACTGCGGCTACGACTCGGACGATTTCATGTGAACCCGATCATTCGGAAGCGTTATAGGGGGTTACAAGTTGAGGGATTCTGTTAATACTGTCATCCACGATCACCATCAAACACAATAAACTCGTATCAGCTATCATTTTCTTGTCATTATTGATACTTAGAATGTTTCAACTCTCGAGGCGTCAGAATCAAGAACCGAACTCCAGTACCAAGTTGATCACAACCTATCCGTTTATTGGAAAGTACCACTTGTCAGCACTCTTCATTGGTGCCGCAGAACAAATAACAGCGGTCATTCTGATAGTGTGATTGAATCGCATAATCTTTCTTATACTAGAAAATTATTCATTGAAGGCGAAGAACACGTGAAGTGAATGTAAGAGTGGTAGCAGAAGGAGTAGTTGCTCGTGTACATGTAGTTGCTGAGAGGCTGGATTCGATTCGAGGTCTATTCCTTCGCAGCATCGTGCGAGGTGGCCCTCCCAGCCAAGTGGAAGAAAATCAAACCAAACACCACAACTCCTGCGATGATGTAGCACATCACGCGTCTATTGCCCCTCCCTGATCCGAGTAGTTTGTGAATTCGATTCACTCCACCGCTCATGAGGTTCCGAGTGGATTCGAAGTTCCAGCCCATGCCATCGAGGTATCTGCAATGTTAACCATCATCGTGAACCAAAAGAAACTATGAAAACAGTTTCGATGATTGCCGGTCTTCGATAGGAATCGAAAGGGAGCAAAACCGGAAAGGTTTCGGGTTTTGGGAACTCACCTGTTGTGTTCTTTGGCTTCGTCCTCAATGTCATAAGCGAGACTCTTCAACTGGCTTATTTGACCGGCGAGATGTTCGGTCAACCGCTGGTTCTCCGAGTTCATCCGATCGTCTTCCATGGTTGGCACTTCCTTCCGGGGCTTGGATTGCCGAATAAATTAATACAGAATTTTACGATGCTTTCTCCGTCTCGCTTTCTGAGGGTTCCGTGATACTCTCAGTGGGCTGTGCTTTCTTCTCAACGTGACCCGAGCAGTGCTCACAGTCCTTCTCGTCTTCGTCTTCTGAGGAACTTTCACCGAACTGCCGGGGTTTCGTGTAAATGCAACAACACTTTGATTTCTTCTTGTTGAGATGTTCGTTGTCCACTACATCTGTCGACCATCCGACCCGTCTGCAATCGAGAAACGTTTAGGTTAGCATTCAACTGATTCCAAGTCCAATAGGTGCACAAGGTACCTGACCCGTTTTCCAGAAGAAACTTCGAAGATGGTAATCGTGGTACATAAAGTGAGGTCGAAAGTTTGGAATTCACATTCGATGCGATTCGAAACTTGCCGAAAGAAAGATCAACGAAGATTTCAAAGAAAACTACGAGAGTCTTCAGTGCTCGATATTTTCTAATGCTTCATAGTTTATGAATCAAGAAATCAAGAGCACAGGGGTGATAACGTAAACGGAGAACAAACGCCGATGTCAGCAACCAGTGCGGATGAATTCCCAGCGTAATAATTGTCATCGTGTACAAGTGACGTCACTAACCTCCCGCTTTTCGGTTTCCTGAGTTTGAGGACTAGCGAGGGACTCAGTCTACCAGAAGGCCCGTCGGTTGTTTCAGTCTGAGCTACGGTTAGTTGTTCAGTGCTCTGTAGAGACATTGCGCACCTTCTTTCTTACGAACAACTGTCTTCGGCCGCCATGAGCGCCGCCATCTTGTTGAGCGACGATGGCGGTGTCGTCGTCGTTTCCGAATCGAACGGAGTCCGCCAACGTCACTTTTTGATTTAACGAACGCTTTTCGCGCAGTAATCGCCGAGACGCACAGTTCTTTTCAGAACGAGGGCGTGTCAACAACGACAAATTCAGTTTCGAAACATCGAAGCCCTCAACGGAAAATCGGTGCAGTTGGCGACCCTCTCCTGAATGCCGCGCTGCCTGCCTCTAACATGGCGGATGTCAGAGCTGCCGAGTGTCGTGTGAGCAACTTCTAAAAGGAACGAAACCCTCGAAGAAAACAACCGACATCTTAATGGAGTGAGGCGAAGTGTGATCTCGCTGCGGCTCGTAACCTGCTCTCCAAGGTACATTCGAGATGGACCTGAGACCGAGCGAAGCCCAGGTAAGACTTCTTCGGATCGAGTTAGTGTGGATGTGATGACAAGCGATCAGCGAAGTCAAGTTGCATTCTCTCAAACGCCCCGTTTCGTTGAGGTAATACTCGAGACGTTCATTCTCGGAGTCGTCGACTCGAGGGAAGCTCGGAGTTTGCTGCTGCTCGACGTGCTCGAGTTTCACTGAAAAACGACGAAGTCAGAGGGCATGACAGTAACGTTCGAATTCTGACAAAGAGATCCCGCGGGACCGTCTCAATCGCTCCCATTCGATTCCTCCAGTTTTCTGTCTGCGGAACATGGATCGTGTCCCAAAGTTCTCCCTGGTTCCGGCAGAGAAGCGGTCGGGAGGAATATCCTTGTCTCATGAATCACATCGCATGACGAGTGATGCGCGTAACCGAGAGGAGCACATGAGTTTCATATTTCTCCGCTCCGGCGTAGAGTTTATCGTTGGTCTACTGAAGTGTGATTCATATTCGAAATCAGATTACCCGAATCGCAAAGATCAATCCCATAAATCGCTTCGTAGACAACAGACTATAACGAGTGGTGGACGCGAAGCTCGCAAGGCTGCACGTTGGTTGCGTCAAGCCCCGTGTTGCTCCGCTCCGTAAATAGCTGTAACAGTGGCTGACTTTCCGCATCAGTCCAGAAAATAAAAAGAGGTTGCCTTGCTAAATCCTCAGATTCACGACACGAGCCCACTCAGTCAGGGAGCGCGGAGGTGTGAAATTCGTGCCTAACCCGCGGTTCCGTTATTCGATTTTGTTTCCATGCTCGATGTCACTCGACAATTTGGTTCCAGCTCCCTAATCCGAGTTGCGGACGAATGTTTGCGATTGCTTTCAGAACAAATACACGTCAATGTGTACTTGAGGAGCTTTGTGCTCGGTCAGCCTCGTTCAGCAAGGTTTCCGGACTGTTTCAATCAGTTATCGTTCTGTTGTGCAGCGCAGCGAACATTGCGTCTGGTGGAGCAGGACCCTTGCTTTCGTCGTTGTTCCCCAACGATCCCAGGGTCCGAGTTTTTCAACAGGTTGAATGCTCCGTGATCAATCTCAAGTGTTGATATCGTTCTGTTCGACTGACGCAGCTCCTCTTCCGGAGCAGCTGTTCTGCATTCTAGAGACATGTGATCTGAGCCATGTGGTCCATATCCGCCACAGTGCACTACGCTCTCCTAGCTGTTTTCTACAAAGTTTTTGGCCAACTTTTGGAAGGATACCTACTGTCGTCCTGTTTCACATGTGCGTAGTGAAATGGGGAAAAGCCCGTGGTAGAGCGATGGGCAGAGAACGTGGCGTGGCCTCCGTTCAGAATGTCAACTGCATGACCTATTCTTGATTAAATCCGTCAGACCAGGGTGGGAAAAATGCCGAGTTCGCAACTCAGGTAGACTGCAGAACCATTCTAACAATAAGTTGAAAATATTGCGCCCCGGCCGTTTCTCAATTTGGTTGCTCTCGGCTTCCTCACAACAGAATTGCGGTTACGACCGGTCTTTTGATGATGCATTCTCACATATCTGTAGATTCCGCAAGGGTCAACTCTATTTTATGAGAGTGGAATGTAATCTAGCAGTTTGGTCCATTTCCAACGGAAGGTGGAGATTGAAGGATATGAACTTCGATTCTCCTCCGAATCATTCTCCGCGGGCCGATGCGGGCCGAGGAGCATCTACTTCGTGCAGAATGGAGACAAAGAAAACTTTTCTGGAAGAAAAGCTTACACCGCAGAGCTCAGACCTACTTTTTACGCTCTAACCTCGAGGTACTGCGGTATGGAGTCAACGTGTTTCGCGCGCTTGGTCTTATTCAGGTTTCTGGTAATGAAAATGACAAATGAGATTGAACAGAAACCTCTTCCATCCGTGGTTCATCTCAATCCGTCCGCCGTTCTCGTTCTACGAAAGAATCTACACATGGATTTGCTCGGGTGGAATTTGTATCAATCGTACGCAATAGAGTTCTTTCGAAACCACTGACTGGTTCCTTCAGAAAGTGAAAACCATTGGTTCCTTGGTGACTCTACGGTCGAAGTTTGAAAAGGGCGCGATCTAGAAAACTTCCAGGCCATCTTCACCAGGCGGCGCTACTTTCCATCGCCAAGCGCTTCGTAGATACCGCGCTGCGGGATTACATTTATGCTCCGTCCGAAAGTCGAGGAGTCGTCGTCGGAGTGAGAGCAGGCGCGTCATCATCGGTAGCTGTTGTTAGCAGACAGCTGATTCATTGCGAGCCCGGTGTCTACCTCCTCGCACGAACGTCAGTTGTGGCGTTGTTTTGTTCTGGGTCGGCTGCTTGTCTAAAGAGTCGAGCTCACCTAAATGGAAGATCTCTTGAAATGTTGAAAACTCTGATGCAGACCCACAGCTTCGGCTTCCCTAGTTGAAGAGTTCATGCTTTACGAGCGGACTTCTCGGATCGTGGATCTCTGGTCACGGAGTTCACGAGTTGTGACCAACAATCGAAATGGGCTCGAAGCTTCATATGTTAAATCAGCTGCGTTCCGGCTGCCTCTCGAGCGCTTCTTTCTCCCGAACGCTCGTTTCCGAGCGGCAGCTGTGCATAGAGATTTCCAAAACGTCCGATTTGGAAGCCTGTCATCAATTCCCCATCAACGCTTTATCGTTGGATCCCGCGGAAGGGAGATACTTGCTGTCAGGAGGAACTGCGGGACAGATCTATGTGCATGACACGTTCGACCAGGACCGTGATGGTAGCCTGCCAGTGGTCCTTAGAATCCCCCAGAAGGCTCGCCACGCTCACAAGCATAGCGTCGAAACTGTGCAATGGTTCCCCACGGACACCGGGACGTTTACGTCGTCTTCCATGGATCAGACCCTGAAATTGTGGGACGCTAATAGACTCAAACCGGTATTCCTCGCTAGGTTTGGCGGGCGAGTGTACAAACATCACCAATCACGAATAAATTGCAATCTGGTCCTCTTGGCCACCGACGAATCTCACGCTCAGATCCTCGATCTCAACACGAGTTCGAAATCTCACATGTTGTCGGGCGCACACACCGGAAGAGTTGTTCAATGTAAATGGTCACCGGTGGCGGAGCACCTTTGCGTGACGGGTGGCACGGACGGTCGAGTTTGCATTTGGGACGTAAGGTATTCGCGAGGACATCTCGCAGCTCTCGACATCGACCAAACCAATCAACAGAAAGCTAATCATCACCGCGCGCATCACGGAAGAGTGATGGCCATGGAGTTCAGCGGCGACGGACTCGAACTCTTGACCTACGGCCTGGACAGCACCGTTCGGATATGGGATGTAGCACTAGCCAAGAACCGTAGAATCAATTTTGGTCGAATCGCGTGCGATAGCGCTAAAGGTGTTCAGATGGCAATCACGGAGGATGGTACACCACCAATTCTCTTCGTACCTTCAGAACAAAGTATAAAGATGTTCGACACATCGAGTGGTTGCCGCTTGAAAGTTCTCAGAGCTCACCTTGACACTGTGTCCTCCGTCTCCTACTGTAACTACACGAACAGACTTTTCTCGGCGGGCGCTGATCGCAGTATCCTCCTCTGGACGAATGAAGCCGAGCTGGAAGAGGACTCGAAAGCAAAGTCCGAGGCGATCGTCGATAGATGGAGTGATTCCGATGATTGAAATGAGAGAAAAATGTGATTTCGACTGTCTTGCGTGTGTTTGTCCCTGTGGACTTGAGGATGTCTCAGTTAGCGAAAGTGACAAGAAGTGATCCGAAAATAAACAAGAAATGTTTCTTTTAAAATAAAAGATGTTGTTTTCCATTCGGTGTCCGGGAGATGAGAAGTCCCAAATCTGTCATTCTCTTCGAAGTCCTCAAAACAAGAATTCTCCCATTCCAGCTGGTGGGCTCTCATTTTTCGGCGTATGAGGCCCTCTACAAGCAGATCGATCCTGCGGGCGTCAACCAGATCGGCGCCATGGACGCGGCCGTCTTCCTCAAACGCAGCGCCTTACCTGACTCAGTACTCAGAGACATTTGGGAACTGGCGGACCCTGATCGAAAAGGGTGAGTTGCCAAACCTTAGAGAAACCCTTTTTTTTGCGATGAGTTCGAATAATTGTGTGTCCTTCAATCCAGGTACCTGGATCGCTACGGATTTTTCGTGGCGTTGAAGTTGATAGCGCTAGCCCAATCGGGGGTGACACCGTCGGAAGCTGCGCTGATTCGGACGGAAACTCCCGCACCCCGCCTACAAAATACTCCCCCCGCGATCGATTGGAGTATCAAAACGGAGAATCGCAAGAAGTACGAAGAAATGTTCCACACTTTGGGACCTCAAAACGGTCTTCTGCCAGGCAATAAAGTCAAACCGGTAAGTTTTCCCAATCAAGAGCTGGAAGAGAGCTGCCCTGACGACGACATAGTCGAGTTCCCCTGGCCTGTCGTTAGAATTCTAAGTTCCTGACTCGATTCGCAGGTGATGCTCAACTCCAAGCTTCCAGTCGAGGTCTTAGGTCAGATATGGGACATGTCCGACCAAGATCAGGACGGCTCTCTGGACATGGAGGAGTTCGTGGTTGCGATGCACCTCGTCTCAAAAGCGCTCATGGAGAACGCCCCCATTCCGATGTCGCTTCCTCCTCAACTAGTTAAAACAAGATCTGCAGCCATCATACCGGACCTTATACCTTCGGGTTTCAACGATCCCGGTCAAGGATCTTCGCCAGCCCCAGCACCCGTGGCAGCGATCCCTCCCGCGGCGGTGTCTTCGCCTCCAGCCGCGGAATCCCCAGGCGAGAAAGTTGGCAACGGTGACAGCATCATGGAGATCGAACGAGAGAAACATACCAAACTCTTCAAGCGTCTCGACACCGACAAAGACGGTTTTGTCAACGGAGCGGATTGTAAGCAGACGTTCCTGGACACCGGGTTGCCGCAACAAGATCTCGCCCAAATCTGGGGTTCTGTGGACACTGCGCAGACTGGTCGACTCTCATGCGCTCAGTTTGTTCAAGCTATGGGAATGGTTGAAGAGAAACTCCGGGAGCGCAGCAAACCCACTGGGAATAAGGAACTCGACGCTCTCAACGAAGAGATACGTCAGCTTCAGACGTGAGTTGCCCTCGCTCCGAATTTCGCGACAAAACGGATGACCGGACTCGAAGTCGTCAGTAGTGTAATCATGCCTTTCATGTTTCAGTGAGAAACGCATTATCCAAGAAGAAGTTGACGTCGTCGAGGCGGAAGCCAGAACTCGAGAGGCTGAAGTGGCGGCCGCGCGCAGAGAACTGGAACAGTTACAGGCGATGCTGAGACAGCTCGAGGTGCAGAAAAGAGAAGCGAATAAGAAACTCGCCGAACTCGGAGTCCAGAAAGGAGCTCTGGAACAGCGACTCACGGAAACCAAGGCACAGCTACAAGACGTACGTCGACCCGGCTGAGTTTTCTTTCTTAAGTTGGCTCCCCTCATGCGGTTTCCGGACCTCGCGGATGTGAACAACGTTCTAAGCTTCCGCGCGGCTGCATGTGATTCCATGCTTCTGTGACGTACATGAGGCAGAGGCTCGGTGGCGTCAGTGGTTATACGATGCGCTCCGCGAGGCGTTTTGTGAGCGATACATTTGGAATGGTTTCGCCACGGAGAGCGAAGAGAGGCGTTTCGCCGAGATGGCGTGTTCTCCGAACATGCCTTCCCATTCTCTGCCGTGCAGTTCTCTCGCTCAGCGATCAGATCATTGTTGTTTTCCAGGAGCAAGAAAAAGTGGCTGTGCTGCGGAAAACTTTCGAGGATGAGAAGCAAGCCATCGAGGAAGCAATGAATCAGGAAGACCCCAAGGAGAAGGAACTGAGTGAACAACTCAAGAAAATCATGGAGGACATCGAAAGCAGCAAGGTTCGTAATTTGAAAGCATTCAGCGGTTCAGATGTTGTGTTGGCTCCATATCCTCCCTGAATCGCGTCCCCAAACCCTCGAGGTCCGCATCTGACCTTTCCTCTGTTTCGCAGGCTACTCTGCAAGAATGGGATGAACGCAAAGAGGCAGCCATTGCCAAGCTCGCCGAAGAAATGAGTTTCGCGAGCGATCCTTTCGCAGGCCAAGACCCGTTTGCTGCGAGCGGCGGTCCAGATCCGTTCGGGAACTCTGACCCGTTCGGATCTTCGGCCGCCACAACAGGTGGAGCGGATCCTTTCGGCGGTGATTCTTTTGCCTCAAGGGCCAGTCCGACCCCGGCTCTGCCGCCTAAGGCAAAAGGCGGAACGAAAGCCCCTCCCCCTCGACCAGCGCCCCCCAGTAGGCCCGCAGGACCCACTAGGGCGGCACCCGCACCCCCCGTACCGCCACCACCGATTGGTGAGGACCCATTCGCACCGAGTAACCCGAGCAACGCTCCGGTTCAATCCAATGACGGCTTCGCCAACTTTGACGCGTTCGGCGCCAGTGCATTCTAAGTCAACAGCAACAGCACTCTTCTCGTACGACACGACTACATACAACACACTCTATCTACGCGGAACTGTCTCTGAGATCAACGAAGACGACGACGACGACGACACAAAAGCGAAGTGTTTGAATCATGCACTTCTCCTCGCCCAAAACTTTCTCTTACTTCGTTCGGAGACGGTCGGACGCGAAATCTCAGCCTGTGTTTTAGGCACTTGCCACGCGTAAAGCTGGATCGAGCGATCATTCAGCACTGAAGATGAAATAACAAACAAGCCAGAAAGCTAAGTAGAAGCAGAAAATATTCGAATCGAGAAATGTTCGGGAGATTCAAATTTCGAAGTCTGGACACGGAGGACAAAGTGAAGCTCAAGGAGCTACTCAAGGAGTGACAACGAGACTCCCCTCTGATTGAGAAGCCTGAGGAGCGGAATAACTCCCTTTAGATAAATAGTGAAAGATTCCACGTTCCCTGATAGAATTCCGAGCTTGACGCAGTTGAGAAGTCGATGACGAGCCTTTGCTTACGATCGGAGTAGCGGAATCATAGAGCGTTTGAGAAGCTTTTGAGCGCATCGTTACCAGTACCCACCGCGAACATCAAACCAGCCCGAAAAACGTGGAATGCCGGAAATCGAAGTCACCTGAATGGTTAGCGATGCTCCCGAATATTCGTTGGGATTCCGAAGGCGATCGGACAGACGACGTCGAGTGCCCAATGCTTTTTTGTTGTCTCATATCACTTTTCAATGTTTTGGGCGGACGAAACGTCATCCAAGCTCCCCTCAGTTCTCCCATTGTCTTTTTCTACAATCGAGCGATGAGCTCTCGAGGTTGTCTGGTTTCCTTTGTGCCTAGCCCAAACTTTCCGCCGATCAGCCAATGTCTTCGTTTCGGTTCTTCTCTGAGTTGATTCATCTTTCCTTGCCCGCGAGCCTGTTGGTGGAGTCGTAGCATAATGTTGTGGTGGAAATTCCATGAAGAGAGCTGATATTTCATTGGGGACGTTCATAAGTTTTTCCCGCTAAGCCGAGCGGGAGAAGTTCAACTCGTTATTCATCAATTTTGGAGTTTCAAAAAAAAAGCTAAGAGCGAAACAGGTGATGACAGTCGATGTAGTCGTAGCCAGCGAGAAAGGAAGAGAGAGAAAGCAAAAAAGAAATAGGGAAATGATTTCGAATTTGCATGATCTGTGATGTATGTTCAGTCGGTTTATTTCATTCCTGTACCGATTTTTTTCTTACATTGTTCTCATCATATCAATGAGTCGGCGGAATGGCCCGACACAAAGTTGATTAAGAGAGAAAAGGTTGTATATGTAGTTGATTGATTCTTCTAAACGCTACCATGCTTGATTCTTTTCATTTCTTCCGCGAAACGAAAAGATACTGAAGTGTTCTTCACGTGGCGAAAGTTGACAGACGCATGGATCTTCGAGAAAACATCCGCCTAAAACGTATCGCATGTGAGACTAGAAGATTGATCCGCTAGCGTCGAACGATGGATTCAACATCGAAGATTGAATCGTCGACTGCAGCGAACGGTGCTCGGTCGAGTGATCAAGATCTAATTTGGGAAATTCTGAAGCTGATCATGGAATTGATGGGAATCGATGATGAAGATACTAATATGAAAAGAAAAATCACTCTACATATAATTGTATTCCTTCTCTTTTTGAATTGTTCGATGTTGAGTTGTGTACATAGGCTATAATAGAGGAGCGTAGTCGTATTCGACAACTAATTGTAGTAGAGAACTCAGTTACTCGATAATTCGAGCGTGGAGGAAACCGAAGCAAATCCACTGTCAACGCGCGGGCACCGTTGCGGAATGAATTGAGGAAGGTGTTCTGCGTGGTTGATGAGTTATGCTAGCCACACAAGAAATGTAAGAATATGCGGCGGAGAATACGATTAAAATAAACAGAAAACACTGAAGAACGATATTTTCCTCATTCCCCTCTCGAATCAGGGACAAGATTCCCTCAAAATTCTGAAAATAGTGATTCCCACAAGCTCTCAGCTTGAATTTTGGGCAAAAACAAGTCATCAGCGTACAATGTGATTGCGAATTGAGAGAGAACCGTGGGTTTTGGACTTCTCCTCTTGAGACTGATGATGGAGGACCGCGCAGACGGAATCGAGAAGCATCCTAAGACATTCGAGGCCTGCCAGGGCTATAACTCCAGAAACAAGATGGGGAGGTGCCCAGGAGATAGTCCCTCTCGAGCTGCTGATGAAAGCGACTTGTTTGATGTCTCAATGGAGCACGGATTGTTCGGTTTCCGCTGTCGATATTCGTCCCTATTCGTAGACTACTACCCAGCCCATAGAACTCTCTTGGTTGAGCTCTGGGAATCGAGGGATCCTTGCGGCATAGAACATAGATACTTGGGCATGATCGAAACACGTCTCTGCATCGATATCTTCCAGTTTGTTATCCCGAACGAACGACGAAAAGATCGATGCGCGATGTAATCTCGTCATCTTTCCGTTCGATTACGATTCAAGCAGCAAACACTTACGACGATCATGATCTCGGCGGGATTCGTCGACAGTGGAGAAGGATTTCGTTCCTGGGAGGCTGAGAGTTGGATTTTCAAAAAGCGTCTCGGTTCCAGATTTCCTCACACGTCATGGATCTCGAACCCCTGCGCCCATAGCTTCTGATCTCAGAGCCGAGAACTCCGAACGATGTCTCCAAGCTTCGCTGGATCCATCGTGAAACCTTTTATTCAGGGGAAGCGTCAGTTCCGAAATGGAATCTGAGCAGGCGCGTGAATCTCCGTCGCGGATGCAGCGTCAGTGTCACCAAAAAGCTCTCGTGATCGCTCCAGCCTCTCGGGAGCACGCTACAGCACTTCTGAGAGGCGCGTTGATCCCCGGCAGCGGAATTCATTATCAATCCCCGCGCGTTCGAAGCGTTCGCGCATTCTGCCCTGTCACTGCCGTGGAGCCGAAAGGATGCCGAAAGGACGAGAATATCCCTCAGGACGTTCGGTCGACGGCCATCAGGAGATGCCAGGGGACGACAGTACTTTTCTGTTCACTTCGGAATCCGTCGGAGAAGGACATCCCGACAAGATGTGTGACATGATAAGTGATGCTGTGCTCGATGCGTACCTCGCAGTGGACCCGAATGCCAAGGTTGCGTGCGAAACCGCCGCCAAAACGGGAATGGTTCTCCTGGCCGGCGAAATCACCGCGAACGGCACCATCGACTACCAGCAGGTTGTGCGGGACGCTATCAACCAGATCGGATACGACGACGCCTCGAAGGGCTTCGACTACAAGACCTGTAACGTGGTCGTCACTATAGAACAACAAAGTCAGCACATTGCCAGTGGAGTCCACAAGAACCGCGACGAAGAATCGATCGGCGCCGGGGACCAGGGTCTCATGTTCGGCTACGCGACCGACGAAACGGAGGAATGCATGCCGCTCACGATCGTCCTCGCTCACAAAATGAATCAGCGTTTGGCCGAGCTGCGAAGAAGCGGAACTTTCTGGTGGGCTCGACCAGACTGTAAGACCCAAGTGACTTGTGAATACAAGTTCATTGACGGGGCAGCCGTTCCGCTCAGAGTTCACACTGTTGTGGTTTCGACACAGCACAGTGAGAAGATCGCCCTCGGAGAGCTCCAGGAGCAAGTCACCGAGCAGGTCGTGAAGGCGGTGATTCCGAAAAAGTACCTCGACAAAAACACCGTCATCCACGTAAACCCTTGCGGAACTTTTATCGAAGGGGGTCCGATGGGCGATGCTGGACTGACTGGTCGAAAGATCATCGTCGATACCTACGGGGGTTGGGGCGCCCATGGCGGTGGAGCTTTCTCGGGTAAAGATCCCACGAAGGTCGATCGATCCGCCGCGTATGCGGCTCGTTGGGTCGCGAAATCGCTTGTGAAGTCGGGTCTCGCCAAGAGGTGTCTAGTTCAGCTGTCCTACGCTATCGGCATCGCGGAACCAATTTCCATTTCCGTCTTCAGCTATGGAACTTCTAGCAAGTCTTCGAAAGAGCTCCTCGAGATCGTCAAAAGTAACTTCGACTTGCGACCGGGTAGAATCATTCGGGATCTTCATCTCAAAGATCCCATCTACTATAGAACTGCCGCCTATGGCCACTTTGGCAGAGAGCAATTCAACTGGGAGAAACCTAAAAAGTTGGTATACTGAATAAATACTTCTCACCTTGTTTTACTTTCGTTGCTTTGTCTCCTCATTTCGATCGTGTGAAAACGGTGTCGAAAATTCTTATATGTGAAGACAGGATGAGGAGCAACAGGCCTTCTCTGTTGAATGATTTTCTTTTTGCTTTCCACCAGGTCAGGTTAGCCATCACAGAACGTTTCTAGAAGAGTGTTTCCGAGAGAATCTAACACCCTTGGGCATTTTAAACATTGAGACTTTTTACGGATCTTCGGATCGCGGACTGTCGTCATGGATTTCCACTTCTGATCAGACCTCAGCTTTCGCGAAATTTCGGATCACGTTGGAAGAATCCAGAAAGAGTGGAGACAATGTCGGCCGGGCTCATTGGCATTCCAACAGTGCGGATATCATTGCGCGGCAAACGTGCTTGAGACATGTCAGTCAAGCAGCGCGGCCTCCAAACTGACTCTTTTGGGAACTATTTTCTTGATTGAGAAAAAAATGAGAAGAAACCATCTGGGAATTCCTATTCCAAAATCATCAGGTGCGATCTCGAAGCATAGAGAACAATCTTGTGCTGAATCATTGAGTTTTCATCAACATTCGAGACGACAGCCGCAGCTTTCATTGGTTTCGACACTCAGCTTTTCTGATTTCGTATTTCCTCTTCCGTTTCGCTCTGAATTCAATTCGATTGAGCTCCATTCTCGCGATCCTGACCCGTTCGATCTCATCTGTTCGGCTCAATTCTGACAAAGTTACAATCGGAGATGTTGTGACATTCAGCTCAGTTCACTTATCTCGAGGAAGCCTAGAGTCACATTTTTCTATATTCTCGTTTGACTTTCGTGCCGAGTGAGTTCACACATGTGTCACGATTGATCCCGAGAATATGGCTTTTTCGAGAAAAAAAAACGGCTCGAAAGGCGTCATATGTCATTTTAGATCGCACTCCTATGCTCCAGCAGGCAACGCAGTTTGACTCGCCGAGAGCGATACTTTCTTGAGCTCCGTGGTTCCGTCGTATCTGAGGTGCTCGACGAATCTTCGTTTGAAGCCGTGTTCAAGGGCGGTAAGTCTGGAGATGGGAACCTCGATTTGGTTGAAAAATCCCCTCGCTGCCTACTTCTCTCGGAGTTTTAGTTGATTTTGCGTTTGATGCATTCTAATCCTGATGTGTTCCTGCCTCCTCCAGGTAATATGCAGTGCCTGCTTCTACTGGTTTTGAACCTGGTCGCGTACTGTTCATCTCTCGGGGAGCCGAACGAAGATGACGTCATCAATAACATTGCCTGTTCGGTGTACGAGTTCAAGAAACAACAGCAAGAGATGAATATTCCCCCGCCGAAGAAGGCTTTCCTCAGAAACCCGAACATATTGTCTCTCGACGAAAGTTCAACGAAATGTACTCCTAAGAAGAAATCCTGCGACAAATGCATGGGTAATCTGGGATGTTTCAACTGCATGGCTTTCGGATTGGGCGGCCTGCCCGTCTCTGCCTCGGACATCAAAACAAGCTTCCGCATCTACACGAGGTGAGTGATTCCACAGAGCAGCGAAGTAAGTTAGAGATTGCGAGAGCTCATACGAGAGGTTTTCGTCTTCAGAGATAACCAGAGGGGATCCAGATTTTTTTACGATGACATCAGTCCGGCGTTCCAAATGATAAAGAAGCCAACTCAATTGACTTTCATCGTCCATGGCTTCCATTCTTCAGCCAAGCACGAATGGGTGCCGCTTCTTAAACAAAAGTTGCTGGAGAACGTGAGTTTGGCCGAGAGTTCCAATCAGGAATAGAGGAGCGAAATTAACTAGAGATTCATTCGTTCTTTCCGTCGCAGGAAGACGGCGTTGTGATCACTGTCGATTGGTCGGCGGGAGCATCGGCCACGAATACGTACATGCAAGCCATCCGAAACAGCCAAGTTGTCGGTCGCCAAGTGGCCTCGTTGCTGTATCAACTCATGCAAGCGACAGAAGGGAAAGTCGCTCCGAAGAAAACGCATTGGATCGGCCATGGGCTCGGAGCGCAGATGACGATTTTCTTCTGGGATCACTTCAAACAGCTCAGCGGCAACTTGGTCATTGGGAAAATCACAGGTTTGAGAAGTACCGGCTGAGCGACCGCGGACATGAAGCTTACAAATGAAGAGACACCATCGGACGTGCGCTCAACGGGCGCAAATCTCTTTTCAGCCCTTGATCCCGCCAAAGCTTTCTTCGAAGACTTCCAATTCAACGTCAACGTCACCATGGCGCGTTTCGTCGAGGTCATCCACACCTCAACCGGTAGTATCCAAGGAATATCTTTCGGAATGCCGAACCCGATCGGTCACGTTGACTTCTACATGAACGGGGGCAGCTCACCTCAGCCCGGCTGTGACGATTGTAAGTTGGAAGTCGCCGACTTTTTGACATTTTCACGGGTGAAGATTCATCTTCCGGCTGTTCCGATCTCCTTCACTCAGGCGAATCGTTTTTCAGTCCACACAAAAAGTGCTTCCTGTTCGCATGCGCGAGCAACCTCGTACTATATCGAGGCAATTCAAAAAGAGGGAAACTGCAGCATGATCTCTTACGCGTGCACTGGAGGACTGGAGCAGTACAACGCCGACAAATGCGAAATCGACGAAGACTACTGGAATGTCATCTCCCTCAACCGGACAGAGAGCTTTCCTGGTCGCGGGATTCAGTTCGTTGACACACGCGACGATCCTCCGTTCTGCAAGAGCCTAGGGAAGACAGATTCAGACTAAATCTCAACTTTCCCATGCTAACTCCGAGTACATTGTTGGGTTTAATTCTAGAATCCGAGCCGGCAACAGCTTCGAATTCAGATTTTCCTCCTACTGTATCGGAGGTGCATTCGGAAAACAGCTCCGAGGTCTTCACCACCGAAAGCAGCACCACCCCTCTTCAATTCCTTCGCTGTCCAAGTTCACCTACCGGTGAATGTCAACCATCAACTCAAGCTCCGAGTCGAAACTTTTTTTTCTTACCTTTCCTGAAATCATTGATCAAACCTAAGGAATAAAGCTGGTCGGAACTAGTCGTTGACTCGCAATTTTCTCGAAATACGATGTAAGAATAAAACACCAGGGAGCTACGGTGGTTTGAATCGGGAATCCACTCGGCGCAGCGAGAGCGTCGCCGAATGATCTGTTCTCACGAACAAAAGGCAGTCCGTTGTGTCTCACCATTCGAGTTATGACCTCACCACATTTTTGCTCGATTCCATTTTTCAAAGCCCAAGTCCAGGTCATCGTTACACAGCTGATCACCGATACTGTGGTTGCCCCGAAATGTTTGAGCGGATAACTGGTTTTCTCTCTCTGTATGCTAGCAAATATGCTTCGCGATTTCGATCTCGACGATGAGCTACCACTGATGTCATCGTTGCGATGTGACTGTGACAAACGACTAATTCGGTGGAATGGCATTCCCGATCGAAATCAGAGAGAGGTTTGCTTCCTCCGGCACACGATTGCACTCTGGAAATGGTTGCGAAAACCCCGTCCCTGTCAAAGGGGAAGTTCTCTTATGACAATCGCTAGCTCACCACCCATGAACTCTGACACTGATTCTGTGATGATGAAAGTGAAACACTCGTTTGTACCTTAATCCGATCGAGTGAGATGGCCAGTCATGTTCTGTCGTAATCCGAAACTTCTTTCCACGGATTGAACGGATTCTGTACGCCGGGAGGGAAGGATTAAGTTTGCCCGCTTGCATCATAGAGCACTGCGAGTCACCCGGCGGCTTCAAAATCCCATAATTCGTTCCCAAAGAACCGCTGCCTGAAAAGAGCACTTCCAGCATGTTTTCAGTTCTACTCGCTGTTGTTCCGATTGTGGGCCTGGTTTCTGCAGTGCCGGCGGTTCCATCGGAAATCGGAGAAGATTTGTTGGAGGCGATTTACGACGATGTTCAACGTGTGGAGAACGGGAGCTTCGCCGAACACTACACAAGTGCCTGTTCCGCATGCTACGACGAGTTGGGGTGTTTCGATCGTTGCAATGGAGTCTTCCACTACATTGGAGAGCTGCCGCAGAGTCCCGTTAGGATTTCGACTCAATTCACGCTGTATTCGAGGTCATTTTCTTTTACTGAGATTCTTCCCATTTGTGTTTCTTGTATCACTCATCTGAACATTGGATAGTGAAAACTCGGTAACCCCGAGTTTGTCCGTCCCGAAACGAGCTCATGATCCTTCGCTCTTCGATGTTCCATTGAACGATCGGACATAACCGGAAAGTCTTTCTTTGAAGGAGGAACAGAGCTGACGGAGTGAGCTTCAGCTTCGGAGACGTGACGGCGGCCGAGAAGTTCCTCGACGCGCCACGAATTCTCGTTTTTCTCGTGCACGGATTCGGCTCCAGGGCATCGGAACCGTGGATGATAAGTCTCCGGGAAAACATATTGAACGATGTGAGTTTGGGTTCTCTGTGAGTTTCGCGACAATACCCCCGATCGTCTCTAACTAAATGCCGAAACCCGATCAGGACGACGCTCTGGTGATCGCTGTCGACTGGTCGGGAGGGTGCAAGCTGCCATTCTATGCTCAGGCCGTGGTGAATACTCAACTCGTGGGACGGGAGATCGCCGTCGTGCTGTACAAACTGATTCAAATCTCACCGGAAAACGTGACTCCTGGGACGACTCACTACATTGGGCACTCGCTGGGTGCCCAAATGGCGATGTTCTTCTCTGAGTATTTCAGAATTCTGAGTGGGGGCTTTCTGATCGGTCGAATCTCGGGTGAGTTCTTCGGTCGTGACACGAAAGGAGGTGAAAAGGAAACGATTTAAAGCTCAGGATTTGCATCTCTCGCGGCTGGGGCTGCTGATGTCACCGAGCTCCAAAACGATCATTTCTCGTTGGGATTTCCAGCGTTGGATCCCGCCGCACCTCTGTTCGAGTCATACAACGTCTGCTTGAACAGCTCATCTGCGATCTTCATCGACGGCATCCACACCTCGGCGGGAAACAAAATCTTGAGAGGAGAACTCGGAGTCACGATTCAAGTAGGACACCTCGACCTCTACGTCAACGGAGGTTCCAAGCAGCCGGGTTGCGGCTTCCTCGGTGAGTGGAGCTTTCCTTTCCCGCTTCCTTGCGGTGATCTCTAAATCACTGGAAGAGTAGCGAGGACTTCATCGCTTGAACGATAATGTTATCGTTTCAGAATATACTTGCGCTCACCAGCGTGCTCATGACTACTACGTCGAGGCCGTCAAGTTGGATACGGACTGTGCATTCCAATCCTACGCCTGTGCCGGAGGGATTGACGAATACAAAGCTGGCAAGTGTAAGAGAGTGCCCGGAGTCTACAACGGCATAAGCCTCGACAGAAGCATTGCGATGCCTGGACGAGGAATTGAGTTTGTCGACACAGGAAGTTCACCTCCTTTCTGCAAATGATCCGAGAATGTCAGCCTGCTCGGAGGCTCTCCATCCTCAAGGAACCTAGTCCCCTTCTCCTTCTTCGAACGAGTCCTTTGCCTTGATTCTCAGGGAAATTGAGTGAAGAGGCTAACTCTGTGTATTTACATCTCTTCACGATTCCGTCTGACCTGAACACCATCTACATACGCAAAAAGGGAAGAACTCTATCTCCAGATATCTCGACTTCAGTTCCTCTGGCGTTCATCACTAGTACTGCTGGATGACATCTCCTTCGGCAGAGGAAGAAGCCCAAATTGAGGAGGAGCAGAAAAACGCGAGAACAGAACAGTTTCGTCCACATCCATGCTTCCTTGGTTTTGTTTCGGGTCCGACTATACTCTGTTGTGTTATTAACTTATTGACAATGAATAAGGGCCAAGTAAAATCAGGATAAATGCTCAATGTTTTCGTTGTTTCGCCTCTCATTTTTAGGGATCGCAAAAATTGTCGAACGATTCTCCGATCGTTTCTGTCGATTTCAAATTGATCAGATCTACTATTTATATTCAAGAGAATCCTAGAAGTCCTTTTCACTGAATGACGGACCCAACACTTTAGCTTCTTGGGTATTGGAAAAGTCTTCCTGAAAGTTTCCTCCTTTCAGTTCCTCACTGAGACTTGGGAAAGATCTCAGTGCTGGATGCCGGGTCAATTGAATCGAGATGATCAGCTTCAGATCGGAAGGATAGTTTTCCGGTTGGCTCCTTCTTGACGTGCTCAGGATAAAACCAGGATCCGACCTTGACGCTTTCTAACATATTGGACCACCGTTACACGTGTGAAATTGGAGAGGGATTTGGATTCATTGTATCTTTCATATGCACATATGATCCCTTTCGATTCAGGGGTGAATTGTTTTGCATTCACAGATCATCTTTCGTTGTTCTCCCATCTTCTTGGGATTTCCTTCGTCGTTCTGAGGTCCTTTGGTGTTGTGTCGGGGTGAAGTCCTAGTCGGTGCGAAAATTCTTGCTGGGAGTGTTCTCCTTCATCACATTCCAGAACAACATGTCTGTCGGTTTCTGGGGCTCCGCATCGAGCGCATTTTATATTGATGGAAGGATCGCGGGAGTTTTGTCGGCTCTTCGTGTTGAGCATTCCCGCTCTGGCCAGTGCCAAGAGACGACTTCCCCGCGAGTTATCGTACATTTCCATTCCGAGACCTCTCGTCTCTTTGGACTGACGATAGACAACCAGTGTGGATTTGGATTCCATATTCCGTTTCCATATGAGATCCAATTTATTCTGCACTCTCGTTTTGAGTTCTTTGCGGAATATGTTCCACATCGGTGTGTCTGATGTATTTCTGGTCATTCTGAGATCTTCTAGTTCATACTGAGTCCTCAAAGTTCTGAGTCTCTCTGTTGCCTCCACTTTCGTGTGTGTTATCTCGGTGGCCGTGAGCACAAGTCTGGCAAGTTTCATTGAACTTGATCGGATACACGTAGCTTGTGGGAGCCATTTCGAGGAAGTTTTTCTCGTTATGGGATATCATACATCAATTTGAGGCCCCACGGTATGAAACCAAACGAAACGGATGAAAATCACAAACTATGAAAGAAGTCATATACCGAAGGTTCCGCAACCCAGTTGCTTTGAACCGCCGTATATGTTGTAGCCGTTGTGTTGTTCACGTGACACCAAGTCATCCAAGCAGGATATCGTTTCAAGCCTACGCACGGCAATCGAAAATCAGAACCTGGGAGGAAAAAATTATCTGACAATGATACTAAGCGGCCATTTCGAGCTCTCGAATTCAGACTCGACCTTCGGAATGGGTCCTCGAAACTTATTTTCCAAGTTTTGGGGCGGTTTTGGGCATTTTTCGTTAACTATCAAAAGACGCAGGGATGTACTCGAGGATGTATTTTATTCTTCGTGGAGGTTAAGAGACACATTCACAGAAAATGAAATTAGGTTCTCAAAGTCATCTCAAATGTCAAGCCGAATGATGCTCGACTCAAGAGAGGCGAATTCAGGTTTTATAGAGCAACAGAAGGTGAGAGGTAAAAACCCTAGTTTTTTGGTCTCGTAGAAGAAACCCAAGTTTTTTGGAAGCTGACTTAGCCATATTTGATTGTGCCATTTGAGATTCGACGACAGGAACACGCCCAAAATAGAAACATTTGACGAAGGGAGCAGCGTGTTGTTATCAAAAGAAAATGTTTCGAGCTGTGGGCCGGGTTTTCTTTGCGAAAAGGGTGAGCTCCGTCTTCAGAGAATCGATCTGGACCAAATTAGTTGAACTCCAGTCCAGAATGTTCCGAAGATCGCGGTTGAGGGAGGCAAGCATGGTGGTTTGAGAGGTATTGGTTTGGGCCGGGGTGAGGTACTTCTTGAAAGAGTAACCAGCATGGAGTTTACTGTTATCTGCAAAACTGTGGATGGGATTCGAGGTGGAGACAAGGAGATCATTGATGCGCATCAGAAAGAGAGTTGGAGAAAGCACTGAGCCTTAGGGTACGCCTGCGTTTATTGGAAAAGACTCTGAGAGAGCACCATCGGCCATGACCTTGATAGAGCGGTGACTTAGTAAGCTAGAAATCCAGTTGCAGAGATTCGGTTGGAGCCCGAAGGAATGGAGCTTATTTAGAAGAGCGGAATGCCAAACTCTATCTAATGCCTTGGAAATATCAAGAGCAGCGGCAAGGGTCTCGCCATATTTTTCGATAGTTGAATTTCAAAGATGGGTGGTGTAAAGGAGAAGATCGCCAGTGTAGCGACCACCTCGAAAGCGGAGGACTGTTCGAGATGGGAAAGGAGCTGAGAATCGATGGCTTTTTCCATGACCTTGGATGGAATCGAGACAAGTGGAATGGGTCGATAGTTAGAGGGCAGAGATTTGTCGCCTTTTTTGGGGATAGGTTGGACAAGAGCAAGCTTCCAGCAATCGAAGAATATGCTCGAATCGAGGGAGAGAGAGCAAAGTCTACAAAGGAAAGAAGCCAGTTCAGGGGCGCAATTATGGAGAACTATTGCAGAAATACCATCAGGGCCTATGGCCTTACAAATATCGAGGGAACTGATGATTTTGCGGATCGAGGACTGGTGGGATGAGATTGAGGTCATGGAAAATGGTACGCGAGAAGAATTGATTGATTGATGACATGGTTTATTGAAGGAATGGCGGGGTACGCTTACATTCTCTTGTGAATATAGTATAAGAGAAATATATGTTGGAGTTTACTGATTTAGAGACAATTATTCTTTCTTTTCGAGTAAGAATTGTTTGACGGCAGCAGTGAATCTTTGAAGACAGACGGCAGTTGGAAGGCGAGAGCGTGGCGGCTCGATTCCCTCGTGACGAACGGCTGTTCGAAGTAGGTGGGGCGGCGGTCGGATCTTTTCTTTCGGATCTTGAAGGAGGGGGAGGAGATTGACTGTTGGCATCAAATTTGGAATTTTTTGCGAAGACCTCAGAGAGTGCATTGAGCTTATCTTCGGGAGTTGTTGCAAGAGAACCGTCGAGTTTGGAGAGAGATAGGAATGGACTTGTAGAGAAATTTTGGCGGATAGCTTTCGCTAGTGACCGGAAGGGGCGGCTACCACTGTGACATGACGTGAGTTTTTGTGCAATGGAGTAGATATGGGAGTTCTGAGGCTGATTTTCTTTGCAGTATTGTGGGTGCTTGCGGCCGTCTCTCGTGATCGACTGGCTCTCCGAGATGATTCGGTACTACCTGTCGTGAAAGACCTCCGACAAGGCGTTACCGCCGCCCCAGTATGGCCCTTCGGAGCAATTCTCCAAGTATACGTGTAGGGAAAGTAGCAACGAAGGAATAGCTCGACTAGAGAACCGCTTAGGAAAGGATCGTAATAACGAAGCAGATCTGGGCTGACAGTGTAACTTCGTCAGTTGAAGCCTCAGTATTTATTGGTAATTCCGCGCAGGCGCATCCAGTCCTGCGCCGACTCTTTCAACAAGACGTCGACTGAGGGCAGGAACCTTGTGGAGCAGTTTGTTATCCACAACATTGTGAATCAGCTTGTAGCGCTGGGCGACGCGGCCGTGGACAGCTTCAACAACCCAACGAACCTTGGTGGCTCTGCGAGAGGGCTTCGCCTCGTGCCGAGGGAGCTGTTTTCTGGTGCTTTCCATCGCTAGCAAGAACACTTGGAAACCTCATCTATTATGTACTGCACGGAGCCTCGGGATCCGCGATCCACTTTTGGTCTCAAACGGGACCGCGGAGCGTGGTCTTCTAAAACTCGTTTCGAGACAGAAGCATCGTTTTCCGTTCAGAAGTACGATCCAGCAAGATCTACCACGTAACCGGTGGGCGTACAGATTGTGAACGGCTTGCAGAGATGACGCTTCTTCTGACCTGAATAAGACAGTCTCTGTGCGCGTTATTCGTGCTCTTCTGATGGAGACTATAGGTGTCGTCGAGCACGATGGCAACTTGATCCTCCGTCTGTGAGGTGTCTTGTGGTCAAGTTTTCGATCATCTGGGATGACGATGCCGAAAAATCTGCTCAGGCTGACTTCATAGCTGATCTTCCCGAAGAACTCGGAAAAGAACTTCCCCATCTGAGCGCCAAGTGAGCGCTCAATGGAGGAAATTTACGTTTCCGGTTGCTTCGTGGAGGAGGCCAGGAAACGCACGTCCAATGTCAGGTCCTGGTAAGTGAATTCCACGCCCTCGGATCCGTTGTGTCTACAATTAGAGAGATTCTGAGGTCGAAGAAACAGACAAAATGACACGAGTGACACAAGAAGGCGAATCGAATTGAATACCTTGAATGGAGCGTGAATTTCGTTTGGATCCTTTCGAGGAAGTTCATGGATGTGGTGGAATGTTCCGTTGCACTTGTCGAAATAGTCCAGTCCCTCGTAGCATACCGTACAACCATCTTGAGGGGACGCGGCGATATTCTGCTTCGTGATACGTTCAATGTCGTTGTGTATCACTTGCAAAATATCGATGGCCGGTGGAATCCTCTCGCTCCCAACCGGCCCAGCCGAAGCTCCGCTGAAGAGAACGGGAACAACGAACACGAATAGAATGATGGAATGTTCCTGTAAAGCACTTCCGTCAGTTCTTTCTTACGATCTACAAACGATGAACATTTGGAACCTAAATAGAATCCGTTGGTGGAAAGAGCATTCTTCAGATCGAAGTGCGAGCAGGATACAAGTCGATGACATTCACCATCAGTGTGCACAAAATTTGACGCTAAATTCCGATCAGATAATCGCTCGAGGAGATCCACTGTTCGAGCACTGAGAGCTTGCATTCGGTGGAAATTGGCGGTGTTCAGGTAGAGATGGATTCCAACAGTCGCCCGTGTGATGCAGCGACTAAGGAGCACAAACTCGAATGCGCTTCACGTCCCACTCATTCGTACTTCCGTTCCTTCCCGGCTTGTCTAACTTGAAACTTACCGCTTTGCGCTAATTCGTGGATTTCGAATAGAAGTGGATATTCGGAGGGCGGCGACGAGTCCCATGGACGTTTCCCCGGAACCGTGGGAACCCGACTTTTTCTGTCTCAGCTTCCAACATCCTTCCCGCAACCACGTTTCCTTTTGAACGTTGTGTCTGGTCGACGTATGCGCTCATGCAGTTTCAAAAAGAGATTTCATGACCGCCCCGTTCGTGAAACCTTGCAGCGGACGATTCTGAAAACGAGCACTAGATCCTTACCATGGAATTGGAAAATGAGTTTCGGGATTAAAGTCCTGATAGCGAGTTGTTGATGTCCGACGACCTCGTCTGTGTGGATAACAGAGAAATAACAGTTTCGAAGTCCAAGAGACATACAAGAGACTCGGATCTACGCGATCCTCTCACATGAGAGACACGGAGAATCTTTTGACGAAACGCATTATGCAGCCTCATGAGAAGGGTTCACCAAGACATTTTTCGAGGATGCAGTGTCCACGGTTTTCACCTTCCTTCCGGCTCTGAATCCAAATTATGTGATCTTCCCCGCTCCAGAGACGGCACGGAAGTGAGATTCTCATCGAAATCGAAGACACGCTTCTCGAGCAATCGCCGCCGAGTTTCCTCGGGGACATCCGTTGATATGATTCTGGAGACGCGATAACTCTGAGACTTCAAAAATGTTCTTCCGATAATATTTTGACATATCAATGGAATGGCTGAGCTCCCAGGCACAGCGCCGAGTCGGGAAAGTATCTTTAATCAACAGTTGTTCAATCTGAGGATTCGTCCACTGATCTCTACCGAGTTAGTCGATTTGGCGTTCATTGATGGCATTTCAGATTTCCGATATCTCTCGACATTCGAGAACTTTCATTTCGATTCTCCCGCAGATACGAGCCCGTTTGATTCTTATAGAATCAGGTTGTACCTACAAATGTCCGATCAGTTGGCATCACAATGCTATGTGACAAGACAGTATCGAATGCGCAATCACCTCTTGAGTTCGTTTTCTTTGCTTCAGAACAGATTGCATGAGCTCATGAGACGCTGCACGGATAGAATGATCGATCATGTGAGAAATGAGATGCGGCTGCCTCCGAGAAATCAAATTAGACATCTGATTACGCGTGGTTCCGCGCCGCAAACTCCGAGACAGAATTCGGAAGAAGTAAAACCGACATCGTATACTAGGCCGATGCCACCTAAGAGATCCGAGTCGGAAACGGATTCCTTGCGGCGCCGAATCGATCTCTGGAACAGAGTTTGGAATTCTGACTCCGAGCCCTATGCAGTTCCTCCTCCCTGTCACGATCGGACTAACGTTCTAGAAATCTATCGTTCCCTCGTTGAAAATGTTTCCCTATCAAGTCGGTCAAGGATCTCTTCGTCTACAACTCGACTCTGACCCCGCGGACAATGAAGGTGTGTTTCAGTATGAGTGAGCTCCGTGGCCAACTCGGGCGTGTATTTCTGTCGGCCAACTTATCACAAGGGCGTTTGCTTACAACGAGCCCTATCTGGACATCTCGAAACAATCATCGAGAGCGATTTATGATCGCACAAAGCGATTTCTTCGAACATCATCCCGAGCGGAGTTCGGCCCTCGAGTCGGTAGCGGCCGCTTTCAAATGTTATCAGATTGTCTCCTACGAGCACACTGATATGGTGGATGCTCTTTCCACCTTCAGCCACTATTTAAGAGAACTTCACGACACCGAGGAATCAAATCGAGTTGAAGTGGCTCAGAGGATTCACTCCGTCATCCCTTGGTGCTCTAATCGGAAGTTTGTTGCAGAAAAATTTCATCATGCTGTTCATAATGTTCGTTGTTTCCGTGCTCTCAAGCGAAGCTTCGACCGTGCCGGTGGGAAGCGAGGGGATTCCACCGACCATCGATATTTTGCAAGTGATACACAACGACATTGAACGTATCACGAAGCAGAATATCGCCGCGTCCCCTCAAGATGGTTGTACGGTCTGCTACGAGGGACTGGACTGTTTCGACAAGTGCAACGGAACATTCTACTACATTCATGAGCTACCCCTCAGCCCCGAGAGGATCCAAACGAAGTTCACGCTCTATTCAAGGTATTTGATTCGATTCGACTTCTTGGGCACTCGAGTGGAAATCTTGTGTGAATCAGACAACTCTTTTTTTTCTGCTTCCGAATTGATCCATTCATAGACACAACGGGTCCAAAGGCGTGGAATTCACTTACCAGAACGTGACACCGGCCGCCCGTTTTCTGGAGTCTCCGAGGAAGCTTGTGTTCATCGTGCACGGATTCAACTCGGGCTCGTCAGCACCATGGATGATTGAGCTGCGAGAAAGCATCCTGAATCTTGTAAGTGAAATTCTCATCGAACCCTCGTGTTTCTCTCTCGTCTGAATCGTCTGAAAGAAACAAACTTCGTTTAGGAGGACGCATTAGTCATCGCGGTCGACTGGTCGGAAGGTAGCTCGGCTACTCACGGATATTCTCGGTGCGTCGTCAACACGGAGCTTGTCGGACGACAAATCGCTCTCGTCCTCCACAAACTGAGAGCAATTTCCCCGAGAAATGTGGACTCCGAGAGGACCCACTTCATCGGGCACTCACTTGGCGCTCAGATGGGGAAGTTCTTTTCCGAGTTCTTCAGGAAGATCAGCAAAGGTTCGCTGATTGGCAGGATCACCGGTGAGCGTAACTTTTCTTCTGAAGATTCGTGAGAAATAGATTCTCAACTCCTCCTGAATGCTGACAGCGACTCTTCCCGTGGTTGAACTCAATTTGAAATCTCCAGCTCTGGATGCCGCGGCCCCGTGTTTCGAGAGCCACAACGTCAGTCTCAGCAGCTCGGACGCGATCTTCATCGACGGCATTCACACCTCGGCTGGAAACGAAATCCTGCTCGGAAGGCTCGGTGTCACAAGACAAGTGGGACACATCGACTTCTACGTCAACGGCGGCACGAATCAGCCGGGTTGCGGAACCTTCGGTACGTAACTTCTTCCATATTCTGTGATGTTGACCCGTTTTGTTCGGAATTATCCTGCAGTGCTTCAGATGTAGCGAATCCTACAACGAGGGAAGTTCTTCCAGATTATAATTGCTCCCACAAACGCGCGCACGAGTACTACGTGGAGTCAATCAAATCGAATGGATCTTGCATCTTCCGATCTTACGCCTGTATCGGTGGTCTGGAACAGTACCATTCAGGAAAGTGCCAAAAGGTGCCAAAAGTCTACAGTGCCATACAGTTTGAGGGCGTGGAGGCTATGCCGGGCAGAGGAATCGAGTTTGTCGATACGAGGAGCTCATCTCCTTTTTGCAAATGATACCGTGTCTGTTCCTTGGGGGACATGTCCGTGAATAAACGAAAGTGCCAATCCGACAAAACGCTTTTAATTTCTCTTACTCTTCCCTCGAGCCACATCAGCCCTTGATGAAAAACTTTCTGCATGCATAAAATGCCTCAGAACACGGTGAGACATTTCATTGGAAAATCAGCAGCAAGTCTCAAGAGAGATCTGAGCCACGAAGGAGTTTGCTCCGGTCGCGGAGGCAAAAGGTGAACTTCAACTGGGCTCCGGAGGCAGCTGAGCCCCAGGAGTGACTGAGCCCCGTAGACGTCACCGGCGTTTCTGACAGTGAGATTAGTAGGCAAAGACTCATGGTCGATCTGATCCGTGAGTTATTCTCGATAGTGAACTTGAAAATGAGAATAGTGGAAGAACTAACCGGCGCGCGGGCTGAATGTCGATGCATTCAGCGAACTGTGCAATGAAGGTTTTCGAAGTTCGCTTCGCAACAGATTCAAACAAAGCTTCCTCCACGCACTCTGTCCCACACAAAGAGGAACTCCTTCAATCACTCACGAGCTGCAAAATGCCACCAACGCGGTTTCTGTAGGGTCTTTCACAAAAATATGGGAGCAATCACAAAGTGAAGCGTCGAATTTGGATCACCTTGTAGAAATCATCATCCCGGCGCCACGGAATTAGACGGTCTTCTGCAGATGAATCAGAAAGTTTTTGATGTAAAGAAAAAGTGGCTCTGAAAAAAGAGAGAGGGTCCGTCTGCGACACTGAATACATGGTTAATGGGACTTTTGTGACAAATCACAGATCCCTGAGAGGTCGTAAAGATCCTCTTGCGACAGCCCACGGGATGCGAGCGAGCGATGTGTCCTGGCAGGAATCTGGATGAACTGTACTAGCATTGTTCCACAAGTCAAGAGAACAACACTCGCGAAAGAGAGTACACGGGACTCAGCTGATGGCGGGGAAAACCCACACCGCCACGACGAGGACGTTCAAGAATCGCAGACCGACACCATCAACGTCTACCGACCTGTGTTGGAAAAGACAGGATTTGAAACGAAATAAATTCTTTGTGCTCTGCCTAATATGTACTATCGTCTTGGAGGAACCAATCACTTCGAGTGATCCGGAAAGCTCCGTGGGTCGAGAGAAACGATCGAATTTAATTTGGTCTCTCGGCGACAAGCCTTCTTCTAAATTAAACTCAAGACGGAGTTGATTCCGTTTCGCTCGATCACGATTCCAAACAAAGCGCCAGAGAAATTCGCCGAAAAATCTTGTGGACGAAAAAGCACAGGTTTTTGAGGATGCATTCGTCCTTGCTCGCTTTTAGCATCGTGATCTTCTGCATAGCTGAGACCCGGCGAGTTACTTTCTATGTTTCGAGTCCATTGAAACGGAAGGAACCCGAAATCGCCCCGTATTCAGGTGAGCATCGTGTTTTGAGAGAGGATGGCCCGCGGTTTAGTAACATCCTCGGGAAACGGTTGCGATGACCCCCGGGAGAGGCGTTGGCTGAAAGTTGCGAACGGAGAATAAAGTCACGATGTCTTATGAGTGGAACCGCCGTTTGTTGAACGAAACGCATCGAGGAATTCCGTTCCACCTGAGTTGCTACAGTGGAATTCGTGTTTCTTCGCGTGTTCCAGCTTTGGGATTCTCGAACATTCTGTCGCTCTCATGGTCTGTCGAGCAACTCGGAGCGATTCTGGATGACATAAACGCCATTCAGCAGGCACCTCGAGATATTGGAATGCGTCCCTGTGATTCTGTGTGTTTCGACAAACTCGGCTGCTTCGATACTTGTCACGGTATGCTCAAGCATTCCCTTAAGCTTCCTCTCAGCCCATCGGAAATGGCAGTTGTCTTCACCCACTTTTCCAGGTAGGGCAGCAATTCAAATTCTGATTGCGTTTTATCGATTTGAGTTCTGAGATGCGAATTTCGATCCGAATTCTGATCCAAAGTCTTTTCCCGAAGGAGGAACCTCCAGAGGGGACGGAGTTTCAATTACAAGAATGTGAATAGCGTTTGCCGGTTCTTCGCCGAGCGGAAGAAGCTCTACATCATCTCCCATGGTTTCGGTTCATCATCCGAAGAGCGTTGGGTCAACGATTTGAAGAATGTCATCTTGAAAAGGGTGAGTCCGTCGTTCGGAACTCTTTTGGACAAAACCCAGGAGGGATCAAGGAGAATTCACAATATCCACTGCACGGATCCTGTCTATGATCTCTTTCAAGGTGGATGCGAACGTCATAGTTGTTGATTGGTCGAGAGGTGCCCAGGTGCCTTTCTACTGTCAATCGGTCGCTAATACTGAGCTCGTGGGACGACAAACGGCTCTCGTGCTTCATACTCTGATGACAAATAATCCGCGAAGCGTAGATCCAGCCTTGGTACACTTCATCGGACACTCACTTGCAGCCCAAATGGCGAAATTTTTCTCTTTGTTCTTCAAAGAACTGTCGGGAGGTGGGATGATCGGGAGGATAACGGGTGAATATTACGCTTATATTGTATTTCGAATGTTGAAGATCTCCAATAGGACCGCGAACCTTTTTCTTCCAAATCTAATAAGGGAGCTTTTCTGTAAACTCCAGCTCTCGATGCCGCAAGACCCATGTTCGAGACCTACGACGTCTGCGTGAACCAATCGGATGCCCACTTCGTGGACGCCATCCATACTTCGGCAGGATTCCACATTCTGAAGGGTGATTTCGGTGTGGTCGAACCTATCGGCCACATCGATTTCTACGTGAATGGAGGCTCCAAGCAACCAGGGTGTTATTTCCCTCGTGAGTTTCCCGAGCTAAACGAAAGGATCGAGACCTACGGAAAATGCAATTCAGAAAGCGGGAGTATGATGATGATGATGGTGATTTCTTACACTGGACTTCGCATCGTTTTCAGAGATGGCTTGTAACCATGCACGGGCGCACGAATACTTCATTACTGCTGTCGCATTTCCGGACTGTATTTTCCCATCATTCGCGTGCGCCGGAGGAGTCGGTCAGTACTTGAAAGGAGAGTGCGAGATCGTGCCGAACTCACATAATCTCATCAGTCTCGATATGACTCCTTTCATGCCGGGCCGAGGAGAAGCCGTTGTGGAGATTGAGCGAAACGCACCCTATTGTCTACGAGCAAGATCGAGGCAATAATTTCGTCAACTGAGAAAACGGATACCGTTGCTCGACTTCCCCGAACAGGTTTCATCTTGGGACTCCCGAAGAGTCGTCTCGTTGACTCTGGTCTCATGTTTCATGGCTATCCAGGGAAGAATTAAAATTGCTCTTGTCTCTTCACACGACTCGAGTGCTGATTTGTGGACTTATGTACCAAAACTGTTATCATGTTAGAAAGAGAGGTTGCTAGACGCGATGCAAACCTTTCAGAATGATCTCATCTTTTCAATGTTGAGGCAGCTTTCGTTCTGACTACTTGTATCACATGAACAGGTGCCGCGCAGGGCGTAACTCTGAAATGCTGCCCTCTGGAGACTTCACCGACAGAAACACGAGTTGATGAATACCTACGAGAGTTTATCATCAATTTTCATTCATTCCGTAATCAACGGTATCGTTTTAGGATGTCAGATTCTTGATTGAAGAGGGTTCACAGGGATTGATGACGATGAACATGCCGCCCCTTCGGAAACGCCGCCCGGGGCGCACCGCCCCCGCCTCAACCTCTAGTTGCGCCGCTACATGGAGTTCAAAGCGTACCGCGTGGAAATTTACTTGCCATTCGTCGAGTCAGTAGCGCTCGACAGCATAGAACGAGAAGTCTAAACTGCGAACATGATGTTCAAAGTTCGGTCAAACTCGGTGACTTTCTTGTGGGAGCATGAATTACGGTCATGACTCTGTCAAAGTCGATCACGTTGTTCAGAGCCTTGCCTCGAGGCGGAAATCAAGATCCAGAGAGGACAGCGGTGAAAACATTGATCCCATGAAAGATGAGTTTCCTCAAGCGATAGCGTGTTTTGATATATTTAGTGATGCTTATCGGTGTGGAGTACTTGCAAGAAGCGATATGTCAAGACGACCAGACTTTTGTCGATTCCATCGTCCGCTCGCTGATGCGCGCCGAACGGTTAGTGCCATGTGAGCCGTTGAAGAGAACCGCAAAGAGACCTCTCTGTACTCTAGGAGAGAGCTTCTCATGTCCGCCTTCATGCGATATGCAACAATCATTGCAGTCCTTGCAATAATGCTTCCACCAGTACTCATTGAAGTCCAGATAGCGCAATGGAGCTTGTTTTTGCTTTCGTGCATTGTTACTCGTGACATTGTCATGAATCCAACTCTTGCCGTGGATTTTTTCATATTTTTTAGAATATCTAGGGTACGCTTCACATAGACTTGGAAGTTGGGCTTATTGACGAAAGTTGAAGACTTTGTGTCCGTTGGGAGCAAGATTCATCCTACTACCAGGCCTCATTTTCCAGTCCAAGCCGAATTACTCCGCGAGTTTCCAAATGCTACCCAGAGGTCGGATGCTTTTCCGATTTTGGCCTGTTCGCGAAGATACAGAGAAACCCTTACAACGTGAGGACAAGATTCTCGCTCTATTCCAAGTAGGTGACTCTCATTCGGGACAAATTACAGATCCAAATTATCCACTATGATTCTTCGGAAGCGAGAGATCAGATCGCATTCGAGTCCAGCTCTCGGAATGATAGCTCTCTCATTTCCAATCGTGCCATGACTTACTTTTCAGGAGTAACTTACGCGGAACACACGCCGAATTCCGAGATGACATGAAGGAACTGATCGAGCATGTAGATGATGATAAGCCCATTATGATATTGGTTCACGGCATTGGCCAAGCGCCGTCCGATTGGCCTCTTATCGTCAAGAGCAACGTCCTGAAGGGGGTTCGTACCTCAAACTTCTGAAAGCGATGAAATATCAAACACGAAGAGGAGGAAGCTCAGTCAGTGAATCCGCGATAGCGAGTGGGGGACAAGAAGAGGGAGGGAAAGAAACAGTGGATTGAACTTTTCTCATTTTTTTCCTCCATCAATTCACGATTCTTCAAACTTTACAGCACGAGCGTTCGGTTCTGGTCGTGGACTGGTCTCAGAATGGCGAGGAAACGTTCATGGACTTCGATTACGGTCAGGCCGTCGCGAACGGTCTCCTCGTCGCAAGACAAATAGCCGTGGTTATCAAGAAGTTTCTTACCAGGAAGAATTTGCTTACTCTGAAAAACGTCAAAACAGCCTACATTCACTATGTGGGTTTCGCAGAAGGTGCTCAAATGGCTCAGTCTTTCTCCGATCATTTGTACGAGCTAACGGGGATGAGCATCTATCGAGTGACCGGTAAGTCGGCTACAAGTCCCATTACCAGATTCCATTCAAAGTTCTTCATTGTTGCATTGCACGCTCGACGCGGGTAGAGTACGGGAAAAGCCTTCTTCCACAGCCCTGGATCCGTCAGCACCGTTTTTCGAAACGTTCAACAAGTCCATATCCAAAACAACGGCGAAATATGTCGACGTTGTTCACACAGCAGCCGGCCTCACGAGTCCGCGTTTCTACAAACACATAAGAGTCGGCCAGATCGGCGTCATGAGACCCTTAGGACACATGGATGTCTACTTCAATGGTGGGACTTATCAACCCGGCTGCGATACAGGTGAGATGACTCACGGATGGCTTTCGATCATTGACTGCCTCAGAAAACTTTGGTTTCAATACTCATTTCTACTCAACGCAATCTCTTCTCCAGTTCAAGATTTGCTGTGCAGCCACAGGCGAGCGTTCGAGTACGTGATGTTCGCCACCGATTCCAGAACGCCATGCGTTTTCGATATGTACAACTGCACCGACAACACTCCGCTTGGGTCAATGTGCCAGAGAATGATTTTGTCCGACATTTATTCATTGAATTACGTCCTAAAGAAGGAACCCAGAGGGATACGAGTTGTCAAAGTTTTCCGCACCCCTCCATTCTGTGAATGAAGTTTAAAGTTTAAAATACATTCTTTGAGCCCGTATTAGAATAAAACTAAATCTGTCTGAAGCGTATATGTGCGACCACAAAGCCACCGAATAGAGAGGACACTTCACCCTAAGATATCGGACATAAAGAAGCCGGAACACAACGAACTTTGCGGTCAGCAAACTTCACGGATAATGAGCTCAGCCGAGAGAACATTACGAGTCCAGTCGACTCGTCGTACCCGAGACGAGCGCTCTTGAAGAATAGGTTTTCTCTTATTCTCCCATCTTCAGTGAGGAAATCTAGAACCTCTTGTCGGCTGGACGATCACAATCAACCGCAATCAAAACGAGGTGCAACTAATCCCTGGGCAGCCGAAAGTTGCCATTTCTGTGGAATTTTACGTTCTCAGGAGAAAGAATCTTTCATATCCGAAGAAAGAGTCTAAAAATTTTCTGCAGATTTTTTGTGAATCATCTAAAACAGAAAGGAAGGAGGATCGCTCAATTGTTGAAGACACTATATACCGATAGGGCTATCTGTCGATCAAATAGGATGTTTCCCTTCCGTGTCATCCTCTGAAACTCTAATTCTTGAATTAAGATCACGGGGAGTGATCGCTTGGGGTTGAAAGCACTCGTGAACTCATGCTTATGCAGAGCTTCTTCTTGATTCGATCGCAGTGAAATGCAATCACCCTTTCGCCTGCAAAGAATCGCATTCGGGAGAATCTTCCTCGGAAGTAATTGAAAGATAATATAATTGGAATCTACCCAGTGATCCTGAGTGTTCGCCTACTTCTGATGAGAGAAATTGGTATTCATAATCCAGTTTTTCAAGCGATAATAATTTATGATTGAAACAGCACTTTGCAAAGTAATCCGGTCCTACCTTGGTTTTGAGGTATGCATGCTCCAGTGTTCCGATAAAGTCTGTACCAATAAGAATGATGCAGTCGGATCCGATGCTAGTCGGATGAATTTCCCGAAACAGAGCTCGAGAGAAATGAATTTCTGTCTGTTTTGATGCTCTTGGAGAGACCTCCACTTTTTGCGAAGACGAGGAGCACTTCTAAACAACTTCCTTGTCTGTCGGTTGAAATAGTTAGATGTGGAGTTCTTGAACTCCGTGCATCAATGGAAAGAAGCGTGATAGACTTTTTCGAGTCACTGATTGCGAGAAGACCTCCGACCGAAACATCTAGATGAGAGACTCGGAGAGATTCATCCCGGCTCGGTGGTTCGTTTTTCTTCCCGAATGCTATGAAAATGCACCAGATAATCTTAGAAGCCAATTCACCGAAACATTCGCTTTGCGAAACCAGTGACTTCACGAACGCTGCTTCTTGGAATGAGTGTTTTCAAGATAACCGCTCACNCCGACATTTATTCATTGAATTACGTCCTAAAGAAGGAACCCAGAGGGATACGAGTTGTCAAAGTTTTCCGCACCCCTCCATTCTGTGAATGAAGTTGAAAGTTTGAAATACATACTTTGAGCCCGTATTAGAATAAAACTAAATCTGTCTGAAGCGTATATGTGCGACCACAAAGCCACCGAATAGAGAGGACACTTCACCCTAAGATACCGGACATAAAGAAGTCGGAACACAACGAACTTTGCGGTCAGCAAACTTCACGGAACATTACGAGTCCAGTCGACTCGTCGTACCCGAGACGAGCGCTCTTGAAGAACAGGTTTTCTCTTATTCTCCCATCTTCAGTGAGGAAATCTAGAACCTCTTGTCGGCTGGACGAGCACAATCAATCGTCCATCGTTGCCAGGAACCGCAATCAAAACGAGGTGCAACTAATCCCTGGGCAGCCGAGTGTTGCCATTTCTGTGAAATTTTGTGTTCTCAGGAGAAAGAATCTTTCATATCCGAAGGAAGAGTCTAAAAATTTTCTGCAGATTTTTTGGGAATTATCTAAAACAGAAAGGAAGGAGGATCGCTCAATTGTTGAAAACACTATCCGATGCTAGTCGGATGAATTTCCCGAAACACAGCTCGAGAGAAATGAACTTCTGTCTGTTTTGATGCTCTTGGAGAGACCTCCACTTTTTGCGAAGACGAGGAGCACTTCTAAACAGCTTCCCTGTCTGTCTGTTGAAATAGTTAGATGTGAAGTTCTTGAACTCCGTGCATCAATGGAAAGAAACGTGATTTACTTTTTCGAGTCACCGATTGCGAGAAGACCTCCGACCGAAACATCTAGATGAGAGACTCGGAGAGATTCATCCCGGCTCGGTGATTCGTTTTTCTTCCCGAATGCTATGAAAATGCACCAGATAATCTTAGAAGCCAATTCACCGAAACATTCGCTTTGCGAAACCAGTGACTTCACGAACGCTGCTTCTTGGAATGAGTGTTTTCAAGATAACCGCTCACATCGCATTGTGCTTCTCAGGACTCAACGGACTGTGGAATATTCCGAACTTTCGTGAGCTAATGAAACTCCCGAATGTCGACGGTGCATATTCGATAACTGTTTCACAAAGTTCTTCATTCGATAAACTTCTGGAGTTTTCTTTATCGAGTTCGTATCGAACTCTCTCTCAAGATAGACGAATTTGGCGCCAGTGCTTGCGCGAGCGCCCTCTGTCTGTCAATGGCATCGTTAGAGATCAGCGTCACAGTTGCAGTGGTCACGGGATCCCATATCCATCTCTCCTATGCAGTGAGGCAGGTTCTCCTCTGTACCGATAGAACGAAGTGTCCATCCTCCTTCGAATAAGTCTTGAGTCTCTTCGCTATCCCAGGTGAGTGCATCCTGAGCACGGATCCCGGTTCGAGCAGCGTTTCCAAACCAAGCGGTGGGTTCGAACGGCAGTTGCGGTCTGTGCGAGAGGGAAACCTGTCAAAATAGCTCGAAAATTCGCAAGGTTTCCTCGAGAGCACTTCAATCGCTCGATTTTCCCGTGGCTTCAGTGTGGTGACCCGTACAGAAACTTTATCAATCACCGTATCTTCTTCCAAGCGAAAAGAAGAGGAGCGCGTCTCTAGCGGAAAGGGATCGGCGAACCCTCAGTCAGGTGACATGGTCATGTGTTCTTGAAACCTGTTCTGATAGATCTGGCGTCGAGCGACATCGGATTCGAGCCTGTTTTTACCACGAACGTTCTTTAGTTCAGTGGAAACCGAGTTCGAGTTTAGTGAAAGTGTGGCAAAAATGGGGACCTTGCAAGAACAAGTAAACTCTGCGGTTTCTCCATAGTCGAATAAATTGAAAATCTTTAACGGTGCTCGGCCTTTGGATCACGTGACGAATTTTTCCGACATAATTCCAAGGGTTTCCTATTTATAGTTTTCTTTCCGACTTTCAGGTCAACATGAGCGAGTTCTGGCTCATTTCGGCTCCAGGTGAGCAGACATGTCAGCACACCTTCGAAAAACTGTCTCAGGCCACCACACGGGAGCAACTGTCAACAAACTACAAATTCAATCTCCCCGATTTGAAGGTGAGTGATTCCCGTGCTTTGTCTCCATAAAAAGTTTCCGCAGACGCTCTCTAAAGCGGAGTCGAATTTGCGGCGACAGATGACTCCTCGCGGATCATCCTCGATTTCCGAAAAGATTGTTCGACTAGTTTCAAGACATCCTCATACCTCGGTTTCAGGTGGGGACGCTCGACCAGCTGGTGTCGCTGTCAGATGAACTTCAGAGAGTTGATCAGTTCACTGAGCAGGTAACACGCAAGCTCGCTAACTATCTCGGAGATGTTCTCGAAGACCAAAGAGATAAACTGGCGGAAAATCTTTTGGTAAGTTGATGGAGAGCGCTCTCCGCCTTCGCTTGAGCATCAGAGTTGTAGTTTTGCTGTCAAAGAGTCCAAGGTCGAACAAGGCTCTGCTCTGAATCGCGTCGAGATTCAATAAAGAGAGAAGAAAGGAATCGATCGAATCTATAGAGCCATCCAGACACTCATGAAGCTTTCCCTCCATCAGGCCAATGGATCCGATTTGATGTCCTACGTCACTCGTTTTTCGTGGGATATAGCGAAGTATCCGAAACACCAACCTCTGCCCGCGCTGACAGCGATGATCAACAAGCAGATGGGGATTATCGACGCTGAACTGAAAACGAGGTCTTCCGCGTACAATACCCTCAAATCGAACATTCAATCCTACGAGAGAAAGCAGACCGGCTCGCTTCTCGTGTGGAATCTCGGAGATCTCGTGCAAAAGGAACACTTCGTTCTCGGCTCCGAGTACATGGTCACTATCCTGGTGGTGGTTCCTAAAGCCAACTACAAAGAGTGGCTTGCAAACTACGAAGGGTACAGCGATATGGTCGTTCCCAAGACATCGCAACTCATCTGGGAGGATAGCGATCACGGTCTTTTCACCGTCACGCTTTTCCGGAAAGTTGTCGATGAGTTCAAGAACAAGGCGCGTGCACATAAGTTCATCGTGCGCGACTTCGAATACAACGAAGAGAGCATCAAGTCGGGAAAAGACGAGAGAGGTCGCATGGAAGTCGAGAAGAAGAGACAACTCTCCTTACTCATCCGTTGGATCCGCAACAACTTCAGTGAGGCTTTCGTCGCATGGATCCATACCAAAGCTCTTCGTTTGTTCGTCGAATCAGTCCTTCGCTACGGATTGCCTGTCAATTTCCAAGGCATGCTGCTCCAACCTCAGAAACGTTCCATGAGACGCCTGCGCGAGCTTCTCAACCAACTATACAGCCACCTGGACAACAGTGCGGCGGCCGGGCCCGTAGAAGACATTCCAGGGTTCAACATGGGTCCCTCCGAGTACTATCCATACGTGTACTTCAAAATTGTGATCGATTTCGTAGAGAATAAGGGCCACTAGACGGTGTCCCACTAGATGAACTGCATCTTTGAATGTTATGTTTGAATATGAGCATGGTTCTCGTTGTCGTTATCGTTATTATCAATCTTATCAGCATCGATCGGAAGAATATGCAATGATAAACAAAGACCTATGCGTAGAGAATATCAGCGATCATTCACTGACGCGAGGTTCAAGGTTCCTCCCTGTAGCGACTGAAGTTCAACATGATCAGATCGAATGCCTGAGTATACGAAAGATGCAAACATACGAGATCGGGAGCTTGCATATTCGACCGAGATCGCCTTATCAACGATAACGGTGATAGTAGGGATAATGATGATAATGGTTGAGAATCATTTATCGGCAGGTGGTTGAGTTGTTAAGCAGCTGGACGAGCAGATGTGTTGAGTGTTACAGTGAGAGTGGATCGTTGCTTGGTTCAAGACTTTTGTTTGAAATCTGAAATTAACGATGCTCCAACATAGATGACGGTTCTATTTCGAATACAAAGAAAACATTTTGAGCGAACTCTCTGGAAATCAGTTCTGGTGGAAAAATATCATAACAGCTAAAATCACCACCATTAGATAGAGGAAACAAGTATTATTGAACGTGATTCAGACTGAAACTCGAGAGGAAACAGCTGACATCTTTATCGAAGAATCACCACTAGACTAGTCCGAAATCCTTCCTGCTTGACCTTGGCCTCAGAAGAAAAATAATAAAACCAAGTCGAAACAATTCAACGCTTCGGGAATGTGGTCAGTGATATTTCGGATTAAGTTCCCCGTTTAGATCACCCCTCTCCTCCCAATTGCTTTTCTGTACCTGATTTGAAAAGTAACTACTTTATTGAGTTATATAGTTAACCTCTTTCTCCACATTATCTGTACATCGTGATTAACGGCTTGTCCGCGACTTCGTCCAAACCGTCCGGCTCCTTGAGTGGAACTCCTTCCTCACTGACACCTCTCAGGAACGACTTGACCTGGAGGAAATTTAACACAAATATTATTCTCGAGGAAAGGGAAAAATTCACAATGGAAAATGATAGAAACGAAACGAAAATCTCTGTTCTTTGTGAATGACTCCTAGTTCTAGCATCTACGCATTCGAGTCTTCTTGATTTCTCCTTCACAGATTTCGTTACTCCATTTTGCGCTTTTACGCGTCCTTTCCAGAACTCTTTCAACACGTTGTGTCGCTACTTCGAGACGGGCGTAGCTTGAGTGCTGTTGCTTTGCAGTTTCAGTGAGACTTATGCTCGAACCTCTAAGGTTGATAAAGGATATCTAGGGGGAGTAGGTCACCAGAGTCACTCACTTTCTGTGAATTCTTCAACGATGACGGATTTTCGTAGTGCAGGGCCACAATTCCGGCTTCTAGACACCGTCTGCCGAGCACTCTGCCAACATTGTACGCCGCTGTCATGTCCATTGAAGAAATCATTTGTTTTCTTATTCCCCACTCGCCGCTGAAAGCTTTGACAACAGCAGAACCTCCATTGTGCAAAACTTTCCCTGGAGATTAACAAAACGTTTAGAGGAGGTGCGCGACCTGTGCCTCATCCGGGACTCTCCACAAACGGGAGGAATTTTCAGAAATTGGAACTTCGAATTCGATTATCACGCGATTCCCAAACTCACCTCTGATATGCCTCGCCGAGATTTCGATTTCGAGGCGGTACCAAAATTCCCTCGAGGGGAGATCCCATTCGAAACCCGATGGTTTTCGAGCGAGCAGCATCTGTTCGAGATTCCGGGGGTTCCGATTCACGAATCTGGGGTTGATTTCAAAATCATTCTTTGTTGTGGCCGGAACATTGGAACACATTGCACGGGTTTGAGCCGAAGCTCTCGATAACCCCCTCAGTGACAACATCGTTCCAACTTTATGGGAGACTCTTGCGCGAATAGTCCGGATTTTCTAGTGGGTGATCGGCTTCCAGCAGCAGCAGGCGGACCACACACGGGTCGTGTTTACTTTCGGAACGCGCCAAAATTCGAATTTGCGAATGTGTCCCGACAGTTCCGACGAAATCGACGGGCTCAGCGGTGAGTGACATAATATTGCCAACTACAGAACAAATAATCGACATCGCAACCTTCTCGTTGTTCTAATCTTTGGAACATGACGTGATAACTCGAGTTTGACACTTTCGGATGCGCGTCGGATGCGTGATGGTTGTTGTTGAGAAGATTGGCGCGCTTTTCTGACTCCATAACATCAGAGCCGAAAACAGCAACTTGAGCATAAAGAGGATCAACAAACTCGAGTGACAGAGTTTCCCAGTTTAGAGATTCTACTGGGGTTGTCATCAGAGTGCCAATATGGGAATACACGGACTGTCGAAGCTGATTGCAGATGTTGCACCGGGCGCGATCAAAGAAGGGGAGATCAAAAACTACTTCGGTAAGTTGTCATTGTCGCAAACCAACATTTGCAATGTCCTCAGCAGCTATGCCCTTAGATTAGACGATGTGTTCATCGACGAGTCTCCGGTTTTTGTCAGCTGATTCCGATCGCTTTTCAGGACGTAAAATCGCTCTCGACGCATCTATGTGCCTATATCAATTCTTGATTGCCGTGCGTCAGGAAAACAACATGCTGACCAACGCAGACGGAGAAACAACTTCACATCTTGTCGGTTTCTTCTACCGCACGATTCGTATGATTGAAAACGGTGAGTTTGTCAGCGTCGGTTTTGATCAAACTATTCCCGAGCTCAAGTTTCGCGCCGGCGATTTCTCTAGTTGTTGTACAATTGTGAATTTTAACATGATGATCCTACGAGATTCAAACTGAAAGAGCGTTGACCACCGTTACAGGAATAAAACCCTTGTACGTGTTCGATGGAAAGCCTCCGGAGATGAAAAGTGGCGAGCTGGATAAGCGAGCAGAACGTCGTGAAGAGGCTCAGAAAGAGTTGGAGAAAGCTACGGAGCTCGGGAACCAAGAGGATATCAACAAGTTCCAGAGGAGACTGGTCAAAGTTTCAAAACAGGTGCGTCTTCATGGATGAAGTGCTTTCGCAGTTCATAACTGAATGATCGCTGGGACCGAGACAAACTCTCCCATTGCAGCATAATGCCGACGCTAAGCGGCTTTTGGGACTGATGGGCGTTCCATTCATTGAGGCTCCTTGTGAAGCTGAGGCTCAATGCGCTGAACTCGTGAAAGCCGGAAAAGTGTTCGCAGCCGCAACTGAAGATATGGATTGCTTGACTTTCGGTTCTACAATTCTACTGCGACACATGACTTTCAGCGAAGCAAGGTCTGTTCGCCTGTGATCTCTTCCATCCAGCTGTTTGTCCTCTATGCCTCCGCCGATGAGCAGGAATGGACATACCGGTTATGAATTTTACTAACTAAGGTGATTTTCTTTACAGAAAAATGCCCATCAAAGAATTCAACCTTCAAAAAGTCCTTACTGAGTTAGACTTCACTCAGAAAGAGTTCATTGATCTCTGTATATTGTTGGGTTGTGATTATTGCGGTACCATCAAGGGAATCGGACCTAAGAGAGCCATAGACCTCATGAAGACAAATCGAAGTATCGAGAAGGTTTTAGCGAGCATTGACACCAAGGTACGAGTCTTTGAATGATCCTTTATGCATTTAAGCTTCATCCCGAGAATTCGTCCTTGACTTGAATCTTACTTCCTCCGTCGTAGAAATACCCTCCACCCGAGGACTGGCAGTTTGAAAGGGCTCGGGAGCTATTCGAAAAACCCGAAGTCACTTCTGGGACCGACCTGGAATTCAAATGGACGGAGCCGGATGAAGAAGGTCTCGTGAAGTTCCTCTGCGAAGAAAACGGTTTCAACGAAGAGCGCATTCGGTAAGCTGTTCGATCTGGTGTCGACTTTGAACATTTCGTCCGATGACCAGCCGATTTCTTGATGAATCACACAGAATCTTATTTCCGTCAGGAACGGAGCCAAGAAACTTCAGAAAGGGAAGAGCAGTTCTCAGCAAGGACGGCTGGACTCATTCTTCAAAGCACTTCCGTCGACCCCAGCCATCAAGCGCAAATCCGAGATCAAAAAAGAACCAGCCTCGGCGAAGAAACCGAAGAGCAAGGGTTCGTTCAAGAAAGGAAAATGATCTGATCTCAGTTCTCGAGAGTAGATACCGATCGAACCGAAAGATAGACATTCCGGGACAATGTCAAGTTCGGTTTAAGGCTCTGTCACGCCCTCCTATGTTCATCTTAAAATCTTGGATGTCACAACGATGAGTCTCTTAAAATGAGGCTCTGTCGTCGGAAGTATTAGTTAAGACGCTCTGTACCTTTCAAGAACTGTACCTTTGGTTATAAACCTTTTTCGGAGTTCCTCTCGTATTCAAATGAATTCAATCCATCGCACGGCTCCGGAACATGTCCTGGAAAGCGCCTTCATTCTGGAACAGCGGATTCCGTTGGGGGGCCCTGGCCCCGTGGGGGTCGGGGAGCGATTTCCAGGGGACCCAGCTCTTGTGGCTTTTTGCGGCCTAGGTATGGTGTCATTATTTTTGCAGCGCTCCCAATCGTCGTCAATCAAACAGCATTCCATATTTGATATAATCCGTTCAGGGTCGATGAAAGTTGATGAGATCAGCAGTTTTCAAGATCATCAGAACTCATGGTATCTCAACGTCCTCGGAAACAGCTCAGTCAGCAGGAAAAGACAGTAGAGTTGTTGATGCGATTCACGACCAAGATCACGAATTCTCAATCATCTACCTAACCTGAGTGGACGAGATCCGGGGCATCGTTCGGAGCTTTCCCCCATGAAGGTGGTCCCTGAGCGACCTCCATCCAGCGAGTCATTCTTAACTTGGAACTCCGGTCCATGCCGGTCGCCGAGTGTCCTGAGTTTTCCAGGAGGAGATGATTCCTTTTCCGCGAGCAAATAGGCCGAGCAAACTGAATATGTCCTTCGTTCGCCCGATTCCCCGTAGCAAATCCGGACTAAAAAAAGTTGAAAAGTATATCTCTTGTGGTGCTGTTTGCCCCGTCTGTTGTTCCGTGGTATCAATCGTCATCTATTCGCTCTCTCGGCGTCGAAGGCTATCCCGCCATTTCATGCAAACGTCATGAATAGTTGATGTTTCTTTTGCGTCTCAGTTGGCGCGCATCTAGACACGTGTCTCGCTTCGAGCCACGTTCGGGGCTTGCCGCTTGGAGGTTGATAAGCGTTTTCTTTTGATTGTTATCTGAATCGTGTTACTTCTCGCTATACCAGAATCCACAGAGACGACGAACTTGTGGAACGAGCTCAATTTCCTTCTATCTCGATTGAAATCAATCAATCCCCCTGCGTTTAGATAACTGTTGTTTTGCCAGGGAGAACAAATGCAACTACGAGCAATCGATTGACCGCTTTTTCATTCTCTTTGCCGGCGAGTTTTGATACTCGGCCAAGCTGTGACGTGAGCACGTGAGAATGACTGTCCATCCACTTCTCTTGTAGAGATCTCCAGCTGCCACGCGATTCTGCGACCGGGCCGCCATCAGAACGCACAAATCGTAGAAGCGGTTTCCTAAAAGCGTTCGACCGCTTTGTCACTGTCGTGAAAAGAACATGAATCGATCCTTCAAAAAAGTTAGTCATCCGGAAATCCCGTGGATTCAGAGAATTCCCCGTCTGAGCGACTTTGTGCGGAATTTGACTGGAACTTTCATTTGAGAGTATTAGTGGATTGAATGATGCCAAAATTATGGGATTTCAACGCACGAGAGCAATCTCGGAACGTCGGTTGACATCTGGCGGTTCGGCTCTCCTTGATGAAGGTTAGCGTCAAGGTCCCGGCAGAATATCTCGGTCTCGAGTGTTTCTGTCTCGGGTTTGCTCGACGCAACCGACTCGATCGTCATCTTCTAGAGGCGAGGGGCAATCATCCAAGTGTCACGGGTGAATCTGTGTCGGGGGTCGTGGAGTTGCACTTGGTCCGTCCGAATTCGTTTGGAGAAGTGGCCACAGATTTCGCATCAGCCGAGTGAATCATGAATGTGCCGAAATCGCGCTTGCTCCCATATAGAAGCTGGGAGATGACTTGTCGTTTTCTTCGAGCTTTGGTCACTGCTCTAGATCTGGGAGAAATGCTTCCGGTCAGTAACATGGGATCGTATCAAGGATCATTTGAAAGTACGAGGATTAGTCAGGTGCGGGATCGATTCCACGAGAGTTACTGCCTTAAGCCTTGCTTTTCCGCCGATATATTACTTGATAACAGCCTAGTAAAAGAAGCTGAGAAGGCGAACTCAGAGTGGATCCTAAAAAATATTCGCGGGATTTCGTCCCGGTGAAGCCGTCATTTTATTCCGGTACAGAGCTTCTCGTCTCTGAACTTCTCTTGTTCCTTCAAACCGCTCGATGACCTTCTCCCAAGGTCCAGGATGCAACGCCGCAGATCGATAATAATCGCCTGTTCACTGCCACCAACGACGCTCTTCCATCTGAATTTGCAAGCTTCGGAATTCATTTCAATGCCGACTTAGCGAATCCAATCGTAGAATCAAGAGAACAATGTCAACGACGATCTCTCGATTGTTGCGTTGTTTTATTGTCGCTGAGAATCTTTGGATTTGAGTTCGTGTTGCTCTCAGCAGAGCGTCTGGCGAGAATTCTCGTTGAGACTTAAATCTAGTTGAAACCGCGTAGTTCTGCTTCGCGAATCCGCTTATCTAATTGTCATTCTCTTTGTGAAATGAGTGCGCGCTTCTGGGAGCCACCTGAAGTGACCAATAGTCTGACTTCCGTTCGTTTTTTGATTCTAGTTCTGACCCTCATTCTACAGTTCCGGATACCTTTCCAGTCCGATTCAAATCCGAAAGAGCGCAACAACTGACGCAAGATATGTTCTCTGATGGTGTTTGCGAAAGCGCCTGCTCTAATCAAGCTCTATCAGGTGCGGCACGGCACAAATGTTTCATCTCGGCTGAGCAGCCATCGTAAACGTAAATCCCATTCGTCCGTTCAGCTAGGAACTTATCCTCCGTATCCGGTCGTAGTGTTTGGCTAATGTGGTTCCGACGCTCCGTGATGACCTAGGTTTCCGGAGAGTGCTTATTTTTTGTTATTCTCAATCTGCTGAAAGTTTCGTTGCCTGTCTAGACAAGAAGCGTCAGCAGTTTTCGTGGTTACCAGCGATTACGAACTGTTTTTATGCTAACCACCAATATCGACTTGAGGAGCTTGAACGTCATTGTTATCGATTCTTCGAGTGTAACGAGACCCTATTTGACGATACGAGTTATCTCTTTCAGAAAACGTCGTGTTTTTCGAGCGAAGGTCATGTTGAAAAACCTCCCTAAACCGCCGACAGTTTTCACCCGGCGGCGTTCGATCCGGCACGCCTTCGAATTTTTCAAAAAAAAAACAGAAACTCTTCAAGGTCGTCGTTCCCGGAGTCCGAGGACGACAGAAAGCTCAATAGTTTCCTCGAGCTTGGAAATCTTTTTGAGGAAGTTGATGAGAATCCATGAATCGAGCTCGAGATGAGGCTCGTTTCGTCATTCCATCCAAGGTGAGGCTTTGCAAACTCAGCGTAGGAATTCTAAGCCTTGGATATTCCGCATGCACGGCGTATGACACTTGGGTGTTTTGATTGCTCTTTAAGGTCAGATAAGTGTCGTACGATCCGTTGGAGACAACAAGCAAACGTCTACGTGGCGGCAGCTGACGTCGACCACTCCGTAGCTCGGTAAGCCGACTGGCCTTATTGCCAACACGGCGCGCGCGCAATCGGCCTCAGCAGCCCGGCTGCCACTGAACTGTAGTGCATCGCTTCGGATAGTGGACAGCATGATGAAATCCCTCCTAAACTCGAATCTCTTCGAGTTCTTCGATCGGTCCTCGAACGAGGCCGCTGCGAGCCGGCCGGTCTTTGGGAGACAACCTTGTTTTGCTCTGTTTTCCTTTTGGTGTACATCTAGAACGTCTACGACTTGAAGGTTGAAACTACTCCTGAGCAATGTCTCGATTGACGCGGCCGGCGTGCGACGGATCAGTTTACGAGCTGTAGTACATTGTGCTATGCACCGTATCCTGTTCCCGGACGTATCGATCGTCATGCGCCGTCATCTCGCGTAAAGTGGACAGCCCATGCTTTCTAAAAGACATCAAGTCCGTGACTCATTCTTAGCGCTATATCGGTCAGTTGTCCGTTGGCTTTGCAAATCTGCTGCAAGAACGCGTTGTTATGACTTCCATCCGCTTTTCGAATAGTCCAAACTCTGAATGGCCCGATTGAGTCGGGGTTTCGTGAAAGAACGAGGTTCTGGACCTCGTGCTGAGCATTTGAAGAGAAGAATCGAGAGACGAAGTCGATTTTGTTGAAATTATGACTCTTGTTTGAAGGTGATCGAGTCGTTTAGTTTATTGCTTGGTCACAGTTGAGTCGAATCGCATCGTGCTCTAGCGAAGCTGTGTCCACAATGCGTGTGTTTCACTCGAAGGCTTCTCTGACAACACTGTCATTGATACCGCTCATCATCGCACGTCACCGTTTGGAAAAACCGATTCAGAGAAGCGTGGCTTCGGCGAACAACTGCGGGAAGGCTGTCTGTCTGTGTGTAAGTGAAGTGGAGGATGAGAGTGCATACTAAAGTCGTTTTACGATGTTGGCTACTCTGAGAGCGCAACACGCACGCGATTTCTGACCTCGTCGCCTGAGCTGTCGATCGTAGCAAGCAGACGCCGAGTCAACCTCAGACCTTCTCACGCGAAAGGCTCACCGCGCCTCTCAACTCTTTCCCTCGCTACGTCTAAACGTCCAGCTCAGAGATCTCGTTTACCTTCGACTTTTGTACGTCGGTTCTCCGAAGGTTTCCGACGTAGTTCTCGTTTCTTTTTCCGTCAAGGTCTTTGTCGACTTTTTTTTTCGTCAGAGTATCGCTCGAGGGACAATATTTCTTGTTCCGCACACTATCGCTTTTCGGCTCTCGAGACGTATTGTTGTTCTTCGGAGTCCTCGGATATTCTTCCGGAAAAGAGTTAGGTTTGTTTTCGATGTTCCCAAACTTTCCAGAACAACAGGTCTTCAAAGTGGTACAATGGGAGAGAACGCGAGAGTCAAGATAGCCTAGATGAGCTTCTGTCCATTTCGATGTGGCGTTGATGACAGTTGTTATTGCGCGTGGAAATAGTTGAGGCAAGAAAAGAGAAATCCGAGTCCTCGTTTCGGTCGAATCAATCTCGCTGATGTTCCTCGGCGTTCGATTTCCTAACAAACGAGTCTCGAGGTTTGAATCTTCGAGGGAACAATGAAGCGTTTGGTTAGAAGTTTCTGATTGCATCACGTTTGCAATGAGGTCGGAGTTCTACGAGAACATCTCTCCGGTGCTGCTGATGAGGCTTTTCGGTAGCAACGTCTTTGTTCTGACTGATGCAAGCGACTAACAGACCGATCGAGACCTGTGATCTCTCTTGGCAAGCAGCGTAGACAGCATGGTGGTGCAGATGAACGCTCGCGCACAAAGAGCGTCTTCATCTGATTAAAACTCTCCAACCCTTCGGCGCCCTCAAGTTGAACGACCTGACTGACTGACTGACTGGCGATGGACGCTGATTTCTTCTTAGTTAGTTTTAGCCGTAACTGATGGCCTGGTCTCGTCCGGGACATCTACCCCGGGTTGATTTGAGGAAAATTGTCTGAGGAAGGGAAGCAAACTTCTCGAACTTTGAATTTACTTATTAGATTCGTTCCGATCGATAGAATTCATCTCGTTAGAAGGAACGCTCGCACTCGGCCATCTGCGCTACGGGAGTGTTCAGCTACGATACTACGACACAAAACGTCTAATGCGTGTTCTCAGTAGCTGTTCCGAATACGCAGTAAACGATGCGCATTTAGCAAAGACGCGTGGGGTCATCAGAGCCGCGGTTCTTTTTTTTTCACTCGGCTTGCTCGAGTGTTGTTCTCCGCGCTGTCAGTGAACTGCTGAGCTTGACTGAAAGAAAATTTCGCGAATAACATCAACGACGTTACGGGGAGAGCCGCCGATAGGAGACCGTCATTAGTACGCTTTGTTATGCTGACTATGTAGTCAGCGAAAACGACACTGCAAAAACATCTCCCGCAGTCATTCGCGTGATTTTATTTCTGACGACGCTTAAGCCACAACGACTATTCTGATCCGCGGGATTCCTCGGGCGTGATGCATCTTGAAATTCGTTGACGTCGTCCCATAAATCACTGCCTGCCGACGGAGGGCAACGATGCTTCTGGAGCGACCTTCCGAAGGTCATCTGTCGTTGCGGGGAATCCTCCGACTCGAATTTTCGAGATCAGAACCGAAAGCTACCAATCGTGTATTCACGAACAAAGATTCAATCAATCGTCGTTGAATCGGGGACGGTCCCTTTCTTGCAGTTTGCGTTGACTCATTGGTTGGAATCGACAGGGATTTCCGTTGCCTCGTCGGTGGATGCCCTGAGACGTCAGTCCGCGACCGACGTAGGGTGATCCGGATATCAAATTACCGAAGCATTAGATGCCATCGTTGTGAATCAATTCGTTTCAGATTCATTGCTGCCGTGACCGACCGAGGCCTGTTTGAACCCGAGCCGAACCTAATCGAAGTTCTCGGTTAAGCTGCCTCGTGGTAGAATATGTCAAAACAGAGGTCTCTGGACGCGGCTTCTACGCGAGTGCTAGTCGGCGTTACATCAGCGCAGAGAGCGAGGCTCTCCACTTTGACTTCCCTCGCCTCAAAGCCGCTATAAAAGCACAGGTAGTGCACGTGTAGTTTACAAGGTAGCAAGCTACTCAGTTTCGGATAACAATGGTGAACTGCCAGGAAACTCTGTTGAGCACGAGTCCAGGCAAAGACTCGGGCTTCGAGAGTGCCGAAGACGCAGAACTCCTTCCTCTGACCCCGGAGCAACTGCTGAAGATCCGTCAGCAGGTGGAATTCTATCTCTCCGATGAAGTTGTCACGAAGGATCAGTTTCTCCTGAAACACGTGACGAAATCCAAGGAGGGATGGCTTTCGCTCAAACTCATGTCATCCTTCAGGAAAGTCAAGTCGCTGTGCAAAGGATACGATTGGCACGTTGTGGCCGATGCCCTCAAGGACTCGGAGCTCCTCGAGGTGAACGACGACAACTCGAAAGTTCGACGGAAAATCGCGATTCCCGTTGAGGACGAAACCCGCCCCGCGAGAACCATCGTCGCCTTCGCTGAAAATCGCGTCCCAACCCTGGATTCGGTCACCGATATTTTCGGCGAGTGCGGCAGCGTTGTCACCGTCAAGCTCGTGCAGCCCGGAGAGCAAGTCGATGAAGCCATCAAAAAAGTTTTTGGCCGCCATCCTAAAACCCGCCAGCTTACCTGTGCCGTGATAGAGTTTGATAAGAGCGAATCGGCAGGTAAGGCTCTGGCGTTGTTTTCCGATTACGAGGTGCTGCTACTCAAAGATTGTCTCAAAGCCGTAACCAAAGTCGAGAAGGTTGTCAATCGAGAACGACGCACATTCTCCGATTCCGAGCTTCAGAAACGCAACCCTTCGAAGCCTGCTCCGTTGCTGTCGTGGCGAGATCGCTCCCAGCCCATCGAGCCAAAGACCAGGACCCAATCTTTCACCCGCGACAGTCGAGAGCCCAAACGGAAAGTTGTTCGGGAAGAATCAAAGGAACTTCCTGAACCTGAAACCAGGCCCAGGAGATTCACGATCAGCGAGGCTTGCGTTGCCAAGAACATGGTGTGCGCGATCCGTCAGCCCCGAGGTCCAGACGGGACGCGTGGCTTCGCTTCTATGACTCCCGCCTAATTCTTCTTGGAATCGGATCTAGCTAATATTTATTATTCAAATAATTGATCATAAAGTGATAATACTGCACCACCTGCAGCAATGTATATACTGCAATAAATGTTTTGTTTCGAGAAACAAACAATGAACTCATTCACGAGCTTTATAGAAGTTGGAAAGCCACTCTCAATCAGTTCTGCTTCGTCGAAAAATGAATGACATCGGAATTATTTCGAAACTAGGATTAGACGGAATTCTGATTCGAACACGCTCCACAGTGAGACAAGTTTTCAGGAGAGAAACGGGACAGCTCATCACAGAAGCAGCTGCTCCGTACGGCCCGCGAAAACAATGGTTTTACGATTTTTGGGGAAAGGAATTCAAACGGTACTTTTGAATCGCGTGAAAACACGTCACCACAATACCGGGGCGTTATCACAACCGACTCGTAAAGCTTGCATCTATTTCAGTCATGAAACAACAATAAGGGCGTCAAAGGAAAGAGATTTCGGACGGATTAGGTTCAAGCGCCAAAGGATCAATTCGTGTTTTCAAACTGATTTAGTGTCTTGCTCTCTCAGGAGCATCGACATAAACTTTGCGGCTCCATATTTCCTCGGAGCAAAGGTTCAACGACATAGCTCGCATCGGGACCCGACATAGTCCGTGGTCACCTCAATGATGATCTCCGAGGGGATGATTTTGTGGCTCGATTCGATTAGGAATGTCAGATGCCCCTGCTCGGAAGTTACAGAAGCGCCGAAACGACTGCGCTTCCGGTCCGGAAGTTTGCCGCAATTACTCAACTCTAATCTGAATGCAGACGCAGAGATCCTTATCGTCGTGAGTCACCGGATTCGGTTGAAAATCACACGTTTTCCGGCGGAACAATCCGTCCAACTTTGAGCCATGTGCGTGTGGTCCAGCTGGCGGAACTTGCGACTCTCGATTGTACAGTTGGAAGTTCCAGTCTCTAGGCTCGCCATTCTGTTTACAGTCTGCGAATAGAATTTGGATGGCGGCTGGCTGCATCGTAGAGGCTGCTGTTGAATGAATGAAACTTCAACGTCGCTCTGTTGGTCCAGACGGAAGAAACGGAAATCTGCGACTCAAGTTCAATATGATCCCGAAGCGATCGATCTGAACCTTGGCGCCACGGTCCTTCGATCGCTCCCACGGCTCACGTATAACATTCATCAGGAGTTTCTGCGAATGGGAAAGACCGAGAATCGTGCGTGTCGAGAGTTCTTGACGCTCTTTCCAACCGAGTTCCAATTGTAGAAGTCCGCGATTCCGTGACAAAGCAGTAGGACGAGCTCGAGGAAAACTCTGCGAAACATCTGGAGCGGTTCGAAACGGAAACTGCAGTCGATCTTCGAGAATTTTCGAAAAAGGAAGTCTAGACAAATCGACTGATTACGATTTGGCGCCGACTAACGAGTACTGGAGTTTTGCGACAGAAATTCGTTCAAGGTTTCGTCTGTGGGACGAGCTGTCAGTCTTCGACGTTAAACCAACACCTGTTCTCATCCTGTGTCGCGTCAAACGGAACAGAAAACTCAGGAAACGTTCTTGTTGCGGCTCGCAATAAGTTTGTATCCCGCTGAATTTCGTCAATTCCCAACTGTGATCAACCAAATCGGTTGTGACCCCTCAATTATCGACAACATCTATAATCCTGTCCTAATTCTGTTTCCATGAATCATGAAACCTGATCTGTTTAACAATCGCTGCAGGAACAAGATACCCATGGACTTCTAGACTTCTCGAAGCATCCGCATGTCCGAACGGATCAGACTTTGGAAATTCGGTGAAAGAACTGCGCGGAAAAATGTCGGTTTGAAGCAAGCCCAGTCAGCGGAGCGTCCGGGGACTTGCTTCTATAAATTTATTTATTTAAATATAAGCAAGCCGTTCAGAAGTTGAGAGATCGAGGCGTGGTGAACTTTGCGATGACCTCGTCGGTGACCTTGGCCCGAGCAGTTTGGTGGGTTTTGACCATATTTTGGAGAAGCTCTGCAAAGGATTCCACGCTTTTAGTATGAATTCTCGATCCCGAGACCGTGAGATTTAGACTGCGGGCCGCTGACCATTTGAGATCTGAATCATTTCACTCTAAATGATCTGAAACAAAAGTCGGATGTTGCCCCCTCGCTTACCGATGAGATGCTTTTTGAGGTATCCCGTGAGCAGTTCTCCCGATGTGTAATCCTTCCTGATTTTCTCAAGCTCTTCATCATCTTCCAAGAAGAATCGCAGATATTGGAAACTCACATCGACATCACAGTTGCCACCTGGAATAAGTTCAAATTCAGAAAAGCTTTACATGTCAGTTCGGGCATAGTTTCTTGCCACATAATCGTCTTGAAGATGACTAAACATCGTATCGTACCCTTCTCCTTGTGCTCCTCAACGGTAGCACCGCCTCCGGAGAAGGCGTATTTGTTGATTTTATTCTTGATTTGTTTCTCGGTGTCCGTGAGGAAAATCGAAGAATTCGGATCCGAGGCGGACATTTTGGTTTGAGCTCCTTGGAGCGCCGGGAAGAACGCCGAGTGCAGCAAGCAGGGCTTCGGGTGTCCGAGTTTCGGAGCGACTTCTCGAGTCATACGGAAGTACGGGTCCTGATCGATTCCACATGGAATCAGGCAGCCCACATCCTTCTGTTTGCCGAAGATGAACGGAAATGTCGTGGATAAAGCGGGCGCGGCTTGAACCGCTGGGAAGGCGATTTTCCCGATGTTGTCAGACCCGCCGAAACCGAAAATCCCCTTGACTTGGTTATACGTCACACTCCGTTGGATTCGCACGACGTTTTGATGGAACTCGGGGCATTGCCTGAAGAAATTCAAAACCTTGTATCGAAGTGTGCACTAGAGTGAGGAACATCCATTCCAATGAGGACAAACCTACCCCATGAATCTGAAGTCGGATAAAATGAAAGTCTTTTCGGGGTCGAATCCGACAGCGATGATGTCCTTCATATTTTCTTTTGCCATCGCCTCGGTTTGTTCGACTGTCAGCTCTTTCCATAGGAACTTTTCGTCATCGGTCATTTGGATAACTAGCGGTACGTTGAATACCTCCTGCAACCACCTGGGAAATGAACGATTTGTTGAAAAATGAAGATCCGATCGATTCTCGCAGATCATGGACAACTAGCAGGTGATGGAAAAGCATGTTGGCCTTGGCCCTGAACTAGGGTAATCTCTACACCGCTCCGCTTATCAAAACCAGGGTACGGTGCCACGATTTCACGCCAGCGCTATCGTTTCTTTTTAGGCGGAACGGAAATACGAAAAGAGAACCTATGCAAATTCTCCCCAAATACATACTACAAAAGCGTTTTATCATGGACAAGTGGCTAGCTGAACTCACTTGGTGAAAATGAACGGGATCAAGTGTCCGACATGGAGCGCATCGCTACTGGGGCCTCGTCCCGTATACAAATAGAATGGTTTCTTCTTTTCGTATCTATCCAGGATTTCATTGAACTCCCGATGTGAGAAGAAAACTCCGCGCCTGATGAAGTGGTGGGCTTTGTGGCCTGTGAGTTTCTCGAAGCGCTCGATGAGGTCTTCACCGATTCTCTGTGAGCCGAACTGAACTGAAAAAAAATGATGTCAAGTCAGTTTCGTGTTCGTAACACTTGAACACTGCTGGGATTCGACCGAGTTTATTCGTCAAGTTCCTACATATGATCGATATCTAGGACTCGAATATATCACGATACGACGACATTCGAAATGGACTCAGGTGCACGCAGAACGTCATAACGATCTGAGTCAAGGATGGAAAGCGCTCCAACTTGGCATCTATGGCACCCCCTTCCCGCCATAAATTCAGGTGGTCATCTCGTGCTTTAGTTCACTCCGGGAGCGTCAAATGACCAATCGAGGCAATGATCGATCCTCGTCCAAGGATCGAATCATTCCTTTCCTGTTCGACTCGCAGCAAACCAGGGAGTCCGATCAACTTGACCCCGAAAAGTTCCTGATCGGGAATGGGTCAGACCGTTCCGGCGAACGATTGTGTTGAACCTCGGGTCAAGTTCTGTCAATTGAAATATATCCAAGACGGTGGGTTTTTGAAGAGCTCAGTAAGAGCACGGCGTCAACCCGAAACCAGGTCAGGATCGGCGAACCAACGGTTCTCGAATAATTTTTCCAAGAGATCTATCTCAGGAGAAACTCGCTGTATCATCACTCTCTAAGTTTCATGCCACAGTTTTTTTCCGAGAACCAGCGACCATTCATGAATTTTTCGGACAAAAAATTGCGTCATACATTCAAGTTTCAGCGCTTACCAATGAGTTTGTCGTAATCGATACCGGTGTTCGAATCTGCCACTACATTCCATGGAGTAACTATTTGTCCATCGCCAACTTCCATCTTGGCAACATCTCCTTCTACTCCGGTCGACATGGCCACGAATCGGTTCCCAACGTTTCGATGATCGATGAGTAAAATACTGATTGTCTGCCTGCTGGTTTATCCGTCCCGGTGGCGGAGAAACTCAAAGGCCTGCTGTTGTGCACCGCTAGAACCGGCGGAGAAGGGTATTATAGGAAATAAGGCTCGAATGTTGTGGTGATGAACGCATTTTCAGAGGCGCCGTCGTTGGCCCAATGTTTACACCATGAACGCATTATTTAAAGGGACCGGAGGTGAGCCCGAAGCGACAGTGCGAGGAAGAGCTGCTGCGCTCGGCCGGCCGCCTTGTTGGCGAACGAATCACACCACGGAAGTTTGCCGACGCGCTGAGAAAGCTGCTTGGACAAAGTAAAATGGATTCCCACCCAATTCAAGGACGAAATAGGCCAGAGGATACATTTTTGAGTCAAGAGCTACTATATTCTCCATCCATCCTACGAAAGTCTTCAAGGCTTTTCCGGCATCAATGCCCTAACTTACAGTTGATTATGAAATTTCGATCGATGGTTAATGGTTAGGTTTCGTCACTGAATGAGCTCTTCCTGACTCAAGGATATTTTTCAGTGAATAGTGTTAGGAAATGGTAGATTCGGCGTTCCAGAGTGCTTGAAGGCGTGACGGCCAGTCGGTCCTGGTTGGTGAAAAGTTAGTCGTGGCCAGCGAGTGGTCTTTCTTGAGACGCAGAAAATCGAAGAGATTTCTGACAGTCGAACAGATCGTTGAAACTTGGAGTCTGAACGAAAACAAGAGTAACTTCACATCGAGGGCTCGATCTCCCGTAGCTTTTACTCTCTCTACATCATTGAACGGTAGCATCTCGTACAATCATGACTCGTTCAAACCGGGATTCCGTATCTCTTATAGTCGAAAAGTAGTAGTCGAAAAGTTTGAAGTTCGCTCGGAAAGGTTTTTCCAAAATCCTGGGAGAAGTATAAGAGATACGTGGAAACGTCTAATGGGGTAGATCGTTCTTCTCAACTAGTTCTACCAAAGACCTCTGGACCTTTTCCTCGAGAAATTCATACTTTTCGATTTCCAAAGACCCGTAGAAAAAACTACGGCCCGCAGTGCCGTAGTTACGGAACGCATATCTACATGGAACCTTCCTCGGAATCCACTCAGAGTCATTCGATTCCTTCTTGTGAACCACTGGATGCATCCAAGTCTCATAACTCATTGTCAGTCGAATTTCGTTCAGATTTCCGGTTTCAGGACTGCCTTTCAGCTCTCACTTCACGCGCTCTTTAACACTGCCAGCCACACACAATGAAGACATCTGATACACCGTGCTTGACGAAACTTCATGTCCAACCGAGGGAAGTTTCGTGATTTAGAAGCTTGAACCTCAAAATACCATGGTTTATCGAAGCATCTCCAAGTCTCGATTGTATCCGGATGCTCGGTCTTCGCGCCGCCGTCATGCGGCTAGTCGAGTCTCCTAGCAACAAGCTGCGTATATCCAAGTGTGAACTTGGTGTATGTGAAAGATGCAAGTAGACCTCAGTTCCCGTTTGAAGGGAACTGAGGTCTAGACGCAAGGAGAACGTTCAATGTCAGTTCGACCTAATCGCTATGAAGCCATGCGCTTCCAACCTCTCTTTATTGAGAAACAAAATGCGCTTAAGCTGGACTACGGTTTTCGCTCCCTTTCAGACGACTTCGTTGTCCTCGGAATTGCCTCCACATGAATTTGTTCTTCTCATTCATCCTTCGAGCGACGATCTTTTTCATCATAGCATAATAATAAATCGCAATAATATTGGATTCTTCCTACGGGAGATACGGAGAAACGGGAGATAATATGGGATTCTACCTATATTATCGCACTTGATATCATGTCGTTCGGTTGAGGGTTTGAAAGGTTCTACCGAGAAAAACAGGGATTAAAGGTGGCAGTGTTCGCTTTTGTTAGTTTCCAGTTCGAACTTGGATTGGGCGAGGCTGGACGAGTTGCATGATACGAGCTGAAAGTCTCAGCTCGAAGATGAGAGTCAAAGCTATAAACTAGATGCCAAATTAGGTACTTGAAGAAGAGCCCTCGCGATTCAGTGCAGCCCACCTCAATTCGAATTCGCCTGATCCCATCTCGACAAATCTTCGGACGCAAACTTAGAGATACCACCAGCTAGAAATTAAAAATTCCCGAAGATTCATTTGGTTATTGTCGAATTTTCATGCCCCTCGACAATACTCGTCAAAAATATGTACAACGAAAACAAAAATATCTTGGACGCAGTCCTCAGAATGCGTCACCTCCCGACGATCCGACTCGAAAAATCGCTACGAGTCACTGTATGTTGAGCAGCGTCCCAAGTTATTTGATTTGCGGCTGGATTTTGTTAGAGAAGTTGTTTCTGGACCGTGAGCGACTGTCCGTATCGTTCGTTTCTCGTCGACAGATTTCGAAGTTCAACTTCAAACGTAGAACACGAGCCACTCAATAATGTTCGGATCACACAAGAATAAAATCGACATCTCGGGTCCCCGATCTTCAGATTTCACAAATGTCGTGGATGGAACGTTTGAGCTTCGAGCACTCTGATCTGATGGACCAAAACAACGATCAGTTTTGTCCTTGAAGGCACCCACTGGAAAGTCGAATAAGCGAAACAAGAACATATGATAATCAGAGGAGATACTCACCAGCCTTGATCGCTCATCTTCGGCTTTTTTCAACCTTTTCTCCAAGGCAGTGTTTCTGCGCCTCAGTCTGATAACCTCGGCGTTGGCCTCCGACAGGTTTCGGAAATTCCCTCTCGGCTGCGAAATTGTAACTCGTCTTATTCAAATTGCAGAATCATCAGCGCGCACGGGACTCCTCAGACCTCCGATTCTCGACATTCAATTCTTGCGGAAAACCTGCGAAACTCTGCCACGGACCCTCACACTTCTCTATTCGGTGTAATGAACCTGGTCAGGAAGAACGTCGATCGAAGAAGATTTGAAATTGACGATGGAATTGGAAGGTAGTTACCATCTGAATTTCAGACGTTGACTCCACTCGGTGTGACCGATTTTCTTGAGTTTTTTCTTTGATCGATACCTTTACGGACAAACCGGATATCTAATATTGATTGATGGGAATCCAAGATGCCCTGCAGATTTCTCAAGTTTTCCGCGAACAGTGGAAGACCGAATTGACTCCCCGATTGATTTATTACGAAAAACATTTACATGCATTCTTCGAATTTCACATAAGAAGACTTTACCAGAAAGGCTGGATTCGGAATATCAGGCATCTGTGACGTTTCCACGATGAGATTACGATGATTCACATTCCGAGACAGATATATCTGAAAGCGGGACAGACAAAAATACATGTGAGCGAGATTTGGACAAGACGGAGAGAGAAGAAGAAAATAGGACCGCGAGAGTAATCACATTGAGCATTTTCGGCTTCTTCTTGGGCGGTCTTCTCGTTGCGGGGCTCTGGAGAGTTCTCTGTGGTATTTCCACCGGGCTCGGCGTGGTTCCGTTTCCGTCACTGAAGATTTCCCCTCTTGCCAAGTCGTTGTTATCGATGTTCAGCTGCGGCAATCTGAAAGAAGATATTTCAACATAATGTGTTGCGATGGGGTCTAGGCCTAGGTTCACTATCACTCCGGGAGTGGAAACACGGATTTCACGCGTGGCGAAACGTAAGGCAGTGGCGTAGCGACTCCTCGTGTCTCAGAAGGAAGATTTGCTGACCCTGATTCCAGACTTTAAGCACGTTTCTGACGAAATGTGGACACTAGGACTCTAGGAGTAGATCAACGCATGAGCGAAATTCGCCGAAACCAATCTTGTATGCATTCTTCCTGCCCGCATTCAAGGGAGTGGATGTCCCATGTGTTACTTCTGTCATTGCTCGCCTTCTGACAAGATTTGGATCTAGAGCCTTCCCCGAGCACCTAGCGTTGGGGGTTCTTCTAGCTGGATAGAGCTCAAAACCAAAAGAAACGGCCGGAATGCGCAGTTGGAGAGCCCGCTAAATTGGGACACGCTCCGAATGGGAGACGAGAAAAAGCGTTCACTAACCATCGCTGCAACCTACAGCTATCCAGCGACGCGTTTCCTACCGGATCTACATGAGACAACTACACTTTCTGTCGACGTGAATCATTCACCAAGACTGTACTCACCGATTTTCGGCGTCGGCGGCGCTGGTCGTTGTTCCATTTGAACCGTCGGTGCAGTCGTCGTTGGTGGCATCCATTTTTTGGTCTTCAACTTGTTCGACGCTTTCGGTCGTCATCTGAGTTTCCACGTCCGTCATCTTGGCACGGAAAATTCGCGAACTTTACTGCTTCAGTGACACAAGCTTGGAATAGGTTCCATCCAATTTTTCGGAACTGGAGAAACGGCCGGTACTCTTACCACGAAGGATCGGTGTCCTGACCATACGTTCTGAATGTCCAGAGGAGGAACGGTTTCCGAAGAATGGTTGGAAGCGGGTCTTAATTCAAGGCTGAGTAATCGTTACGAACACACGAGTTTACCGACAACGTGTGTGATCGGGAGGCTGCCAAGGGGGGTATAGGGGGAAATGAGAACGGGCCATGTGTTTCCGATCAGACAGACGCAGACCCTGGCTCCGTGACCAATAACCCCTTTTGGGTGACCATCGCGATGCGGATCGGAGTATGTCGGGTTCGAAAATAGGGGGAACAGTTCCAGTGAATACGAGTGTGTGCGTCCAGGTCTTCCGTGCCCCTCACGAACGTTCTCCCGGCCGCGGAAAGCGCCGACAATGTTACGGAGCTGAGATCTGCAACTGTTTCACCGGTTCCCGATGGCGGCCGGTGTTGTTTATCTTTCTCTGTTGTCGTCGTGATATTCGGCACGCCGCCACTCATTCGAGAAGACTTTTATTGCGTTATGGTACTTCTCTGAGTGTTCATTTATTCGCGATGCCACCCACCCTCCAAGGAGCGTCTCCAAGGACTGCGCAAGGACGTCGCCCGCAACCTGAGAAGAGGCGAGTATCATGTAAACTGCACATTATGAGACTAAAGAGCCAGGATTAAGCTTGGCGCAGAACTCAATTCTTCCACAAAGTTTTGAGAATCATTCTGTGCTCCCGCTGAACTTCCTCCACAAAATCTTCCTGCACGCGGTCGGCAGTCAATGATAGAATAGACGCTCAAGAATCACCATGAAGAATCGATACATGCTTGTCGCGCCGGCAAGAAAGTTGAAACTTGATCGATGGAGCTTGGCAGGAGACATCATTCATCTTAGACCCTTTATCAATCCATATAAATACATGGGTTTGTGGGTGTATGATGCCTGGATGTTCTCCCCATGTCGCAGAATCGCTACTCCAATCAATCTGTTCAACCCTCCACCAATCGACATGGATTGTTAGCGGACGATCGAAGTTCCGCCAATTGGCTCCATGGAAACATAATCTGCTTCTCTGCTGAAATCGGAACTGTTGAAGAACGCGGCTAGATGTACTCGTTGCGAATTTCCAGACCCGGAGCGCCAATTCTAAATCATTGTTCCTGATACTTCCCACAGATCGGATCTGCTATGTCGTGTGAAGTACAGTAATACATTACCGGACATTCCGTTCGACCCGAAGTTCCTCGCGTTTCCGTTCGACAACAAGCGATTCGTCTCGTACAAGAGCACATCGTTAGAAACGAACTACAAACATGACTTGCTCACAGAGCACGATCTAGGGGTTACAATAGATCTGATTGACCCGAACACCTACGCTTCACCCGCCGAAGGTGAGTGACAATAACTGAAGTCGGATGAGATCTTGCGACGTTTCAAACTTTCCTCATTTCCCAGGAATCAAAATCCTCAATCTAAAGGTTCCCTTCGTTCCGCAGATGTTCCCCTACATCCAGACGACGAGAAATTGCTCGAGGAGGAGCCCATCACTCCCGCGGATTCGAAACGTTCCAGACTCCACAACATGGTCATTCCTTGGGTCAAGAAAACTGAGTACATCGCCACCGAGTTCTCCCGATATGGACAGACCGGTGTCAACACAGAAACCAAAGTTGGCTACAATGTCAAGAAAATGCTCAACGAGAGAAGCCTGTACATGGATCGTGACTCCCAGATCGAAGCCATCAACAAAACGTTCGAAGAGGCACAGAAACCGATCACACAACACTACTCCAAGCCCAACGTCACACCGGTCGAGGTGCTTCCTGTGTACCCTGACTTCGAGCTGTGGAAATATCCGTTCGCGCAAGTTCTTTTCGACAACGAGCCGGCTCCAATCACTCAGGTGCGTATTTCGTGTTGTTTAAGATAATTCCCTAAGTTCTTGAAGATGGGGGAATTCCTTCCGACGGGATGATTCACTTGCAGGCCGAAGAGATGTCTCAAGCGATGATTCGCGGTGTGATGGACGAGTCAGGCGAGCAGTTTGTGGCCTACTTTATGCCGACAGAGGAGACCCTCAGGAAGAGGAAAGAGGATACCGAAAACGGGGTCGAATATCAAGATGATGTTGACTACGAGTACAAAATGACGAGGGAGTACAACTGGAACGTCAAGAACAAAACTTCTTCGGGATACGAAGAAAATTATTTCTTCGCTGTCAAGGACGGCTGCATTTTCTACAACGAGCTAGAAACTCGGTGAGTACTCGCGAACTTGACGAGGCCATACTACCAGCTCGTCAATACCTACCATCGAGAACTCTGAGTTGAAATCAACCATTTTTTTTCCTTCTCCACCAGGGTTCGCTTGAGCAAACGTCGTTTGAAACCGGGGATGGCTCCAAACAACTCGAAACTCGTCGTCAAGCATCGCGTCCTGAACGAGATCGAACATCGTCAGCAGCAGTTGAGGTTGTCTCAGCTCGAACCGCCGCAAGAAGAGAGCGACGAAGACGCCGACGACGAAGAAGAAGAAGACGATGAAGACAACAAAGAAGAGGATGACAAAGAAGGCGATAAGTCTCAGAAGGATAAGAGCGATTCCGAGAGCGACGAAGGCAAGAAGAGCCGAAGCAGAAGTAGTAGTCGGGCATCCAACTCCTCCACCAAAGCCCCCGCAGGAAAAGCTCCGAGCGCGTCGAGGTCTGGGAGCCGCTCTCGATCGAAAAGTGTGTCGAGATCAGGTTCCCGTTCCCGCTCTGGATCTAGAAGTGGGACGGAATCGAGGAGTGGGTCGGAGGCGCGCAAATCCCGTTCGCGTTCCAGAGCCAATTCCGCGACGAGTCATTCAAGGAGTGGGAGTGGATCGCAGAGCTCCTCCACAAGTGGGTCCGGTTCTGGCAGTGAGGAGGAACCTGCTCCAAAAGGAGACAAGAAGGAGATTTTCGGATCTTCAGAGTCCGGAAGCGATTAGAGGGATTCGAAAGATCTCATTTGTGTACATATATGCCATTACAGAAGGAAAAACAATTTTCGATTTCCTAAGCTATGATTCGTTCTTTTTTCTTCGATCCAATATCCCGCGAGGGCGGAATGGATTGAAAAAAATCGCACACGGTTCACGACTCGATATGTAAAGAATGCAAACTCGTTCTTTATCCTTCGTTCTCGCTTTGTCACCCAGGAAAAGAATGAAAACAAGAATGGCGCGGCCATCTTGAAGCCTTTCCCTTGCTTTTTCGGCGTTCTCTGGGAGCGCGCGTGACGGAAGAGTAGGAACTACTTCTCAAGTAGGAACTACCCATTTTAGCTTCTCGTCGCGATCGACACCGGTGTTCGGATCTGGCTTATCACTCCATGAAGTAATTACTAGTCCACCGTCAACTTCCAACTCGGCAACGGCTCTTTGAGCAGCTAGAACTGGCGGGGAACGGGCCATTTGTTCCCAATCAGACAGACGCAGATTCTGGATCCGTGACCAGCAACCCTTCCAGTGCAACTGACGATGCGGATCCGGGTACGGGAAGGAGTTCAGATGTCTTCTTCAATCAACATCAGTGAGGGCTCAACCTCTTTTTTCTCCTTTCGGTGCGATTTCCACGACGAGAACAGCGCGGTCTTCCGGAGCCTCGATCTGTAACTGTTTCACCGGTCGCGGATGGCGGTCTCGCGCATATTCCTCTGCTGTCATCAAAGTGATCGGCAATCCGTCATCAATTCAACAAGATTCAATTGTGTCATCATGTTACTTCTCTGACTGCTCAGTCATTGGCGATGCCTCCTACCCTCCAAGGAGCTTCTCCGGGGCTTGCCGGAGAGCGTCGACCTCAATCTGACAAGAGGCAAGTGTCGTGAAAGTTGAACATTGAGCTTGAGGGCCAAGAAGTCGCGCACCGCGGAACTCAACCCGTCCCCAAGAGGTCGAAAATATTTCTATCCTCCTGCGGTTCAGTGGTTGAGAATCCTCCACAGAACCATGCGCACGGTCGCGAATCAGTCATAGGTTGAACTCTCAGAAATCTTCATACGTGTTTCCCGCGCTGGCAGGAAGGATCAAAATTGAGGGGTGGGGCTTGGGAATTAAGGCACTAATCATTTTCAAGCCTCCATCAATCCGTGTAAATAGATGGGTATATGGTTGAATTATGTCTGAATATTTCGGCCCGTGTCGTGATTGGGCGAATGCCATCCCTGTGTCCGACCGTCCACCGGTCTAGCCTTGGATTGATGGAGGATGATTGATCCGCAAACTACCAAGCTCTATCAATCAACTCTCCAGCGAAATATTGATGATTCCGTATCTCGGCTTCTGTTCTGAAATCGGAATCGTTGGAAAGTCCGGTCGACGCTGCGAATTTCCAGACTTGGGGAGCCGATTCTGACTCGATTCGATTCCCCTGACAGCGTCCACAGGTCTGAACTGCTATGTCGTGTAAAGTACAGCAATATCTTACCGGACATCCCATCCGACGCGAAGTTCCTCGCATTCCCGTTCGACAACAAGCGATTTGTCTCGTACAAGAGTACATGCTTAGAAACGAACCACAAGCATGATCTGCTCACAGAGCACGATCTGGGGGTTACAATAGATCTGATAGACCCGAACACCTACGCTTCAACCGCCGACGGTGAGCGCCAATAACTGGAGTCGAATGGAATATTGCTTCGTTCTCATTGTTCCTCGTTTTTCAAGTATTCCCATCAAGTGTTTTCCTCCGATCCCCAGATGTACCCATCCATTCGGACGACGAGAAATTGCTCGAAGAGGAGCCCATCGCTCCCGCGGATTCGAAACGTTCCAAACTGCACAACATGGTCATCCCTTGGGTCAAGAAAACTGAGTACATCGCCACCGAGTTTTCGCGATACGGACAGACCGGTGTCAACACAGAGACCAAAGTTGGCTACAATGTCAATAAAACGCTCAATGAGAGAAGCTTGTTCATGGATCGTGAATCCCAGATCAAAGCCATCAATAAAACGTTCGAAGACGCACAGAAACCGATCACACAACACTACTCCAAGCCCAACGTCACACCGGTCGAGGTGCTTCCTGTGTACCCTGACTTCGAGCTGTGGAAATATCCGTTCGCGCAAGTTCTTTTCGACAACGAGCCGGCTCCAATCACTCAGGTGCGTATTTCGTGTTGTTTAAGATTATTCCTTAAGTTCTTGAAGATTGGGGAATTCCTTCCGACGGGATGATTCACTTGCAGGCCGAAGAGATGTCTCAAGCGATGATTCGCGGTGTGATGGACGAGTCAGGCGAGCAGTTTGTGGCCTACTTTATGCCGACATAGGAGACCCTCAGGAAGAGGAAAGAGGATGCTGAAAACGGGATTGAATATCAAGATGATGTTGACTACGAGTACAAAATGACGCGGGAGTACAACTGGAGCGTCAAGAACAAAAGTTCATCAGGATACGAAGAGAATTATTTCTTCGCCCTCAAGAATGGCTGCATTTTCTACAACGAACTAGAAACTCGGTGAGTACTTGCGAACTTGGAGTGAGTTTTTCAGCGTGAAACGGGGGTCAGCCAGAATATGTGATATTCCGTTTCCAGTCATCCTGCGAATGGGTGGAGTGAAGTGATTTCGACGGTGAGGCATTCACAAGACAGAGTCGAATTATTGTGGAATCTCCAGATTCCGTGGAACTCTAGATCAGCGGTTCCCAGACTCTTTGTTCATGATTATTCCCCCACTCGTTCGCAATTCGATAGAAGTCACTTTTACTTTAGATCTCCCAATTCTCACTCATAATCATCCATGGTTTCAAAAAATAGCTCAAAACGAATCCGCGTAGAACGGGGATTCACTGTATTCGCTCGTCAATATCGTTGATCGTCTCCGCTGCTGAAGTATCTTCACCCAAAACAGAAAGTTTTAGCGGAGTTTGAACTATCGATAGGGAATTTGAGATCAACATATTTTCCTCCTTCATCAGGGTTCGCTTGAGCAAACGTCGTTTGAAACCGGGAATGGCTCCAAACAACTCGAAACTCGTCGTCAAGCATCGCGCCCTGAACGAGATCGAACATCGTCAGGAACAGTTGAGGTTGTCGCTGCTTGATCCGTCTAAGGAAGAGAGCGACGAAGATGCCGACGACGAAGACGAAGAAGAGGAAGAAGACGACGGCACCGATGGGGAGGACGATGAGGATGGGGACGACGACGAGGACGAAGAGCACGAGGACAACAAGGAAGAGGATGAATTAGAATGAGGCTCAGAAGCAGCGGTCCCCGAACTCATCGGTGCTTTATCCTCTTCTCAGGTAGAGGACGACGTTCTTTCTTTAGATTTCTAGTCCTGATTCCGAGATCTTAGCTGTACAGTTCGCCCAGAAGTTGGAGTCAATCGAAAATGAATCGGAATGAATAAATTTTTTTGATACTGTACAAAACAGGACTTATTTGATGCGAGGTAGGATCATGTGGCAGCGCTTCACAGTGCGCAGTGTTTCAGGAACTGTGCATGACAACCGAGCAAATAGTGCAACTGAGCGAATTGACAATTTGGAAAATAACCTAACCCCATCCAACCTATACCATAATTTGCCCAGTTACCATTGTTCTCTCTACTTGGTTGCCCTATTTGCCCGGTTGTCCGTTTGCTCATGTGTCGGTGTCCGCTTCAGGAATATTCCAAAGTTCGAAAGGGAGCCGAAGCGATACCATGGAGGTCAAAAGAGGCGTAAAATCAGTCAGAATGTTCAAAAAAGTCGTTCCGGCTCGGTGTCCTGTGACTCTTCCCGTTCTGGAAGTACAAAGTTCCAGTTTGTTGTAATCGATCAGAAGAGACTCGTTGTCCTCAAACGGCGCCGTATCGCTCCGAGCCATGCGTTTATAAATCAGACCGACTACTGTATGCACGACGTGGTCTCGTTGAGAGTGGGAAAATCTGTTCTATTTCGCAGATCTCTTTCCTAAGTTCGGAGTTCGGAACTCTCCAACAAACTTCGCCATCTTGTTCGGATATGGGGATAAGACCACAATGCTTTTTGTAACTCCCTCCGATGCATTTATCCGAACCCGGAAAATTCATCCCGAATAGCGAAGTTCGGAGTTTTGATTTTTTCAATTGAAGATTGATCTAGATTTCTTCATCTTTTCCAGGCGCGTAGGGGGGCCAAAATTTTTTTTGGTGTCGTTTTGTGATGTTTCGAAATCAGAGCGTTAAACTTCGATTTCCCTCAGAAGAGCCACGAAAGATCAAGGGAGCTTCCATGAAGTGATTGAAAGATCCTAGTGACCGTTCATATGAGCATGGAGTTCAATGAAAACAAGTTCCGAATTCATGCATATTATGATTCTTCTATGGCACACGACCTGTGAGCCATACCATGTTGGAGAATTTATTTAAAGTACCAAGTTGAATCTTCTCGGATTCGCAGGGAGGATATTGAGTATTTCCTCGGTATCGACGGATGCATCCGCATCGAAGTCAATCCGTCAAGTCCTACTTCCCCCATACTTCATCTCAGATAAGTTTTCAACGTCCGCAAGCAGCTGAAGGTGCGTTCCACGGATGACGTGGTTACGGGTAGAATCGCGAGAATTCTAACAATAAGGAGGATAGAAATTTTCGGGAAGCTTTTCGGGCGGCATTGATTCAGAGCGTCGATTTTAAATCAATGCTGCCCGAAAAGCTCCCGAAAATTTCTATCCGTCAAGGACGCTCAATCCGTCAAGGACGTCAAGGACTCTACCGTTGCGTCAAATCACGAAACATTCGCGAATACCCTTTCTATTGTCTCGAGTTTGCGCTAAATTACGGCTGCACTGATCGACGTTGACGCTATCGAATTTCATTTGAAAACAGAGTCGAATGATTTAGTGAACAGAGTCGGATTATTGACTGAGAGCTTTGTCTTCAATTCAATATTTGATCTCTTCATCTATCTTCAGTGTTTGATATCATACTGATTCCATTTGATTTCCAATCATATCTGGGGATACTTCACGCATGCGCAAAGGGAGGGAAGAGACGGCTGCGCTCTTTTGGCCAGCTCATTTCAAATAGTATGAACCCAAAGGTCTTCGGGGGGGGGGGGCAATGCCTCATTTGCCTCAATGTAGCTACGCGCCTGATCTTTTCTGAAAGAGATCCGTTGTATATTTGAGTTTTTTGTCACTCACGAAACAGCTGTATGTGGTTAGAATCCAAGTACTTTCGGATTCGCATTTTCATGTTATTGCGGTGCATTTCCTGTTTGACTCGTTCTCCTTTCGGGAAATGATGTCTAGTCCGATGTTGGGGACATTTTAGATGAATGAGAATTCGGAAGAATGGCCGGATCCGCAAAATTCGACACCTCTGATGTCTCTCGAAATTTCGCTGAACTTCACATCGTACCCTATCTCATCTCTGACACCAGCCAACGAGTTGGTCGAGGGGACAAACCTGCACGCGGCGCGTCGATGCCACGCTGTTTCGAGCAGGAGGTCAGAACGTAAGCGGTAGGTTCAAATCTGCTCGCCCGCCACTTACGCTCTTACTCCGAAAATGCTCTCCGTTCGCTCGGGCAGACGCCGAACAATCAGGCCGTGGACGACAGATAACTACTGCCTGACGTCCCAGTCTCAGGCTAGAGAAAGTCTCCAGCTGAGAGCCGGAGTGGCGGCAGCAGAAGAAAAAACTTCACTAGGCTCCGACATCCTGAAAATCAGACCCGGGCTCCTCAGTTGGGCATCCCCTCCCAACGCCTGCAAAGCCCTCGCAGGAAAAGCTCCGAGCTCGTCGAGGTCTGGGAGCCGCTTTCGATCGAAAAGTGGATCCGACCCTCGCTCCGGGTTCAGGAGTGAATCAGAGTCAAAAAGTGAGTCGGAGCAACGCAAATCCCGCGAACGTTTCTGAACAATTTTCGATTTCCTAAGCCAGTGGTTCTCAACCTTTTTTCCTCCGAGGACCTCCGGGGGGGTCCGTGATAAGCTGCGCGGACCCCCTTCTCGACTCTTCGAAGGGATACAGGAGTCATAGCAATTTCTGAGAACTCTATCTAGTCCAATCCACGTAGGACCCCGAGATATGATCTTCGATTTGGACCAATGGACACCGAAACATGCAATTGTGGTTCATTTTCTTACATTCAACTCCAGGTTGTTTGCGAAATCACCGGAATTCTGATCACCGGAACGTTTCGAGGACCCCCAGAGGTCCGCAAAATTTTTGGCAGCGGACCCCCGGTTGAGAACCACTGTCCTAAGCTATAACTCGTGAATTTTTCTCCCTTTTAAACTAAATATTCCGGCTCCAATGAAAGAAATCCAGAGTCAGGTGACTTTGACGATGCGAGTAGTCTGTGCAGTATAGGAAAGGGGAGCCAAATATGGGATACTTTTTTTGAGATCGATGCTGTGGACGAACGAAGTACGATATCTGGAACTTGGCGTGATGTCTCGAACTCCCTGTCCATCGGGCTACAAAAGAGAGAAATCAGCTCCCCTATATCCCTTCTATCCTCCGAGAAAAACCACTTTTTGTGATTGGATCGGAAAATCTCCCAAAACAAAAAGGGATACTTGAGCTCCTAATATGGGATAGCTCAGAGGTTCGTGTCAATGAGTTGGGAAGATCTCTGAACCTCCCTCCGAGCGAAATATCTTACGTCTGATGGATGATTGATTGAATTTGAAATTGTAGAAGTCCGATCTTCTACTGAAGATACAGATACTAGATTGAGAAAGACACTCGTTGCTGTGGAGGGCTTTTCATTTGAAGTTTCATATTCCCTGGCTGGAGTGATGACAAAGATGTAAGTAGTGAATCCGTTGACATGAACGGCTACAAATATGGAGAATCACGCATCAGAATATTTGGAGATTCGAAAACCGGGAAACTGGCACCCGTTCAGTTTTGAGTGAATCAACTCAATTTCCGATCTGGAATCGTCATTGGGAGACGTTCGATCGCTCATTTCGAGATTGGAGATCCACTTACTTCGATAGAAAATTCGAGTGTGGTGCTACAAAAGTCAAATCGTCGGAAAACAGTGCTCGAGCCACCAGATCCGGAGAAATCGATGTATCTCGAATTTGCTTCGCTATATTTTCTAGACGACCCAAGGTGCATCCGTTCATGTCAGTGTATCTGTAGAATCAGCTTCCCATCGTAGAGATCCGGGGGTGTCCCATATTAGGGCACTATCCCATATTTGGGTCCCCTCCCCTAAGTGCACGAAAGGATCAAAGCTAATCTAGATAGGAATTTGCTTGTTGGGACGTCGGAGAAGAAAACTTTTGAACGTTTCGAGAATTTCAAGAAAGTTCGAGGTAATATCGAAAACCTTTACGAAAGCATGAAGATGTTCACTGAGCATCTTCTTTTCTATTATAATATCGGCCGTGAAACAACGGCATCAAAGTGCCTCGTCCAAAATGCGGCGGAGGTGATGAAACTCTCGAACCTGTAATTCAGAATACGGAAAACGCGCGGTCACAAAATGCGTGATAAGAAAAAGAATTGGACGCCATGAAGATGACACCTGGAGGTGAACCGAAACGACTGATTGGTAAATGGAAAACAGCATGAGCGTTGTGCCTTGTGCGATTTGCGATTGAAAACTCTGTCTCTATCCTCGATATTTAGAGGATTCGAAACTTTGTAGAAAATACTAACGTAAACCGAGCCATTTGCAAAGAACGACGATTTAGCTGGTCGCCTATAAACTGATCCAAGAGTTTCAATGGCTCCGAATTTGAATGCAGCGGGAATAGGGGTCAAGGAGCTTTTCTTTTTTGAAAGCGTTGGCGTACGACAGTTCGAGTGCTCTTGATGGCTCCAGCGGCCGTTGTGGCTTCAACGGCGAATGATGACAGTATGGTAAAGCACAGTTCGGATATTTTGAATTGGATTCCGGAAAGAAGTTTCAGACTTTGACCAAGGATCGATGATATTGGTCTCCATGAAGATCGAAATTACACCTATGCTGATATATGATACTTATTGTGATATGAAAGGATCCGGCGCTCGACAATATCTATGTAGCATTCGCTTAAACGTAGAAGGACAAAACATCCCCATTCACCCGTTCTTGGCAAGGATTGAAAACTCCGATTACTACTGACCAAGACAGATGTCGGACCCGATTTTCGAGAACTTATCTTTCACTTCACATAATCTGTCAGTCCCCGCAAAGCCGACCACGGAGGGCTACACGAGCGACTAATTCTCGATGACTTTGATGCAAATCATGGAAAAAATGTTTATTCGTTCACTGGGAGTGTGGCACTCTTATTCAGATCTAAACGTCTGTTCAGGTGTCGCTTTGGTTCGCGCGACGAGCAGAAGTCAAATATCTTTTTCAGTTTGGACATGGCGTGTGTGCGTGTGTATCTACGAGGGTCAGACGAATAGCCAAGCCAACCATCTAGCCAGTCAGTCAGTCAGTCAACCAACCAACCAACCAACGAGCCAGCCTGACATTGCGATGGCGGCTGGCTCTCGCGGAGCTCTTCGTAGTCTCAAGGGCTCTTCAGTTGCTTCGGGAGTTCGGGGTCTTCAGCAGCCATGGACCCAACCGACGACTGAGCGAGCGAGCGACCAACGAACGAACGGAGCGAGCAAGCAAGCAAGCAACGAACGAACGAATGAAAGACCGACGAGCCAGGCAGCATATTGCTCAATTCCACCGCTCGTCGCCATATGAACGCACTCACTCATAGACAAAGTCAAACACGCATGTGTACATACGTAGAGAGAATTGGTTCTGCAATTTTGACTCTGCAGGACTTCACCGAGGTTACTTTGGATATTTACTTTGCGGGCGCTCCGCACAAAGAAAAAATCCCACCTTTGATTCAATTGTTTTCCCGCTGTTTTCCATATTAGTAGTTGAAGCATCCGATCCTGGGGAAAACTTCTCCCCAGGGGTTACACCGGCGTTGATCTCTTCTCCAGACAGCTTCTAGGTGAGGCCCGTACCAGGTCATCACACGGGACCCCTCAATGGACCTCGGAACTTATGAAGATAGCACTGAGATATGGAACCAAAGTGCTGTCTCGTGGAGAAATGTCATTTTTCAGTCTTTTGACGCTGAAGCTGACCTGGATCTGTTAGAGATTGACCTTCAATCAGCGTTTTTCGCCTTCCGGAAGACCTTGACGTGAACTCGAGGAAATCCCAGTATCAGCTCTTGGATACTCTTGTCATGAAAAAATTTCCGCAAGTTCTGGAAGTACGAACGAATTTCCAGATGACGCGTGAAAACGTGAGGCAGTCGATGACCAGTTATGCAAAGAGAGATTCCATGGAATATACCGAGAAAAACGCGGAGAAAAATAAGTCTCTGGGGGACATTTTTACGAAAACGAGGCTGACGGCCGCCTCCTCCACTGCTATTTATCCTGCCACCGGGCTCTGGGGGCGGAGCTTGGCCTGGAGGGCCGGAAGGGCACAAAGAGGAGCCTCGCAAATAAGAGAGTGGAAACGGGGCGGAAGAGGGCCACGAGAAGGGACCGGGAATTATGGGGGCGCAGGTGGTGTTGGCGGCTGTAATTCAATATTGTGTGGTGGTGGTGGTGGCGCGACCGCTACCGGGAAGCTCTTATGAGGACCGACAACGACTGGAGAGGGGGAGCCTTTGTTCCTCAAGTGTTTCCATTCAGGCATTTCTATCCAAATTAAACTTTCGGAGCCACGAGAACATAGCGCTTTTCCTTGGAGCGACCGCAGCGTTTTCGAATTTCAGCCACTGCTCGAATTTCGGTCGTGCTTCCGACTCGACATCGCAGAGAGACAAAATCGAAGCTCAGATCAGACGTTTCGGAAGTCTTCTCCAAGTCTTTCTCTAGTTTTGACTCTTCGATATTGAAGCAGACGAAAGAATTCTCAGTCCCCAGAAATTTCCGCAAAGTATCTGAAAGAACGAGGGAGAAAACGAAAAAAGTGGAGAATCCGACAATGGCTGAAGTTAGAAGCTTCTATCACTACGACGGTTCTGCTGTGGATCCACCCCTATCGCTCGTTGTCACTGCTCTATATATCGCTGTACATATCGAGAGCTTCTGCTGGTAATCGATGGCCAAACACTCAACGGGTGCGTCTTCCTCTCTCTATGCTTTCCTCCCGGTCTTTGGTCCGTTTGCCTTTAGTTTGCTTGCTTTCTTCTTCGCAGCTGTCCGAGACACTCGAAGTCGGCATGACAACGCTTACCAATGCTGGCCCGACTTAAGCGCTCAATACAATATCCGGTCGATCATCGGCTACCTGGCGACCACCTCGAAATCATGCGCTGCGTCAGGAAAGGAGTCCATCGGAGCGATTTCATTCCCTCGATCTGCTATCTGGGAGTCCGGGAAAAGCTTTGGAAATGATCTTCCAGAGCTGCTTGTTCTCTAACTCTTCTTCCATCCCTTTCAGCCGGAGCGGATTCTCCATTCCTCTGTTCGTTCACACATCCGCCGTATGTCCTCTTTCAGGTTTTCCCCTCGATCGATTCGCGCGACGTCCTATTCGGCCTGTGTGTTGTACGGATATAGGCCCTCAACAAGTAGCAACATATTGTTGTAGTGCTGGGTGTGTGTGTCTTCGGATTAGGATGATCTGCTCAATTCTGAAGAGCAAGACAACGGGATAACAGGGCTGGACAACGATGGGCTCAAGAAACAAAGAAATGACGAACAACGAAAATCAAGCGAACTCGATGACCCTTCACTCGAGTGTAGTGGACAGCGGCGAATTCCCGCGCAAAAGCAATTTTCGTTTGTCTCTTCCGCAGCTGGCCGAGAAGAACAACAACATCTACAAGAATCAAATAAGAGCCGGGCGAGGTCTTCGGGATGATGAAACAGATCTGCCACAACATTGCGATCATTCGACGGTGTCCACAATAATTCACAGCGCCGACGTCCGTCTTTTTTCTTCTATCAGCTTCAGCCTTTCTGCTCGGGTCTCGAGTCTCGGGCCACCAGGCCGGATCATAAATCGGGAGCGACTTTGGTACATCCCGCAAGGAAACAAATCTGCAGCAAATTATGAGTTCGGATCTTTGACGCTAAATATGTGTTTTGAGTATTCTATCGTTTTTCATGAAAAGTACCATTCCTGGCATGAAGCAGTCAGAGCGATGATTTCCTTCAAGTTTGCTCAAGTGGGTGGTGCACTTACCGTTTCGAGCAAATCTTGAAATTCAGGATTTGGCGATTGCGACTTTCCAAAGGGTCGACATATTTCCCCGACTTCCGAGGTTCGGAGCTCATTGGTTTTCAGAGCGCAAAGATAATCAGAACCAACGGACTTGGAGAAGGATGCGTTTCCAATAGACTGATGTTCTCGTTTTCTATTCGTCACTCGAATGATCGTGACTGCACTCATGAGTCGAGATGTAATTTCTTTCTTAATCTGTCTTGACAACGCAGGATCAACCGTCGAGCCGGAGAGATTTCCATTTGTTGTTGAATCAAAGCGGAACATATCAAGTTTTTGGGCGTGATTTGTTGAGCAATCTCGAGCGCTCGAGTTTGTTGCACTGACAACGAGTGTGAATTCGAGCTCAGTTTTGGACATAGACCGCCAATGAAACGACTTCTGATAGGCGTGAACGTCGGCATCGGAGCGACCCGATCTCAATCCTTTCGAGAGCGTGCAAAATGATCCAAAACATCTCCGAGTCAAACAAGCATGCGATTGATGGACCCGATAGGCTAACAGCTCGAATCGATCGAAGAAGTTTATTTGTCTGACGATTCCTCAGCCGAAGTCGATTTGTTTTCGGAACTCCTCTGACTAACGCAGGTGAAGGGCAAGTTATTCTGTTCACATCTCAACACAATGCAACGAACAACGCGGATTGAGGAAGCGAGCGAGCGAGCGAGCAAGCAAACGAGTCGCCAAGGTTCACAGAGAACCTGAGTGAGAGCTCACCCAAACAACTGTTGTGGCCTGAGTGAATCGAGAACTATGAGAAAACTCATCCGTGATTGATGTGGACGACGATCCTCGAGGAGCATCGCTTGACCTCACCGTCCACTGTCCGAATGAATGAATGAATGAATGAATGAAGCGACAGAGAGCGCATTGAATCAACACTGACCAGCTTCCTTTTGATATCATTATTGCTCTTCGCTCCCAAATAGTCCCGACAGGACCGATTCAGTCTTCAAGTTCTTCCTAATGAAGACTGTCTCCACACAGACGTTCCAAGCTGGAGGCGACGCAGATTCGCTCCGAAACGTCTTGTTCCCCGGAAGGCGAGCCCTGTTGCTCCGATCTTTCGATCCGACCGTAAAGTCGCAGAGACTCTCGGACGAGGTTTGTCTTCACTATGCGTCAGGTTAGGGTGACCGGACAGTAGTGAACGACATTGGGTGTCTGACTGTCCGAACGAACGTAGAAAAGGATATTGCCACGAATCCCAGTGTATCTAGCACTAAATATTTGTCCTTTTGGCGCAGGGAAACAGGAACAGCTTCCAGAGTATGCACACTAATACGGGTCAGTGTTTGTGAGCACCTTGTTGATATCAAGAGCTAAACGCTCTTAGAGTCTCCTCTTCATTCGAGTTCGTTCTGCTACCTGATACTCATTCGCGCAGTGATTTGCGCGCAGTGACAGGAAAACGCTTCCCCAACAGCGAGGAGACTCCGAGGAACTCGTCGAAGGCTTCGTTCCGCACAAGCAGTCGGATGCTCGCTTCCGTAAGATTGCCCCGGGAGGATGATGCTCATTAAACAATCCCATATCTTTGTTCGAGCTCCGAGAGGACGAGACATCGGATGAAAGAGGACGAACAAGCTCGCTCTGCAGTCGATTGGTACCCGCTGAGAAGCGTACTCGCGTTGGTTGGCTGGTTGGAAGGTAGGTTCGCCTGCTCGTTCGTTCGTTCGTTCTTTGCCGGATTCTCTGTTCTCAAGGTATTCGAGATTTCTCTTCCCATCGTGCTTTGACATAGCAGCCACTTGGGGCATCAAAGAGCGCCGCGCTGTGCTGCCCCAGGCTAAAGCGACTCCAATTGATGGAGACCCGAGTTATTCTCTCAGCGGATCATCAGCAAATCACATCATCGCTGCTTGGGAAGTCGAAACGAAACAAGTTCCAGGTCATAGAGCTTCTCTCAAGGATCAGAAATAAGAATCTCGACCGGAAGTGGAACCACTTTCGAGGTCTGAAATGATTCCACAAATTCTTTCGAGCTTCTTTCCGGGACAAGAAACTTCCTCCGACCCGAGGGAAATCGAGTTTTTCCACGTCGAGAAGGTGCTTGGTTCATCTGCGAGTTCTAGTTTCTCCGCTCGGGACTTTTGGTTTCTCCACTGAGCAGTTTGATTGGTTGGTTGGTTGGGTAACTTTTCAGAGTTGTTAACTCGCTAGTATCCACCGGTAGATCCTTAGTGACAGGTCATTGACGCTCAAGGATGGCTTTGCATCAGAGGAATCCGAGGCATGTCGTGGGCGATTGGCACCTGTCCTGTGGCATAGATTTTTCTGGCTGTGATTGGACTTAAGTCTGGCTCGCTTCACAGTCGGCCACATTCAAAGACGGCCGCGGGCAACATGTTACATGTTCGCTGCATGATGCGGGGTAAGTCATGCGGCACGCCGGCCATCGCGCCTGTTGTTCCTCCCACCAAGCTATGTGTAATGTTGCACAGGACACAATGACCGCTGCACTTGCTGAGCTATTGGCCGTGAATTATGATCTCCTTAGGGTGCCTTAAAACCACAATACTTCAAAGCGAGCGCTACTTCGCCGCCCCGGGTGCCACGGATTAGGCGTCACTTCTTCTGACAACAACCGTTAGCCGTCTCATTTCTATTTCCTCGAACGAGAGGAAAATTCTAATTCACATACAGAAGGAGCGTCGGAAAAAGCCAACTTTCAAGACGGCTTAATATCGGATGTCGAAAGCCGTGCCCAGGAATGGGAACGATCGTGTCGAGCTGTTTTGTGTTGTGGTTTGCTCCGAGATGTGGGTCGATAGAGAATGAAGAGGCTCTGGACGTGCCCCCCGCATCGAGTTTTATCAATGAGCTACTAATAAGGACACACGTGACTGGGGACTGCTTGGGACAGGCAGTGCGGGTCAGATATCTCGGCGGAGAAAACCCGCATCCCATCTCTCTGAAATCAACTTGAAACGAGGTATTCAACGTTCACATCCAGCGTTGCATTGCAAGCACTCCCTTCCGCGGCTGAATCGAAACCAGGAGTCAGTCGCTCGGCTCTTGCGGTAGGGAAGTTCGGTGTTGCTCCCGAGAATGTAGGTAATCCGTTTTCAGTGCAATTATTGCAGATTCTCAAGTTCTCTCCAGAGCTTCGTCGTGACGAGTTCGGTAATTGGCTTTGCGGGGCCCTGCAGCAAACTCCCGATCCGCTCGAGGCAGAGCTCTGATCGCATTCGTGTTCATTATTCGGCGATCAATGGCCGACGGGATGTCCGGGAACTCTTTCAAGGAACCTGGAATCGGTTCTCTGACGAGGTTCGATTCGTCCGCTCTAAATGAAACGAAGCATTTGGAGGTTGAGGTCCACCTGCAGAACTAATCTGACATGCAATGGCATTCGATGGTGTATTTACGAAGATCGCTATTTTCGGTCAAGTGTGTTCTCTTCATGAATTCCTCAGAGGAGAAGTTGAGCTCCTTGAGGTGACAGTGGCAGTGAAGCCTATGTACTGACTGCCAGTCAGGTATCGAACTGTTTGGAGAAGGCGTGATCGTTGTGCTTCGAAGCGTCCAAGTGGACTGCAAACACCGAGCTATTCTTTGGGGAAAGTGAAAGAAAAAGGAAGATAACTCAAAATATGAAAAGAAGACGGAGGAGGAGAACCACGACGATTGGTTGCTCGACGGAGGACACGGTCAGTGAGACACCTGCGGCCGCCAGCACCCACCAATGCCACCTGAGAATGAGGTCCATTCACATTGTACACCACCGATGGGCCAACAGATACTTTAGACGACAGATTCAAGATCCTTAAGAGCACTTCAGCTGATGCAGACCGCTTGAAATTTTCTCAAATTGTGCGAGCAGCGGTAACAGCATCTGTAGTGGTGTTGGTTGCGAGCAGTACTCGACGAGCGCAAACATAAGTCACCATTGTTATTACTTTCTGCCTCTCGAGTACTTATCCGCGCAACTTCGATCGTAGGAAACTATTAAGGCGGAGTGTTCCATCGAAGACTTTCTCGAAGGAAGGTTGAAATCGATGAAAAAGCAAGCGAAGGGCGTAGGCTGCTGCATTGTCTTCAAATTTCTCGGGGCTCCTGTATGTTAGCATCAGAGCTTTGAACGATAATGATAATCCTCTCTCTCAGAACGTCTAGATGGACACCCCAAGGACATCCATCACTCTTATATCAATTGATTGATGGAAGGAAATTGATGGATGATGCCTGCGCTCCACAATGTTGACGTCGAATCGTGACTGCAAGTGCAATCAAAAGTTGAGGTTTGGAACGAACGCTTCAACCCGTTATGAGCACAGAGATTTTTTTTGCTCACTCGTGCGCTCTCTGAGATTTTTCCCATGGGCTCCCTGCTTGAAGCCCCTGTAGTCGTGGTCGTCCAATTGGCGCGGAAGCCAAACACTGTTTTCAGAGCGTTAAGCGACCCGTGAGTTTTAAGTTTGTCTCGCTCAATGGCTGGCAGCACTCTCACCTCCCTGCTGAGCTCCGGCAGAGCAAATGCAATCGCCGCCGTGGTTCGTACTCGAATTGAACAGCTCAATTATGATCCAACTAGGTACAAGTGACATTTAAAACCATTCCACAACTCTAAATGCGAGTCATCAGCAAATCATCATCGCATGAGCCCCGGTTTTTATGTTCCCACTCCGTGAGAACTCTTCATGTTGTTTAGCGTTCCGTATGATGGAAAACTGATGCGGCTGCGGATACGTGGTGTTCCTGCACTGGATTGCTGCCGACCGTCGGGCAACTTGAGCTTGATAATCCGTTTTCGATCCGACCAAGGGTTGCGCGAGACTTTCTGATTTGGGGAATCAATATTTCAGTGCCAGCGGTATCTGTCTGACTGGATCAATTCTAGGAGAGCTTATCTTGAAGATAGAGCAGCGCTGACAGATTTCTGATCGCCGATTGTTGCGAGGACGGGAGGCGGTCATCGATTGGAAGGAGCAGAAAGCGACTCGTTCCCACAGCAATTGACTGTTTACGAGACAGCGGACAAGAACAAGTCGGAATTCACGAACCACTCTGAAAAGAGCAGAACTTAAGTCTGGACGTTTCTATTCCCGCTAGAATTTCAGTTTTGGAAAGAAGAGATTTCATTTCAAACTTGGGATTCTCGAGAGATAGAAACTGAAGACGCCAAAGAACCGATCATTGAGTGTGAGGCGGGATGCAGTTCAGGTGCATGTGTGTTTGTATCTGACTGAGAGATTGTGTGCCTTCGCCTATTTGTGTTTACGCATGGCTGTGTTGTGACCGTTAATTGAAGTCGTAACCCGGAGACCTGTCATCGTTCTCTGCCGGGTTCGAAGAACGGACCGATCTTTAAAATATGCGCATCTAATTTTGTGGACACAATGCCGTACAACAATAGAGGGTGGTGTTTCAACAGCCGACAGTCGGTAGATTTGAGGAAGTTTTTGAACTCGAACAACTTTTGTCGCGGGAGTTTTCCGCGCAGGTCAATCGGAGGTCACTCTTGGTGACGGTCTCGCTCTTCCGCGTTTGTTCTCTGGCAGCGGTCAGCGGTCAGTTCCTCCTCGAATCGTCAGGTTCTGCTTAAATCCTCCTGAAATTCTCTCGTGCGAGTTGTGAACCATCAACAGCTCAATCTTCGTGTCCTCGTTCGACGAAACGATGATTCGAGAACTCCGAAATTTTGTTTCCTCAACTAAAATTCCAACTGCGAGCTTCCGCAGCGTGGCCTTGTCAAACGCGACACGCTCCGTCTGAACTCGGCGCTCGGTTGAAATCTCAGCTAAGAGCCAAGGGATCGACCTTCGAATCCGATTGTATTGTTTGTTTGTTCCTTATGATCGAAGTCAACGAAAACGAACACGATGCTTTGCCTCTCACAGAGAATCCTGTCGTTCACGGCATGCGGAATCTCCACCTGCTCTGGAGAGCATTGATTTGAAGATGATTTTTTAGCCTGTTGGAACTTCCTCATTTGCCTTTGACCTCAGCGGGCGTTCCGTTAGCCTAGGAGAGGCCTCTGATTTTTGCGAAAGTGTTCGTCTGTGCGCGTCGTCCTCGAGAATCTCTTCAAACGTGTTGTGTCCTCGAGAAGTCCCGGAACTCTCCGCGAATTCAGTTTTCGAATGTCCAAGTGGGTTTGGGGTTCGGTTCAACCCGATTCGCGACAACGGCGTCGTGTGGCAGGTAGTTCTCGCCGGAGCTTCTCTGATCTCTGCGTGAAATGTGTCACAATGTGTCAATTTTCAAAGCCCGGCAGTCCACTTATCACTCGTCCCCGTTGTTCTCGCAGTTTTTTCTCAATGCTCTTCTTTCCTTTCGAATGAGTTTCAATTTAATCGAGAGATTTTGTTTCCCATCACTCAGCGGGCGATCGGAGCTCAGCCTCGGCGGCGGCGGCGGCGACAACGACAACATCGCGATTTTGAAAAATGTTGTCAACTGACGAAGCTAGCGATGATATTTGCCGTTCATCTGTTTCGTCATTTCTTCATTTCTCGATACTGAGTGAGTGAGTGAGTGTGTTGACGAACGAGAGCCATCAAGAGCGGTTTAGAACCACACCGCGAGCTTGTTGTATTGCTCCGCGGTCGCTAGAAGAGGCGGCGGCACCTCTCGGTGTGGTCGATCGAGCGACGAGCAAAAAATCAAATGATTCTTCGTTCGTCATTCTAGTTTTTTTTTTTTCGTTTTTTCAAGCGCTTCGGCGCAAAAGCCTCTGAAATCTGGCTGCTGACTGCGTCCCGCTGCGATGACGATTCTAATCAAAGCGCGATTTGTCGCTCGGTTGCGATTGACTGACTGACTGCCAGTCTTTCTTCTTCGTCTTCTGCTTCAATCTCGATGATGTTTAACGGTACTCGAACAGGAAGTTGTGCGAGAATGAGCGAATCTAGTCCTCAAAAGTCTGAACTTTCTTTCTGTCGCTCTCAGGAGGACATTTCGGAAACAATCGGAAGGACCAGAACAACGAGTTGACTCGAAACAGATAAATCATTCGTTCAACCATCTTGAGATGCTGATCGCGGGCTCCAAACCCTGAATGAATGAACGGATTATTCTACAAGAAACTCGACTCTTCTTCTCTAACGAGTCATCACTTTATTTACATACTCGAGTAGCACGTTTCGCGCTGAGTCGTGTCCGTGACACTTTCTGTACAATGCACGACAATAATTGTAATAATAGCTCTATACCAAACATCCTACACACCGGTTCACTGATCCCTAGTGATCACTGCTCAGGAACGGAGAGAAGACGGAGATCCCTTGTTCGAACAGGCAGCTCAAGACTCATCGATTGCTCTGCTGTTCGACTTCGTTTTTCCACCGAGCCCCTTCCCGTTGGCCAAACTCGAACGGCTTGACGAGCGTGATGTGAGACAATCGACGTTTTCTGACGTTCAAATGGGACACGCTACGGTTTCCAGTTAGAGACTAGCACTGAGGGAACCTCGTTCCCGGATGAGTGTCCTTGCGGAACGACAGCCGCTCTTCCAGTCCGACACGATGGACTCGAGATCAGTTGCGTTTTTGTGCGTGAACTGATCTCGCTTGAGAATCATTTCATCTCGAGGTCTCGCGAATAGATTCTGATTGAGAGTTCTGAACATCGAGTTCGAGAAACTGTAGCTGAGGATTCTACCTGTTAAAACAAGAGACCTCCGAACACGTTGTAGCATCTGAGCGTTCGGCGTGAAGTACAATCGACGTCATGGATCACTAGGGACCGATGAGCCTCGATTAATCATGTACTCATCATCTACCACGTCCTTCCTTGTAAGTGCAGATAAGGATTCCCTGTGAGATGTCCATGAGCGTCTTGTTGCGGATGCGAGTATTGGACTTGCTGGTGCAAGAGCTGAGAATGCAGATGGGCCTGCGGGTCGTGTGGGTAGCAGGACATCACTGAAAGAAAACAACCTCTTCTTAATATGAGAGTGGCGGCATCATTGGCAGCTACCGAGTGTGCTGACTAGCTGGTCCATCTCATTCACACCAACAAACAGAATGACTCAGGAGTGGGCAGGAACAAACACTACGATGTCCTCCTCTGCCACCCTGTTCCCTTCGAAAGTAGGATGCCCAGTTAGCAGTAATAGCCAAAGGATGAATGCTCCAATCATGTGCGGTGGACTGGGAGAGGAGAGGAGGAGAAGGAGAAGGAAAAAAATGCCAAGACTCTGAAACAGTTGCCCAGGCCGTGCAGTCCCCGCGTCCGCTCAGCCACTCAAGAAGAACTCAAGAAGCTGATGCTAACGGAAGTTGCCGACAGAGAAAATATTTTGCTTGAAGAAGCTTTTTTTCCGCTTTAGTTTTCGAGTGGCAATATCGCATCAGTCAGTTCGTCAGTGAAACCCGCACCGAGAGATGAAGACCACCGTTATCCGCTTCCTCTTGCCCCATATTTTCGTTTCCACAAAGTTTTCCTCCGAATTGGCGAAGATTCGATTTCTTTCAACCGCGACGGCTTCTAGGAGAGAGCGCAGTGTTTGCCAAGGGGTTTGAATGGCGCCGATGATGCCTTCAGGTGCCGAGCCGAGAGGCGAAGACTCACTTGTGGATATCTGCGATTTCTATTCAATGAACCCCGACGGAGCTCTTCAATGCTTCGGCAATCAACACTGCGGTCGAATTCGCTGAGGTCAAGCGGCGAAGTTGACAAACACGAAATGTTCTTGAATTCACTTCCTCCATGCCCTAGAAAGCTGAACTGAACTCACTCTGTGGGTGGACGTTGTCGGGCGACGAAGAATCGTGCATCATGTCGGGCGAACAAGGCTTGCCATCCTTCACGAGCACGGGCACCGCGACCTTCCGCGGCGATTCCGACATGGCTTTCTCCTTGGCTTGACGCTTGCACTTGTAACGATGATTTTGGAACCAGATCTTGACTTGTGTCGGCGTGAGGTGAATCAGGTTAGCGAGGTGTTCCCTCTCAGGCGCTGATAAATATTTCTGTTGTTTGAACCGGCGTTCGAGCTCATAGACCTGCGCTTGAGTGAACAGAATCCTTCGCTTGCGACGTTGCTGACTTAGCGGGAACTGGAGGGGCCCTCCCGACGACGAGGGGATCGAAGGCCCCGAAGACGAGCTCATGAGTCGCGATACTGGAAAGAAAGCTGCGCGTTTGGCCTCAATAATCCTACAACTGTTTATTCTAGTGGTCTGCTTCGGCAGTCAGTCAGTTAGTCGGTCGGTCATCAGGCAAGCGGTCGTTGTTGTCATTGTCGCTCGGCGAAGACAAAGCTCCTCTGAACAAGTCGGCGCCTGTCAACTCGAGAGGGCACTTCAGCACTTTAGCCGCGTGGGAGGCCAGCCACAGCCAGACGTGGTTTGCCACTTTCCAAGGCAAACCACTCTTTCCTCTCCCGACGATATTCTTTCTATCGACTTCAAAATTTGAACCTTGCTGCGCTCACTTTTGGTTTCAATTCTTTTCTCGTTATTTTTGTCTGTTTTTCTAGTTCGCTCTGATCGTGGGCATAAGAAGTCGACATCGCTTGCAAATTCAAAATCCGATCAACCATTTTCCATATTTCCATGTTTTCAGCATAATGAGAGAGCGGACAAAAACTCAAAGTTTCTTCTCACACGGAGAGAAATCGACGTTTCGAGATTATTTTCGGTGACCGCTGTTTACGCGTCCGATCTCAAGACTCCGTCACGAAAAAAGGTCGGAGATGGAGGTCAATTCAATAGTCTCCAATCAGTGGACCGCGCACAGCTCGAGACGGAAGCAGACATCTATGCTCTCGGGCTGCTGCTGTTCTTCTTCATCTTGGGGACGGAAAAGCGGGAAAGCAAAAGGAAGGAAAAGCCTTCTCTGATTCATCAAAATTTCTCGACAAATCGACATGCTCAAGTCAAAGTCCAGATGTTTGCGAGCGAGTCTGCTTTCGTGGCGTAGGCGATCGAAGAGGAATAAAGGTATGCGCGAAGAAAGACGATCGAAGTAAGATATTTGCTCGAGTTGAAGAGGTGTGACTGGCATGGGTGTAAACACAGCTGATGAAGAGAGACGTCATTTTTGACGGACAGCGAGCTGATGCTCGACCGATGAAAAAACCGACTATGACGACGAGATGTTCGCTTCTGGCTTCGGCGGGGATTTGCACAGGTGCTTATTCGTATGGCTATATTTCGTACGGATGTGTCGCATAGCTCATGGCGGCCAACAATACGCCGCTAGTCCCAACAGCGGCACAAAGCTGCTACAATGGCGGGCAATCATAGAGAAGGCGTAAACGATCTAAACAGCTTATAGTGTCACCCGGCCAAGTCATACAGCAGTAACACACAACATTGCGCAACCTGAGACGAGAAGCTAACTCTCGATTGGAAAAATCCCATTCAAATCTATCTGTCTGTCAACTTCAGACCCGCACATATCTCCGAAGAGAGCGGTTGCGCTCGCACAAAGCTTGCCAGGAAGAATGTGGTATCTTCTTGGACATCATCTCATCAGGGAACGTGCGGTCGATAGAGAAAAGAGCACGCGGCCGCGAAGCTCCCAAAACTCCTTTGGGTCGGAGCGCGATGCGGGAGTCAATGCGGGAATGTAGAACACACCCGGCGCGGCCTTCTCGTCGGCTCTACTTCATTCAGAGAACCCGGACATCGTCACCAAAAGACGGGAACAATGATGCTTGCTGGTTCGAAACATCTTCTGCTGACTACAAGTCCGACCTTTGCGACCAACTTCCTGAGAGAAAAGAAAAAACGAGGAAATCCACTCACTGGCGAATCGAGGGTCCGGCGATGGAGTTGTAGTGTACCACGACGCATGTTGATTGCTCGTCTGATAAATTCCTTCAGGAGAATATCCGCCTGGAGTTCCTTGCATACCGTTGAAAGGCGGTGGGCAATAGTTGGTGGCGGCAGAAATCGGTGCTGGCGAAGAGTTCATGTCGAACGGTGGTTCTCCGGGAGCGTCAGAAATGAGGCCCGGAAGCAAAAATGGATTCGATTGTTGAGTGGGTTGCGGCTCCAGCTTCATCGAAGACATTTTTATCTGCGAGTAAAATACATTCTAGTTCAGAACAAGAGTCATAGTCTTCAATTCAAGTTCACGGGACTCGTGACTTTCCCGAGGAAAAGAGTCAGGGCTTGCAAGGCAAAAAAATGTGAAAGTGTGATAGATGGTCGACTCGAGAGGATGGGGAAAAGGATCGGTTCCAAGGAGGTTTCGGGAAAAAGGGGGAAGTTGGTTTCAATGAGCCCGAGTTCGTCAAACCAGAGCCGGTTCGACTTGAAGCTCTCCCAAACGGATACAAGTGGTCATGAATGGGGGCAGCATGAACCACGGTTGGATGAGTGTTTACTAACCTGTGCTGCCGTCTCCTTCACAGCCGCAAGTTGGAGAGATTGACGAGAGTACCCGAGTTTCCGGGTGACGAACACCTCTTAGCTGAAGAACAAATCGTTGTTGAAGTCGACGACGACGACGACGACGACAACAACAACGAAGTCAGCACTGAAGTAGGAAAAGACGACGAGGAAAAAGTGGGGAAAAGCCACCGATGTGTGGCTGGCACTTCGGAGTGCAGTGCAGGTAGACGCGCAGGCGTCGACCGTTGTCGTCGCTGTCGTCTAGGAGGCACTTCTCTGGATGGTACTACACTTAACAGCTTGTTCTTCTGGAGTGCAGTCACGAGAGCTCTTGGACCCTTAGCAGACGGCAGCGGCAGCAGCAGCAGCAGCAGGCTGGATGGTCTGTCGGTCGCTTGCTGCAGAGCAGCTTCGTCAGTTGGTTGCTGCTTGGTTAGTTGGTCGCTCGCTCGGTCGGTAGGTTGGTCGCTCGGTCTTTCAGTCGTTCAACGGGCTAGACACAGCGAGCAGGCAGAAGGCAGGCAGGCAGGCAGGCAGGCAAGGCAACGCAAGTAGCAAAAGCGCGCACGAAGACTCTCAGCTGAAGGCTCTTGAAGTGAAGAGCTCTTCTACAGCGCACACAAAGGAACGAACGATGCAGCTCTCCAGACTGGAGCTGAGGGGACCTCGAGGCGGAGCTTGGCCGCGCGATTCTCGCCAATCGTCGCGCGACAACCAGCCCATTGGAGCGGGCCGACGACCAATGGCTGAATGTTGCGTTCGCTCCAGCAGCGAAGGGTAACTGATTGACTTAAACAATCAACTTGTAATTGCTACTGCTGCTGCTGCGGATTCGCCGGCGCCGATATGACAACGAGTTGTTGTTCGGACGCGGCTATCCTCTTCGCTTGCTTGCTTTCTTTCTCGACGGCTCGTTTGCGTACCCGTCCGCATGTTCTCCATTTCTGCTTCGCTCGGCTGGATCTTCTCCCGAAACGTTGACATCAGCCTCATGTTCCAGTTTCCCCAAAACGCCGGCGGCAAGGTTGAGTTTGGCGAACGGAGGAAGGAGCTCACGAGTGAGACTCGTCAAGCAGTTCAACAGTCGTATGGGCGGATTCCATATGACATTGTGTTGGAGTTTGAGGTCGCAGTTCAGAGTTTTCAAAGGATTATCAGGCGAGAACTTGGAAAAGATGTGCTCGGACTTCGAAAACGGTAACCGTCCTCTCGAGAGTTCGTAATAGGCGATAGAATCTGGCTGATTCAGACCGTAGAGCCTATCGTTGCTCTTTCTGGTTAGTTTCTGTCGGCGAGGTGTCTCAAAGACAATTCTGAGTCAGCAGTCTCCAGTTCCGAAAACTGTTTTTCTTTGTTCTCATCTGACCTGATCAGAACGTAGTGTCACTGATGTTTGTACGATCCGACGATTGCTCACAGATGATGAAGAGTTGCATTGAGAAGAGCGAGGAAGACTCAGTTTTGGATTTCAATGATGAAAAGCATCGCAGAAAGCAGGATTAGGTATTTGTATGCGAGATTTTGGCGAACAGAACGATCATCTGCGAGGGATTCGATTGCGATTTGACGGCTTCAGCAGTGAATTTACTTTGTTCCGGCGCCAAGCTGATGATTTTCCGGAGATGGAAGTTCCACCAGTGCAACGGGTCGTCTCGATTGACTGGTGACAGGATGAGACTGTGAGCGAATCAGCGACGAGACAGACGATTCAACGGATGAGAACGGTCGTGGTTCAATCGAGTTTCGTCGCAGGAGATCAAATCCTAGTCTTGTTTCTCTAGGTCTGTGACTTGTCGACCAATGTTTGCACGCAATGGATTCTCTGTGTCGTCCGTGCTTCGATGAATGATTGATGTTGTCGCCCCTGGTTCGACGTTTCCGAAACAAATCTCCGATTCATTGAGTGTTCGCGAAATTCTATGGTGGTTCTGTTGTTCGTGGAGTTTCACGGGCGATCCGCGAAATAGCCTGAATTTCACTCAGTCGTTCATGTATTCAGACGAGAATTTCCCTTGGACGGACAGATGTGAATGAACTCCACACGATTCCCCCGTTCGTTTGAGGAATCTGCTTCTGGATCATTTTCCAGAACGAATTGGTTACGCGATTCAAGGATGGCTGTCCTCTGATCTTTTACTGATTCAGACACATCTTGCAAAAATAGATCTTCAATAAGAATTCTTGACATCTTTCCGATTCAGTGTGGACAAGCATGTCGATGTGCATCAGATACAACCAACATGGGAGTGGATCAAGCAATTTGAATGATTCAGTATCAGCACGCTCCATTGTGAATCGTGAACGGAATGAGTCGACAATTGAGCCTCAGATGTGTCCAGTCGGAAATTCAGTGGCGAAGAATCGTAGCTCTCGAAGCATTATGCGAGAAGGCCCTTGAAAGTTCGTTAATTCTTCTGCTATGTGCGATTCTGTTTAATCCCGCTGCAGTCATCCAGCAAGCACCGTCTGCTTTGGACGGATAAGTTCGCTGCTCTGGGGTAACCGCCTGGCGCAGCTGTGCAACTCAAGTGGACTTCGAGAGAGCCTGAAGTATCTTGGAGTACCGCGCTGGGATACTCGACTTCAAGTACCAAGCATATGGGCCTGTGGACGTCGTGCTGCCGCTGGACCGGTCGGGAATAGCGGCCGTAGTGTTGGTGGTCGCTTGCCTGATGTTACATTCTTTGTGTCACACACGAAGGCATAGCCACACAAACTCGGCCACAACGCAGTCGAACGCCAAATGTCGAGCTTCGGTACTCGATTTCTGGACGCAGTTTTGAGTCCTGTCGCGTTCTAACAGATTATGCGACATGGCCGTGTCATTCCTGATCATGATTCCAGAACGATCCTGGAAGGCTCCGTGAGTTCACTATCACGCTTATATCTTTTCCAGCAGTCTGCCGAATAGACAGTGGGGGTTCTTATTGTTAGTGCTCTTCTAACTTTTCGCCACGAACTTCGATGTGTTTGAATTGAAACGAATGCGTTCGCCAGCGACGAATATTCACTTTAGAGCACTCCAGTTATAACACCATTCATTTATTACCTTCAGATGCCGAAGATGGTAAACACGCAAGGTAAGTCAACGCATCGCGCTGGACCGGAAGTTGCTGATTGTCGTAATAAATATACAAAACAGGCAAAGTTTCTTCTGTCGAACTTCATTTCCCTCTTTATAATAACCGCAGCTCATCAGAAACTTGTCCCGAGAGTGATCTCATCCGGAGAGACTCTCTTACAACTTAGCCTCGCACCCTCGTCCTCTCAACAGCGAACTCTTGCGTATTTTCAATCCGTTTCAAAGCCAGAGACGACGGTAATTATTGCGATTGTCACGGAATTCTATTGTAGCCTTATGCTCTTCTAGTGTCTCTGTGTTCTCAAATCAAACGCTTTCTTCTCGTGTAATGTTCGGCGGAAATACATCGTGGATGTCAGATGTTTAGTTTTCCATGCTTCAAGTAAGTCAGGGGTGCACAAATGCGGCCCGAGGCCAACGTGCGACCCGAGTCGCTGCAATTCAGTACTTTCCGAATCTCCGCGGTCACGCCATTAGATATTTGTTTCTCTTCGACACTTGCTACAGCTGTGAATAGAGCTCCAGTAACACGTTCATCGCATAGCTACGACCAAAATGGAACCGCTGATGTAGGAAACTTCTTCGCGCTACGTTTTGCAATGAGCCCTTCTCACTCAATGAGCAACCGCAATCACAGCTTTTTTTACTTGACCCGAATTTCACGCGGCCCGCCGCAGGTTTCAAGCTTTAGAACTGGTCCTCGAGAGCTCAGACGCTGTGCAACCCTGCTCTGCTCTTTCACACAGGGCATCAGGTCTCGCTGCACTTGGAATCGAAGGGCATCGGACGGCTTCAAGCGGGCAAAGTTGTGAGATTTTCAGAACAGCTCGAATTCCAGAGTGTTCGTATTCGTTAATCGAAGAAATATCAAATCGTCGATTGATAAGAGGCGCAAGTCATGTGCCACAGGGGCTCACACCCGCTCCCGCAGATTTGAGAAATGGTTCCTCCATCTCCTGGAGGACCCATCTTCGCTACGACACAGCTCAGGTTCGGCCGGTTGTGGGAAGGAACGTCGATTGCATAGCATTGAGACTATGGTCGCTGGCTTGCAACTACAAGGGAAGAGCAGTGTCGCGGCTTCGATTCCCGAAGACGGCGAGACTTCTCGCGATGCTCGAACGGTTGCATCCCTGAACGATCGTCTCCTGCTCGATTCCACCTGACAGAAAGACTATCGCAGGGGCATGGGCCCTACGTGACGTACGTGAACAAAAGAACGAGAGCTCACGGAGCAAACATGTACGAGTGTCCACCGTGTCTCGATTCAAAGCCCTGGCCATTCTGTGGAGGTTGGTCGCACAACGGAATAACCTCTTTGGGAGCTGGATTGAGATTCCGTCAAACATCCGCGACAGCCAACAGCATCGAATTACTGATCCGACCGCCAGGACGGAGAACGAAGGATATAATGTGACTTCGTTCGATTCTTGACCGATGGCGGCCGCAGACTTTTCTGCAGATCCAGAAACAGAGGGCACATGAGTCGACGGAAATAGTCGGATAGGGTGGGGAACTTGTTTCATCTAAGGTGATGTGAACGGCGTGTCGAAATCCGTAGCGATATTAATTGAACTGAGATTTTCCCTGATCCATTGGAAAATCCCTCCCAATTTGAAGACTCACTCAAGGGCTGAGGTTTTCCTTTGACATTTCTCCAACATACATGCAAACTAGAGTGCGAGATGGACAGGTCTGCCGGCTGTCATGGAATTCTCTCGGGTCCACTCGCTTCGTAGGCTTTCGCGTAGGTCAGTGAAGCTTTTCGGTCGAAAACTGTCGCTGCGAGTGAGCGAACGGGTGAACACACAATTTCAAATCGGGCGAGCGTCAATTGATTCAAGATCGGCGAGGCGCCGGACGCCGAGCTAACACGCTCGATGACATCTTTATTTTAGAGTATTTCTTCAACAAAGGTATCTAAGGATAACAAGCAACCCATAATAGAATGTCCACGGCTATTTTCGATATTGTGTGCATCGATGATTTCTTTTTTAGAACATAGAATTAAAGATCGCAAAACACCAGATAGGAAAACATGATATTTCACTGAGTTGTAGATGAGCTCAAATCTCACTCAACGGCACTTAGATAGTGGTTTCCACGAACTGTGATGCTATTTCAAGAATTGGGGTTATTGTGGGTTTTCAACGGCGCCGGCGGTTTTTAGATCTCAACTTGCGGCGATAACCGCAAAGCGCGGTTATTGCAAATTGCGGTCATTTTCAGAGCCTACTCGCTAGTCCACAAGGTTGACGAGCAGATTTATTTCGCTCTTTTCCTCTTGAAATGATAGCTTGATGTACCGTAACTTAGGGTGAAGTCGATCAATACTGCCCGCCAATGCAAATCTATAGCTAAAACAAAAAAGACGCCGAAGTTTGCCATTCTGTGAATGGTAACGAACGCTTCTTTTTAAGATGAAAACAACGTGGCCTGTTTCGAACGAGCGAACCCCGTAAGTATTCTCCCACATTTTTTTGAAACTTTTGAAAAACTCGAAAAAGTCTGTCACGGATCTCTTGACTGGAGAGTCCTGGGAAGCTGCAATTCCCCCCATGAAAAGTGTCATGTGCGGTCTACATTTCCATGAATTGAGAGTTTCCGACAATAATCGAGTACGTCTCTGGACTCAGCTTAGCCTCAAAACTCAAATTGCAGGGGTGAAGTCGATCATGCCTAGACATTACGTGAGGGTTGGTGGATGTGCCGGTTATCTCAAGTACCGTGAAATTCTGATCGTTGATGCCCTGAGAGACATTCTGCACGCCGGGCTCTCGATCAGAGCGGCCGCTGCTAAGCATTGCGTGCATTACACGACGCTCCAAGAGCATTCTAAGGGAAAGTTCACAAAACGATACGGAGGGCAAACTGCTTTAAGTAGCCTGCAGGAAAATGAGCTAGCTGACTGCCTCGCGCTGTGCGGAGATTGGGGTTACCCACTCGATAGGGAAGGAATCAAAGACGTCGTGCATCAGTACCTCGAGAAGAAGAAACTACGGATGGCAGGGGATGCCATAGAAATATTATCGCTGCGACTCAGAAGGGGTTCGAAACAAGATTATTTTTTCTATCCCGACATCTTGGATCCGATCATCCTGCAGAGAGCTGGTATTCAACGTAAATTGGATGCCATTTACGGGCGGCGCGGGCAGATAACTTTCAGAAGCTTCAACCCAAGACATTACTCTTTGTAGTGCCGTTTTTCTGTTTTCTTGATAAAATAAACCTGTAATACTTCGAAATATGAGTGTGTTACTGCCCGTAGTCTACTTTCCACTTATTTCAAGCTTTTTGTAGGGAGCTTACCTCGAGGGCGTACCGCTCCTATGGTTTTTCAGGGTGATCGACTTCACCCCATTTAACGGGGTGAAGTCGATCACTATTCGAACCAAGGCCGAGTGATACGTATGAATGCTAGATTTTTGATTTTTTTTTCGTGAAAAAGGTGAAGGGTCAGAGAACCTTCATTAGAGTTTTGAAGAAGTTCCGGGGAGTTCCCTCCGAGTTTTGGGCGAAAAATGGCAAAAAATGATCGCCTTCACCCCAAGTTACGGTATATACTCCGCTCAAATTGCCTATCACTTGGACTCTATCTGCTGGTCCGAATTCTTCGCAGACTGCCCAAATGTCAATCACATGTACGATCGCTTTGTTGACCTCTGTACTTTTCTCATCCAGGAATTCGTTCCAATGAAGAAAGACAACTCCATCATCACGAACATTCGTCGCTGTATATCGAATCTTTCCAAATGCACCTCACGCAATGATGCTAACGGCATGTCCCGGAAGACTCTTGAGAAGGCTACCAAACGACTGAGACTCCTTACTGAACGGCGACTATCCTTTCGCAACCCACGCGCCTTCTACAACTATGTTAACTCTCGTTCAAACTCTCGCCCTGGTCTCCCTGCTCTCTCCCATGACGGCGTTCTCGTTACGGATGATCTGGAAAAAGCAGACCTGCTTTCCTCCCGGTTCCGTTCCTCCTTCTCAGAAGCCTTCTCCCCAGCCACGCGGTTCTTAACTCAAACAGCCCTGGAGTTCCCTGATACGGCCATATCACCTGCTGAAGCGGACATTCACAGTATACTGACGAATCTCAAATCGAAGTCCAATGACACATGTGACCACATTCCGTCGATCTTCCTCAAATCATTCTCCTTGTTCGTCTGTGAACCGCTGCACCTCATATTTGGAAGATCCTACCGCGAAGGCTCCATTCCTGATCTGCTCAAGCTTGGTTTCGTTACCCCCATCTGGAAGAAAGGATCTCGTTCTGATCCTGGGAACTATCGACCGATCACACAATGCTCCGTCATTTCAACTGTTTTCGAGAAACTTGTTGCGAAACAAATCACCGAGCACATGCTGAAAAATTGACTCCTCGACCCTCACCAACACGGCTTCACACCTCATCGCTCCACATGTACACAGCTTCTTCACATGGTGCAAGACTGGGCCCTTTTCACCAACTCTCGACGGCCTTTCACATGTATTTATTTCGACCAGAAATCAGCCTTCGATCGTGTCCCTCATGAACGCCTTCTTGCCAAACTGTCTTCCTTTGGGATTCATCGATTGACTGTCAACTGGTGTCGACGCCTCCTCGAGGATCGTCGCTTCGTCGTTCGTGTTGGTGATGCTCTCAGTGCCCCGAGTTCGGTCACGTCTGTTGTACCTCAGGGCAGTTGCCTTGCTCCGCTCCTCTACACTCTCTTTACACTCGACATTCGCGAGTACATCCCTCCTGACGTCTCTTACCTTGCCTATGCTGATGACATTAAGATTTATCTTTCTGTTGTCTTTCCCGCCTCACACTGTTTTTTTCAGACTGCTGTTGATGGTATCGTTCGGTGGTGCAACGACAACGGCATGCAGCTCTCTCCGACAAAAAGTCTTGTGCTCAAATCCGCTCAAGACGACTTCGCCTACTACATCGATGGAATTCCTTTGCCACAGGCCGGTTATACCAGAGATCTCGGTGTCACTCTATCAGCAACACTTGATTTTAGTCAACATGTTTTACAAATCACCAAGTCCGCTGCTACTCTAGTCAACACCATCTTTCGTGTTTTCATCTCCAGGTCCCCTGAGTTTTATGTAGAACTGTATAGATCTCTTATTGTCTCCTGCCTTACTTATTGCTCCCCTGTTTGGAGGCCGCATCTTAAGAAACATCTAGAACTGCTTGAAAATATACGTCGTAGATTTCTAAAGGGATTAGGGAGGCGCTGCGGAGTCTCCAACATTGCCTTACCGACTATCAACGAACTCTTAGATAAGCAGGACCAACTTATATACCGTAAAACTTCTAATTGCAGGGCATGCTCTTTTTGCCGGGCACTCTCAACGCCGTTCCAGAAGGATGTGACTGGTCAAAAGAATACGATGGAGATGAGTCAGTTATACATATAACAGGGGAAGATTAAGTTGAATCTCAATAAATACGCCCCGGTTCTGCTCTATTCACCGAGCTACTTCTCGAAGTTGAGAAGTAGACTCGGCAGGTCGGTTTAGCTGATGAGCTAATAATCTTGGAATACGATTTGTCATTTCTCATCATTCGAGCCCCAACGGCCGCCGATTCCTCTCGCGATCGAAATATTTGCCGGGCATGCTCTATTTGCCGGACATGCTCTAATTAGCGAGCACCCCCGGGAGGATCGAAATATTTGCCGGGCATGCCCTGCAATTAGAAGTTTTACGGTACTTCCTCCTCAAAAGTGAGAGACTTCTTGATCACTATGTCACCATAGATATAAACTGTTTACGCTCTGGCATCTCCGTTTCCCCGAAATCTACTGCGCGCACTGATCTTATAAACAACTTGTTCGCCTGGAGACTCGCTCGTTGTCTCACTGTTAAGTACGCTCAATTGCGTCAACCCACCCCCCTTTCTAAATAAAGGAGTGTTTTTATTCATTCATTCATATATAGTTCACTCGGCCTGTTTTGAGAACTTGCGGTCGTCGGGACCGTGTACCGTTTAGTAGAACCTCATTCGCGGTGCTGTATTCTGGTCTACATGGCATCCTCCGAGAGCGTATAATAGCCCATCCAGAGATTACGGAATTCCATTATCAAAATTATCATAAGATCGGATAGGCTGAGATCAGCGGACTTCCTCTGCTAGAGAGCCGGCATTTTCCATCTTGAACTCTCGGTTTTACAGTGTGTGGTCAAGTAAAGCACTCTGAGATAGCGCCCTTCGAGGTTAAACATGCTCACGAGATTAGACGACCGAATGTCAGAGTGACCGTTAAAAGACTCACTAGACCCGACGACCGATACCAAACCTCTAGAGGAATTGTAAAAGGAAGTCAGAGAAACTCAGTGATGTTGGCGTGACGAAAAAAGGAGAATCATACATGTAGACCAAGGGGTTACGAGAGGCATGATTTATTCACTGGAATTTATTCACAGGCCCGATCATGTTCATAACAGATGCATCTTCTCGTCTAAAGAACCGTCACGGTCAATTGGTGGAGCCGTAAATGGTTCGCGGCAAAAATGGACGGTCAAAAAACAGGAATTATAGCATCTCCGAAACCTCCGTTGTGTTGCGTGAAAATGTCCAACGAATCTCGCGACTAGTATGGAAGACATGAAATGTAGACCGTGGAGGTTTGTATCCGTCCTTCGTTTGCTGAATGCTGCGGCGCCGTTTTGATGGCGTGTGGTGGTATCGGTTCCATGCGTTAAGCGAGTGTTGCTGTCGGATGTTGGGGAGCAGAGCATGTTTCTTCGATTTTGGAGTCGACGACTCATTTGAAGAACTGCTGGGTGAAGTATTTTCGAATGATGTGTTCTTCTCGAGATTCACATCGAACGCTACATCATTATCTAGAGATCCCGGCAGACTCTTGACCATCGTATCGACGTCGACGGGTATGTTGATAACCTGATCATCGATACCGTAGCAGCTCTCATGACGTGAACGGCGTATTTGAATGAAAGGAATTCGTGACGAGATGAGTCTTTCAGTCAGAGAATCCAACTCAGGGAAATCGGTCGGTTCCGGCGGCTACCGATATCCGTTGCTCTTGCTCAGATTTGGGACTTCATGCGATTTGCACTGTTCGAAATAGCTGCTGCAAAGTTCAAGCTGAACAGTGTTCTCCTCAGGGGGGAAACCGTGGTTATTAGAAAGCAATAAAACAATCAGTCTATGTACAATGAGTTCGGGATTTCTCGACTTCCGACCGACACGACCGCGATATCTCCTTTGAGACAAGCGGTTTTCTCCTGAGGTTCTTGTTGAGACAGGACGGGCTGCTCTAATCTTCGCCAATCTTTCCCGTTCTGTCCGATTCGTGATGAGATGACAGAAGCGGATTCAGCCGTCACACAGTGGTCGGAAATCGGACTCCAGGTGGACAAAATTATTCGAGCAGCGTTCTCGACCATTATTTTAGCTCCCGAATTCACATTCTTCGGTCGGAATGTATATTCGAGCATTGATCGTCTCGATCTGAGGAATTTTCGGGAATCCCAGTATGGTAAAACACTGACTTTGCAGAGGCTGCTCGGAAACTTCAAGATTTATTAGGATCCTGCTGGAAAAAACTGGTGGAAATGTCCCTTGGGGCACAAATGGCCAAACTTTGCCGAATCAGGTCGGAAAGCGAAGTGCCTGAGGAGCATTCTAGGAAAATGCATTCCGCCGTTGGAGCGTGATTAACGCTCGCCGAGCTCGCGAGTTCCTCGCCGTTTTGACTTTGCTTCGTGCCGTCATATCTGGTGTAGAGTGAAGCTCAAACTGATGATGAGACGTCTCTCAGAAGTACTGAAACCTTTCCTGGAGGACGAATTTGCTGAAAATCGGGAATATCTCCTCATTCACGTGAGGTGAGGCGGTCCGCGACGGGTCTGACAGAATTGGGGCAGAATTCTTCGAACACAGCGTCAAGAAACTTTTCGTGATCTCAAAATACAGAGAAAATGTCAAGTCTGACACCAGAAATCTGAAGACGAGTTTGCTCCTCTAGAGAGCCTCGTGCTCAGATCGCAGGCGGGACTGATTCGTTTTTTTTATTCGAATCCTTAGTGAGCTCAATGGATGCTCTTCTGAAACTCAGCACTGTAGCCGCACTTGAGCTGTCGACCCAGTTGTACATAGCCCAGAGAGTGGGACCGGTGAAAATCACAAATGGAGTGGAATGCCAAGATACATGTGTCCAGTTTCTCTTCCCCGACGAGGGCGACGCGTTCTTCAAACAAGTGGAAGCAAGAGTGCAACCCTTTTTCATTTTAGATCGTCACACCTACGATCGCCGTCGAGCACCTTGGCCGAGCGAGGAAGCGATCGGGCCGAGATCGAAATCTTGGAAGAGGACTAATTCCACCAAGCGTGGGAACCTACGTTTGTAAAATCCCACTCCCAATTGAAAAACATTCATTCGTTTCCAGCTTCTGTCATTGGAAAACTTATGGAATAAATAACTAGCCTTTGTGAGATATAAGCCTCAAAACGGAGCTTTTTCTCATGTTCAAGCAACCTTCAAGCAATCGTTCACGTTATTCGCGGAGAGCCCGGAACCAATTGATCGCGCATAACGAGGGATTACTGTACTTACAGATTCGCCCGATCACAAGATTTCGAATTGTATAGTTATTGGTATTTATGCATCTTCATCCGTGGATGACCTCTTAGTTTCGGGGGGAGGAAGCTCAGCAGATGCCCTTGCTTCGCGAACCACAGTTTTTGGGATCTGGTCACAGACTGGTCACAGAGTGGACACGGTTGAACCCACTCCCGATTGACAGTCGTGGAGGGTCAATCGATGCACTCGTGTATGATGGAGATCGTTTGAGCGTCAAATTATTCCACCCGAACAGCCTCCCTGTTCGTCAGCGAACAAACCATACCTTGTAGCTTCAGCGTTCCTCTGCTTGATCTTGGTTCTGACAACGTTGAACTGGCCGTAGCAGCTCATGAAAGTGAGTTTTCCAAAGATAGTTGCCGCCAAAGTGACGTTCAGAGATTGACTCTAATCAATGAAGCCGCGGTCGGCCGCCATTTCAATGATGCTCTTAGGAGGAATTTCCCACACGGTTCGGATGAGCAGCTTCAGCTCGTCGGGAATCTCAAGATTCTGCACAGAACCATTGTTTGAGACGAGCTCGTTCTTCATGCCGTAGTTCCTCAACCCCTCAAATCTACGTATTCAGAAGTTCGGACACGGCCGGACGAGAAATCTTCGGACCGAAGAACCAAGGACGATAGACAACCTGAACCAAGGAAGTTCTATACCTTCTAATTGATACGTGTCGATTGGTGATAAATTAGCCCCAATCAAAGCTCAGTGAAGGACCGTGCGAGGAAAAGATCTTGGTCGCTTCACAACAAATCTAGATGCCCGCTTGTCCAGCGGCTAGGCACTAAGGTTCTCTACGATTGCGGGGATAAGCGGCTTGGAAGGGTTCCTTGTAGACCTCATTTTCCGTTGAACGGAAAACGGAAATTCCATGTTAGTCCCCTATTATTCCCCTCTTTATCTATATACTACTATATATGGAATTTCCGTTTTCCGTTTAACGGAAAATGAGGTCTAGTTCCTTGTGAATATGCCTCCCATCAAATTCGAAATCGATGCGAAAGTTCTTCTTTAACAGCTTCTAGCGGGATTTGAGAGCCCTGACTCCTACAGAATGAGTTCAGCGCCACGGTGCTTCCCTCGCGCCTTTCCTGACCTACCAAGTTCACTCTCGGATCTCGGGAACAAAATGGCGATGATCAAAACCACGATCCACCGGTCCCAGACAGAGCTTGCGGCGTTTTGTCTCGGAAAAATTGCGGAATCATCGCGGGAACGACAGATAGCACCTCTCTGAAAAGGGGATCATTCGATTCCCAGCATCATTCCGTGTCGACGTGGACCCCTTCCAGATCTCTGGGAAGTCAGCCGATAGAGCTCAAAAGGACTGGAAGATACGATATTACGGCCATAGCCGACCTGAAGATTCGAATTTTCAAAATTCAAACTTGAAACGATCGCCCGATTCTGTTTGCCGCGTGAGCGAAGATGACCGTCATCATAGACAACATGGACCACCTCACAGATTTCGTTTTCAGACAGTGACTTTTAAGCCCCCGTTATTTTCAAACGAGTTTCTCATTGCCGGCTTTGGCGTTCTTCGTTCTTGCGTTCTGAAGAACGGACCTCAGATTTTCACAAAAAGTCAGGAAACAGCCGACGCGCCGCCTCGACTGCATTCCCCCGATCAGCAGAGATCATCATCATCATCAGCTCCTCGCCCGGGTGGCGGTCAAGTGGTGGTGTGTTGTGCCCCCGCTTACCCCCGCACGCGCAATTCAATTTCCAGGTCTTTGTCCCCCACTTATTTTTTCTCATTGCCGCCTATGACCTTCTTACGTTCAGCTTGAACGCTATACATAGATAACCATTGGTTCTCAAGTTCTACTAAGAATGCCGTTCTTCCGTTCAAATCAATTTCTATGTCTGGATCGAAGTACTGGAATCTTTCTAGAACCCCTTTCACTGCTTACTGAAGTCACACATTGTGAAGATATTCTCATTCCTTCCAGCTTGCAGCAGCGATGTCCGTAGAGAAGCTGTATAAACCATGCTACTGGAAACACCTGTTGGCTTCGGGGAAACTCAGGACTGCATCGGTGGGCCAATTTCCAACAGCTCCATTGTCTGCTCGATGGACCTCTGTTGTTCAGCTAGGCACCGTGGTGGAGGTACAGAGTTCTAGCGGAGCTTCAACGTCGAATGAACTTGCATACTGGCTAGCCGCCGTAGTAGAGGTTCGAGGTTATTTTGTCAAACTCCGGTATTTGGGTTACGGTGAGTATCCTACGCTCTCTTTTTGCTCTCAGCAGTCCTTCTGAGTCTCTGAAGAGGTTCCCGAACGCTCTGGGCTCTTCTGTCGAATTCTACTGAAGAGTTCAGAGTCCAAGACACTGTAATTGTCTCACCATCAGTCATTCATCTGATGGCGATCTCACGTGAAGCATTCCTTCTGCAGAGAATGAGTCCTTCGATGACTTCTGGATGAACATCACATCAGCGGTGGGTGTAGTTGGCGGGACCGACTACACCGTGCATCCCGTGGGGTGGTCGACGGACAACAATAAAAAACTATACCCGCCGAAACTCATCGAGAACTTACACGACGACTGGAAAACATATCTCAACGAGAGGCTTCATGGTTGTGTCACCATTCCGAAGGTTTTCCAGGAAGTCTTCAGTCTGGCCACAACCAGCAAATTCAGGCCAGGTGAGCGAATGTTTAAAAGAAAAAACTTATTTCACTCCCCTTGGAGAAGCATATAGAATTCCCGAATCGTTTCGGAGGTCATCGATCTGAGAATTTTTCGTGTCTCTCCTACAGGGATGAAACTGGAAGCAGCCGACGTGCGCGAAACTAGCTGCCTGAGGGTGGCATTCGTGACAAGTGTTGTCGGTCGTCGCCTCGAAGTAGTTTATCAGGAAAACAAGGACCTCATGAGGAATGACGACCAAAAATTTTGGTTTCATGAATCTTCGCATATGATTCACCCCGTGGGCTGGGCAAAACTACACGGACAAGCAATCCGCTCCACGCAGTATCATTATGACACGTGTTTGGAAAGAATTCTAGCAAACAGCAACACCGACGACGAGGCACCCCTCGAATGCTTCACGCCGCTCAGCGTTCACGAAAAGGTGAGTTCAATCCTTTGTTTTGATTGATTCGAACACGGTTGTTGCATTCATAAAAGCCTTAAAAATTGGAGAATGACATTATCAATCTCGGAACTCAATGGGTGTATAATGTTTACAGCAAATGGAGCATCTTGACAAGGAGGAGCTGGAAGTCGGCATGAAGCTTGAGTTCCTCGCTCCTCAGTACCCGGACATGCTGAGCGTCGGCACGATCCGCAGGATCCTTCATAATTCTTATCTGATGATCGAAGCCGACGACGGCTCCTCTGATGCCGAGAGCAATAGAATGTGCTTTCATGTGACTTCGAACCACCTCTATCCCGCTGGTTACGCACAAAAAGCTGATATAAAATTGAAGAAACCGCCTGGCTACGAAAATCGTCCTTTCAGGTGGGTCATAACTTCGTCAATCTCTCAAACTCAGACTCTTGTACAATGGGACATGATCTCACCAGCTGTCGGCAGCGTCGCTTCCGAATCTTTACTGATGCTCAGGTCTCCCGAAGTTAGTTCCTAAAGTGTTGTACCCAGAGCGAGGCTAAGCCCACCATAAACTCATGTTCCTTCGAGTGGATGAAAGAATCGTGTCTTAAGGAATCTTTCCTTGCGATTTTTTCCCCCGAGGAAACGCTCATGTTTCCGTCAAGAATGGATGCATTCTTTGAAATTTTCATTTCGTAGGATTCAGGAGACCAAGTACTACATCGGAACAGCGAACAATACACGCGCCTTGCAGATATTCCATCATGAGCATAGTTCGGGCTTTGGCAGAGCTCGGTAAAGCAGAAGAAAGGAAGATTTTTAACAAAGTTTCTATTCCAGATGGAAGGAGTACCTCGAGGAAACGGAAAGTCTTCCGGCTCCAGCACATCTTTTCACGAAAGAAACACAAAGGCATGGTTTTCAAGCCGGGCAGTTTTTGGAAGCCACCGACTTGCTTGCCTCAGAGAACGTCTGCGTTGCGCGCATAGAAAGAGTTGTGAATCGACTCCTTCTGATTCATTTCGAAGGTTTCCCCTGTGATTACGACCAATGGGTCGATTTTGAAAGTCCCGATATCTTTCCCGTCGGTTGGTGCCACTCTATCGGATACAGATTGTCTGAGCCTCGCACTACTTGAACCTAGCTTGAGGATTATGAACTTGTGATGTCTGTGTGTTGTATGATCTGAGTGATGATCTCGTTTTTGAAGATTTGACTTGAAAAGTTGTTTTTTTTTTTGCTGGAATTTTCATGAGAGTGATTCTAAAGGAGATAAGTTTCGATTTGCCAACAGTCATACGATGAAAAAGCGAAATGGACGGACAGGACTGAATGTTTCTCGAGCTGAGATTTCGTACGAGCACATTGTTAGATTTGAGTTTTTATTGATGAACCATTCATTAAATACATCGAGTGAACACTGGCAATGAGCGTTCTTTTTTTTTTTCTTGAGTGGTTGTATGTAAATGCCACCGGATGACGTCGAATCCAAACGTTGAATACGGGCAGCGCAGGAACGGATTTTTATATTACGTGTACATGATCTTCATCTTCAGATCGACTCATTTAGCCGCGGCAGTTGAAGACGCCGTGCATCCCGTGGACGAAAGCAGCGATGAAAGACAGAATCTGGAAGAAAGATCATGTCTTTATTCTCAGAAGTTCAGCGAAAAATCTGATATCATTTCATCGTATCATCAATCATAGCATTTGCTCAGCCAGATCATGTTTCGTGAGAAGAAAGTAAAATTCCCTATGAGTTTATCCGGTGTTTACTTACCATGGTGGCCCAGTAGTGGTTCTTGTGCTTCTCGCCAGATGGCGCTCCGTCCTTTGTGATGGTCCAGATGGCCAGACCGCAGTAGAGAACGAGCCCGAAGAAGTGGTAAACGTTGTGCTGTAATTGTGTGGTTTCTCTCATGGATCTTTCGTCGAGATTATCAATATCTACGAATCTTTAGCAAATACATATACTCCGTGGACAAGCGAAACCTTGCTGTACTGGCGGTCAGGAGACGAAAGTAGGTACTCACGTAGAAGCTTCCAGAGACTCCTTCGCCAGTCAGAGCACCGGACAGGATGAGGAAGAAGGAGTTCAGGAAGAACATGAACGAGGTGTACTGAAGCCAGTAGATGGGTTCCGAGTGCGTGAAGGAGTTGTCCTTCAGGATGGAAAATATTATAACTCCGCAGATCTGAAAAAAATATATTTCCAGTTTTGATACCGATGAAATACGGATCATGTCATGAATGTTTCGGCTTCCGTCACACTCCATCTAAGAATTCTCAACTGTCCAAAACTTCCCCGTTCAGTCGGATACGCTCGACTGAACGTTCGAGAAAAGATTAACGTCTGTTTTGAAGAGTTCCATTCGTCGATGAGCACGATAAATCGAACGAAAACATTCCGTGGTTTGGCTTCCCCGTGAGAGCCAGACGCTTGTCGAGCATGGCGAATCGACCACGAAACGCAACCTGCAGTGGGAAATCGCTCCAGAAAATCGACCGCCACTTATGTCCCCGTACAAACTGACGGAAGACTGCGGCAGGATCAGTCTTTACACCGGTGGTCCGTGACGGAGCCCTAAATGTGCTGCTCATGAAGCTGGCCTCCATCTCTGACTGTTCTTTCGACTCAACTGTATAATTCGTTCTTCAGCCGCTCGATGCGAAACCCGAACGTCGCCGTCGAGTGTCATCAGTCCCCGGAACCGACCGCCCAAATCAGTACTTTTTTTTTTCTCTGCCTAAGCCGACGAAGACGTCGCTCTTCAACGATTCCTATGTATTTTGAAACGTGGGTGGTGATGGCGATGCTGTCGATGGAGGCAACCTTGGCAGGCAGATTCGCACTACCTTGCGCACGATGACTAGACTTCAGTGTGTCTGACGAATCGCCCAAGTAATTGAATCCCGCCAAAGCTGAGAACAGATATTCCCGCTAAGGCCACGCACAAAGATGAGGCCTTCGTCACACCAACATTTTGTGCAGTCAGCGCTCGAGCAGCTCATTGAACCAAAACAACTAGAGAAACCATGATTTCTCGCTCTCAGAATATTCGCATCAACAGGATCTGATCCGAGCGGATCTTTGGATCAGCAAACCAGCTCAGCTAAAGAGTGCATCGAACCGCAGGGGACGCCGCCGATCCGGGCGAAGACAATCAAAGCCACTCCTATCAGACGTTTCTGTCGAAAACGAAATTTCTGGACGGCGGCCAACACTTTCACCAGTCCGGGGATTACGCTCGGATGTTGCGCATGAGCTTCATTCGCCATCGATCACTTGTGTATTTCGCTCAAAGTACAAACGTTCCGAGGCATCTCATGTTTCTCGAATTCACTGTGGATAAAAATACTTGTTCGTCTGAAGCAGACATGAGAAAACACAATAATACGGACCCAGAGATTGCTGAGCCATCATCGTTGAATCGTTTGAGTTTTTTGACGTGAGCTGACGTTTTCGAAAACTAGAGAATGTGACCATACTTTAGAAGTATCAACAAAAGCTCGGGAAGGAATGAGTCTAAACGTTGAATCGGAACCACTGTGTGACTCCTAATCAGATAAAGATCAGAATAGAAACCGCTGATAGCCAGACTTAGTCTTTCGACCCACAACAGTCGGTATAGATCAGGAGGCCTTGACACGGCTGCCATATATGATGCTTTGCGTGAGGGTGGAAGTAAATTACTTTGGCTGACGGAATACATACTTAGCAAACGACGTTCATGAAAGATCAAGGTTTTACTGGTTGCAACTAAACGTACTTTGTTAACGCCCACTGCTGCTACGCTCAGTATGAGCCGAGAATTTGATTTGGATCTGAACGAAAAGAACGGGGAAAATGGAGACAGTCTGGTTTCAAAGACCGACCGCCTTTCGATATCTGCCGTATTTCGTCACTTCGTGCGTACAAAGAACTTTGAAAAGGAGAATTACTTCGCGTATGACGAACCATCAGGATGAGAAACTATAGGAAAGCTTTCTTAAGTGAAGTTCTTCTCTATACACAAGGTTTCTTCTCAGATTTGTAGGAAAATGGATCGCGAGCAGAGTTAATTTTTTTCAAATTAACAACGACGGATTCAGCACGTAATTAGTTAGATTTCCAGAAAACTTCGTCGAGCCCTCCGGCGTCATTGGCGGAAGTGTCCAATAAATTTCATTTCATACAATTTGTGATCAAAGTATTCTGCGCCGACGAGGTCAAGAGTGTCTATAATTTACTTCGGAAGACGAATAAAGCATGAAATTGCAGAGAGCCGCTTCTCCATCCAAACGTAAACTTGTTATCCTTGCCCGATTGTCACGTTGTGAGTTCGATCATCCAGCCGGGCAGCTGATGGACAAAATCTGGACCATTGTGCTGGCTGCGTGTTCTTTCTCACTCATGGAAGAGAGTCGGAGTCGAAACATTTCAGAATTACCGTTATCGGACACTGCTCGATAACGAAATCACTGCAATTTGCTTGTTCGATGCTGCGATAACGACCGACGAGTGCCCAATACGGAAACTATGAATTTATGAAACCATTCGCCCGGAGCCATTGCCGTGCCGAGGGAGTTGCGGTCTCCACAACGAAAAGCGATTTTCAATTCTCGCAAGACCGTCCGTCCGGCTTGTCATGAGCTCCTCGCGAATGTCGTGACCACTTGGGGCATTATATTTTTTTCTCGCCGATTTTCTTTTTGACTTCTGGGAACAAGCAGCTGCGCACGAAATCGTAGCACGAGAGCTTTGCAAAGCTTGACAATGATCTGTCCGTCGTTTGTTGTGTGCTTTACACGAAATCATCCCGAAGACGCAGATGTGATTGATAAAATGAACAAAGGAAAAGAGAGCGAGAAAATTGATCCAGGGCGGAAATATGTACATGGAAAAACAACGACAGAGAGATTCTGGAACGGAGACCGTAAATAATGAATTCAATGAAAAGTTGTTTTACAGAAAATCCGTTTTGGAACAGCTCGATACTGACAGCCCTTGAATTTGAAGGTCTCTTTGGAACAACGATTGTTATGCAACACGACAGCTCATGAAAAGATGTACGCAGTGCCCTCACAGAATAAACATCGAGCTCCGTGAAGGCCGAGCAGAGTGCGCCTTGACCGTCAAGGACTCCTCCGAGTCGCAGCGCTGTCAGCTGACAAACATCAAAACTATCGAGGATTGAGAGCTGGAGGGGGAAAAAGTCAACGGTTCGAGAAACTAACGCTCACAAAACGGGTCTTACCAGCTCGATGAGGAGGAAGAGACCACTCCGGGAGCAACACTCCTCTTTATGGAAAGACACGCCCATGATGAAGTTCGGCTTGAATGCTCGACTTAAGCTCTCGGATCTTCAGACGCTCAACGCAGAATGGAAGCGTATGAGCGGCACCGCGCTTTTTTTGGTTCGCTAGAGAGAGGGCACAGGGGCCCAAGTACGACGCGTCGTTCCGTACGCATGCGCCGTCAAAGTGTTTTCAAACATCGCGCGGAGTGCCGCCGGACATCCCAGCGGAGCGGAACCTGCCATTGATAGTCGCGGTGACAGTTTTCACAGAAGCGTCTCCGTGAACAACTGCTTTCAATGGTGCTCTTCGGTTCGTCGGTCACGTCTGTTTCAGTATAAAACGAAAGCTACTTACGAACTCGATGAGGAGGAAGAGCCCGCTGCGCGAGCAGCACTCGTCTTTGTGGAATGAAACTCCCATTTTCTTGAGACACAACCAAAATGCAATGCGGCAGCGCAACTTCTCAAATGCCATTCTTCCAAGATGCGTCGCTCAGGACACTTTGTTCGATCGACAGAGGAGAGGGGCTTGGAGGCAGGGCGAGGAGGACTCTGTGTAGTATGAAGTCATTGAATACCCATACGAGTCTATCCGCTGTTTACATCGCTGCTGGCATACGAATCTCTTCGCTTAGTCACCGCGGTTTACCACCGTGGAATCCGGGTGGATCTTTCTTCTTCGATCTGACGAGAGTCATCCCCACCATAATTTAAAGCGAAAGTCAACGAATCGAGATCTGAATCTTTCTCGAAAGAGCAGAAGCGACAGACTCGGAGAGAAATTCGTTTTGGAAACTCATGTCGAGGAGTTCGTCTGATAATCCGTTCTCGGCCGTGGAATCGCGTTGGTCGAGAACTCTGGCTTCGGATCCGCACGAAAGAAAGAGCCTCTCATCGTCCAGAGCTATTTCTCCGATACGGCCGAAGCAAAACTGGTTTAGTTCGTCACGACCGTAGGAGCGGTTACCGATCTACGGTCGGCGGCATTTTCTGAAAATTGCTACGAGAATCGCCATCAGATGAAAAAGCGTGAGGGAAGCCTCCTCTCTGACGACACAGCGATATCGGGAAATCCGGAAACGCGACCCCGAAATACTGTTCGTATCTGACCGGTCTGTGTATGCCTCAGCTCCTTTGAATGGTCAACTTAAGATTAAGCCATAGGCAAGGTAACGTGGAATTCTATTGTGGGCCTCGCGGTGTTGCCATTCTCGTTATTTTCTTGTTCGCTGTTGCCGATGGTGCTAATCATGCACCATGTCTTATCTTTATCCGATGCCTAGAGCTTGAGGACGTCGTCGCCGTCGTTTTCGATTTGCGAAGAACAGTTTTTATGACATTTCACTCGAGGCTGTTTCTCGATGATTGATTGCTTATTCTGCTCACTTGTGATCAGGATGCGGTTCGTGTTCACTTCGAAGTCGACGATTTGATTCTGCCTCGCTCGGAAGACAAATTATTCCACTGTCTGCTTCCAGAAGGCACACGGCAGACAGGTTTTAGGTTGAACGCGCGATAGTTCACAGTCGCCCGTACACCGCAAAGTGATTTCAGCGTAGAGACACAGATGAGTCATGCGGCGATCGTTTACTGTGGTCATTCAGGGTAGAAACAAACCGCCGTGATCTGTCATTCGGACGCTATGGCTCAATAAATATTACTTAACGCAAAGTCCAACGCGACCATGTGGGTTAGTGCGAAGGTTCAACATGACGGACGACGTGGGAGAAAACTCGATTGGAATCACTCGCCGGGTTAGAATCCTACAGGTTTTTCGCTGATCTTCGTCCGTGGATCGTTGCATTTCTTGACAAATTGTCAGCGACTTCTGATTTTTTCCGGAGATAGCTCGCGGCTCCTTAACAGGGTATCGACTGGGGCTGCTCGCCCGTAAATCTTCTGTCAGTTTTTCTTTCGTCATTCCATGTTCTCTCGGTGTTCTTCTGTGAATTACGCTGCAGCGGAATCCTTGGGACAACGAAGAATTCTTTGAGCCGTCTCTAACAGCTTAGCGCTCCAAAATGTAGTCTTACGTGGGCAGAATAAATGCAGATCGGCATTGTGTCATCTTATTTGAGGAGCGCGTCTTTCTCTCTCAGTGAATCCGCCACCGATTCGTTCCGAAACAGAACAGCAGACGAGTTTTCCTCAAAAACGCGAGAATCTTCGAAAATATCCGCGTACAACAATCCAGCGAACCGTGCAGCAGAAGAAGGAATCAACAGACGAAGAAAATCATGGGAGAGAAACCGATTCCGTTTGAGTTTCCCGTGAACGTCTCGGTATACTCGTTCCGAAGAATCCAAAGAACTTCTAATCGAAAAATGTTCACAAAAGCGCGGATGCATTCCAGCTTCCTTTCGATATTTTCAGACGACGAGCGAAGATTAATTAAAAACAAGAAACTCTCTCCATCGTTGTTCTGCCTTCTGTCTCTTCCGAAACTGTGACTCATGAGCGCATGAGATCACCGCCGCGTTTCGAGAATGGTGAATATGTATTACGACTTGATCGAAGGCCCCTTCTTCGTCACAGAATGGAATCCGGACTCGCATACGGAGCTTCACGCCGGCAGGCAGACAAACTGCCCCTTTGGCGAGCGTCGTAAATTTCCTCGTCGATAGCGGAACGTAATGATGATCACAGCAACAACTCATCGTTCTCGTCGTCATGATCCTCTCCCCTTGGAACGTACGGCGATCGGGCGTTTTTGTACACTACAGTCGGAATCATCCTGGATAGAAGCAATATGGAATGCAAAACAAGCACTGATTGAGAGAACTTCAAGAAATAGAAAGAAAAAACGTTCGTTTGCTGATACGATGTGGTCTATGACTTATGTTCCAAATCGCAGAAATTACGTAGATCGAGAGAAGACGCAGTCGAAGCATGTTTCGTCCAATCATTTTCTCGATAAGCTGATAAGGAAAATAATCCCACCACCCAAGAAGAGCGATGACAATTTACCTCTGCCAGATTGTTATTTCCAGAGCTTTTCAGAAAATTCCCCGAATATCGTTGTATTTATTCTTGGCTTGAAATGATTATGTACTCGAATTTCGAGCACGCTTTGCGTAAGAATTCAACTCTACTCATCTGGTCTCCTTCAATTCATTCGAACAGCTCAAATGAAAAACTTCGAATCAAACACAAATTCCAAATCTTCCGCAATGCCCTTGCATTCCGAACAAGTTCCTACAGGGCGTCATGAATGGTGCTATTTGACTCCGGACAAGGTTGTTGGGAACGAGCTGTCGACACCTGAAAGAGCGCATTTAATTTCTCAGACAAACGATTCCGTGAACGTAACAGCTTTTTCCGTGGATGTCAACAGAATCGTTTTTGAGAACTTCCGCGAGCCGTCGGCAGCTCGAAGCTTTCTTTCAGAATTTTCGCTCGTCGAATTTCCGCGAGATCGGCTCTTTCCAACGGATTCGTCCGTGATACGAACTTTTTTCGAGAATTTCTCGCTCCATCGTGGTTAGCATCATGGTTTCCAATTCCAAAGTCGGAGCTCTCTTTGAACCGGGGAAAAAATCGATGAAACTCTCTCGCGCGCTTCTCTCGAATTCTAAAGTTATGGAGAAATGCTTCAGAGCATCGGGAAACATCTTCAAATTGCCTCCCTCCTTTCGACAGATTTCATTGCAACAAAATCTGTTAGTTTCTGAGTGGCGGAAGCAATTTGTTGCGCAATGACTCCGATGGAAATTCTGAGCCGTTTCAAAAGGTCATCCGATACGCAGTATGTCTGACAAATCGACAGTGTGGCCAAGCTGATTTAAGCCACATCAGAAAAAGGAACAAAGACAAACAATTCGCTTCTCCGTTACGTCAGCCTGCCAATTTGTGAACGGGCGCCTTCTCGAGAAGAACAAGAAAAAAGCCGAGACCTTCAAAAAGAACTCGAAGATCCACAGTTGGCCACGGCATCTGGAGCGGAAGGCTCGAATCTCAGCCGTTCAATTGATTTTCTTGTCGTGCTCAGTTCCGACACTTTGGTGACATTTTGACAGATTCGTGAAAGCGGGCGCTCGTTCCAGAGATGAGAACCACCGATCCCCGGAATTCGACTCTGATTGTTCTGTGGGACAGATCCTTGGTGAGTTCTTGAAACAATTATCGCAATTTCTGTAAATGGTGGAACGAGACTTCACTTCATTGACGCGAGAACTCCATCTTGGACTTCTGGATGGTCGGGAAATCCATCTTCCATATCCGATGCCTTCGACATATTCTGACTTCTTTCCTGAATGGCTTCTCAAGGCGTGACAAATCGAACGGAATAACCCGAGTGTTGTGAAGGATTTCAGCTTGCTTTTGCATGAGTCCAAAATGCCTCGAGGGACGTTGACATCCTCGCATCGTTCCCGGATGACCGAAGCTCCGTCGCCCCTGTCTGCTATCGAAGATTCGATGTCCCACGATTCATAATTCCGAATCGAGTCGATGGACTTTTAAATCAGAATGAGATCATTCATGTATCACTGAGATTCCGACTCATATCGTTGAATCCGGGACCCATAGCAGGCTGCAAGGTACCCAACCCTTATGCCCTCATGAATCATCATGACGTGAGCCGAAGGTTCAAGGACAACAGGTTCGCGATCTCCTTGAATAACACTTGTCGTCGTGATCGGAGCGAGTAAAGCCGAACGGGTGGAAAAATCTCCTGAAAGCGTGAACACTCGTAGTTCAGAGATGAGTGACAACAACTCAGGGTGATGGGTGAGGTATAGCCCTTGTTTTCATTATGGAACACTCCGTTCGAAGACCCACGGTGAGTTTTCTTGGGTCGCACTTCCTATGTTCAGCAGTGAAGTTCGTGGAACCTTGTGGAATGGAAGGAGGTAAAAAATGAGAGCAGGACTCCCTGGTTGAGTAGCGTACCTGGTTTTTGCGACACCTCCTGATAATGTCGAAGTGTCGGCAACCTATTTTTCCAAGAGTACGTTATCAGCATACTAGGTTTGAGAATCTTGTCCGGTGGTGTTCGATCTTTCACCGAACCGTACGGGGGGAACATTCCACAAAGATCGAGTTGTCTCTCACATCAGAGGGATTGCTTGGTTTGAAGTATCGACAGCTCAAGTGACATGCGCGAGCCGCAAGAAGTCGTTTCTCCGGAAAGAAACTCGAGGATCAGATTCGAATGAGCCTCAATTTGTCCTCATTGAGCCTCAATAATAACGCGAAAGACAGCAGAGTAGATGACCCTTTGGTTCATTATCGTCACCGGCATCAATGTTGGCTCTCATAAAGTCGGAATTAGTTTCTGACACTGAAGCTGTTCCTGCTCGTAAACTCAACAGGAGACAACGGCCCATTGCCAAGATCCAATTTCGAACGAAATTAATCATTTTTGCGATGATTGCGCACCGTGTAAGCTCGATATAAGAAAAATTCACGATTCTACGTCAACCATTCAGAATCAAAAAGCGAGGTTGGCCGTCGTAGTTGGTATTTCATTGAGGCCGATGGAAGTATGATTGGTACGAGACCGAGCTTATGGGAGTCGAAATTTCAAGGCCCCAGGGTACGTAACTGTGTTTCCTTTTCAGGGACTCTCATTGATTATTATCAGGGGTCTCACAGAGAACATCATAAAGAAAATTCTTGCTGGATCCGACTATAGCTCACCATGCGCCTCCTGATCACGATGTGTTTGGTAGCAACCACTCATGCCTGCCGAACGTACTACACCGATGACAACCAGATGATTCCGCTCGGTTGTGTTTCCGGGATGTATATGTTCACTCCGTGGGAACCCCCGGACATAAATCCCCGTTTTTTCGTCCATGACCGGGTATGTACGACACACAGTGATTAAATCGAGAAAAAAAAACAGACTTATCTGAGCACGGAACGAAATCTGCTGACTTGGATAATAAGAGGTCGATTCGTTTGGTCAACGACGTCAAGAGAACAGTGTGCTCGCTCCCAAAATACTCAAATTTTTGTTTCCAATCGATAGTACGAAATACTCCGACAGAGATCTCAACGACGAAGAAAAGCTTCGCGTATGACATTCAGAGAAACTCACGCGGTCCTGATTAGGACACCGCGGCTCCCATGAATGGGCAATCTTATTTCGCGGAGATTCGTTCATCGAGTTTGCTTCCGAAACTGTCTGAGCGCGACAAACCCACTTTTGTCACTTTGGAGAATTCGCGGTGCATCGTTTCAATCGAGAATCGTTGTTGCAGGCCCACATCGAAACTCCCCATGAGGTTCTTCGGTGGAACGCGAGCCTCAATCCAAACGACGCTCTTTTGTTCAATCCTGGGAACAGGCTGAAGTTCATCATCCACGGATACACGGAATCGAGTCAAGAGCCATGGATCAAGAGATTGAAGGAAGTGATTATTCAGAAAGACCCCAACGTGAGTTTTGTCCATCATTCCTCGGATTCAATTTCTCGACAAAAGAACTAGCTACCTCCTCAAACTTTCTGTGTTCGATTTAACAAATCGGAGAAAGTTCTTTGGAGCAAATTATCCTCGTGCGACACAAAGCTTTTTCTGTCCGTCCTGTCCGCCGAAATCATTTCAAACGGTCTTTTGGCCTACTTCGGGCCTGGAAACACGATCGACCTTTTCTCGAACCTCTCAATCGGCCTCGGTCGTGAAGTTTAGAAGATTCTTGGGGATGCGGAGGAGCCGTTGGAACGTTATCTCGAAAGGTGTCTGGTCTGGAGTGCTGTTTCTCGGTTCGGTCCTCATTAATGGCGACCGTGGCCTGAAAAGCTCCTTTGGCGCAACCGGGGTTTGAACTTCGCGCGAGACGGATGCGTCTTCCCACCAAGGACGTTCAAATCCCGATTTGCGCAATTCAAACAGGAAATAAAGCAGCTTACAACTCGCTACTAGAGACGCTGGCTCTTTAGATCCTGCATTGTGGTCTGTCGTATGTCTAGCCCGTCTTGAAGATTTCCAGCACCGCATGAATCGAGAATGTTGTTGTCATATATCATCCATCATAATATGAAGCGGCAAATTCCAGACGAAGGTTATTCTGGTGGATTGGTCCGGAGGCTCCTACCACAACAAGACTTGGTACTACTTCAACCGGTACTTCCAAGCATCGAATAACGGCCTCACAGTCGCCAGAGTCCTGGCCTGTCTCATACAGCGTATCATGTCCACGTATGATATTCCGGAAACCTCGGTGGATGTCATGGGTCACTCGATCGGCGCTCAAATAATGGGTCGGACTGCCCGGTGGCTGTCGAAGAAATTCGACATCCGCATTGGCAGCGGCGTTGGTGAGTTGGAAAGTTCTCGATGACGTTTTTATAACTTGTATAGCACTCATCGTTTGATAACGAAACCGAGTGCGAATCAAACGAGCGACAAACTTCACGCAGCCATGGACGCAGCTTCCCTGCTCTTCAGCTGGAAGGGCCTTGATCCTGACAGGCGAGATGTGCATTTCATGTTGGCCATCCACACATCCTCTACCACTAGCCTCGACGAAATCTATGACGGCGCCGTGGGTGTCTACAAAGCTTTTGCGGACGTGAATCTCTATCCGAATAGAGGCACACTGATTCAACCCGCTTGCAGAGGTGAGGATTTCCCGATCTCTCGCGGGGAGAAACGCATCCTTTAGTCCAAATCCGAATTCGAACCCGAGGCTTGATCCTTAGATTCCTTAACATTGAAGACTCCTTCTCTTTCAGATAATAATTTCTTCTTCTGCTCACATCGGAGAGCCTACATCTATCTCACGGACATGGTCACCAAATGTAACGAGAACTGCGACTTCCAAGGCTCCATCTGCGAGAGCGAGCAGGACGCCGTCAATGGGAACTGCTCGAATAAGACTGTCAATGTATGCAGCCTCATATTGAATCGCAGAACAAGACCGGCGGAGGTCGACAGGACGGCCCTTGTTCTGGAATTCGAGACAGATATGGACCAGCTTTACATGAAGTGTAATTATCCCATGAATGAACAAAACAGTGTCATCTAGCTCGTGTAAGGCGGATTTTTCTCTTCCTAATAGAGAACGTTCAAAGTTCGAAACGCACTGAAGGAATGATATTCTCCACTTAATGGGAATATTGAGAGAATAGACGATCGATTGTCGCTGAGCTGTTGATGTATTCGCAACTTTTGAATGGAGGATTTGAGAGTACTGAAGGAAAAAAACGTCGCTTTCTCTCTCGTCGAGGACTGCAATCTGCTGAATAAGAAAAATGGCAGGCCTCCTTCCTTAGAGGGATTTGGGAGCCAAAAGGAAGTCTTGAGATGGGGGCTCTGCTCTTTCAAGGAGATCTCGAACCGAGTTTCGTGGTAAATGTGATGGAATTGATTGGATGTAGATAAGATTCGATTCTCTGCTCGTTCTCTCGCTTGAGCTCAAGGTCGTCCCGGAGTCACAACGAGCAGATCGTGCCGGAGAGGACTTCCACAGATCGGTTCCCAGTTATCAGCGGAGGAAGATCGGCGACTCTCGTGGCTTCTCCCCAGCACTCTTTTGGTGGAAGTGATTATCCACTAATTTCTGTCGTCTGTCACCTCCTTATTTCTTCCAGCTTCTCGAGATCTAGGAAGATTACGGAAATTTTGGATTATAACGCTTCTTCGGCTGACTTCGGTGCTTTTTCTCAAAACTAAAAGAAACGTCTGACTTTTTGAGCTCAATTTATGATTCCGAACAGAGGAAACCCGTGACCATATGTTCACTGATGGGGATGTCCGCTTAAAAACTGCACAAGACCAAACACTAGACGTTTTGTGTGGACAACGCTATCGATTGTTTTCGATAACGGCCCGTGAACTCCGTCATTTCCCACGCCTTTCCGTGATAGCCGTGGAGTTTGAAGCTTCCGTGAGTTCAGGAAATCGTCGTTGGGCAGTGCAGTCCTCTCCGTAGTGGAACAGTAAGGCCATCTGTCATCCATATCTTCAACCCTACACCCTCTACCTGAAAAAGTATTGAGACGGACATCGTTTCGTCGATCTCGCGATCGATTACCTGAGAGGCAAACTTGCCTCAAACTGCCTTAGCTGGTCAGATACTCCTGACTCAGGAGCCTATTGACGCTGAAATTATTTTGGAGGAAAAGAGAAGGAAATGTAGCGCTCAGGGAGTCGATGAGCCATGAACCGAATTGAGATATGAGAAAACGGACTACTCGAAAGAGTCTATTCATTACCATTTGATGATTTTCGCGCGATAGGGTTTGGGAGTGTTGCTCGTTCAATGTTAAGAATAAGGTATACAATCCGCACTGAACAGGAAGCGAAATTATTCTATCACGTTGTACGTCACAGCAGACGGCTTACAAACATTCGAATGAGCTAGCACAAAGCTGTTAAAGGGACCGCCATTTTCCGTCTGAGAGTCACTCCGGGAGCGAGGTCGAAGAGACGCGGTGGATACGGGCAAGCCGAGAGTTATGTGTCTTTGGATCCCGCTGTGTTTTGTGGCCGCAAGTTATGCTTGCCAATCGTATTATACCGATGATGATCAGATAATTCTTCTTGGTTGTGTTTCCGGAATAAACGGTTCCACTCCGTGGGAACCTCCAAGAATAAACACCACCTTCTTCGTCCACGACCGGGTATGTTACGCGAAGAGCTTCTCTGTTCAATGAAATGAGTTCTCTGTTTCTCCGATTCACTGCTCTCTCCTTAATTGCAAAAATGTTGTTCCAGAACCACCTTGCGAACCCTCTACGAGTTCTCCCCTGGAACGCCAGTTTCGATGCGACCGATGCTTTGTTCAACCCTGGAGACAGACTCCAGTTCGTCATTCACGGCTTCAAAGCTTCGAGTCAGGGGTCATGGGTGCAAAAATTGAAGAATACTTTCATAAGGAAGGATGATCGTGTGAGTTAGCTCATTTATTCGAATGAAAACAAATTCCTCAAAGTTCAGGTTGCCCTTGATTCTCGATTCTCCGTTGATGAATATACTTTCCCGAACCCACTCACAAAATTATTGTGTGTTCCAAGATCAAACTTACAGGATCACAGACTCATACATCTCCTCGATTGCGATAACGGAAAATGCGGCGCGGCTCGTGTAGATTACCGTTGCTGCGAATTTTACGATGTTTTGTGATAGATGAGATATTCCCCGTCTAACTGAATGCTGCACCGTTAACGTCCAAGGGAGCTTCATTCAAACGAACTCGAAGTCGATCGAGGTCGTTGAGACCTTCCGTTTCCGTGGGAAAATGATATCCCGCGACGCTCCTGCCTAAACTAATTCAACAATAAGGAGCTATCTCTTTTCTGCCGGAACGACCGAGATACCAACTGTGTGACACTTGCGAAGTTGTGCAATCGCACCTGCAGGGCTTCCTGTCGCTCCAAGCTTGGAACACGCTGTCTGCCAGAGGACGGATCGAGAAGTGTTGAGGGATCAGCATACACGAAATAGATAAAAACTAAATGAAGCCGACAATTTCAGACAAAAGTTTTGTTGGTGGATTGGTCCGACGGAGCTCTTCTCTCCGGCTCAGCCGAGGGCACAGACCCTCGCCTTCAAGGGGCAAGTAACGCACTCATGGTGGGCAGAGTGGTTGCCTGCCTGATAGAGCGTATTGTTTCGTCATATGGTATACCAGAAACCTCCGTGTGTATTTTCGGTCACTCGATGGGCGGCCAAGTGATGGGTAGAGCGGCCGCATGGCTCTCAGAGAAGTTCGACATCCGAGTCGGTATCGGCATGGGTGAGTTGAGAAATGTTTGGAATTTATGTCCAAATATTGTGTGATATCCATCCTCTGAGAACGAGACCACAATTCCTAACTTGGAGGAACCTGATTCAGCCTCGGAAGCCACGGCGCACCCGTTCAGCATCGAAGGAATTTATCCTGAAAAAAAAGATGTGCATTTCATGGTCGCCATACACACAGCTTCCTCTACTCCGAAATTCGAGAACAACCCCGGTGCCCGCGGTCTTTTCAGAGCTTTCGCGGATGTGGACCTTTATCCGAATCGGGGAATCCTGGTACAACCTGCGTGCAGAGGCAAGTAGTTTCTCGATATTCAAGACAGCATGATACAGAGATCCTTCTAATCATTTAGTGTCCATTCAATGCTCGGTGTTGAAGACTCTTTGGTTTCCAGAAAACAACTTTGAAATATGCTCGCATGAGCAAGCCAATGTCTTCTTCATGGAAATGGTGGCCAACTGTGACGAACACTGCGATTTCCAAGGCTTCGTCTGCGAGAACGAGGGAGACGCTGTAAACGGAACCTGCTCAAATCAGAACGTGCAGGTGTGCAGCTTGATCAGGACGCTTGAAGAGGACTTCAAGGATTCTGATAGAGAGAGCATTATTCTGACTTTCGAGACCAATATGGAGAACCTGCGAATCGAGTGCACATAGATTTGCTGAGGAAGGGCAGCGGCGGCCGTCAAAGACCCTCGTCCACTTCTCTTCTTTTATATTCTGACAAAAACAGACGAGTATTGCTCCAAGAGTGCCCCGACTTATCATTCGTTCTTCGTCAGGAAATTTCACAGGAAGAGTTCTCATAGAGATGCCGTGGACTCGCGCAAGCCAACTTTTGTATAAGAAAACTTCCTTTTCAGGGATGAATTATTTTGACCTCATCGATCATTTCTGTCAGCAGCACAGTTCCTACTTGCAAAGTATTCCAGTATATTCCAGGGGCCTGGAGAAGCTTCTCCGACTTTTGCCTCCACTTGCTTTTTCCTTGGAGACAATGCGCAACACAAGTCCGGGGCCCAAAAGTCACCCAACAGTTTTCGGGGTTTCTGCAGACCTAACTTCTCTTCGATAGGTTTGGCTGACGTGTACGGAACGTCTTGGTGGGTAAATGCTCAGCTTGTCCCAGCACCCTCCATGATCTGAACCATACGCGCTTCCTTCCCGGTTTCTGCAGCGTATTCTTTCCCTCGAATCCTCCTTAGCTCGGCCGCTTTGTTTGCCTCTCTATGGTTCTTCACCTTTCGTGAAGTCGCCGTTTGTTCCAACGCTCTCCACCCGCGAGCCGCACGACACACCAGACGACGACGACACATGTCAACGTGAAGTTCGAATAAGCTCAGATTGTCTCGACCGTTTGAAGGAGTGATATCGTTCGGTTCCGACCGACATCATCGACTCAAAATGGTCAAACCGGAGCTCTTTACAGGTGAGAACCGCCATTCCGAATCCGACCTTCATTTTTTTTCATGTAATACATTCAGGAATCATTCAATCATTATTTGTCAATCAGATTCCGAGGTTGGTGATCTCTAGAGCTTGGAAGTTCAGGCATTAATCATTTTAGAACCTCCATCAATCAATATGAATTGATGGATATTTAGTGAAATAGTGCCTGATTTCTCCAGCCCATGACTTTGTTGGGTAAATATCATCGAAGTGATCAACCTCCGATCAGTTTATCCATGGATTGATGGAGGCTGATTAATGAATAATGCCTAAACTTCCAAGCTCTAGTGATCTCAAACCAAGTCGCGCGTTTCGTTTGATCTTCCGAGCTATTTCTCGGCGTTGTTCAGTACCAGAACTTCAAAAGTTTCCTCGACTTTTCAGCCGACATGGAGCTCGAAGAATGCGCTGCCGTGCTTCAACAACTTGTGCGTGATCATGACTTTGAAGAGCTCCTGAGCGAACTGAAGACCTTGCCGACTGAGAGAACTCGGAAAGTCGGCTGGGAAATCTACCCCCTCGTCATGCAAGAAAGTGACGAGCTCCGACACAAGAAAGAGGACAGTCCAGAAAAGGATGAGTTCAACAAACTGATAAAGAAGATCGTCGCCATGTTGAATGACTCCTCCACGCCAAAAGAGAGCTTAATGATGAACATGGAGTCCCTTCCCAACATGTTGACGTCTTACGGTTTCGATTTAGTCTTTGAAAATGTCGTCGAATGCCTCAAAAGACGGCAGGAATATTCGAAGCCTTCTCTGATTTGGGCGCTGGATGTGATCGCTGATTGCTTGGAGAAATTGCCTCCGCCGCAGGATATAAATGACGAGGACGCCGACGAACGCGAGCTCATGCATGTGGATCACGAAGCTCGTGCAATCGAATGCAGATACGTGTCGCTCCTGAACTTCCTAGACAATCAGCTCACTTTGTTGAATGAGAAGGATAGAAATTTTCTCATTGAAAAAGATAGATCCAAGATCTGTTCGCACCTGATGCGACCCTTAGGAACCACTCTCGGGCTCCTGGATCTATCTCCCGCCGTCAAAGGCAAACCCGAGAACCCTCTGCATAGCATAGCCGTCCGTTTGTCTCGGATCGTCGACGTCATCAGAGATCCTTTCATCGTTTTGGGTCTCGCGGATGGCGAACGTCTGAAGTTCCTGGAAGACGACTTCGGAGAGGGATCCCGAAGCGCCGGCGTGCTTGCGTATATGGTCGTCTGTTCGGGCAAAAGTTTCCCTCGTGTTTATTCCCCGGATACCCTGTCGGGAATAATGTTGATGTCGAGCTTGAATCTGTTGCTCTCCCAAAGAACTTCCCATGTTCTAAAGGGCTTGGATCTCTTGGAAGAAGCTCTTGTTTACGTGAACTGTGTGCGCAGAGACGACAACATAGAATTCGTGTCTACGAGGCTTCTGGAAGCGTTGTCCAACGTGATGACTTCTTTCCCGGTGCACGAGGCCCGCAAAAGAGCTTTGCGGCTATGGAATGAGCTCTTCAAAAAGTGCCACCCGGATATCCGACTGGAACTTTTGTTCCTTCTCTTCCAGACCTGTGAACATCCCTCAATCCGGGGCTTCATCGTGGATCGTTGGCGTAGGCTGTTGAGCAACACCAAACCAGTAAACGGTTCTGAGATCTTCCAAAAGCTCATATTCCTCCCAGAAGGAGGAACGAACGAGTTGTTGCATCACAGTGAATATCTACTCGCGAGTCTGAATATGCTCAGGCATTTGCTCCTTTTCCACATGATAGAGAAGCTCCCGGAGTTGGAAACGTATCTGACAGACTTCAAGAAAGCCCTGCAGTCATCGAGAGCTCAATGCGAGAGACAGCTCAATGGTGATGAGGAGGTGAAACTGGAGTCCTTGATACCGAATGTACCGAAGCACATGGAAAAGGAAGTCTTGGAGCACGCTCTGATCAGATTCGATCTCATGGAGAGCATCCTTGGGATCGTTCAGTCTTATTATGACTCTCTGTGATGAAAGTATTTGGATTTGACGAAATACTCTGGCTCCAAACAGCGGTGTGTTTTATCCGTCTTCGAGCGCTTGAATACACCGACGAGGTTTAGCCTCAGGGGTCTCTCTGGGAGTCCAGATCTGGCGAGAATAAAAAAAGTCATTTATTATCGTAATTCAATGTATTTTATTATTCCCGCTGTCCCGAATCATATGCGTCGCGATTCTCACTCGCAGTTGACGGGCATGAGAAAATTTTCTCTGCACATTGAAGACTGTGTCCGTGGACAACGAGCGAGCCTTAGCACCGCCAAAGCACGTTTACAGTCCCTGCCAAGGGGACAGGCATGGGGCCATATTCATTCGTTACCGACAAGCTTACTCTATTTGGATCAGACTGAAGATATTCGTTCAACAGACAAGATCTACCGCAACGCGAAGGTTTCTATCGATCGACATTTGGGATGTTCAACTGCCGGCCTGACACCCCCAGGATCGCGAACTGCATCAGCGTTCCTTGTTCCGTAGCATTTGACAAATTGTGTGAGTTATTGGTGTCTCAACTGCGCTCGAGAAGATCAATCGAGTTGGAAAAAACCATGAATCACCGGCGGCGCCACGATTAACGTTCAGGCCAGAACCAGCGCTTGCTTTTCGATTCTCCGTGAGCTTTCGTTGCCGCTCAGTCAGGGCTTGTGGGCGATCTCATTCCTAAAAATATTCCCTCAAACCCCCCAATCAACAAGACGTTCGTGGAATGTGGAATCAGAGACCGCCTTCAACTTCAAGAATGGGAAAGGAACCACCGAACGCTGAGTCGCCTTCTTCGTTGTGGAATCCAGGTTCACCCGTAGTGTTATGGTATTAGCGTGATTAGCCAAATATTAGCGTCGCTTTCTAATATTTGGAGTATCGGGAATTTCCGAAATTCCGGGATTCCGAACCTGATCCGCACCGGAAGTTTCTTGGCCGACGTAGCTGAAAACTTGGCAAGATAAGTCGGACACAGTAAAGAACGTTGGCGTGAAATCGCACGAAGAGGCGCTTTCCGACAAATTCCGAAAGTTTTCGACGGTTTCACGGATTTCTTTGGGTGTCCAAAAATCGCGTGGAAACTCTCCCAGATCCTTCGCTCCTCATCCTCCTGCATGTTATGAAAATGTCTGCTAAGGTTTCCGAGATTGACTGCGCAATAAGGCCTAGCGGGCCTTGAGGGATTCAATAGAATTTGCGTAAGCTGCCTCATGCTCTTGTCTTCCTTCATTCCGTATTCGCTTCGTTCTAGACATCAGATAGCTTGAATGACGGCAGCTCGAAGAGATTTGATCGTCGCTCCCGACCTGACAAGGTTAATTTATTCACGAAAAGAATTGTAGCTGCTTTTGAGCTGTTTATGATATACAAATAATACGGTTTCTTCAGAATATCACTGATTTCCTTTACTCTCGATCGAAGGCAATTATTTACTAAATTTTCAAAATACCTAACTGAAAAAAACTAATTTGATCGTCGCCGAGTCCGAACAGTCCTTGGTCGCCCGTGGAATTGGGATTCGTGCCGCCGTAGGTTGCTGTTTGAAGAATATAATCTCGAACAGATTCTGCAAATCCATCGAGTCCCATTCGATTTCGTTTTCTCCTTTATTTTCAGTTTGTCATCCTCCGCGGCGAGGGCGAGCGCTCGAGCGCAGTCGTGGTAATCGATGCACCACTGACTGACAAACAACACGCGACAAGAAGGGCATCTGTATCCTTGTGGCTCAGGAGAGCCGGCCTCCGCGAAGAGATCGCGGAACTCTTTCATGTGCATACTGCAGAGGTCACGAGCTCTGAAAACAGGAATACGCTGAAATGAGTGCACTAGCAACACGAATTAGACAATGAGGCTTATCTGAGCGATGTTCTCTTATAAAGGGCTGCGTCGGCAGTTTCCGCTAAATTCGAGAACGAGGAGGCAAGAGGTGGAGGTTTAGAGAGGCCTCTACAGAGAGTGTACCTCGGAGGTGCCTCGGAAGCCGATGCGGCGGTTGACCCCTTCCGAATTCTTCGCAGCCGGAGTTGCGAAAGCCTCGAGAAATGGTTAATGAATGGAATCGAGCCCATGATGAATTTTGTTTAGTGATGAGCTTCTAGAATTTCTCCGAGTGCGTATTTTTTGATGACGACAAGAGACATATGCGAATGAACAATCCCACAATCTCCTCACTCCAGCTGCTTTCAGAAATCACGGATCGATATATGCTTCCAATCAATTATTATTAGAATAAGGATAAGGATTTTTGATTGAGGGCTCTGCAAGTTGAGAACGACACGTTTCGTTACGACGGGATTCCCAAAAGACATCGAAATGGTAACTTTGGAGGTTTTGGGATGAATTTCGGAAGTAACGAGCGAAATTTCGAGATTCTGTGACGCAAACCGGTCCTCCATGGTACTTAGTTATTGCACGATCACAATCGAGTGTAGTTATCTTCAATTCCGATAACAAAGTGCGGATTGAAAATATGCAAGGGGTGAAACCTGGCTAGAATTGAGTTGACTAGAATTACAACACCCATATTCATGGTCTGGAGTGACTGGTCAGAGGTTGCAGACCGCTGGTCAAGACCATCTCTGAATCGTTCCCGGATTTTCTCCGAACACCCTTACAATCAAAATCAATAGAGTCGGTGTAGACATTTCATGGGGGACTTAGGGCAACAAAATGAGTCGTCCCTCGTCAGCGTCTAAACGGGAGAAGGCGCCTTGGAGACGGATTCCGCTGTCAAAACCGTTTTCCTCACCGAAATGAATTCAATGCCCCCACGAACGAAAGCGAAAGTCCCTAATCAGCGCTGGATTAAAAGTTCAGATTCCCTGAACCATTTCCCGCACCTTTTCATGTTTTCGTCCGACGTAACTCCGATTGATTCATCTCTATTCCGCTCTCGTCCACAGTGGCGGCCGTCGGAAGTTGAACGTCGAAAAATCAACGGGGTGTTTGCTGCTGTCGGCAATTTCCAGATTCCAAGGAGGTGCGTTGGGAGTTTTCGTAAGGAAATGAAGGATGCTGCCGGAAAATGACTCTGTTGAGGAACAGTTGAAAGAATCGATACTTCACATTAGAATGTGGAATCGTGTAACTTTAAAGAAGTGAGCGACGCGGGACGGAGGTCGTGGATTGAGAGGTGCGGAATTTCTTTCCAAATCCGAAGCCGTACTATCCGACGTTCGTCATGAGTAGGGGTTGGAAGTTCAGGCATCAATTTCATTAATCACCACCAATCGAATGTTACATCGAAGTATGGTGCTAAGAATGTATCGATTTAATGACTCTACTCTTTATTGAAAGATGGAGTGCGAAGCCTCAGGGGTCGTTCGCTTATCCGGTACCTGTCAGTTCGAAAGCACTAGAAGAAATTCTAGGGCATCACAACCAATCTCGATTTCATTTCTCGTCGAGGCTTTCGCAACTCCGGTTGCGAATAAGTTGAAAGGGGTTGTTTGCGGCATCGGTTGCCGAGGCATCTCCGTACACGCTTGATAGAGGCCTCTCTGAGTCTCGGATACTTTCACCCCTTGCCTCCTCATTCTCGAATTCAACGGAAACCGCTAGAAACATCGTCGCATCCCTTCGCAAAAGAACATCAATGAGATGAGCCTCGTTGTCTAATTCGTGTCGCCTCAAGCTGGTGTATTCATCTCAGCGTATTCCTGTCTTCGGAGTTCGTCATCCCGACTTCCAACACTGTGACAGTATGGACATGACAGAGTTCCGCGATCTCTTCGCGGAGACCGGCTCTCCTGAGCCACAAGGATACAGATGCCCTTCCTGCGGGGTGTTGTTCGTAAGTCAGTGGTGCATCGATTGCCACGACTGCGCTCAGGCGCTGACACTCGTCGCGACAAATCAGAACACTGAATCCACTAACACTCGATGGGAGTGTAGAATATGCGCAAGTTTCTATTCATCGAACAGCAATCTACGGCGACACGAGTCCCAATTCCATGGGCGGCCAAGGGTGGTCCGGTCTCGGCGTCGATGAACTTGGTTTTTTAGTTGGGTGATTTGAGATTCTTGATATTTCTCTTGGTGTAATAGGTACTCTGCAATAGGAAGTAAAGGACATTATCCATTCTCCGATGAAACTGTATCATTTGTATAGAACAAAATCCGAAGGGTTAGCGCCCACGGCACGAACCAGGAAGGCGACAGGGAAACGCCGAAGAATCAGTGGTTCTCAAGCGGTGGGCCCTGACCCACTGGTGAGGCACGGGGCAATTCCGAATGAGTCAAACAGAATCGAGAGGATTCATGTTGTGGGAAAGATGGTTGTTCCGCCAATTCCGCGTCTCAGTGTCTGCCTGTTCGTCATACTATACAGCTATAAAGATTATACTCCTCGAAACTCGAAAACTCGAACCATGGAGATACATACCAAGAACTTGAGCAATTTGTAAAATGCTATAGGACAAGGAGAGCTGGAGCAATTTGCGATCATTGGGGTTTCGGGTCAGCAGTCTATCATCCCTTTCGATCGGTAGATACCAAGGCTTCGTTTTGATTCAAGTCCTGTATGTTGAACAGAGACCTTCAGTTTGTACCAATGTCGGTAACGAATGAGCCGGTCTTCTTGGCGCGGGACTGTAACAAAGCCTTGGCGGGGGTGCTGACGTCATGGATTACTAATTGCAATTTTGTTCGTTTCTCCTGGTCTTGGGTTGTGTTCCCAAGGGTGTCCCCGGTATCCGGAAAAAATATCAAACGATCGATTGTCTTGTGATTATCCGGCTAATCATGTGACCACATCTTCGATGGCGGTTCGAGTTTCGACGGCCGCCCGAGTGGACCTCATGCGACGTGCACACAGTTTATGTATGCACGTTCATGCGTGCATGGATTGTCACTCAACGAGAGCCAGTCGAGAGTGGGTTGAACGATGTCCACTTAGTGATCAGACCCCGAAAACTGTGATCGGATCTGCTGAGACGGGCTCTCCCAGGAGTCGGAGTCGCACGGAGTTGCAATGGAAAAATGTAAGTCAAACAAAATCATCAGCAAGACCTTTCATCATTCGTGCAGTCCTGTATTAGCCACATAAAATCGGTAGGAAATGACAAATATAATTTGGGAAACTTTTCGGGGAATTTGTGAGAGTTATGGACCGTCAAGATCGTGGAGCATTTTTTCCTCTTTCGACATGAAAGTTCTGAATCCGCCTCCTGCCGCAACTTCCACACAAAGTTTCAGAGAAGAATTTGATGTGGTTCCTACGAATATGTCGAGAACCTAAGAAATCATTGGAGTCTTCCTCGAATGAAGTCTAAAAATGTTTTTCGACGAAATCAATGATAACTTTTTTCATTGCGCGGCGTGAGTCAAGAATCGTATATTTCCACCGCCTTGAATTCCGTTTGGATTACTCCCCCCGGATCATCTCGGTATTGTCCAAGGATTTTCCCGAATACTCTCGAAAGCAGAATCAGTTCAGGACGGAACAGTATTTGGCCAGATTGCCACCAAACTGAGCTCCCAGGTTATTCGGTGTGAGAAGCGGTCTCTTCATCTTGCTTGTCATTCTGTGACAATCCTCGTCTTTCCGCACTTCTCACGATGATCGGAGAAGTGATTACTCGAATGACGTTATGTCCTTCGAATTGGGAACCTTTCGCGTTCCTTGATCTACATAGATGATTGAGTGCGAGAAATGCGCCGAATGGAGTGAAAGATTCGGTTCCTATCATACAATGCAATACAAGAATGCAACGATTCATGATTTCTGAAAGCCCCCAAACTATGGAGATTGCGGAAGTAGGCCTCTAAACTCCATCGAGGCGTTCGCGACTCCGGAGGCGAATAATTTGGAAGGGGTTCCCGGGGCTCCGTTGCTAAGCTCTCTCTGAGCTCTCGATCGGAGTTTTGGAGTCTGAGCCTCAGATACTTTCTCCACTTTCTCTGATTTGACGAAAAATGCCTCGAGCATCGACACTCCACAAAAGATAATGGCCCAGTTTAGCCTAATTGTCTGATTCGTATTGCCTCAAGCCAGTGTACTCATTTCAACGTATTCCTGTTTTCAGACGTCTTCACCTCTGCAGTATGCATATGAAAGAGTTCTGTGATCTCTTCGTGGAGGCCGGCTCTCCTGAGCCACAAGGATACAGATGCCCTTCCTGTGGCGTGTTGTTTGTCAGTCAGTGGTGCATCGATTACCACGGCTGCGCTCGAGCTCTAGCCCTCGCCGCGAAGGATGACAAACTAAAAATAAAGGAGATCGAATGGGGGTCGATGGATTTGCAGAATATGTTCGAGATTTTATTCCTGAAGTAACAGCCCGCGACGGCAGTAGTCCCAAATCCACGGTTGACCAAGGAATGTCCGGACTCGGCATCGATGAACTTAGTTTTTCAGTTAGGTATTTCGAAAGTTTTGTAAATAGTTAAGATTGTATTGTTCCAAATGTAGATACTTTTCAATCGGATGTGGAGGAAATTATCCTTCCTCTGACGAAACTGTATTATTTGTGAAGAATAAAAAGCGTGGGCGGTGCGATTCCATCTATGATGATTTGAGTCAAGTGATGTTGTCTAGACGTTCACCTCGACCGATCAGGATTTACACCGAAATCTTCTTGATCCTAGCGTTAAGGCTATTGGCGTAGTTCCCGAAAGTCGAGCTCTCATTCTCTTCAGCGTACTGTTCCGAGAAAACGTTGAGGAATTCGTCAAGGCCTCAGTGACGGAATTTACGTAGCAGATGAATGTCCCCCGGGGATGAATGAGGACACCCACTGGTGACAACGCCGACAAAGCTGAGGGTCGAACGGACCTTGACACGTTGGATATCCTTTTATCTATTTCTGGACCTTCGTGCCAACTCCAAAGGTGGTCGTTAACTAGCGCGCATCCGATCTAGAGCGCAGAGCTCATTTGAGCGCATCTGACGAGCGCGCATCTGATTCGCGCGCGTATGATCGGAGCGCATCTGATGAGAGCGCACCGTCGAATATTCTCTCTGTGATATTGTGCATTACTCCAAATTGTGACGCTCCAAGCGTTTTGCGCTCGAGAAAGATCAATTCTACAATAATCTCAGAACTGCGCCTTTCTAACGTTCTATGTCCCCGGTAGATGCCGGCTTCGCTCTACCGACGCGGCCATCTCGAAATAAGTTAATGAGAGCCGACTGTCCAGAAAATAAATCAGTGCTGTCAACGAATCGTGAATCTGAATCCGCTGTTTTCTTCGTTGTACTCATGGGTGTAGAGCGTTCCCCAGTCAAGAAAGCGAAAGGTAGATCATTACCGTCTGAAATTTAACACGCACAATAAACCCCGAATTTTGTTTTCCCGCGCGCTTCCGAAGGAACGTTCCAGACCTAAACTCTCACTCAATCTTGTGTCGACTGTCGAATTGCCGAAAAAAAAATGACTATAATGTGAAGAAATTTACACTGAGCTATGATGGTGTAATTCATTTGCATGCTCATTCGATCTCGGAGTTCGCTCCTTGTCGTCGATTCAAAAGCTCTCTTGAAATCAATGCAATAAACAATGTTTATATTATGTACATATACTGAAAAGGATCCGATGATCGATTCCGATCTGAATCGTCTCCTGCTTCGGATGAAGTGCAACCGATATGTCCGAGAGAAAGAGCCTGGGCACGTTCTCCATATCACGCTCCATTCAGATCGATTCCTGACTCGAACCCGAAAACAGCTGAGTAACAGGACCTCTTTGTCTCAAGATTTCCGAAAACCCTACGTGGAGCGATACGTGGAGAAATAAATCCAGAAACTCGCACGAAATCCCGGGTGCCGGACGAACGAGGACATGTCCGGCTTCACAGCGTCTCTCTCCGTGACATTATGTTGAACCTCGGGGAATCTAAAACTGCCTCTTATGCGCGAATGTCTCTCCCCATAAGACTCCCGAGGGAAATTGGTCCACATCGTCAGCCATTCATCAGGTGCTCCAATAATGGGTCTGTCAACCGCTTGGCTCACGAAGAGCTTATGGATTCGGATCGCCAGCGGCGAGGCTGAGTTGGAGAATTGTTGAACAATTGCATCTCATTCATCCGATCCGCCGATCAGAACTGACATGGACGACGTTTTTTTCATACAGCCAGTCGATCATTTTTTCAATTCGTTGAAACTCGTGAATTCATGCTGCAATCCTGATTCTAAGCATTTTAGTTTCTGATTGATTGTTTGATTGATTGATCGGTCGATGCTGAGTACTCCTCTTGTTCCAGCGAAAGACTTCTGCTGCTCACATCATCAGAACTATATCTTCTTCACGGCAATGGAAGAAGAGTGCAGCGAGCACTGTGACTTCCAAGGTCATCTTCGCAGGAACGAGCATAAAGCTGTCTACAAGACTTATTCGAACTGGACCGTCAATGTATGCAGCCTCATCCGGAACATTAGAGGAAGGATGGTTGTCTACAGACGAGAAAAATTCATTTTGACATTCGAGACCGATATGGACAAGCTCCTTATAGAATGTGATGATCATGCCGAATGAGAAAGTTGAAAATTCTTCGAACTCTTTTTTCTCTCTCAAAGACTCTCCGTCAGAACTGTGAATGTTTCAGTCACTTTCAGGTGTTGCCCCAACGACAAGCTGAGCTAAGCAGCCTGAGCCGAGAATCCTTTGGAGCAAGGGACCTCTTTCTCTGAAGTCAGAGAAGTCCGACGTTTCTCCCGTTGTTGCAAAGGGTTCTCTTAGAATACTTTGAAAGACTTTCAATCTTGCAGCCAGAAATGAGGCGAACCGCCGAGATCCGTGGGTTTGCGGCATGAAAATGTTTTGTTTAAGGATGAGAAAACGAAGTTTTCGTGTTTCCTCGAGGGGAAACTAGAAGCAGGCGGAAGGTTCGGTTCTTCGAGTTGAGCGACCACCTCAACCTATGGACTCCGCGAGCGAGTTCTCAAAGGTGCCGCGAAATTTCGCGACGGATCCAACTCTCGTGAGGAAGGCACGAGTTCCTCCGAACACTTCAAGAGTACAGGGTGCGCCAGTGAGATCGAACGCGTCTAGGAAACCACCGGAAGACAACGCTGGGAATGCTGCCAAAGTTGGGGAACTCGTCGGAGGCGCGTCGAAAGGTTTCCCTAAACACGTCTCGAAGCATCCCTCGAAGTTTAGTTTCGGGCAACCCACTGGATCGAAGTTCAGTCGTACTGATAAGGCGTCAATGCACATTGAGAATAAATCCTCCTTGGATCTTAGAGCTAGCCTCGGCCCGAGTCCCAGGCTCTCTGCTCTGGCGTCACCTTCACAAGGCAAAAAAGATCTCATAGTTCCCAAGCCAGCCGCCACGCACTCCGAGCGGGGATCGCGTTGCTTCTCTGCCGACTGCGTTCCTCTGGGAGTGATTTTTGCGATTTCTCTTCTCATTGTGGCGGGCCATTCGTTGACAGAACGGGTGCGCAACGCGGAAGCTCTGAATCCGGGCCTTGCTTACATGTTCAAGCTGGTGGACAGAGATGACTGGTGTGGTCACTTCGAAAACGACTACCAACCACCCTCGATACACGGTTTCTATTCTCTAATGACGAATTTGACTGCGTTGGTGGGAGCAGAGAAACATTTCTCATCTCGAGGTAATGTTGAAATCTCATTCTATCCCGAAATCGTGGGCTTCGATGCGAGGACAGGGGAGGATGCCGTCTTCATTCTGTGCTTCACGATACCTGTCATGATGATGGTTGTAGATTCAAATAGCTCGACCATGTGGGTGAAGACACTTCGACAACCTTGCGCCGCAACGTAAGTCATGTTTTTCATCATGATTACTTATTAGATCAGATTGACCGTATTCTCAATTATAAATTAGACTATCCACAATCTATTCGGTGGGAGATCTGCATGGTTGTGAACATGAATGCAATCAAATACGTTGGAAGCTGAGTGCTGATTCCGTAACTGTAGATAATTATCATCTCATCTAATCAAGGTGTTAAATGAGGCATTTTTCCGTAAGGGTCCGACATGGCGACGCCGAAGTGGAGCAGGTCTGACTTTTTTCAGACGGAGTATATTTTTCAAAGAAACCATTTTGAACTTCCAGGCCTGTGTTTTACGACTACCTCGAGGATGAAAGCAAACGAGCTGTTACAGATGGAGTGAGTTTCGAAGATGTGATCGTGAAGGGATATCCTCTCAGATTCGCGGTCATTGTGGACGTTGTGAAGAGCGAAGCAAGTTTCAGAGTCTGCAAACTCCTCGACCGTGAATGTATCGATGCGCTCGACAGCATATCACAACAGTTGAAATATGTCAGCCTGGAAAGGGGCGTAAAGAAGCTTGCTCTCGTATCCAATGGATTCGCTCCAAGGTTGAAATTCTACTGCCGCATCAGCGAGAGTAAACTACCGCTCTGCTGGGCTCCGGGGACGTCAGTTCCACGACTTTGTCCCATCTGATCTTCATCAGTTCTCATCTTTTTCGGTCCGAAATCACCAACCACTTTGGTTGACGAATTCTATCAGGTCTCTTGGCATCTCCGGATCAGATCTTCATTCAAACACTTCAATTTGTAAGCTTTTTTCCAATAATATTGAAGCACGGCGAGAATAACAGAAAGCAAAGAAGTCGAGTTTGTTCTTAGTTCTTCAGAGTCAACTTTTTTAACTTTTCCTTTATGTCCATGTCCGATGACCTTCACTCGGGAATACATAGTTCATGAGCTTGCCATGTGTCTGGAAGCTGGCCATGCTGGATATCATAAAAACTCTTCCCGAACGTGACCGAACAAATCGAGGAGGTGTTGCTGCTTGTGTGAGGCAAAAGATGCTGCGTTGGGATACTTGACGCGTCAACTTTAAATGTACGCCGGGCCAAACTTCATGCAATCGGACGCGATAGAAAAACGCACCACAAGTGACTCAGGCAGGCTTTCGATCCGGACACCGAGGTGAACCTGGGCGGAGTTCGTTCATTCGAGGACTTGTCACACAGACATGGACACCGTTTCGTTGGTTGGGTATGACCTGTTGTCGCTCATTCTTCGGTTGAATGCGTGAATGCGTTGAAGAGCGAATCGATTCCATCAAAGAGTCCTCGGTCTTTCAGCCTGAAGCACCTATTTGCATGCATTTAGAGACTCAGACATCGGAGCAAACTGGGGAAGAAAACTGAGAGGCTATCATTGTCTCCCTGTTTCGGTGGAAGTTTACTTCCACTTTTGCGAGGAGGTCTCTCGAGAAGATTCTCTTCCCTCGATTGAAAAGCGAAAAAACTCGGAGTTCATCGGACACAATGTTTTCCAAAACATTCTTAGTTGGTAGATAAAAAATTATCTCACAAGTTATTCCATGACATATTCTAAAGCACTGAACAATATTCAACAGTTGAAAAGGTTCCGCATCTGGTCCTCCTGATTAGTGCTAATCTGAACGTGCTGTATACATTTGGTCCTGGGCTCCGACTCGGGTTCTCCTTCTGCGAATTCCTCTTGAAGTCTGTGAGGATCCAGATTGCACACACGGAAGTCTTCGCTTTGCTTCTGCTCCATACCGAGCAGTGGCCATGTCTCTGACAGGAGTTGCGCAGCGTTGGATTCGCTGAAACTCTGGAAGAACTCGACTACCCGTGCCGGAGATTGCATGAACTTCGGTTGATTCTCGGGATTAGAGAAACAAATCCGATACAGTAACCAACGGAGAATTTCAGATGGACCGGAAGCGTCGACGTATTTGAGCGAAGAATCTTCCTCCGGGTACATTCCAAAGGGTTCACTCGAACTCACTAACTGTTGCATCGCAGCAAGGATGAGGAACGTGACGAGACGCGGCATTACGATCACTGTCATCACCGTTCGGGATCCTTGGCAGGCGTTCCACACTTTCGGTCGAGAGATGTAAGATGGAAGACAGTTCACTTCTATGGGCGGCTCAGCTGAAGACGATTCCACGGCAATGGCCACTTCACCCGGGGAGCATGAGTTGCAATCGGTTGGAAGTTTTAACTGTAGAAAAGAAGACCCGATAAACGAACGGCTCTCGAGTAGGATATTCAATGTCTGGCGTTTCTCAGTGATGCTTTGTCGTGTTTTTAAACCAATTGTTCCCGTAATCTTCCTTCTCAAGGTTCTCAATGACGTTTCCAATGCGTGATTCTTTTGCAAACAAAGCGCTGGCGCCTACATTGACCCTCTCGGAAGAACCAAGCGTTACCAGGAAAGATAATCAAAGAACATGCTGATGGCTCGACGCGATTCAGCTGCGTCAGCTCGACTTATCTGCGATTCAGAACTCGTAGAGTACGCATCTTCGTGGAAACGTACCATATATGTAGATATGTACGCTGATTCTCGGCATCCAAATAGACTTCGTCCGAATCATCTCACGGAAAACCTCTCCCAAATTCGATCGTTTGAAAAGAACACAGAGAAGAAGCTAATGTACGGTAGAATCTCCAAAAGAGCGACAGTCTCCACCGATCAGGCAGGTCGAACGCTGACGGATAGGCTGGAGACCCCATGAATGACTCGTAATCTGAGATCGATTCCGTCTGGGAGTGAGCAAGCTCGAGGAATCAGCCACCGTTACGATGCGCTCCGGGATCTCTTCTTACAATGATAACGGCGGGACGTTCGACACGGCATTGAAGCCCGAAAATCGTGGTATTCCAGACCTCCCATGGAATTTAAGCCTTTTGCGCGGTACAAAGTCGATATAGTTTCCAAATCTGCAAGTAGCAGATACCTATGTAGAGTGAGATAACCGCTAAGCCATCTACTACGTACAAATGGTGTCCACGTCAGCTCGCTCGCTAACTTTCTTTGGAAAGTGACCCAGTTGATCTCCTGGACTTATCGGCGCTCAATGCTTGCAACTCGAAATTTACTTTCGTCTTACATAATACGACCAGAGATTATGTAATTCATTGGGGGTAATTTAGATGAGTCGAAGTGAGGCGGTTGCCTTATGTGGCCCGCCTGATTCGTCATCTGAAGGAGACTTCTATCGTTTCTAATCCTCATTCTGAAAATGTTACGGGAAGTATTTCATTTAAGGTATTACGGATGAACTCTGCGTCTTCAAGATATGACGGGTCGGAAGGTGGAAGGTAGAGTAATGTCAGATTTGGAAATGTTGTCGTGGAAAAACGGGCGCCTCAAGGAAAGCTTCTAACTGGAGTGGGTTCTACTCATCGTCGTCGTCAAAGAATTCTATCACTATCGTCATGTCGCGGTCAGAGTCTGGGAAACCCCATATGACACCCGGAATGCCCACTCCGACCCTGTAGTACAGTCATTGTTATCACCCGACGTTGGTGTCATCCAATGATGAGAGATAAGATAATGAGAACAGCAGAAACTCTTCGGTGATGTTAGGCTTTTTATTCCCATCGTGCCGCTCCATAGTGTGTGGACCATTTGATTATCACTGCCACCTTAAATCTCCGGAAGCATCTCAGTATCCTAAACGGTGAGCGTCGCTAATCGCTCTCGAATCGTTTTTACAAGATCTGCTCTAGGAACATCAATCTCTTCTCTCGTTGTGACATTTCTCAATTTCAAAACACCTTGCGACAGTTCGTTCTCTCCGAAAACGATAGCCAGAGGAATCTGTTTGTCTTCGCAGTATTGAAGTTGGACCAAGAGCTTGGGATTCATTTTGAATGAGTGTTCCGCATTCAAACCTTCGCGCCACAATTCTGAGCAGATCTTCATTCGCTCTTTTACAAGGCCTTTCTGCACGGAACAGACAAAAACTTGAGTCTGTACGCTCCGCGGTTGAATCTTTTTAGTGGCCAACTGGTTCTCCAAAAGTGTAAAAATTCGCTCAACGCCCAAAGAGATGCCAACACAAGGCGTCGAACGTTTCTTCGCATCGAAGATCCCGACGAGTCCGTCGTAACGGCCTCCAGCTGCGATGGATCCGACTCCATCTTCGCCTTCGCCAACGAGTTGAGCTTCGTAAATGATTCCAGTGTAGTAATCCAGTCCCCGAGCCAAACTCAGATCGAATAGAAGGTGTTTGTCCACTCCGTATTCCCGAGAGTACTCGTAGAACAACTTCAGGTCTTCGAGACCTTTCTTAGCGTGCTCGTTTTTGCCCATGTCTTCCGATAGCAGCTTCTCGATGAGTTCCGTTCCCCCGTTGAGCTTCACAAACTCCCCGATCTTGTCGGCGGCTTCCTCCGAGAGACCCTTGACCTCACACATTTCTTTCTTGACTTCATCCCAGGGTGATTTGTCGAGTTTGTCAACCGCCGAGCAGATTTCCTTGAATTTCTCGTCAGGAACGCCACAAATCTTGAACATCCCATTTAGGATTCCACGGTGGTTGATTTTCACTTGAAATTCCCCTATGTCTAGTTTACTTATTATTTCGCATGCGATTACGACACACTCCGTTTCAGGAAGCATGGCATCGTATTGACCGGCGATGTCGAAGTCACATTGATAAAACTCGCGATATCTGCCTCTCGTCATGGCTGGGTTGTCTCGACGATAGACTTTACCGATCGAATACCTCTTGATGTTGCTGATTTTGTTCATCGCCAGATATCGAGCGAATGGAACGGTGAGATCGTACCTTTAAAGTGAAATAATTTCAGAAATCTCTCGAGGAGCGATCGGTGCCTCTGGAATTATTCAATTTGTCAGCGATACCGAAGCCGAGCGAGAATCTGGATTGGAAACATTAAACGCACCTTAGTGAAAGAATTTCTCCGCCCTGGTCCGCTAGATCGTAGATGAGCTTTGAGTCTTCGCCGTATTTCCCGGTCAGGGTTTGTTTCAATTCAAACACTGGTGTATCAATCTGTTCGGCTCCATGACGCGCGAAACTTTCTTTGATGACGGTGAACACTCGTTCACGAAGAGCCATCTGCACTGGACTTTGATCTCGGGTTCCCTGGAAAGGATTGAATGATCAGACTATGTTCCTTCATGAATCATCGTAAATACTCGAATAAGACACCTAGTTGGGAAATCGCTTGAGCCAGCTTCGCTCAAACTTCGTGTTTTTTCATTTGTGGCTCGCCGAGAAAAAAGCCGACGGTAATGCGACCGGTTTCGAGGCATTCCGTTTCTTCTGTTGACCTTGAGGGATACCCGATCGGCGTCAGAAAAGAGAACTGTTCTCTTATCTTCGCGCTAAAGAATCGATTTTCAGAAAGCCAATGGTTTTTGGAGGTATAGAGAGGATCTTGTCCGCCATGTTGGCGTGTTCGAATTCAAATTGATTCGGTTTTCGCTCACCTTCGGGGTTTTCAGGACGAACTTGTCGTCCTTCTTCTTGGCTCTCCTCGCCGGGTCTCCAGCCGTGTGTTCGTCGATCGTGTTGTCCTGCATCTTGGCAGTGACCTCCTGCATAGCAAACAGTGTTCTCGATGAGCATAGCCTCACGTCAATCCCGGCTTTGGTCCAGAAAGTGGACCGAGCCAGGTTTGCCCTCACCATTGAAGTTAGCATGTCTGAAAAGTCCCCTACTTACGATCGAGTGGAAATAGTACTAACACTCTTCAACCACTACGAGCCCGCAGCCTACTAGGAAAGCGTTCTTTGAGGGATTAGTTCGATGAGTCCAGAAATCGCTCGAAAATTTGCATGCTCGGAATCGGCTAGAAAGTCTTTTGTTAGCATTCTTTCCTCGATTCGATCGTGACACCAAATAAACGTGGGTCAATCACGCCGCATAGAATCGAATTGAAAAGTACGTTATTCTCAAAGTTGGCCCGCAAGTAGAACGAAGCGACAGAATCAATTTCGGTCATGCACCACTGGAAATGGTTGCACCATCTATCAGCCGGGGACATGCTTGCAGAGAAACCACCAAGAACAATTTGACTTACCGCAACTGTTTCTCCTCCGGGCATCGCTAGTCGTGGAGTACACCCTTCTGCTTCTTTCGGTTCGGCGAGCGGCGAGCTTCAGTCAGAACTAACCCTATATCTTACAACGTGTTCTATTTTTTTTCCCTCACAGCCAGCACCTTGTGTCTCAGACTCTAGTTCTGTCTCTGCCCGCGAGAGCGCTGGCATCGCTCATCGGCGAATGAACGCATTTCGCACACCGGTGTGTTTTCGTCCGGCTGTCAATGTTGAGCAGAACAAGCAGACAGTGCATCTTCCCCTGTTGAAAAAAGAAACCCGGATTTCTTCTAAGAGGGAACGCGAAATGTTTTCGGTGTGCTAGAACCTCTTCCAATGCCCTCTCATCAACCGAAGATGTCGTTGACATGGGCTGGCCAGGCGGAGATCCTGCGAGCAGCTGAGAAAGATCAACAACACATAGATTCCAACTACAGAGATTTGCTGGAAGGACTGTGCAGTGTACTGGGTCTTCGGAATGTTATGCCATACCACCACCGGATATCCAGTGGATCTTCGCTAGCATACTATGCTCTGACCACTGTTTTTGACCTCCAGACCCTGGGAGAACAGTTCGTCCACATCGTGCGATGTACTCCGGAGGGAACACCAGTTTCATTCCTACGGCGGCTGCTTCTGCTGATCGAACACATCCCTTGGAAGGTTCGCGATGTCGAACTCCAGAATATCCTTTCGATCGCCACGAGACTCCACTTGATACACTTCTATTTGTTCGGTGAATACGCCTCTATCAGCAAACGTGTAGCGAGGAGCAGATATGCTCTTTATAAAAACTTTCTCAACGTACCTCATCTAAATTGGATTTTTAAAGCGATAGGATACATGTATATTGCAAAAATACTCAGAGACCTCCATGCTAAGACGACGGAGAACAATGTTGTGAGTAGTGAGAGTACGTCGGAGGGTGACCACTCGCAGTTGAATTGCGCCATGTGCAATGACTCCGCTGTCAACTGCACTTTAACCCCATGCGGTCATGTGTTCTGCTGGAACTGCATTGCGACCTGGGTCTGGTCGAACAAAACTTGCGCATCCTGCCGGGCCCCCGTGGAGCCTGAGAAACTCGTGAGAGTTTTGAACAGATGAGAACTATCGATCTCGGAACAATCTTCTCGGAATCAACGCATGATTAAGTGGCAATAGTTCGATTGTCAGACATCTGCGGTTTCGTGTGTTCAATTCTGTGATCGACGGCAAAGCGAAGTTATTTTCTACTCTGTTGCTCAGTATTCGGTCGAAGCATCTTCCTTAGAATCGGAGAAATACAACTACACTGACCCAAAAAGGGATCGCTGACCGGACAGAAAGTCGTTAAATAAAATAATAAATGCATGTTGTGTCAGGTTATTGGAGAACATCTTGTTTTCCTTCATTAGTTTCAACATTTCACTTTTATTTACACAGAACCGTCCGGGAGAAACTTCTCCTCGAATTCTTCTTTTGAAATTTTGTGAAGTTTTTCCCGTTTGATGAGTCTTTCATCCTCGTAGAGCTCCTCGAATTCGCGTTCAACTCGGAGTTTGGCTTTCAGGCGTCGTTTTGCCGAAGGATTCAAATCCTTGGGGACGCCATCGAGATTCTTCCGCTTCTTCTTGCGTCGTTTGTTGCCGCCTTCGAGCTCCTTAGCGTTACGTTTCGCTTCCAGGTGTTCGCTATGGATTCCGTTCGGAGGCCTAAATCCTCCAAGCTTCTTGTTCTTCAGCTCGGGCATGTACGGCATTTTCAGCATAGCGTATCCCATGGCCAGACGCCCGAATTCCAGTTCTTCGATTCGAAATAGAAGACTGCATTCGTGTTTCCTGTACGACTGAATGTACGAGACGAAGGCCCGCATTGCCTCGATGTAAATCACCTCGCTGTCCGCCTCGAATCTTCTGATGGTATCCGTGTGGTCTTCTACGTTTTTCGGTGGTTCCATAGGCTCAAGCTTTATAGATTGATTGAGTGTCAGAAACTTGGCGTAGGAGAGTTCGTTGGGCATGAGGAAGACCAAGGCCGAGCCCTCGTTCCCCATCCTGGCCGTTCGACCGCAACGATGAACGAACACCGAACCACTCAATGGCGGATCGTATTGGATAACCCAATCGACTCGCGGTATATCGACCCCTCGAGCCATAACGTCTGTACACAATAAAACTCCTTTCCCTGTGTCAGAAAACCTCGCGAAGACCTTCTGTCGTTTGTTTCGCATTTTGCCGTGCAAACAGAAGAGCGTCAGCTCCGGTAGTACTTTGCTGACGACCGTTTGGAAGTATTGGACGGTAGCACAAGTACTCAAGAACACCATCACTTTCAAATCGGCGAATTGTTTGAGGAACGCGAGCAGCGTGTTTAATTTCTGTTCGGGTTCTACTTGACAAATGTAATTCTGCAGCTGAATCGGAGTTTTGAGGTTGTGTTTCTCTTTTACAGACACGGTGACAGGGTTGCGGAGACCGGCTCGTTTGAGGTCGTCCAACTGTTTAGTCTGGGTTGCGGAGAACAATCCAGTTCGACGCTGTTTGGGTAGAACCGCCAGGATGTTGCCTAGAGTTAGATCGAATCCCAGCTCCAGAAGACGATCCGCTTCGTCCAAAATGAGAACTTCAAGATTCCGCGAATACCGACACAAATTGTTGTTGGCGTTTCGCGCACTCAACACGTCCGCCAACCGTCCCGGAGTCCCCACGACGATTTGAGCTCCACCCATTTTCTCGAACTTCTCGACATCTTTCTGAATGCTGTGACCTCCTGTGATGAGCTGCACTCTAAGCTGAGGATACTTCAGAGATTTGATCACCTGATGAGTCTGTTGAGCCAATTCTCGAGTGGGTGACACGATCAAAGCCGCTAAGGGTTTCAGTTTCTCTGCATCTCTTGTGAGAATTTCACAGATCGGCAGAGTGAACGCTAATGTCTTCCCCGATCCCGTGGCTGCTTCCGCGGAAACATCTTTCCTTTTCAGGAGGAGAGGGATACACGCGGCTTGGACGGGCGTTGGAGATTCGAATCCGAGGGCTTGGACTCTTTCGAGGGTGTCATCAGACAGCCCAAGGTTCTCCCAATTTTTCGGGGCCTGGAAAACGGAATTCTCACTGAGTGATGGTTCTCTCATCTGACGGCTTCCATGTGAACCGCGGTCTTTGACATTCTGATTTTGATGATTGATTGATAGATAGATAGATGGAAGATCGAGAATTTGGATTCTGGAACAGGCTCACCATTGTGCGACGTTGAAGCTATCCGCAAGATTCGAGCAAGAGCTTAGACTACAATCAACATTCTCGGAAACTATCGATGAGAGCTGAATTATATTGCGTTTCGAACACTCACGAGAGAGCGCACGCACGTGCTAAGCAAAATAAAAACACGGTGCTCTTCCGAGTTTTAGTTCAGTAAGGTCTATATCGACTGTGGTTGGCTTCCTGAGTCAAGTTCCCCCACGATGAAGTTTCGCGTATTTCCCAAGTTCCTAAGCTTCCCATCGTGATCGTGAACTCTTCCAGTCCCAAACCGGAATTCGTTGAAATCGGCGAAGATTCGTTAAAGCGCGGACGAGTCGAGCCGCTCCAATCGTTTCGGAATGGGGGTGTGATCAGCTGAAGACACTGTTGATGATAGGAGGAGTGTGCGCGTGATTTTGTATCCGCGATCTTTTCTCATAATAACCCCAGATCTCCGTCACAATGTACTCGGTGTGTTCGCGCAGTCTCTTGCGAGGTCCGTTATGTTTGGGTTTCCGGGGGTGGTGCAGCGAACCCGCACCTCAGGATGCTGAATACCGACGGCGAGCTAACCGTCTTGTAAATCTACCTCTGAAGCTCCTGCACGCTGTTGGTGAGTTTGACTCCGAGATCGACGTCATGCGGCACCAGCTGTGTCAGAAGATTATGCTTCGCAGGCTCGGCCAGCAACCTCCTCTCTACTCTGAAGAGAACGTTGCTGGCAGTGACTTGCCGCTGGATCCTCCTAGATCCATAGTGAAGAGTGCTTTGCCGGCCTGTGCGGCACGTTTTGTGACTTTCCTCAAGCGCTGTTGTGGTGTCGTTTATCGCGAACAAGTGAAGTGTTTCTTCATGTCTGTTTGGAATTCCGAATGGCTTCCACCGTATTGCCCAGAGGGAGCTCGTCTTCATTTGATGGACCGCTCACACGCCCAAGTCGAGTAAATAGCAAGAGCCTTCTCTGAATCTGTTATCTTCAACTCTGATTGAGTAACAGTTCCATGCCGCGTTTTTCACTAGATGACTGTGCGTCGAAACTCTCCGTCAGATTTATACTCTCGTTGCGTTTTCCGTAGAATACGACTACTTATATAAGTTCAGGAATCCGCTTGCGTAGTTTTCTCATCTCAAATCATCACGCTCCTAATCCATATCCACGAGTACACGATGTAGTTCTAGAAGAGCGGTTTCGGACCACCATCAGCTATTACTGTGCCCCCTGCTTTCATGAGAGCCGCACGTCATTTGCTGGGAGGTCACAATGCTGTTTATTATTCGCCGGAAGTTCCTGACAATAGCTCTATCGGACGAATGTTGTTTCTCTTAGACCTTGTCATTTTCTTCTCTTTCGATCGAGTCAAAGTTTTCTCTCCGAAGAGAATCGAAGCGAAAAAGTGCGTTTCGGAATCGCGGCAGTTGATCCCAATCAGTTATCGCTACGGCAGTCGCTGCGAATTACGAGAGTCCGTTTGAATTTTGGATGATTCTTCGCTGTGTCTGAACAGTCGCAGAAGTTCGACAACGACGACCTCGTTGACCATCTGAAAACGAGCATTTTATTTTCCGCTCTTCCCTTACTGGCCTAAGCTCGATTGGAGCAGACGTTGAAGCTATTGTGGCTACGATGCCACCTGTGGCCGAGAGAGCCTGCGTATCAAAGTTGTTTCTTCTCGTTCGCGACTTGAGCTGAGAGTTTTTTTTTTCACTCGATTTCGACTCAATTCAGTATCTGTGTGCTGGCTGGATTGCGATTGGATTGAAGCGAAGCCCTGGGCAAACGCTGTTTGTATCAATGCTGGATTAAAGGTGTCCTATTCTTCAGGCTGAATCATCAAAGGCAGCGCGCGGCAGTAGATAACCGAACGCCAAGCTGCCACGACATGGTAGGCGGTGGTAACGAGACTTCTGGCTGGCCGACTGGCTGCCAGCCTGCCTAGCTTGCGGGTTGGTAGGAATCCAGTCAGGCAGGTAGGCAGGCGGGTGGGCTGGCTGGCTGGCTCTTCTGATCGCGTGATCCGTGATGCCGTGGCTCGTTGGCTGCCTCTCTGAGCAGCCCATGTTGTCTACATGGCTCGGCACGCCACGGAACTTACGGTTGCAGGCGCACCAACACAAACCTACCCTGACGTTGACCCATTTTGACAAATATATGTATTGTTCTCCTCAGCTCCGAAGCGTTTGTTTCGCGTCGTAACGCTCTCAACTTGCGTCCGCTCTGAACTGAATGCTTGCGCTGGATCCTTCTTGTTCAGTTTAGCAAGCCGTTCGAATTTTTATCCGACTCTGCGCCATCGTCGTTGAAGACGAGAGAGAACTCTCGGGATTACCCGGTCAATAGTGGATTTACTCCAGAAACTATTCCATTACTGAAAACGAAGGTCTTAATCTCATAAGGGAGAACGACAGTGTTTCGTTTTGGGAGCGTTTCAGCACTCCGCGATTGCCTTACGAGTTGTGGACAATCGGCAACCAACGATTTTCTGTTGCGTCACAAAACGATTATAATCACCGACTTCTCCAAAATCGTTGAGTTTCAAGTCGAAGTCAGCCACGCAATGATTTACAAAATAATGGTCGAAAGCTTCTTGGATCTGTTGTTATTGTATCCGACCCGTCCAGCACCGAATGACTCGAGAGTATGACGAGTCATTGTTTGAGAAGAGTGTCTTTTGGACCGGAGGACTTTGTGTTGACGAGAACTGCGACCGTCGGGCTGCGCCATTCGGAAATCGTGCAGTGCGAGACATCCCTATGACTTCCAGGGAGACCACTGAAGTGATCAGCGCTTCCGGGGATCGAATGATTCCTCGGAATATTATGAAGGATTCCGTCACGGTTCACATCCATATAATGCATACATCTGTGTTTTTTTCTTATTTATTAGATGGCACTTCGTTCATATCATGAAACTCCGTATCCGTATCACGATTCCTCGAGAAGAACCCTGACCAACTTCTGTTGTACTTTTGCAGAGAAAACGTTCGCAGACCGCGACATGGAGGCTCTCTTCCATCATGGGCAGCTCCTACACAGACAGCTATGGTCAAGGCACGAGCCAGTGGAGAGTCGGGAGATTCAGGAACAAGCAAAGAGCATGCATCGGCAAATGTACGGCAACAAGCTCTCGAAGCTTGACAGCGAAGAACGAACACTTGTCGAACCTCAGGTTGGTTATGGTTATTTCTTCCTTCGAATACATATATCAGCGCTTTCCCGACGCTCGCAGAACAAGCCGGGGCTCTCAGAAGTGAATGAATGCTCCATGAATGAGCGTTTCTTCGCGCTGTCGAAAATTTCAAGAGAATAGAATCTTCTATTGTTTCGAGTGAAACTTTCCGACTCGGCGGCGAACTTTTCGGATGATCGCTTCGAACGGAGAATCCTGTCGCTCTCGTTTGTGTTTTTGGTGTTGGAACAGATCCATAGCCTCGTGGGTCCCAGTCAGAAAAACACGCAACGTCAACGTAGGTTCAAAGGCCTACAGTTGTCTTGGTTACGCGGCGATCTTTCTGAGCTATTCAGGAGGATTCCGGTGTAGTCCACAAGCCAGCTGTGTTGATCCGCTTCATAGAAGCCTCGAGATCCGGATTGAGAGTTGGGCACGAAAAGCCCGCGCATATTTAACTGACTTGAGGAGCTCTCTAGCGGTGTCTCGACGATCATCTGAATGTATCGGAAACCCGAATATGGGAAGAATCAAACAATAAATCATGATTTTTTCGCTTTTGCAGATGGAAGAAGTGATCGTAAGCAAGCTGCGCAAGCACGTGTATCACTGGTCACCGGTTGCTTACGACGAATACGGCAGCTTATGTTACCTAATTGGTCGTTTCCCGTACGAGTTCGCTGCTCTGTCCAACGTTTTCAGAGAAATCCGAATCATCGATCCCTTGTTCCAACCACAAACCTGTCTCGATTTCGGCTCCGGAATCGGGACGGTGTGGTGGGTTCTGAAGGAACTTTATGAGTCATCGTTCAAAGAGTACTTCAGTGTAGATATCCAGAAACCCATGCGCGACCTCGCAAGACAACTGGCTGCTGGAGGAGACTTGCATGGAGAGGTTCCCTTGGAAATCTACGCCCAAAGAGCGAAGCTGCCGGCCACTGCAGCGACGAAATACGACATAACGGTTTCGGCGTTCTCCCTGCTCGAGTTGCCGAACGAACGGGAAAGGCTAGCTGCCATAGAAACCCTTTGGAACAAGACCGATCGTCACTTGGTGATAGTTGAGAACGGCAACAAGGTCGGCTTCAAGCTCATCATTGAAGCGCGAAAATTCGTTCTTGAAACGTTGAGCAACGCAAACGAGGTTCGTTCCTACGTCCTGGCACCTTGCAGGCACAATTTGCCTTGCCAGCGGTTCCACGCCGAGTTCAGCAACTACCCATGTTCTTTTCCTGTCAAGTACGCGATGTTTGAGAATGACCAAGTGGGTCGAAGTTCGTATTCTTACGTTGTTCTCAGCAAAGTTCGCCCAAAGATGGAACCAGCAGCCAGGGTGATCGAAAACGTTTTATCGAGACCCAAGCATGTCGTGTGCCGGCTCTGCACGTCCAAAGGTTTAGTTGAGGAGAGAGTCTTCACGAAAGCCAAACACGATAAGGCAGTGTACACCGCAGCACGCCGAGCAAAGTGGGGCGACTTGTTCCCTTATGAAGACGTTGGGTCGTCGCGTAAACCAAAAACCTAGCTTTTCAGATTCAGATGGAATCTCTCGCGAATCGTACTTAGGCAATCAAAAATCTCTTGATCCTGAAGTTCAAACGCTGTAAATTGATGGCGCGGGTCGAGTTCTGAATGGTCGCATGTTTGTTTTCACCTGTTCACATCATACTTGAAGAGAAGCTGTCCTGTACAAATAAATAGTCTGAGTGGTTGGTTGACACCTTCATCGTATCGGGAGATCGATTCTTCATTCATTTATTGTGCTTCACTTGCTCAGTCTTTCACGCTCAATTGGTAGTCGTGTGCTTGTGTTTGCTGTGCTTGGACCGTGGATTGAATGTACTGAGCCCGGTGTTATACAACGAACTCTTTTCCATGCAAGTTTTTTGATGATGTTTTTGGAATGCTCAGTTTTTGTATGAGCTGTAACTAACACAAATTTTTCTTTCAGAGTTGTACTTCGCACGCGATCGTCGAAATTGAATTCGCCCAGTTCTTCGGCACTTTGTCGTTTACCCACTGTTCACTTCCCTTACGTCCCTTCCATATAATCCCTGTCCAATATTTGTTCGGTGTTCGGTTGGAATGGTGGGCGATCGCTTGTTCACCGAATAAAGCTTGGGCTCAATCTCAATTTGAGATCGGGCATTGTTGGCAGTGATCGCACGTCGTCAGTCCAACATTCTAAAAAGCTGTTTTGCCTGATTTTCAGCCCTCTTCCAGTGCAGCCAGTGCAACTATCAAACTCCGTACCAGGGTAACCTCAAACGACATACCAGGGTGCACACGGGCCAAAGACCCTACCCTTGCGGATACTGTTCGTATAGTGCCACTCAATTAGAAAACCTCAAGCGGCACGTAGTCAAATTGCACGCAAACGCCGTGTGCACGGCCGAGAGAATGACATTCTAGTCAGGCGGCAGGGCAGCGGGCACGCTCTCTCGCTCGCATGCCCTCCTCTTCCTGAAGAAAGGTGCATGCATGAGTGCATGCTTGGAGGGACGTGGTGGCAAGCTGTTTTTGATTGTGATCGTTCGGTCGTTCGTCCCTTCACCCCGTTACCAAAGATCTATTCCGGTTTGTGCAATTCCAAGTACTCACTCATTGTGCGCGCATCTCTCCCAAGTGGTTCGGTTTGAAGAACGATTTGGGCAATCCAAACCCACCTGTGCCGTTGAGGCATCAACTTTTTTTCCCTTCGAAAATCTTGTTCCATCGTGCAGTACTTCAATGTACTTACTATTGAGAGTATATGATACTATTTATAGATATTTAATGAGAGAGATATATCATTATATTATTATTATTATACTAGAGTTACTATCATCGGTGAGGAGGGAGTTGTTCCTGTCGATTGCTCTCCATCTCTCTTTCTCTCTCGAGTTTGTTGATATCTCGACCAGTTGAATCAATGTTGAATCCTCCGAGACACGACAGGGAGTCGGAAATCGCGATACTGTAATTTCATCTTATGAACATACATAGAGGACAAATGCACAGCGTGTTGCAACCATCCAGATCTTTAGCACACCGTAGTAGCTGATGTTTAGTCAAGAAAGAAGGAAAGAGAGGGAAGCCGAAGGAAGAGAGAAGATCAGAGCTCCGCGCTCTAGAACAAACCAAAGATTTATAGACGCATACGATGGTGAAGATGCAGCAGAAGCAACAAACATCAACCACCGCAACAAAGGATTCCGAATCGTTCACGAATTTATACATTTGTGAACGCCAGTCCCACCTACCAAACCCAATCTAATCAAGCGTTGTCTAGTCGCTAGGCCTAGAAGCGGCAGCAAGAAACCTCAAGTCTGTCTGGCTCACCGACGGATGAAACACAGTTATTTAAATGTACCTATATTTAGATGAACGTGATGCAGTAACGAGTTATTTATTTCCGCCACGACCCCATCGACCATTCCGGTGCCCTTGTTACATCGATGTGGTTCGTGGTGTGAACCCACAAAAGCGTACCTCGATTGTTAATTCCAATATTTGGTACAAAAATCGTTCGAGCGATCTAAGCACCCCGGTTTCTTGAACAGGTTACTGATCATCTGATGTGAAAGATTGAATGTGCGAGTGACTGAATGATCATTGGAAGCGGAGCGAGCGTGAAAATAGGTTGATATTCATATATATTGAGGCTCGGACAGAGGATATCCATTAACATCGCCGACGGTGAGTGCCGACCTTCGTTCTCTGATTTGTTATCAGTATTAGCTGCGGAAGCAGGCGGAATTCCATCTGAATGGCACGGCGATAGAATGAATGCGGACAATCTCTGGAAACGGGAAAATAAAGAATCAATCATATATTTTCAACCTATGAAACATCTCATGATTTCCGTGGATGTAAGCCGCTTCTCAGCAGCATGCTCGTCGAGAGGCATCTTCAGAATGATAGAGGGCAATGCGGCAGAGTATGAATGTGAGCAAGATCTCGTTGGCGGACTTTTCCTTCTCAACACTTCGCCGTTCGTCAGGTTTGCTGTTCGAAGCAGATTCCTGAAAGTATCGGTGCTTCACATCCCATTAAGGACGGCATTATATCGAAACTGGCGGAAAATGGGCATTCTCGTGTATCGTGTGGACCTCCGCCGACATAGTTTTGAGCAACGTTCGAGCAAGGTCTGAAATCGTGACCTTCGAGAATTAAGGACCAAATCAGTTCGTATTGAGAATCAAACTGCTCATGGGATCATTCTGATTATCTGGCATGTGATCGAGCGTTGAAGTGACAGATTAACGAGAGCATAACTCATTAAACCGGCCGGCGGTGTACTGGACATGTGTGTTCCATGACGACGGAAACCGCTTTGATATGGAACTGTGATACCGACCGTCAATTTGAGTGACGGTATGCTGGTGAGGGCTGCCGTGTCCTCCCTTTATCAAGCGCGCGCCGTCCTTTCTCGGCGTCAAAGCATTCGCGCGGATCTCACGACGAGTGTTGTACGTTTTCATCTCTCTACAGAATCGTTCTTCAAGTCACAACCTGCCTGCAAGGTGCGTAAATTGAGTTTTTCATCCGCCGGATGCCCACCAGATCCTACTTTCATTAATGCAATTTACTCAGGACCTATTGCAAGTTGTCTTTGTAGAGTGATTGTAGAAGGGCCTCTTGAATATTTCCCTTGGAAACACGGGGCATTTTCACGAAAATATCAAGCATGTTCAATGGTGCATGGATGCATTTTCTCTCATGGTTGGATGTACCCACTTCTACAGTACTTCATTGTTTCGGAGTGAGAACCAATATACGCCGCAGTACTTCAGCTCACACGTCTCCAAGTGTTTCTGGTTTCGACGAAAAGACGACCGCTCCAGAACTTCTTTTGCGTCGCTGGAATACGCCTGACATCGTATGATGTAATTTTGATATCACCACCGATCAAGAAGATCGACACAGTTTTCGGCGGAAATGGTCGACTCGAAAGGGTTGTTGAGCCGGCTGGAAACGTCAACCTCTGGAGGATGTAGAAGTTTGAGGCTTTCTACAAAACGACTTTCTCGGTCGCTTTTCTGCCTAACTCCTCATCTTTCATTTGTGATCTCAGCTCCGAAGCTCGACTTTTTGCCCTCGAATCAAGTCTACGAATACGGATATAAACTTTGCCTGATGTCAAATGTGCTGATGCTTGAAATTCAAGCGAGCCCTCTCTTGTGAAGGTCTTCGTCGTGGTCTTGAAGAGCGAATCGAGAAGCACAGTGACTTCTGTTCGGCCGTCCAACCGAGCAAAGTGATTTCACTGAAATCAAAAACAACTTTGGACTTTTCCAGCAGCGACGATGAAACCCTTGCTTCTGCTGCTGTCCGCAGCTTTGGCGAACGCCTCTTACAACCGAACAGCTGTGAGAGACTGTGCGGCAGGTAAGAGACTCTTCAGTTGAGTGGCCTTTCCGTAGACCTGAGGAACAATATTTCTAGCGTGGCTTGCCAGCAACATTCGACGAATCTGTTTTTCTGGAAGTTCGCTCACCACGTCACCAGTGGCCCGACCCTTTCCGATTCCCGAGCAATTCGAACAAGTGTTCAAATGTCACTTTCTCCATTACACGGATCGTATGCGCATCTTTCACGGTGATAGAATCAGCCGAGCGATGATGTTCTCAACTTTGAAAACGGAATTTCGTTTCGTCGCAATTTCCTCGAGCACTTCTCCGAAACCACCAGCTTGTGTGGATTTTGTTTTCTTCACGTTCGTCCGATCGATTCTTGGTCAGACGCCAACGATTCCAAACTTCTTGATATTTTTAGCGCCGCCCATCTAGGATCGAGGCGAAAAAATTCAACATTTTACCGAGTTCGCTGCTTGACAAGAGAGCCTCGGCTCGTTGAGGACGAAGTTTTTCCGACAATCATGATCTCCACACTTTGATCAAACGCAAGGAAAGATCCATATGAACCCAAACGATAACTCTACAACGATCTCATGATTCGATACTGATACGATACATGATTCGAGCTCCTCCTCGATCATTTCAAAGCAGTCCTCAAAACGGGAACGGAAGTAACATCTCCGGATGTTTTCGCGACAACTAGCAAGAGACCTACTGACCATTGTCAGGGGTCGTCGTTCAATTCCCAAGTCTTCCTAGAAGTGTCGATGTCTCTCCAGAGATTAGTTCCAGCCCGGAACTCTATGACCGAGAAAGTCAGAACTAACATATCGTTTCCAGTTGACGGCAACATCTTCAATTACAAACTCAAAAACGTCTTGGGAGAGAATTCCATCAGCCTCTCCTCTTACCGGAACAAAGTTTTGCTGCTCGTCAACGTAGCGACCTACTGAGGGTATACCTATCAATACATAGGACTGAATGCGCTTCACCAAAATTATGCTTCAAGAAACTTCTCCGTCCTGGCTTTCCCTTGCAATCAGTTCGGGCTGGTGAGTATGCAGTTAATCCTGATGGATAAATTTGAGCGATTTTTCGACAATTTCTTGATCGGGGACTTCATCTAATCCAACAGCAAGAACCCGGCAGTAAACAAGAAATACTCAAAGGAATAGAATTCGTTCGACCGGGGAACGGATTCAAGCCCTCGTTCCCCATGTTCGAGAAAATTGACGTCAACGGCGAAACTGCACACAACCTGTACCAATACCTCAGAGTAAGTCATCACTAATCAGGAAATGTCATTCGGTCGAGTCAATCTCTGGATGCGACATTTGATTCCCACGTCGTCTCTTGCCAAGCTATCAGGCTGATTGCGATAGCATGGAGTAACATTCTGAACTTTTGCAGTTCGCCTGTCCCGACTCCCCTCAGGCTAAGTTCAGCAAGAAGAATCGCTTGAATTACGAGCTGTTCGATTCATCGGATATACGATGGAATTTCGAGAAAATTTTAGTCGGACGGAACGGAAAACCACTCAGAAGGTACGCCCACAAGAGGAAACCCGTCAGCGGCTTCCACACAACGAGATATCTGGAATCAATTTCATCCTGATCGCTTCATCTAATCAGAACTCCTGTCTCGCAGGTACCACTCTTCTGTTGATCCCGAAGAGATCGCTCCAGATGTCGAGGCGGCTCTCAGGGCTTGAGCCGGGTAACTCTGTTCGAGGGTTTCTATCGAAGAAGGTTGTCGGCGTCGTTTGAATGAAGAGCGTTTCATAAATTGTGACTCAAGGGGAGCGTTCGGATGCCCGGGAGCTCGGATCCGGTGCTTGTACTCTTTGCGCATTCAGAGTTCAACGCGCCTCCGAGCCGACCGGCGTAGCGACTGCCGGCAATCATCATCAATAAAAGCTTTCCGAGAGAGTTTGGTGAAATTGTTAGGTTTTCGTGTCTTCATCATCCTGACGGCTCAGGTTGAACGTCTCAAAGTCGCGCTCGCGAGTGAGGTTTTGCCGCGCAGCTAGTGTGTCTGACAATCTGTCTTTCTCGTGCGCATACTTTCGTGTTTCTGTCAGCCGGCGTGCGTAAGACGGAGGGAAGCCTCGGGCGATCCTATGATTGGGATGGCTGCGACGAGGAACGAAATTCGATCAGCCTACTAGAAAAGAGCTGTAGAGCAAAAGAATGAAGGAATAGGAAAACAGGGAGTGAGTCCGCCATTGACGCGGGGAGAAGAACCGGCGGCGTACGAGTTCTCGTGGATGGAAGACGACTGACTGTTGAACGTGGATACTCGCCCTGGGGCCGTTCCGTCTGTTTGATAGACGACGCGGCGATCAGACTTCGAATACCGTTCAATCCGACCACCGTACTCGCTTTCCTCTAGGCGCAACGTTCCGAAAATTAATTTCCACGCTCGCTTCTCACTCCGGGGAATTCTGAAGAGTTGTAGCGAGTGGATCAAAATCTGATTTCTCCAAGCCCAGACGGAGAATTTCCAGGATCTCCCAAAGTTATCTGCGCACTTCCAGCAGATGGAAACTTCTCAGGGATTCGGCCAACCTAGAACGATTCCTGAATTCCGAAACAGTCGAGCTGCCTTACAGTCCTCAAGAATCCACGAGGGAGCCTTGAAAACGAAAGATTCTGACGATCATCCTCCTGAACGACCATCTGTTTGTTATTCCTCATTTCTGATGAAGAAAGATCATCACCACGATCTTCGTCAAATTCCATAACTAGGGCCTCATTGTGATCAGCCACAATAGCGTTCGAATCTACGAGGCAATAAGTCCAATAAGACTTGACAGACGCACCTCAATAAGTTGAGGGAAGAGGAATTTTTGTCGAGTTCGATTTGTAGCCTTCTCTATCTCGACTAAGGAAATCAGCTGTCTGTCCCAAACGCCCAACCGAAAGCGCGGCAGACGAAACGGGTGGTGCGCGGGCTGGTTGAGCAAGGCAGAGTTATTTTTTAATTTTGCATTCCTCCGTTCTCCGCACGTCAACCGACGAGAACAGCAGCCGGCCTCTGAATAATCGCTTAGCACAGCGATGGGAGAAGAAGGCAGAAGCGGAAGAGGAAAGATCGGCATCGAGGCATCGGAGGTTCGGCGGCCAGGTACAGTGGGCACGCGCCAGGTAGAATCCGTAGACGTCAACGAAACGCCGGTTTTCAAAAACTCCTTTCGTCGGAGGCAGCAGAACTCGGTGCCTCAGCAGAAAGCGAGCGAAGCCTCAGCTGTTTTCGAAACGACGGATTCCTAAACGTATTTTGATTTGAGCTCTGATCGACACTCTCGGTCGGTTCCACTAATTGGAGTTTTTGAGAGGGAATTGACAAGTACTTCGTTTGGGCTTTCATTGAAGTCATCATATTACGAGGATTCGAACGGAGATATCGATCGGAATTCGGCTTGGCTGAAAATTTAGGAGCTCGAACGGGAGAAGCCGTTCACTCGGTGAGAATGAGTGGCGGAATGTTCATGCTTTCACGTTCGAGTTTCGATTTTCTCTTCGAATATTTCTTCCAATATGCAAAACGGTATAACATGAGCTCGGTGTGGGCGAACGGATCACACCTCGCATCCTTGAGCCGTCCTGGGGATCTGTGTTATTTCAGACATTTCAAACTTAAGCGGATTTCGCAACTCTCGAGGTTCTTTACGATCGCTTTGCGTGGATCCCTCCCCTTACTGAGCATAAACAAGCATGTTTAGGACTGACGATACGCTCGGCATCGTCATGAACGCAGCTCTTCATTGTCGAAAGTGTACGGATTTTTCGATTCGGACCGCATCCGGTGATCTCTCAACCCTTTCCGCAATAAACATGTCTGTCTGCCTCTAAAGAAGTCCACAAAGCCGCGTCCTTGGTGTAAATATTGAGTTGAGCTCGCACATGAAATGCAGAGCGTATTTTGAGCTTCGTTCGGCGGATACGACTCGAGGGAAGGGAAACAAAATCACGTCATGATCAACCCTTAGGAGCAATGGCCTTGAGTTCTGCCCGAGTCTTCTGCCGAACCAGTCTCCAGAATTTGACAACCACAGCGGCTGAAATGTGACGCGGTTCGCTTCCAGTTCAAACTGTTTTGAATTTGTTCCCCGACGGATTGAGTTTTCACGACAAAGCATTTCGGAGGCGCTTGACTGGAGCACAGGAAGTCACTTTGTTCGTTGTCGGCCTACGCTACGGCTGGTTGAAAGAGAAGATCAGTTTGACACCAGCACCTAACGATAGCTCGAACCGACTGTCGCGTCGAAAGCGAAATGACCGAATATTGTGACCTAGTTGAGGGGGAGTTTTCTCCAGCTGCTCCCACTCATATCTTGCTGGCGTTTCTCTGTTTATTCGATTCGTTTTGTGAGGTTCGGAACTTGTGGCTTTCCGGTGCCATGTGTTGAAGGAGTGTATCGAAAGACAACATTATATGCGATAGCTCCAAAGTTCCATGGTGACTTGACATTTTCAATGGTCCTTGATGGGGCACAGTGGGGATGGCTGTTTAGATAGATTCCTTCGATCTCACTCAACTATCTGCACATGCTCAAGCACCGTAATACAGCAATAGAACTTATTTCCGGGACTGCATCAACGTGAATTTGCCAATCCGCAACTTGTGCTGCGGGATGTGCTCTTATTCCGAGGCTAATAGGTCCTCCGTATCCTCTCAGGCTGATTGTCGGAACGCTGATTCATGTGGTTTCATCTGATCGAGCGGGAGCGGCGATCTTTTTTTCTAAACCTATGAAAGCAACTGTGCGTCTGTGTCCGCGAAATTTTTCGGAGTATTCTTTGAAAGTACGCATTCGTTACTCCTAAAATTTCGTGGAAACGTCAGGGACATTCGACTTGTGGTTCCCGCATGTCTCAGACTGTTAACGAATACGACGTTCATGTAGGAGCACCGAAAAACCGACGATTGGGCGCACTTCGTTATTATCTTGGCGGAGTTGGGGTGAGGGACTAGGAAGGGGTCGAGTCTTCATGCAACTTCATTGTTGAGGTATCGACAAAAAATGTGACATGCGGCCACTCATGCCGAAGCTTTTCGACTTCAGCAACGAAGTTCGACTTGTGTAGGGAAGCTTCGCTACGTGAAGTGAAACCTACTGATAGAGAGGGCTCGAAAACGGGCAGCGATAGGGAGGAAGACTCCCGATGCAAAAAGAATGAAGAAGTATTCATCGGCCGTCGGTCAAGGTTGCGAGGCACATGTGGAAACGTCAGTCCGAGGACTGTCGTTTCTTGACATCTTAGAAAGAGGATTCGATCGACGGGAGGAAGAAACGGCAAATGACTCTGATGGAAAGGCGTCGAAAGGTGCTAGAGGTCAAGGGAAAACGGCGTGCTCGAGCTTTGTTAGCCCAAACGCTAGAATAGCGAGAGACCAGATTAGACGTCGATCGAAGACGGCGTAAAAGTGCTCTTCTGAATGAGACGAGCCAGCAACGAAGATCAAGAACGTTGGCCCAAAGAACACGGATGCATCGTTTGAGGGGAGGATCGAATCGAGAGTTTGAGTCAGCAGCGTTGCATTATTATCCCGAGTGCGATTATAGCTGTGGGAAACGACAGATAAAACTGCCCGATTCGGACCCACCACCCGAGCCGTTGGCGTCGTTGATTGCAGGCGATTCGCGAGAGTCGACGCATTTCCTGAGAAATATCCGCAAATATAACTCGTGTTTCCAAATGACTTCGTTCGGTGCAACAAAGATACATAGTTCAGGAGAATTACATGCCGTGTTTCAAAGTACAAGGACAGGAAGGTCCTTGAAGGAAGTACAAGGACAGGAAGTGTCCTCTTTCCTTGCCATTGCCGGATGGAGACCACAATTTTTTGCAACTTTATTTCATGGGAGCAACCGATGACGAAGTCAATCAATGTATCCGATTCAATCCAACTGTGAATCGAGTAATCGTTGTGAAATTGCAAGAATTTCTCCACGAGCATAACGATTTAGTTGGACTCTTCAAAACAGCTCTCGAGAAAATGCCAGTCGAGAATCACGTTGTCGTCGTTAGGAGTGACAAGACACCAGCGGGTGAGCATGAAACACGATTCAATTCACCAACGGGGAATGAAGTGGCTATCGTCATAGTCGGAAAGAAACTCAACCGGCGTGACATTGTCCTCCATCGGCATAATGGAGATTTGCGAAGAATTGTCGAGACTCATCGGTCGTATGATCCACTGCAGTACCCTCTCCTGTTTTGGAAGGGAGACGTTGGATTTCCCCGGTTGCATCACCAACCAAGGCAGAAGATAATTTTCCTTCGTGCCGTATGTCTCCCCAAGGCTTCTCCAACGGTTCCCCAAGAACGCAGATATTTACTGCTCTGCTATGGAATTCTGCAGTCAAATCGACCCTGTCGCTTTCATTCATTGTGGATGTCATACGTTTGTGCTGCTCCGTGTTGCGCTTCTTCGCACTGGAAAAATCGTTATTTCTCACCTACCATACTCCTGGATTAAAGTTCCTCGTACCTCTGCTTTGAATAAAACCCCCTGTTCCCATTACCATTGACAACAACGAAAAACATGTCTCCACCTGCACCGAGATCTCGCCTCACAATCAGTCGCCGTCAACAGCTACCAGATCGGCGCCCCCCCCCCCCGGTTCATCAAACACCCTATACCGTAATGATCTTCGCCACCGGTTGAACAACATGCGACTTCTATCTTCACCATCCCCACAGCCGCCAATGAACCCCCTCCCTGTATAAACCATTGTTGTTAATTCATCTGGTAACATTTCAATAAAACTGTCCATTTGAGGAGTTGATTTCCAAACGGAGTCAAGTCCATTTTTCCGATTTCGAGATAATCGACTTTTTCTCCTGGGGTGCTCTAATTGCACAGGATCACGATGAAACTTCGGTATGCGATGGGTGACGGAATCGTGAGCATAATCAAAGCTAACTCGCAAATCAATGAGTCCTGTGTAGGCGGCTAAAGCAATGAGGTCCTTTGGACTTAACGCTTTTTGGAAATGAACATTGGAAAAACAGTCGGAATCGACGTTTTTTGGTGTCGTATCACGACTGCTCGCATTGATGGTTCAAGAAACGCCAAAGCGGGTACGCCGGGCTGTAGGGCCCAAAGGAAATTTCGTTAATTTCATCGAATAGGATACTCTCTAAATCAATCAGTCTTCGAACGCTTGAAGAATAATTCGTTGTTTCTAACATTGGAATTAATATCTCCATCGCGCTCAAGTGAACTGAGAGAATTTTCTCCGAAGATTCAGTGGCCTTGACTCCCCTTCAGAGATGAACTACCGTTGGACTTGACCCGTTTTGGAAATGAATCTTATTTGAAGTCTTTTTTGAGCATGGATAACGGGCAGATAACTCCGAACCGATGCTTGCATTCGATGCGGAACACGCGTCTGAGTCGATATCGATCAAAAAATGAAAATCGTCAAAATTGGACTTAACTCCGTCTGGAAATCGACTCCTCATTTCATCTTAACCTCTTCGACGTCCATCTCATTACCGTTATCGCGACCACCAGTACTTTCTTTCACCATCTATGATATTGTTGTGGGTATCCCCGGGAACGTTGCAATAGAATTGCCATTTGTGGCAAAGGAACAATCCTGTTGTCGCGCGCAGCGCGACGGGCCTGCTGGTCTAAAAAAAATCCTTGCGCTCTTTCTGAAATCGAATCCCAGCGTGAGGGTGCTCGATAAACTGCGTCATCCGTGGGAACGGAAGCTCATCTGTGCTTTAATTTCTATGGCAATCGCTACAGAATCGACCCATTCATCTGGAGAGGCATCTAATCAAGTATTATCACACCTTTCCATCCGGAAAGGGCGTCATTTCTCGAGGATAGCTTGGCAACGATGACAGACACATCCACAGCAAAGTTTTGTGAGACGTGCTCGGTGGTGTTCCGTTCATTTTACCGAGTACGTTTTATCTGCTTGAGATCTTCCGAAACTGTGACCCATCGCTCCGAGTTGGACAGGACCGAAACGAGGATCCCGACATTTAAGCCGAAGTTATGATGTTGGAATACCGTATCGCAGTTATTCTTGCTTGTTTGCGATTCTCCTCGGGGGAAGTCGAGAAGAGACCTTTCTACATCATCGGACACATGGCTAATTCAATTTCAAAGATGGATTCGTTTCTAAAGCAAGGCGCCAACGGCGTAGAACTCGATGTCACTTTTGATGCAAATGGAACCGCGAAGTGGGTTTACCACGGTGTGCCATGTGACTGCTTCCGTTTGTGTCACGAATCGACGCTGCTCGTCGACTTCCTCCGAGCTGCGGCTAAGCGAAACATGACGCTCATGTTCCTTGACCTCAAGAGCAGCAAACTCAGTGAAGAGGCAAAGGGGTTCGCCGGAATAGATCTCGCCAGGAAAATCTACAGCGACTTCCACAGGAGAGGCGGTGATACCACGGCGGTGATATTGTCCGTACCCTCGGTAAAAGAGAAGCCACTGCTGTCGTCGTTCTTTGACGAAATGAAACGGCTTTCACCGTGGGAGTTACGGTCCAAGACCTCCTTCGACGTTTCAAATAAGCCGGATTTCAACGAGGTGGAGGAAATGTTCCGCGAACTCGACATTGATTCTGCTTGGCAAGGCGACGGCATCACCAACTGGTACGAATATGCTCCTCGATTGATAAGTTCCTATCATACTCTAACAAGGAGAAGTTCCCAAAGTTAGAATCACTATTCGGCTGATACTTTGTCGACTCGAAGTCTATGATCGAAGGAGTGGAGTATACTTGTATCGTCGATTTTCCTCTGTGATGCGGACGAAAGCTGCAGTGTGTATGTACGCATCGATTTACTCTCGAATTGTCGGCAACGACCTGTCAATCAACGTTGATAGTGCGCTGAATTTAACAGCGACTTTCATATTCGAAGAGATGGAATGAAACTGAACAAAAGTCGCTGACGAATACTTTTTTAGTCGATGGTGACCTTCCGCGTGATCATATCATAAAGGCAGGACGCACACGTGTGCGGATAGTAGTAACCTGGCGAACATGAAAGAGCTTTCGGAGATGGAGAACTTCTCCCGGTTCTCTCACCTGCCTATTCTGTTTTATTTCTCAATCGCTGTGTTGCATCCAGGTTCGAGTCCAGCAGAGGGTTCGAAAGAATCCGCGAAGCCATCGAGCTGAGGGATACGGATTATAGTTACATCAAAAAGGTGAGCGGGAGCTCAACCGTGAATGGAGATGCAAACTAAATTAAATCATGTCTCGAATGCATATGATCGTGATTGGTATAAACGAACTGAGTAGAATTGAGTTTGTGATCTGAAAAATTGGACTCATATCCCAAAGTTGTCTCGAATGTACTGCACTTGGAAACGTCGGTGTACTCCCAAGAATGGAGACATCTTCGAACTTCATTTATCCCTCCTTCCCAGAAATTTGAAAAGATCGAGAGTGAGGGCGCGTATTTGGTACAATCGAATTGAAGTTTATGAAATCGGCCGTATACTCGTTTTGCAGGTATATCGCTGGACCGTGGACGGCAAGAAAAATATACGAAAAGCCATTGAGCTCGGCGTGGACGCCATAATGACGAATTATCCTGCACGAGCTCTGAAAGTCTTCAGAGAATTCGGGAACATCCGCCTTGCTAAACGCTCCGACTACATCAACGGCCTGTACGCCCCTTAGGTCAGTGCCATAAGGCTCGCTGTGAATTAGTTGGTATGATCGGCTCTTCGTGTCCACCAATTGTCTTGTGGGCAGTCAACTTAAAGCTCTCGATCGTGGCAATCGCTGCCATCAGAGACAAATCATAGCGTTCATGAATAAACTAAAGATGTTATCACAAAGCGTTAGAGTAGACGCTGGTTCTCTCGAGACAGCATCATTACACGGCGTCAGCGGTATTCCTCGGCGAAGATACATAAGTCTGGAAAAGCCGCACGTGCCCTGATATGCGACTTGTCCGGGAGAATGTCCAACCTGGCAAGAAGTTTTTCTATTTTACCCTTATTCCATCAGGCGGCCAGTCGAGGGAACTCTTAACCTTAGAGAAGAAATTAGGCAGGCAGGGTCCTCAACACTATCGCAGGGGCTTGTGAGAAAGTTCCTCCGTATTTCAAAGCGCTGCAGTTTGATACTCGAGCGCATCCTCCAAACGAATTCGAGTGCTGTCTCGTGTTTATCATCAAATCGGATGGAATTTTCTTTGTGCCAAGACTTGCACTCGAAAGTGTCGATCTTCTTCTCATGGATATCTTGCTACTTCATGCACCTTTCGACCGCTTGTCGGTCGTTCCGGAAGCTAAAGCTCTGTCATCATAAGTACAGCAACGGAGCACCCTCCTCGACTACCTCAAGGTCCAAGTACACAGGTCCTGTCCCTTCTTCGAAGGTGCGAGCATCTCACTTTTCAGGAATTTTGCGTCAATCTTCAAGGCAATGAGGCTGAAGGATGTTTGCATTAATATTCACTCACATCTGTATTTATAGCATGTGTGCGGAGAATGTGACGAAGGAATCCGGGAAAACATCAAAGGCGTCATAGAAAATGATCAAAGAATCAAACTTTTCTCCCAACCGATCCAGTAGTGTCTCATTTCATGTTTCTGCGAATGTATGCACCTTATGCTCAGCTTTTCTCCAAAAATGGCCGAGTGCTGGCGTCCAAAGTGCAGCCTGTAGTCTGGGGGAGGGGAAACTTGTGCGGAACTAATCTTATCAAGAAATGCCATACCCTTTTGAGAAATGGTAACTCTTTTTCAAGGCTAGCCGGTCTCTATGTATGAGAGGGTCTTCTGAGCCGCAACACCGTTCAAAGCAACCGCTTGTGTGATGTTGTTGTCTCCCTTCTTCTGCAGATTCATCTGAGAGAAGCTGCGCTGCCATATGTGTTAGTTTGGTGAACTAAGTCATGAAAAACTATTCAATAGATCAGAGCTGAACTGAGAAGTGCAGTGAGACGAAGAGGGAAAACGTGTTCTGAGGGAGGAGGCCTTACCGAGACGGAGGAGAGGTTCACCATCTGTAATCAAGTTCGCCGCTACCGTGAGGATGATGCGTTATCGTCTCGCTTTTTTCCTCGCTTGTTTGCAGCTATGCTTCGGCAAAGCTGAGAAGAGACCTTTCTACGTCATTGGTAACATGGCAAATTCGATCTCGACCATGGACTCATTCCTCAGAAGAGGCGCCAACGGCATAGATGTCGACGTAGCCTTCGAGAGAGATGGCACGGCCAAGTGGGCGTACCATGGGTTTCCTTGTGACAGGTTGCGGCGTTGCCACGAATCTACGCTATTGGTCGAATATCTTCAAGCCGCAGCGACTCGGAATATCACACTTTTATTCATGCGTCTCAAGAGCAACGAACTGAGTTTGAAAAAGAAGAAAATCGCGGGAAACGACCTCGCAGCCAAAATATTCAGTCACTTCTATGTAAAAGGCGGTCGTTTGACCAATTTGGTGTTATCTGTGTCGTCCATGACAGAGGAGCCGCTGCTGTCATCGTACATGGAGCTGATGAGAATGACTGCCGTATCGGAGCTTCAGTCGAAAACCTCCTTTGAAGTTTCGGGAAAACATAAGCTCGACGAAATCGAGGACATGTTTCGAGAGCTCAACATCTCCTCTGGATGGATTGGCGATGGTACCACGAACTGGTGAATATTTTCTCGTGAATTTTTCTATAATACCCGCGTAGATATCTAGAACCGTAAGAGATCAGAGGGCTGGATACACTTGAATGGATGGAAGCGGAAGGAGACAATTTTCACGTTACTATTCAGGCACATTTTTTTCGCACTCAGGTTCGAATCGCTCAGACCATTCTGGAAAATTCGCGATACCGTCTATCTCAGAGACCACGAAGACCACTTCATAAAAAAGGTAAACATCAATCGCAAGAGGAGTGGACAGCCCAAAGTGTCATATGGAAAGCAGAATAATGAGCGAGAAAAATTCCGGAGAGCAGATTTGTTCTTCTTTCTTCAATCCGGCAGGTGTACCGCGGGACCGTGGACGGCCAGATGCATCTTCGTAAAACAGTCGATCTCGGAGCCGACGCCGTTATTACGAATAATCCGTCGTTAGCTTGCCGTGTCGTCAAGGAATACAAGGACGTCCGCCTTGCCGTACAAGAGGATGACATCAACGGTTTGTTCAAGCAATAGTGCAGCGTCAAGGGTTTCCAATCTCAATATCATTCTGCCTGAGTTTCTTAGTCTTCTAACGTAGAGAGATGTACGGCCAAAATCATGAACATTTACGATTATTGCTGCTCTTTATCCAGATCATGAAGTTCCGAAGTGTTCTAGGTTTTGTTCGCAAAGTATTGATTTTAGATTCCACAAAATTTGTCAAGAATGAATTGACTACTTCGTTGGATTGGCTGATCCAC